>BLBF01000017.1:23731095-23892989 GCA_015471245.1 Laticauda colubrina
TGTGCTGTTCAGCTTCCTTCGGGTATTATCCCACGTCATTGTAGTACTTTTAAAGTTGTAGCAACGTTTCAGCAGAATCTCATCTGCCATCATCAGGCTTCTGTATTGAGTTTGTATGTGGGTCAGGGTCTCACAGCCATTGGTTTTAAATTTGAGGCTAGCCTATTATTGTGGCAGGATGTTTTTTTCTACATCCTGATTGGTTGGGAGTCTTGGTCTGTGTTTGTTGGACTTGGAGTTTGATTGGTGTTTCTGGTTTCTTCTGTCTGTTTTGTGGCTTTGATTGGCTGGCAACAGTCTGCTCCTGTATTGGAGGCTTTCAGTGCAGCTTGGCTTCGTGTGAAAGGACGGCTATTATCTATTAGGAAGCTAGGTTTCATCTGGGTACCTGGTGGGGGGGAGTTTGAGCTGGAGGTATCAGAGGGAGTCTGTTTGTGCCCAGGTATTTGCCTGGCTTGTGGTATGGAGATCTTTCTATTTGAGAGTGCAGGCTTCCAAATGATTTACAGTCTGGTGGAATTATCCCTTCTATTCATGCTTTCGGGTCTTTTTTAAGTCTCTATGCTTCTCTGATAATTCTGTGGCTGGGGTTTTCTATGGTGGCTAGGGTTTTGATGCCATTGAAGTTGATGTTGTGACCTGTGGCTTTCATGTATTGGACTAGTGAGGAAGTGTGTTCCAGCTTTTTTACTGAAATTTTTTGTTCATCCAGGTGGGTACTTATTCTTCTATTGGTCTGTCCAATGTATGTGGCCAGGCAGGATGCACAGGGGACTTCGTATATGCCTTGGTTTTCCGGCTCAATTTTTTCTTTGGGGTTTCTTGGGATGGCTGCTATTTTTCTGTCTGTTTTGAAGGCAGTCTTGATGTGATGCCTGTGTAGTATCTTACTGATTTTGTCTGTAGTACCTCTTATGTAGGGCAGGACAGCTGTTCCACAGGTCTTTTCATCTTCTACGTCTCCATTATGTCTCAGTGTGTTTTTGTGGATCAAGCCGGTGATTTTGCTTTTGTGGAAGCCATTGGCTGTCAGTACTTTAGTCAGGGTGCATAGTTCAGTCTTTATGTGTGTCTTGTCTGCCAGGCGTTTGGTTCTGGTGATTAGTGTTTTGGCCACGGAGTTTATCTGTGCTGGGTGGTGGTGGGATTGGGCATTGAGGTAGCGGTTGGTGTGTGTTTTCTTCTGGTATATGGTGTGTCCTAGTGTGCCAACTGTTTTTTTGTAGATTAGTACATCTAGGAATGGTAGTTGTTTGTTTGTTTCCGTTTCCATGGTGAACTTGATTTTTATATATTTGTGTTCTTAAGTTTTCACAGGTACTTCCATGTACGGTATTCAGCTTTGTTCAGATGAACACAATACAGACGAACACAATACAGAAGCCTGATGATGGCAGAAAATTTTTTGATTGTGGTCATCTTGGTCATTAAGCCAACAATGGTTCTCTGTGGGCACTGTTTTGCCAAAAACTGGAAATAAATTTCATTTTTCAGCAAAATTATCATACAATGTGGTCACCAGACCACAGGATGCTGCAAATGGCTGAAGCTCAATCATATGAAATCAGGAAAGGACCAACCTTTGAAACTTCAAATTGGGTCATAAATAGTCCCAACATAGGATCTTCATAACTTTGAATGATCATTAATCAATCATCCATAAGTCTATCTTTATTCAAGGCCAATTAAATATTGTAGTAGGAGTTATCTTAAATAAAACAAAATTCTCTGTGGTTATTTCTTGTGCTTTTAAGTCGACAATATAAAGCCTTCTATATTGCTAAATCTTAGCATTAACCAGGAAACATGGTACCTTGTTCTCCTACAATATCTTCCTATCATTTTTTGATAGATTTAATACATTCTGATATTTTGTTATTATTCTTTGGATCTTGTGTCTATGCAAAGATATAGATTCATTCACTTTCTGGAGGGATGACCTTTGAGCTTTTAAATATAGGGCATTTCAGAGCAAGCCCTAATATTCATTGTACTACACTGCTGAGGGAAAGATTATTCATTTATATTGTGTTCTAATTAAAATGTAGAAATTTCATTGAGAAAATGTATGGACTCACACAGATTAACATGCTTCAAGCCATTCAAAAATATGTTTAGCCTATAAGGAGCTGATGTACAGTTTGCTACACTTCTTTCTATTTGGGAAGAGCCTTACATAACGAACCTACCCTCCATCATTAAACTTTCTTGAAAAAAAAGCATAATTTTAGATAGATCATAGCATAGCCTCACCCCACTTCATAAGTGCTGCCAGAAGGTTAAAAAAAATGTTACTATGAACATTTGTGCAACCTGCTATTTTCTTTACATTCTTGCAAGCCCTTTCTGTTTGACGTTAAATTGTTTTTTAAAATAAAAGGAAGCGATTCATACCTTCTGTAAAATTATATCTAACCATATGTATAAAATGAAGAATCATCATTTCACTTTGCATGAAACCATTGCTTGGTAGCCCTCATGGATGCAAATACATTCCTGAGAATGTTTGGAATAAAGTCCTGATACATTTAGAGATAGGTGCTGGAAATCAGTGTGATGAACATTTTCTTATTCTTTTTATTTTTAACCTTTAGATAACTATTTAATGTTAACTTCATCACAAATTGATTTGTTATACAAATCAATGTTATCTAAAAAACACTTCAGATTTAGTTTTTACTCTTTCTCTGTTTTCTCTTTTTTTCATTTTGACCCTTAATGGCAACTAAGTACTTTACAAATAAGATTATTTAACATGCTATATTAGTAAACTGTGATGTAGTATCTTATTTTGATTTGCAAGCATTTGATTCCATACCTCCCCGGCCTCCATTGTACCTTGCAGTCAACCCAATTTTCCAGTTGGATATCACATTGCTTGAAATTAACTAGCAATCTGTAATGGGGAAACTCTGTGCATATCCCTTGGGCTTTTCAATCATACTAATTCTAGTGTTAGCTATTTTCTCAGTTAGAATAAAGAGCTTAGTTGAGAGCTCTGAAATGTGTATTGACTACAAAATTCTACTCTAAGGAAACTTCTCAGGGATATGAAAAAATGAGAATTAGAAATGGAAAAGATGATTCTATGAAAAAGATATATAGTTTATATCCACCCAGCCAACTCTACTATTCATTTAGACACCTCACTCTTTGAGCCCAAGTCATTTATTTGTTCCATTGCTATTTAGGAATGTCAAAGGCATGTTTACTTAGATGGCTTCTCCCATGAACTTTGGATACATACCTGTGTGAAAACTATAGTTTTCTATAGTTTTGTGATAACTTTACTTATGATTTTATTTTCTTGAAATAGCTTTGGTTTGTTTTATTTTGTTGAGAGTCATAAGATTGAGATGACATTATTTTAATAGTTCTTAATAGTTCAATAATTTTTATTGAACTGCATTTTGAACTACTGTATACTGACCAGACTGTATGGAATTGGGTGGCTTAACTTGTGCATTTCTTTATTCTAAATAATAATATTACTTTTCTTTATTAAGTTTCATTCTTTTAATCTCAGCTCATTTTTCTAACCAGCCAGGAACATTTTTCTTTGAACTATCAACCTGATAGCATCTTTATTTTTTCCCTTGGAGCTATTTGTAGCTGTCAATGTAGTATTTTCTTTTACAAGGTTAGTTTTCTGGCTTGTGGGATTCAAATGATGATGACCTAAACCAGTGTTTCTCTACCTCAACAATTTAAAGATATGTGAGCTTCAATTGCCAGAATTCTTACAATGCAAAAATACTTACCTGAAACTGTTACTCCATAGACTTATTTCCAATCTCTTCAGGATCTAGTTTAAAGCCCTTCTGAGCAAGCCCACCATGTTTCAAAGAAATCTATTTTTCCCAGTCTATGAAAAGCATCAGTTTCTTCTAAAAACTTAGGCATGGTTTCAGAAATTTAATGTTGTTCCCACACCTTTTCCTACACCCTACACTTCCTATTCATGGAAAGACAAATGAAAATACCAACTAAGCCTTCAATTCTTTACCTTTAATCTTAAACCTAACCCTAGAGGTTTCATCAATCAATCTGAAATATGTTTGTCACACAGTTAGCCCTATGTTCAGACTGGAATTGTTATTTTTATCCACCTATCCAGTCCTTCTCAAGGACCCGGGAAAGGTAGGTGTTTATGTTTGATGGCATTAGAGGTATCATCACAGGCTGTAAGGTATTCCAGGTAAAGCTGCCTTTTGCAATTAACTGATGGTGAATTTGACAGTGCTGATGGTGTTCAAGTGGTGTTTTGGTATTGTAGTCAAAGTACCTTTGTTTTCTTTTGCCACAGTCTTTCTATTTGCAGGTGTCGTGGTTGACTCACGACACAGCCCCACTTGCAATTCGACAACAGTAACAGGGCGGAAGGCATTGGAATTTAAGAGAGGCTTGGGAGGAAATTTGGAATGCATCTGTGCTGACTATAAGCCTGAGATGGACCCAACACCCCAATTCACCAACTGGGAATGTCCAAAATTGTTCCCAAAACAAAGTGAACGCAAGTGATTGGTGGACAGTGGGCAGTAGGAGGTCCGGGGTGGGGGAGGGGGAAGGGAAAGTGCAAACTTGTTAGAACTGGCTTTTCTACTTTTGTACCCATAGGGAATCTTTAGTAAAGTTATGCTCTTGGTTAAAAAAAAAGTCCTAGGAGTTTCTTTTGCTGCCTAACCCAGTAGGATGTATGACGTTAGGTCTTCGTATTTTGTTAACTTCTCCAGTTCTATTTCTTCCATTACTATTATTATATCTTTATTTTATACAACTTAAGGAGGCTTACATAGTACTCCCACTTTCTATTTCTTTTCCAAAACAACAGCTTTATAAGATGGGTTGGGCTAAGAGAAAACAACTGCCCCAAAGTCATCCAGCCAGCTTTCATTCTCTGATTATTAACTCTATAAATAAATCTTTACATTGAATGTTGTTGCTAGCGTCCTTGATGGGAAAATGCTGCTAAAAATGCTGCTTGTTAAGTATTATTCCAAGAGTATCTCTCTCCCATAAACATACTATTCCTTACTCCTCCTCTCCGAACAGTTATGCTGCTTGAAATAGAAATTAGATATTTAGCTACAGAGACCATCTGATTTCTGCATTTCAGAAATTCACAACCTGCTGTTCTTCCACATAGCTCACTGCAGGAGGCTGACAATGCTTAGATGCTGTGTTTAAAGTGATTTCTCAAGGAAGAAAGGGAAGACAAAATGTGAAGAACCTATCATTATCTTGAAGGATAATGAGTTTTTTCATAGGAGGGACCATCTCCAAAAAACTGTCTGAAGGAGATCTTCCCACTGGTAACTACCATTGTCTTTAAGTCACTGTGTATAGTGGTAATCTGTTTATTGTGTTATCATGAATGTTTGCTTGAGAAAAATAATGTTTAGGCAATTGACATTCTTTGAGATGGTAATTTCTGACATCTGCAATCTGTTCCTGTACCGAATTGCTTATTTTGGAAATAATCTCAAAAAGTAGCAATTGTCAAGATAATATTTCATTGCTAATACATCAACCATGTGTTAATGCCTAACAATTAAAAAAAAATAGAATGGGAAAAAGAATTGAATAGAGAAATTTGCTATTGCTATTGTTAGTCCATGTCTGACATGCCATATGCTAAATAAATAAATAGGAGTTTGTGAAAGAAATTCATGTTTGACATTGTGTGTCATGGTTGACAATACATTGAATTCATATGCCATATGATTTTTTTTTTTAATTTTGTGATACCCTGTGCTCCTAAAATGATAAATGAATTTGTGTGGCACCTTGCCCCTGCCCCATGAATAAAACTAACCCTGTTATTAGGATAAGGGTTAATTTAAAAAAAAAAATCACTGAATCAAAATTATATTCCTGACTGAGGCTTACTTTTATCTCACACATTGCTCATGTTTATATTTATCTTACTTCCTAGCCGTAGCTTTTTTTCCATTTTGAAAGGATAGAAATGTAAAGCAATAGAAAACCATACTCCACTAACATCTACCATGTGCATAGATGGTCCTCAACCTATGAACTCAGCTGAGTCCAGAATTACGATCCTAAATTGTGCTGGTTATTAAGCATGTCACCGTGTAATTGTGTCCAATTTGTGGTGGTTGTTAAATGAATGTGTCACTCATAAAGCAAACATGGCAATTATTAAGCAAATCCATTGTTCATCATGGATGGAATTTTTTTGCCAGAAACTGGAAGTAAATACCAATTTCTGGCAAAAAGCAATAAATCATGGTCATATGACCACTGGATTCTACAAATGGCTGTACATGCAGGCCAGTTGCCAAGCATCTGAAATGGAATCATGGAAGGACAGACATCTGAACTCTGAAATTGGTAAGTAGCCCTCAGGACGTCCATTGCTACACGAATGGTAACTAAACATCCAATCAAGGTCTACCAGAATTATAGATTTATTACTACACAGCACAACAGCAGTTACTATAAATTCTTGCCTATATGTTCAAAGATTGGAGAAGCAGCAAGTTGCCAATCCTTGCTATAAACAGAACAGAATAACAGAGTTGGGGACCCCAGAGGTCTTCTAGTCATGCCTGCACAAGCAAGTGATTATCCAATCTCTTCTTAAAACCTCCAGTGATGGAGCAAGCACCACTTCTGGAGGCAATTTGTTCCACTGATTAATTGTTCTAACTGTCAGGAAATTTCTCCTTAGTTCTAGGTTGCTTCTCTCCTTGATTAGTTTCCATCCGTTGCTTCTTGATTTGCCTTCTGGTACTTTGATCATCTCTGCTTTGTAGCAGCCCCTCAAATATTGGAACACTGCCATCATGTCACCACTAGTTCTTCTTTTCACTAGACTAGACATACTCAATTTCTGCAAGAGTTTTTCATATATATTGCTTCCAGGCTGCTTTTGTTGCTCTTCCCTACACTTTTTCCAGATTTTCAATATCTTTTTTATAATATGGTGATCAAAACCAGATGCAATATTCTAAGTATAGTCTTACTAAGGCTTTATAGAGCACTACTAATATGTCATGTGATCTTGATTGTATCCTCCTGTTAATGCAATCTAGAATTGTACTGACCTTTTTCCCTGCTGCTACACATTGCTGGATCATATTTAAGTGATCATACACTAGTACTCTAGTACCCTTTCATAGTTACTTCTACTTAGCCACGTTTCACCTAATCTGGTGGTAGTGAATCTATGGCACATGTGCTAGAGGTAGCACACAGAACCGTCTCTGTGGGCACATGTGCCGTCGCCCCAGCTTAGCTCCATGGCATTTCTCTCTGGCGTTTGCAGGGAAACAGAAGAATATCTCATCTCTTGCAGAGCTGCCAGTGTTGGGATCCCCCACCTCCCACTGGCCAGCTGATCCTTGGGTCTCTGCCATGCATGTGTGGTCATGCGTACATGCACCCGGCGCCTTGCAGTTTGGGTATTCATGCGTACACTTTGGGCATTCAGTGCCTAAAAGGTTCACCCTCACTGACCTAATCTCTACATTTGGTATTTCTTGCCTAAGTGTAGTCTACATTGAGTTTGATTTTGTTAGATAGGATTCAGTGTTCAAGTCTGTCCATCCGGATCTTGAGCCTATCTTTGGGGTGTTGGCTATTTCTGCCAGCTTGGTATCATCTGCAAATTGGATGAGTTCCTCTTCTATTCCTTCATCCAAATCGTTATGAAAATGTTGAAGGGTACTGGGACTAAAATGGAATCTTGTGGTACTCCACTATTACTTCCCTCTGTGTAGATGTAGTTCCATTGAATTGGTTCAATTGGTCAGTCAGTTACAAATTCATCTGGTGGTGACGCTGTTTATCCCACATTTTTCTAGCTTGCCAAGAAGTAGGTTGTGGTCTACTGTGTCAAATGCTTACGGAAATTCAAGTATACTACATCCACAGCATTTTATTGGTCCATTAATTTAATCACTTTGTCAAAGAGTGAAATAAGATTTATTTGGCATGAACTATTTTTGACAAATCCATGTTGGCTTCTGGTTATAAGTTTGCTTGATTTTAGGTGTTTGCAAATATGTTGCTTATTACCTTTTCCAGGATCTTCCCAGGTATTAAGCACAACAATCAGCACAACATTGTTTTACTCTACTTCACATTTCCTTTCTGAAATTCAGTTCCCACAAAGGTCTACTATTGTATAAAAGGATTTCTTTTTAAAGCGATCAGATTGACTTCTGCTGTTATGGGATAGTGATTTATGTCAGCAATAATTTAAGGTGATGTTACACAAATCTAAGGAGGCAGAGAAAATGAGGCAAAACAATACTGCTGAGGTCTGAGGGAAGGAATAATGTGTGATTAAACATACTAAATGATGGGTGAAGAAAAGATAACAAGAAGCTAGTTTTAAATATGGCAACTTAGGCTTGTTCGTATCCTAACATCTGATTCCTCTGTTCCGTGCTGTTCAGAATTTCAAATCTGACAATATCCAAAAGCTAATGAGGAGATCTTGATCCTTCTGATATAGTTATCCCCCATTAATTCAGTGCTTTTCATCACACACACACATACACAAAGACAGAGGGCTTCTTTTCACATTACATTAAAATAATTCCTGCAGTCCTTATGCTTCATTCCGTTTCCATAATGAGATCAGCGAGTGATTCTTACTATTTAGTTTTAACATACGACAAGTTGAGAAACATGACTGAAGGTTCCTGTTACTGTGTTCTGCATCACAAGCCATTAGAAAAATCACAAGTTCTCTTATGTACCCCAAAGCAATCTTGGGCAACTGAGGGGAAAAGCCAGGGAAGGAACCGTAGTCACTTTTCAAGCTATCTGGGTGAAAAATCAGATGTGCCCTGCACCAATGCCCAATCATCCAGCTGTTTCTGAATATGAATCTATTGATTTTTCTGGAGCACCAGTAAATCCTTTGTACAAAAATATATTGGCTGACATGTAAAAATCAGGAGAATATGGAGTTAAGCAGAAGTAAACTTAGACAATAGACCAAGAGAACTTCTTCCTATTGTACCTAAACTTTCCTATGTGCCAACCACTCATCCATTAGAATATTTAATAGCCAGGTTTCCATATTAATTGTAAATCAGAAAATTGGCTGCCCCATGTTTGGAAATAAGAGATATAGGTCTTGGGCACCATAGGCATTGTAAAGAACATCCATCCTTTCTAACTATATCCTTTGGTTTCATCTGCAACCTATCACCTGGGTTACAAGGAGAAACTGGCAATGTTGATTTTTTATCAGTTTTGCTTCAGTATCCATCAAATCCTAATCAGTAATCAAAGTGTTGTGAAATAATGGCAGTGTTGCAGCAAGTTCACTGTTGGCAGCATCCAGAAATATCCTGAAGTATGCATACATATTACAGCAGGCAAAATGGGGTCAGTCTCTCCCAAAGAAAGCCTGCATGAAATTTTTGCCAGCAGAACTGGTTGAAGATCTAGGACATGTTGGTTTGGGACTGAAACACCACACCCAGCTGGAAAAGCCCAATTCTCTCAGTTTAAATTAACATTCCATACAAGAGCCTTAGCTGGTGCTACTTCTTAGCATTTTCTCACAAATACAGAATCTACTATTTTTTCAGATCAATTGACTGCAACAATAATTGTCTGACCAGCTTGTTGCTTGAGCCCGACTTAGAAATGAGTCTTTGTGAGACTGGTTGTGCCGGCACAGCCTCTTGGAGCAGGATGCCTTGCAGCGTCCCAAAGACTCATTTCTAGTGGAGTTTGGGGGAGAGAAAGAAAGACTTCTGCTGCTTTCCTTGCGTGCAGCCAAAAGCAGAAGAAAAAAGCAGAAAGAAGCAACCCAGTGGCCAGGCGAGGTGCGTGGGCAAGTTCCCCCCTCTGCCCTTTCCCCCCTCCCCTCACTATTTCATGTTGTTTGCAATACAAGTGACACAAGCCTTGTGTTCCCATGCAGCCTGGATTGCTTTGAGGTGCTTTGGGGGTGACATTTCTCTGCGGACCACTGAAATTTTCTCGTGGATCACCAGTGGTCCCCAGCCCACTGGTTGGCAACTGCTGTTCCAGACTATTCAGGAAGATCATAAAATTCTATCTGGCTCCAGTTGATTGCTTCAAGCAAGCCTGTTTAAAGATCTTATAGTTTTGTTGTAACTTTACTTATGGTTTTATTTTCTTGAAATAGTTTTTGGTTTTTCTTATTTTGTTGAGAGTCATAAGATTGAGGTGACATTATTTTAATAGATTTTTATTGAACTGCATTTTGAACTACTGTATACTGACCTGACTGTATGGAATTGGATAGCTTAACTTGTGCATTTCTTTATTCCAAATAATAATATTACTTTTCTTTAAGTTTAATTCTTTTATTCTCAGCTCACTTTTCTAAACAGCCAAGAACATTGCTCTCGCTCAGTGATGGATAACATTTTTGACACCAAGTGCCCAAAGCATGCATGTGCACACGTATCCCCAAAATGCAACACTCGTATGTGCCCCTCACATGTGCCCTGGGCATACACACATGCCCCCTTTGCCCCCACACATGTGGTGACCCCCACCCCTCACACATGCATACATGACTCCTGCACATAAGCCCCATCCCCATGCATGCACATACAACTCCCATGTGCACGATCCCATGCATGCGCCCCATCACGTGTATGCACACACGACTCCTGCATTCCCCATGCCCCCCATACATCCACAACAGAGTCGCAAAGACCTGCTGGCCAGTGGGAGGCACATGCACGCACATGCTGCAGAGCCAAGCTGGGGTGACTGCTCTCGTGCCCAGAGAGAAGGTTCTGTGTGCCACCTCTGGTACGCATGCCATAGGTTTGCCATTACGGCCCTAGTTACAGCTCTTTCCCATCTCCCAAAGTCATCACTGTGTATTTTCTCTTCTGGCCTCAAGTTCAAGTTATATTCCAAGACTATGTGTCTCCAATTACCATATCATTTATACTTCAGATCTGCCAGCATATGACATTAAACATTTTTCATATAAATTATTAAATTTGTGTATAATGTGATTGCAAAAGCTGAACTTTCCTGAGACATTTGTCTAGTGGCTCCTATGTTTATTTGTTTTCCATGTACCAAACTATGATAAAAAAGTAGTAATTTCCTTAGAGCAGGATTTATCAGAATTTATGTATTGCAGAATTTCTCCTAGGTCGTCCTTTCGAGGAAATAGACATATGTAATAATGAGAGTTGCAAGAAAGATTTATGTCAGTGATACATTGCTTGGTTGAATTCAGAAGTCTATCCTAGATCTAAAACTACTGTTCTCTCAATAACATTTCTCTGCAGGTTTTCTGTCTTTTTTAAAAATTCACCTGCCATTATAAATATATTTAATCTTGTCTACTACTGAGGGAAAAAAACTGGCAACAATCTTTTTCCAGAATTTTGGGTAATTGTTGAGCCAAACCCAGCACCAGACATATGGACTATAACTTGCTGTTATTCTGATCTTCTGGTCTACTGTCATTTATCGTCTCCATTAATCATTTCTGGTATCCCATAAGAAATCTAATTAGGCAGACCTGTGTGAGTTTTAGTTTTCAGAAATGGCACTGATCTACTATCCCTGAGTACCTGTAAGATAAAGTTCGTTTTGTTTATATCAAGACATCACATTGATGTCTTTTTTATAATCATTTGCATTTTAAACATACAAGAATAACCCTCAGAGGCCTCAGATGTCCAAGTTTCATTCAGAAATTCTCCCCCTTCTGTCTTGTATACCATCTTCCTGTTTGTGTTAAAGAAGAGGGTATACAGAAGAGGGGTACACCAGTCTTTTGATGCATTTTCCGCACTAGCACAATTGTTTCTAACCACCAAGAGCTGGAGAAGGAAATTAGCACACACCCTCTTCTCCAAAACAATCTACATCCGAATCACTTGTGTAATGTTGTTTTAATGTCTTCCTCAAATGATCCTGTTTTAAGACTGCAATTTCCCAGGTGAGCTTTTTTGTTTGTTTTTTGCGGGGGGTTCTGGCTAATGGAAGAATTAGGCTAAATTCCATTATCCAACTAAAAGATGTGAATTTCCTGTTCCTAGGACAACAAAAGATATTACCACTCCATGAGTTTTAACTACTGAGCTGCTGCAGGTATGCTCTTTCAGGCTACATATTTTTTGGGATGGCGCCAAATCATGTGGTGTGGAAACAAACCCTCTTCCAATCCCAGCCATCTTGATATTAAGGCAAATGTAATTTGAAACAAGATGAGAAAGGACAGTTTCAAAAGGTGTACGAATCATGGATAATCATGAAAGAGAATATATGTTTGTGCAGTATGAATCCTGTGTGTGGTAAGGACAGCTTCAAAGGTAGAACAGCTTCAAAGATGTAGTGAGTAGGCAGGCCTCCACCCCACATTCATAGAGGACAGCATCCAAGTTTAAATTTGCTTCTTCTATAAGAGGTGCCCTCCCTATCTATCACACATTGAGTGAAACTTTCACCAGACTCTTTCTTTGCTACATTTTCAAAATTCTTCTTTATCTGCACTAAGAATTGGGAACAAGTTATGCTGCTTTTTTAAAAATTTTGTTGGAAATCTTTTACAAAGCGCTAATTAGAATGTCAATCTTAATTTTTCTATCTATATTGTTACTTGAGCTTTATTTTCTCTGAGGCTTATTTCCCAGTAAAAGATTAATAACTGTGTGTTTTGTGTAACTCAAAATATCTTTACAGAAGAGTTTCACATACTAATTGCAGAATGAAATCATCTTGAGATTCTCCCTAGAATCTTTGTTTTCTTTTATATTTGTTTCTGTTGAAGAACTTTCTCAGTCATCAACTCTGCACAATATTTTTATCTATTTTCACTGGAAGTTAGAACAGGATTTTTTTCCTTTTTTCCCCTGTCAAATTTGTTTTTATTTCCCTTATGAGATTTGTCTAGTTGGAAAAGGCTGTTTAGGGGACTGACTTCTAAATTCTGTTTTTTTTCTGGAATAAAAATCAAGGCATCCAAGGAAGTTTATCCTAAAATTCAGCCAGAACTTCCTTTGCTGTAACCATGGTTCTTTGTTCCTGTATTCTAGGACAATAGAGAATAGATCTTGACATTTTTGTATGAGTACTCCCAGAAGTAATTCAAAAAATGAGGATCACAATTCACTGAACCAGAATGAATGCCAAAGTAAGCATAGAAAAAATGGTACTGGAAATTATTTAAGTTCAATTTAGGTAACCTCTTGTGGGGTTTTATCAGATATCAGTGGTATAAGTGTATTACTAGTGTTAAGTGGAAGTGATTTAAGTTCAGCCAAATCACCACAATGTGGCAGCTATAATTTTGTACAGTATAACCAGTCACAGCTCTCCAAACAGGAAAAAAATAAAGGGATATCCCTATTGTTGATAAATACTTGAAAAAAAGCATCAATTACTTCAAGAAAAAAAATTTTATTTTGTAAATGACATCATTATACAAATTATTATTCTTATAATTTTAATGCATTTGAAGATTACATTTATTTTAGGGTAAGGTTTTGCAGAGCTGCAACTATTGAATCTGAGATATGGAACACAGACATGAGGGAGATTTATATGTAGGTACAGAGAGACAGAGAGAGAGAGAGAGAGAGAGAGAGAGAGAGAGAGAGAGAGAGAGAGAGAGAGAGAGAGAGAGGTATTAAAGATGTGCACATCAATTGATTTTTGCAAAAAAGTGAAATGTAAACAGTGATAATTATGGCAAGTAATAAAACAACTGAGTCTCAAGTATTGTACCAAAAGAGAATTTAATTAAGACAGATTAAATGCAAATGCTCAGTCATACACTGCACTTGCCAGTGTTCCAGATTCTAAGTTATATTGCAATTCCATCAAACATCTCTTCATGTGACTTAGCTATGTCATTAGCTTAACAGTCATGGGACTCCTTGAGAACTCTAAAGTATGCTTAAATCTTAATAACATCAAATTTAAAAGATTAATCTCCTGGGTTCTGAGTCCCATATCAATTTATCTTCAAATTATTCCCTGATAAAGAGTATTTTCCTCCATTTTCAGTGCAAATCATGAATCAGGCTTATCCTATAATATCAAAAGGTTAATCAGTAAGTTAATTCAAAGCATAATACTGTAACGGCAATATATTTCTTAATATCTCAGACAAATAAAGAAATGAGAACTGTTCCACAAAATTCATTTGAGTCTTCTGCTTATTTATGATCTTCCAATTTATCCAGTTTCTACTAATCCAACAAAAAAAAAAAAAATGGGTGGGGAATTCTGGGAGTTGAAGTCCATACATTTTAATGTTGCCAAGTTTGAAAAATTACTTGCACTGGAGGCAAAAATATTTTCCCCCCTGCTTATTGCTTTACTAAAACTTTTAGAAGTAACCTCAGGGATTCTGCAAGAATCGCACCATATATAGGAAACCCAAAGTAAAGAATACAAGATCATACCCATGCTTATTTCAATCAATAACAATAATAATATAATATATGGCATATTTTTTGCCAAGAAACTGAACCATTGTATTTACAAATCTAAGCACTCCTGCAGCTTTCGTGTGCAATCTAATAATATCTGTTGTAGGGAGTGTCCTCCCAGATAATGTGCTGAGCGATGAGGGGGAATTTGCTGACAAACAACTAATTTTGCTGTCAAAGTGGGTTCCTTGATAGCCACCTCCCTAGATTGAGTGGGGGGCCGCTACAAATGACCCAAGATGACCCTCTGACCACCATGGACAGTCCCAGAGGTTGCAGTTCCTGGTAGAAGTGCTCAGAAAGTCTGCATCACCGTCTTTCCTCTTAGCTGTTTGTTTGTTTTTAAATCTTGCCTTGGTTTTTAACTGCATTCAGAGGTTTTTTTTTAAATTTGATTCTTAATTTTAAAAGTTAACTGATTGGTTGAAAACTGATTTACCCTAATCCCCTGCTGGATTTTAACACTTTCTTTCCTTTCCTAGAAAAGGAATATAGATAATATATTTTATCTATAATATAGATATGTCCATCTTCAATTTTTCAATCCTAATATCAGCAAAAACTCTGTAAAGAGTTACCAGAGCTTTATAAAAACAAATGTCTTATTTTAAATTTGATCAAATAAACCAACTTTATATTCCTTTTACTTCTAACAGTTCAAATGTTGTAGGATTTGCCTTTTTGGTTTTTCTTTTTTCCATCTCAGAGGTTTCTTCTCTTTTATAAATCCAATAAAAGGTCATGATCTAGGTCACTGTCTTGGTTTATCATTTGTATCTTCACTTTGATTTTGAAAGCATTTACCAGCTTCTTTTATACATCCAGTAAAAAGTCCTTATTAGGGTTATTCTCTTGGCATGTTATTTATAATCCCACTTTACACTGCATTTTCTATTTTGTAATCTATACTTTTTGTATTTCCAGTTTGATTTTCAAAATTTTAACCAGTTTCTTTTGCGCTTCCAGTAAAAATTCTTATCAGGATCATTCTTTGGTTTTCAAAGCTTTAACTTTCTTTTCTATTCTAAAAAAACCACACTTTTTACTATCTAGTATTTCTACATCAATTTTAACATTTTTGGACATAATCTATCCCTTGATATAGATATCATTGCTGATATTTCTAATATTGTAGCCAGCCTTTCAGTGCAACATTTAGAGCAGTGTTTCTCAATGTTGGCAAGTTTGAGATAATGGTCTACAACTCCCAAATTTTCCCAAGCCTGGGTGTTCCTAACACTCTGGGTATTGTAATGTACACATCTGAAAAGTTGCTGAGATTAAGAAATACTGATTTACAAGTTTTTCAAATTTGCATTATTCAGAACTTGAATTTTCAAGTTCAGCTGTCTATACTATAAACTTATTTTGTTTTGAGCTTACAAAACTTGATTTTTTTCAAAGAAAATAGCTAGTCTGTTCAGCAACTCTTGCCTTTGCTTAGATTCACTGTGACTAGTTGCTATTGGTTCTCTGCTTCCTTCTTACTGCCTTTTCTGACTTCAAAAATAAGACAAGATTGAGGAAACTTTTTAAATGATCCAAATAGTTCGCACTGGGTTTTTTTTTTTTTTTTTTTGGTACTTATCTAATAAAAGGCAGGATTTTTTTTGGTGCTTGTGTTACCATAACTTCTTGAAAAATGAACTCCCGTGAACCTGCAAGTAGCCTAGATAAGCATCAGTTCAAGATCATAGGCATGTTTTATCATACAATGATAAGAATGATAACTAGTATATTACACAATTTAATTAATATTTCAACATATACTGTGGGATAGATCCACAAAAATTATCTTCTTAAGGAATTCATAAAATTTAATATAGGGGTTTTTATCGTGCATAATGAAAATTGTGGTCCAAATTCATACAATGATGCAAAAGGTACTGTGGATTAATATTAGAATGAAACCAGAATTATTTGTATTACATCATGTGAATGCTGAACTTGAAAATAAATATGGACTAATATTAATAACTAATACTAATATTGTATATGGTAACTGCAGCAAGATTATTAAGAAGGTACAAAGATAAAACAATAAAATACTCACAAAAGAAGATTGGATTATAAAATCAACAGAACACACAGAAATGACAAAGGGAAAAAAATAAATCTTTTTTTAAAAGACTGGAAGCCTTTTTGCTAAAAGAAGAAAAGACAGAATTTATGATTTATAGATTTGGGGATTATAAAAAGGCTAAAGAAAGAGGCAAAAGAGTAAGAAGACAATTACGCGATAAAAAAAATATTCTTTTTTAGTTTTTATTGTGGAATATATGTATGTGTGTGAATGTGTATGTATGTATGTATATATGTACACACACACAAAAAAAACAACATATACATCATCATCATTTTAGCCATTGTCTATCAACTGCAGGATGAAGGCCTCTTCTGCATGTTTCCCACCTCTACCTATACATACATACATACACGCATACATACATATTTACATGTATATGTATATATAATGTTAAAAGAGTCCTTGTGGATTTTACTCTGCTAGTTATTGCCAACTATAGGGAGCAGCGCTCATCTCCCTTTCACTATATATATAATATTTCATACAATATTTTTATTATCATGGACTAATCGGTTATCATTCTTGCTTGCTCTTAGAAAGTAACCTAAAACAATAACTTGCAGTGATTTCTTGTTAGTCTTCTTTTCCTAGTAAAAAAAAATCCCTTCCAGCCATTCCCTATCTGTTCTTTGAAGATTCTTCCTTGCCATATTATGACATTAAAGTAGTCGACAACTTTTGCATTTTATGCTGATTATCAAGAGCAAAGAAATCAAGAAATACACCATAAACAAGCAATTGTTAAACAGCAATGAAGGCCTAGAAAATATACTCATGTGCTGGGATGCTCAGGTGCTACACCTACAAAGATTAAAATCATGCAAGCAATAATTTTTCCAAAGACAGTCTGTGGAAATGAAAATTGAACTTTGAATGAACAGGATAGATTTTACAGTTTTGAATGTTAGGGTTGCAGAAGACTCTAAGAATATTAGAGAGGGAGGGAGGGGGAGAGAGAGAGAGAGAGTAAAAAATCAACCTAGTAACTTAATTACAATATAGGCAGTCACATGATTAAAATAATTATTAAGCTATAATAGTTACAGTGTCATTATAAACCAGTTATTCCTGTACTGGAGGTAATTTTGCTTCACAAAAAGATTGGAATTGGAAGCAAAATTAATTGAAAATAACATGCCCTGAAAATCTAGAGCAGGGAAATGGAGTCAGCATTAGTGAGAATATAAAAGCTGGATTCTTTATGAGTAGAATTTAAAAAAAAAAGTATTTAAGAGTTTGGAGAATTAAAACAGAATTACAGGTGATCCATTTTGGATCTTTTCCCTTTAAAAAGAAAAGAGGAGGGGCAGAGCATCCATTGTTCAAATTAACACATCTGAATCAACTCACTCCTTTGTTTTAACACCTTATCTTTTTAAAATAAACAGCTCGGATATAACAACAACAACAATAACAATAATTAACAATAACAATATCAAATAATATTGATGATGATGATAATAATGATAATAATGATAATAATGATAATGATAATGATAATAATAATAATAATAATAATAATGACGACGACGACGACGACAACAACAACCCTGCACCTATCGTCGTGTTGCTTTACCCCTCAACCTTCTGAGGATGTCAATCAATGAAAGAAAGGGCCTGCGATTGGCTTTTCCGTGTGCTGCGCTGTTGCGGAAGGAGAGGGCGGGAAGAGGGTGGCCTGTGCGTTCCCCTGACTGCGGCTCGGCTTTCCACCCGGAAGGAGCGCGGATGGTTTGTGTCAGCCGCTCGCTTGCGCGGTTGGCAGGTGCTGCTGCGAGCCCCGCTTGGCGAGGTAAGAAGGAGCGGAGCGCAGCGCAGCGCAGAGCCAGCAAACTGGCGCGGGCGCGGGATAGCCGAGGAGGACCCAGTTTTGGCGCTTTTCTCCGCGGGAATGATTTGGGAAAGGGGCGCTTACGTAACCGTAGCTTTGGCCTCGGCACTGATTATATTCTGGCTGCAATACGGCAAAGGTAGGAAGCGTCTTTGGAGTGTTTACCTCACGTGCGTAACGCGTACCTTTTACGCGTCGGCTGCTGCAAAGCAAGGGGTGCGTGGGCACGCCAGAAACACTGCCCGTTTCCTATTAGTCGTCCGGAGTCGTGTGGTTATGAGGTTGTCTGGACAGCTTGCATTTTCGAACTATCCGCAGCTCGTCTCTCTGGCTTAATGGAAACACCCTTAAAAGAATGGGGGGGGGGGGGGACGACGGGGTCGTGAGAAGGAAACTTGCTTGGAAACCTCGTCTTTGCTCAGAATTAAGCGCCACTGAGTTCAATGATGATTACTCAGCAGTATGTAGACCGTGTATGGAGCGTGACAGCAGAGTATTCGGTGAGAAGTGGGTTCATTTGGGCGCGTTTAGGGGGCAGAGTTAAAAAAAAAAAAAGAAAGAAAGAAAGAAAGAAAAAGTAAATGTTCCCATTGAAGGATTGAAGGCCACCCCCACAATCTTTTTTTCTCTCTGCAAAATTCACGGAGAGGTTTTTACAACCACCATCACCACCACCACCAAAGTGCTTGGCCCTTAGCCACACTCAAAATGAAAAGTTGAAAAGTAAAAAAGTCAAAAGGAAAAGCGAGCGGTTTGTTTCGAGATAGCGAAAGGGCCACTCAGTAGCAGTGGGGTTGAATTTACCTTGGTCTTCGTTCAGGCGCGATTTTGTTTTGGGGTTTTGTGCCCCTTTGCCCGGGCTGGTGACGTTGAACGTTGTGCCCATATGCCGCGAATTGGCTTTTCCCAGAGGCAGCCCCACCGCTTAGACGTCTCCGCGAATTTCTAGCGCCCGAGAGTTTGTGCGCGAGTGGCAGAGGGTTCCATGGTCAGAGGCGCCACCCTCTTCTCGAACTGCTTTGGGCGGAAGCGCGGCCAATTCGCCCGAGATCAAGCGCTCGGTTTGCCTAACCCGGGGAACCAAGAGCGGGTCTTCTTTGCGTTTGCTCGTGATGCATTCCGCGGTCTCAGCCAACGCGCTTCGTGAAACACAGTTTAGGATTTGGCACGGGACGCATGACTTCAGTGGGGATTTGTTCACTTGAACTGCGGTTTCAGCAATTCTGTCCAATATTTTTTCAAGGAAACAGTATTTCCGTGGTGGGTTCCGATTGAAAAAAAAAAAAAAAAAAAGGCCGCAAAGCTAACGTGGACTTTGGTTGGAAACCAGCTTTTATTCGGAAAACTACCATCTTATCTAGATGGCGCGTGTTTTCTTTTGGAGCGGTTCGACCTTGCTTGAGGCGCGTTAGTGTCTGTATTGGTTCCTCTTCCTTCTGCAGCCGCACGTGCGCGCCTCTTTTTTATGTGCAGAAATATTGATGGGCTTTGTGGAGCGCTGCGGGCTTTTTCGTGGAGGCGGGTCTGAAATTCCATTTTCTCCCTGACCGCCGTCAGCTTTAGATTGGCCGGTCGGGACCGGACCCCGAGGAGCCGCCCTGTTTCGGGGAGGGAGGAGGCGCATTGTCTTCGCCCCCTCCCTCTCCGCGGTTGAAGTTGTGACTCCCGAGTCTCCGCCGCTTTGTGCGTGAACTTGGTGACTGACTGGTGTGCGCGCACGGAGGGGAGGGGGGCCGAGTGCAATGCGCGGTGACGCCGGGCTGGCTTGGGCCCTCCGGAGCGGGGAAGGAAGAGGAGGCCGGCTCAGAGCTTTCTCCTCGGCGCCGAGCTCAGACCGCCACCGGGCCGTCCCCGAAAACCCCGGGCAAGTGAGGCGATGAACCGCCAGTCGGCCCTCCCAGTGCCGCCACCGCCGCTGCTCCCCAGCTCCCGCAGCCCGAGGCGAGGGAGCGGCCACCGCATCGGCGGCTGAAAGGCCAGGCCTGCGCCAGCCGCCTCCAACCGAAGCCGCGACGGCGGGGTCCGGCTGCAGCCCGGCGGCGTGGGGAAAGTTCTGCTCGGGGCCGAACGGGCGGGGGCGGGGGCGGCCGCGGAGGGATGAGGAGGGGGCCCGGCGTAACGCCGGGGTCTCTGCCGCCGCCGGCAAGGCGCGCAGAGGGTGGAGTGGCCGGGCGGCGCGGTGGGCGTTGATCCCCCCCTCTCGCTCGCGGTCCCCGCCGCCCCCTCCCACTCCCCCGCCCGTTCCTCTGCCGGCCGGCCGCGCTCCTCGCCTCCCTGCCCGGGCGGGCGCGGCCATTGCGGCCCCCGGCTGGGCTGGCAGGAGGATGATCACCAACACGCGGGGCTTTCTTTGGTCGGACCTGGAGACGCGGGCGCTGCTGGAGATCTGGGGGGAGGCGGACGTGCAGAGCGCGCTGGACGGCAACTTTCGCAACAGCCATGTGTACCGGGACGTGGCCTGCCGCCTGGCCGAGCTGGGCTTTGAACGCACCCCGGAGCAGTGCCGCATCCGCATCAAGGGCCTCAAGCGCCAGTACTACCAGGCCCGCGAGGGACTCAAGAAGAACGGGCACGCCCGCAAGATCTGCAAATACTACGAAGAGATGGACCGCATTCTCAGCTGCAGGCAAGGCGGCCACGGCCTCGATGGGCACGGAGTGGCCGAGCGGCCCCTGACTCCCGCGGAGATGATGGTGGCGGCGGCGGCGGCGGCCGGAGACGAAAGCCACCACCAGCCCGCCATGGTGCTCGCCGCGCCCCCTTCCGCCAGACAGAGCGGCCTCCGCAACAGCCGCCAGGCGGACGCGGAGGAGCAGGACGACGAAGAGGACGACGACGACGACGACGACAAGGAGGAAGAAGACGAGGATGTTGGCGAGCTGGAGTCTTCCCCGCCGGACAACTTCCAGGACGATTCGGGCGAGTGCTCTTCTTACGCCGACCACGCCATCAAAGTGGAATGTCCCCCCTTCGCCATCCCGCTACCACCTGCCGAAAGTGAGTTACAATGCTAACAAAAAAGGAGGGGAGGGGGAGGGAGGAGGATCTATCTTTGTCTTGGACATTTTTATTGACAGCGGGGCCTGCTGGTTGGTTGTAGGTGAGATGCTTCTCCTACCTTTAGTTGAAGGGCTTGCACCTCACTCTGGTGTTTGCAACCTGGAGACTGAGGCCGCAATCTTTTGCCGCTTGCCCAGAAACAGTTGCATTGAGCACGGGCATGTATAAATGGTATGTGTATGTACAGTAGATGGGCATGGTGGATTTCCATTTAGAGCAGGGTTCATCAAACTCTGCCACTTTCAAATGGCGGGGTTAATGCTGGCTGGGAATGTTAAAATCCACAAATCTTAAAAATTGCCATGGATTAGAAAGAAAGCTCTCTTGTGCTCTGTGAGGTTGGCTTAAAAGTGAACACGCCAAAGATTGCAGGCCATAAACACATTTTCTCTGGTAGGTTCTCAATCCTACCTTTGTCTATCAGAGATGTTAAGCTCAGCACAGCTGTCACCTTTCAAGTTCTTGATTAAATTAGCATTTCCAAGGTGTACCAAATGAGTCCGATTTCTATCCCCCTCCATCACATTGAGAAGAGGTAGTATATATGGTGCAATATGTTGAAGAAATCTGGTCTAAAAGAAGATAAGAGCCTTACTTACCTAATCACACAATTTAGAGCATGAATCATTCAGATAATCCCCCAGTTTCTTTTCACTGAAAATATTTTAATTACCCTCCTAGATATAGAGGCTGGTTAACATGAGTAAATGTGAGTAAATTTCATTTGTTATAATAACTGCACTTTATTTTAAATGAATCCCAATTAATCATATAAGTGCCTAATTTAACTTAACCAGAAAAAATCCTTGTCCTGTATATGCCAACTGCATATTTAAATGTTACCCAGCAACAGCAGGTAGTCAAAAAATGATGTAACACCTTGGAAATATCTGTCTTGAATGCTCTATAAACAATACACTTCATATTCATTTATCCATGAAGAAATCTGACATGTCTTGGGATCTCAGTGAACTTTTGATCCATTTATTTTATTGAAAGATGGAAAATCCACAATATAAAAGCATGCTCTTTATGTTCAGTTTTAATAACCATTTACCCCTCAGGCTAATTTTTGATAGGACTTACACAAAGTCTGTGTAAAAGGAACAGTATTATATATTTATTAATGCTGTTTTCTGCAAATAATTTTAGAAAATTATTCATAGAAATCAACAGTGGTGTTTTACCCTGTTTTTTTAATTTTACCTAATTCTGTGTTCATAAAGTGACATGCTTAAGTCTGATAGTTCACATAGTTTTTTTACACAGAAGTTATATCAAAGACAAAATGTATAGTTACATTCCTTGTAATATATTTCTAAAAGCAGGAAATAAGCTGATGATAATCATTTGCAGTGGAAGAGTTGTGTTGTAAACCACCTGAACAGTGGTATTGCATTGTGATTAAAATAAGCATATACATTTTGTAGAGATTTTGCCTCAAAATCAGAACACGCTTATAGAATCTGAAAGCCTGATTGATTATGGGGTAATATTTTATGAACTGCGCTCAGTTAATTTCTATGAGGAATACATTAGAGTAGACTATAATCCACAAAGTATTATACTGTAATGAATATTTACTAGAATAGTACAAAGATGAAAAAGAAATTTTAGGGACACTTTTTATTACTTCTAGTCTTTATTAAAATTAGCTTGCTTTTATTTTTAGGTTTTAAACAAATTAATGCTCACACCAATGCACCACCATTATTATCTCAGGCTAAAAGATCAAAAAAGCGACATGCAAATTTAACACTGGACAAAATGATGGAAAAGTTTTTGCAACAAAGTATGGATACTGAAGAGAAATTTTATAAATATGAAGAACAACGACTTAAAATTGAAGACAAACGACGTGAAGCAGAGCATGCCAGGGAGCTCCAGATGTTGCAGATGTTGGGACAGATGTTAGCAGGAATCTCTTCCACAGTATCACAAAGGTCCCAGTTTATACCAAGTAATCCTTCACAAAGATCAAATCACCGATCGTATGGAGAAAATTTTAACTATAATTCTATGACAGCAACATTATCTCCACCCATAGGTACTTCATTCTCTTGCATTCATGATCCGTGGATCTACAGTACTAATATAAGTTTTGTGCACATAGTTGTGCATCTTTCTAAAAATCAGTGAAATTATACTTGGTATTCTGAGGTTTGTTTAAAAAATGAATCATAATAAAATGTTTCTATAAACATGGAATTTATTTAAAGTTATGCTTTTCTTGAGCATTGCTTTGAAATATATCATTGTAATGTGTAGCTCACATAGTTCAGCATTTTTAAAGATACAGAACAGTAAGTTATCATTTTAGATATTTAAAATGAAATTCTATATATTGACAGTAAAATCCATGTAGGTAGATATTCAGTGCTCGTAAACTTCTGGAATTAAATTTTTAAAATAATTTAACGTGTCTTCATTAGAATCAATTAACTACTTAAAAACTACAAGCATACTGTATAAGTAATTGCAGAATACAGACTTGTTTAAAACTTCTTTAAAAATCATGGCTTATAGCAGGCAGAAGGGTTTCATCAACCCTTTCTAATACTAGATGGGAGAAGAATGTTTTTTATTGCAAAATAGCAATGCCTGGCAATAACAGCCAGTAGCACTACTTCCTTTTACTACATTTCTTTCACTAATCTTCCCCAGTTCTGCCTCCCCCAAATATCCTATTCTTCATTTGAGGACTTTGCGACTTCATTAAGCATTAAAATCTTTCAGATTAATTGTTTCTTATAAACTATTAGCACTGATTCTCAGAATTTGCCTTAGCAAATTTGATGATCTTCCAGCCATACCTGATAATTAGTGCTGGAAGAATTGCACAGTTATGTAGGTAACTGTAAAAGCACTTACTGGTTACTAAATTTACATTATAAAACAGCTGTTAAGATGCCCCTAAAGCTGCTTTCATGCACAGTAGGTTTTGCATAGTTGCACAGTAATGCAGTGAACAAAGGTAGGGGAATATGGAATTTGTAGCCTGCAGTGTCAGGGATTTCTCCCCCACCCCCACCAGCGCATTCGCTGTGGGACCTTCACAGGGTTTGCTGGAGATTGAATTGAGGAAACGTGAAAAGGATGCTTGCAAATCCTGTTGTATTTAGTTGTTACCCTTGGAAATTGTGCATGTTAGGATATGCTTAATATTTCCACCCATAGAGGTCTAGAAGATTTTTGACAGTTCACAACCTGCTATGGAACAGAATTTGAAAACTGGTTTTAGAACAACTCTCATAGCTCACTGTGCCGATGTTCTTCAGGACTAGAGGTAACTGCAACTGAATCCAGCTCTTATGTATTTGATATAAAACAATTTTGAGCCTCCATTAATTGTGGAGTTTTTGTTGTTCTCTGATTTTGGTTGTTCGCTTGCAGATGTTTCAGTACCGTGATACTAGGTAATATAATCAGTGTGAGTCAATGTGGGCTTTACTTGCTATTTATATACAGTTACTTGCCCTGACAGTTTCGATGGGGTAAACAGGGAACAAACCCCACTTTTGCTCTGATGAGTTTACCTAGTTGGATACTGAAATGTCTGTATGGAAACAATCAAACTTAGAGGACTCTACGGTTCTATCATATATATATATATAAGTTTTCGCGGGTACTTACATGTATGCTGTTCAGCTTTGTTTGGGTATTTTCCCATGTCATTGTAGTTGTGCTTTTAAAGTTGTAGCAACGTTTCGGCAGAATCTCATCTGCCATCATCAGGCTTCTGTATTAAGTTCTCAATACCAAGAACTCAATACAGAAGCCTGATGTTGGCAGATGAGATTCTGCTGAAATGTTGCTACAACTTTAAAAGCACAACTATGATGACGTGGGAAAATATCCGAACAAAGCTGAATACCATACATACATACATAGATATATAAGTGAAACCTCCATTAAGATTCAGAGTTTCATTCTGAACTTGTAGAATCTCTTATGATTGGTTAGTAAGCTTCATTGTACAAGTACAATGTAAAAATAATACTATTTAGTGTAGTGATTAAGATACTGGCCTAGAAACTAGGCTTCTAGTCCTCCCTTAGGCATGAAAGCCAGTTGGATGACTTTGGGCCAGTTGTTCTCTCAACCCAGCTCACTTCAGGATTCACTAATTCACATGTGTACCACACCATCATTACTTATTCAATACAAGAAAAGTTAATATGATTTGTGAGTTTAACTGTTGAATTAGCATCTACCTCTTAGCATTTTTTTCATTCTTAAGCAATATGTTTTTAGTCAGTTGTAGCATTGTCTCTTTGCAGTCTCATGCATAAGATAGAAGTCAATATATACTGTACATCTGGTTAGCCTGGATTCTGTGGAGTGACAGGACTATTTCAGGCAGTTGGCATGGAACAAGTCAAACTTGACTTGAAAAACTGATTTATGTAAAATCATCTGTCTGGAGCTACTTGTAAGAGAACGTTTAGGTTAGAGTTAAGACATCTCCATTTTTTCTCGTTAGCATTTCTTACCAATATATTCATACTACATCTTGAAAATCATTAACAGACAGGTTGAAAAAAACAAACAGGAACTTGATTGTTCAACATGAAATATTTAGATCAATATGTTTAGAGTATGCAATACATTTTGCACACTTCTGTTTCATAGTGAGTGAAATATCTCAGGATAAAATATATGTCTTTTCTTAAGAGATTTGTGGTACTTTCAAGTATGTCTGACCATATCCAAGTAAAGAATTGGGAAACTGATGCCTAGATGTGGAAGACTAAAATAATTGATTGCCATACTAGAAATGTTTTTATATCTGTTAGAAGGTTGGTTATTTTTGGGGGGCGGGGGGGAATACGTGTGGTTTATTAAACTGATAAACAAAAACACATGGTACACTGCTGTTTGTGAATAAGATTATGTGGAATTTGGGTTGTTAAAATATGTTTACAACATAAATACGTTTAACACAGCAATTTCTTTAGAAACGAATTCTGATCTATGAATACAGATAATCTACGATCTTAAAAGCTTATATTTGTAATATTTATTTAAATGTCCTTATTTTTTTTCCAGTTATAGAGAGATCTTTTTCAGTTCACAAAACACATTCCATAAAGGAAATGGAAAATATATTTCAATTGGTGCGAAATGTTATTCCACCTTTAACTGCCAAAAAACATAAAGGCCAAGATGGACGAATAGGAATTGTTGGAGGATGCCAAGAGTAAGTTAAATAAAAATGTACAAATATGTATTGGTACTATTCTATCTCAGACATTATGTTTATCTTTGTTTTTTACTTGTATCACTTTGATACCAATTATTTTACCATTTTTAGTTATTTGCCATTTCCAAAAAATAATTATTTTTCAATTTTACAATTTTTTTTCTTGCATGGACATAGTTGTCTTCAAATAAATCAATAGATATTGCTTTTACATACCTAGGAGCATAGATATGATGTTAATCATCAGTTAAGGTGTCATAGCAAATTCATGCTTTAGCCTTCAGAGGTGTATCAAGGGCACCATTATTTTGTGTGTTCCAAATGTACAGTAGATATTACTGTCAGGGTAATCTGAGGGAAGGTCTCTTGCCAGTCACATCTATCTGACCCATTAGAGCGAGGAGGCAGGGAATGTTGTGGGTCCCATCCCTGAGGGAGATACACCTGGTAGGACCCAGAAGAAGGGCCTTTCTCCATGATGGCTCCCTCTGGAACATCATTCCCCAGAGATTAGAATGCCCCCCACTCTAGCACTCTTTCGGATGGCACTGAAGATCTGGTTTTGCCAACGGGCCTTGGGAAACCAGAGTGGGATGGAGCCCATCAAATGGCTAGTGTGATCTGCTATCATCGGGGTGGGGGGTGGAGTTGGTTCCCCCCCATTTTGTTCTATTATACTTTTACGAATTTATTTGATTCTTTTTGTTAGTTTTTATTTTTTATTTTAAATATGGTTTTACATTGTGTAAGCCGCCTCGAGTCACCATGGGCGAATAAGCGCAAATATAACTTAAATGAATAAATATGTTGCAAATGTAGCTTGATTCTAACAAGAAAGGTTACTGCTTTAATGGAATGTTACATTTTGGTCTGGAGAAAATTACAGAAAGGAAAAAATACATTGGCCTGATCGCTGCCATATTTCTGCACTGTTGGAATATGACTCCATTTTATCATTAGAAAATTAGAGTGATAGTTTTGATAATGTCTGTATGTGATGATTTTCACTGTTCATTAAAAGAAATATTGGAACACAAACAAAATAGAGTGATAAATGTGTATCCTATTTATAATTAATACAATGCTAGCCTATTAAATCAGTGAAAGCTTCTGTTTGGATCTTTTAAGAGTCATCATCTGACTGCAGTTCTGCAATTTATTATGTAAATTAGTATCTAATAAAAAGCAATACTGTTAAGGAAGAAAATGTAAAAATGATAGCACAAACAAGTGTAAAGTATTGTGAAATATTAAAATTTACTAAAAAAATAGTTTAAAATTGTATGGTAAATGAACTTTTATTAATTAATTTCTATTTTGTGTGTATATTCACTAAAAGTATATGATAATCAGTCATTTAGGGTGCTTTTGTCACATTCTACATTTGAAGTTCAAAAGTGAATATAACTCATTTAAGTTAGAATATATTGCATAATGTTAATAGTTGTGTGAAAAGGCAATGCAGTGTTAGATTTACTATATTTGACAAAAGTGTTATGTCAAGAAAATATCAGTAAAACTATATTGATAAAATGATGTGATCTTTCTACTTTAATATATCACATAAACCTATTGTGGTACAAGTACATCAGTCACAATTTTTAACAAAATATATATTTCCTGGGTTTGTTTTTTTTCATATGCAGGTATACAGGGGCACCATATTTTGCTGCAATTTCTGCTCTCAAAGTGGTATGTTTCTTCTTACATTTGCGTGGAGTACAATGAAAGATAATGTTCTTTATTCCAGAGTTAAACACACAGTTCAACTATTTAAAAAATGTGCTGAACTCTGTTCCCAATAATAGACAAAAATGTTAGTTTTGTATTGGTTAAATGTCTTAATTTATTCAGCAAACTGAGATTTTAGTGTGTTGATAGTAACTATGTAGGTCATTGCATCTATAAATTTTAATATCCATTTGGATCATCAGATGTAGATGTTGTTTACGTAGTGTGTACAATGGTTTGAGAAATTTTGAAAATAATAGTTACTAAAGCTGCTCATTAATCATGAATGAAGCTTGAATTTCTTGATGGATTGGGGAATTTAATTTATTCAAGATGGACTGGATATTCTAACCTGTTGTGTTCCAAATTTGAATTTTTTGTGAAGTTTTGGCCCACTTGTTACTTAAGAAATTTGGCAAGTGGTCCTGGGGCACTATGTCAAGAGGAAGAAAGCTTCTGACATTTTTATAAAACATCATGCACAGGAGGGAGATAAGTATTGGGTTCAGTTATCAATTAAATCAGAACAGTCATATAATTGGACCATTAAATTGGTCCATAATTGAATGCTTGACTTACAACTGTTCATTTAGTGACCATTCAAAAGTTACAATGGCATTGAAAAAAGTGACTTATGACTGTTTTTCTCACAATTCTAACTATTGCAGCAGTCCATTGTCACATGATAAAAATTCAAATGCTTGGCAACTGACATTGATGACATTTGTGGTTTTCTGGGGCTACGTGATCAACTTTTCCAAACTTCTGACAACCAAAGTCAATGGGGAAGTCAGATTTATTTCACGTGTTACTAATTTAACAATTGCAGTAATTCACTTAACTGTAGCAAGAGAGGTTATAAAATGGAGCAAAATTAACAATACAAATTTTGGGCTCAATTGTGATCATAATTATTTATAAGTTAGTTCAGGAGGTGTATTTCATTTTTTTAATTGGCTGCATTGCAAACTTCATAGGGAGAAACTTCCCTTGTTTATATTCTTTTATTATTACCGTGTTTCTCCAACAATACGGCCTCCACCAATAGGAAACCCATCATGTTTTATTGGCATAAAATCAAATTAAGCCCCTCCCCCCAAATTAAGGTCCATATTAAACATGAGAAATAAGGAGGGGAATGGCAGGGGGCCTTGCATTTAGGAAGTACTTGCATGCCCGGATATGGTGCTGCCTGCGTTGGTGGGGCAGTTCATACCGGAAGACCTTCCGCCACCGTTGCTTTCCCTTCTCCCTTGCTGCCACGGCGTTAGAGCAACGCCTCGGTGTTTGGCACAGTCACATGCAGCCAGTCAAGGCTCCTCTCTGCAACCGGAGCCCTGAGGAGACACTTGGCTTCAGGCGCTCCCGTCGCCACCTTCCAAGGGAAGGCGCTCGCCCGAGAGGATCTCTCCCTCTCTCTCCCCCCCCCCGCAAGGTCAATGTCTGTGCTGTGGCTGAGGAGGAGGAGGCTTCAGCCGGTTCCTCCTTCTTGCTGAGAGGTGAGGAAGCCGCGGCTTTGCAGAGCAAGTGAAGCGCTGCTCGCCCAGGCAAGATTTGGGAACGAGGGGCAGGAGGAGGCATGCATGCACCCGTAGCTCGCTTTCCCAGCTCTGCCCAGCCCGCACGGCTCTGGCGCAGCCCTGGCGGGATGAGTGGAGGGTCCAGCGGGGAGGCGCTTGCTGCCTTGGTGAGAGCTCTGCCTCCGGGAAGGAGGGCCTGCCTGTCAGCCTAGCCTGGGGCACCCAGTGCCCCTCGGAAGGCAGCGACGGGAGCGCCTGAAGCCAAGTGTCTCCTCAGGGCTCCGGTTGCAGGGAGGAGCCCTGACTGGCCGCACGTGGCTGTGCCAAACGCCACGGCGTTGCTCTAACACCGCGGCAGCAAGGGAGAAGGAAAAGCAACGGTGGTGGAAGGTCTCCGGAACATCCAAGCTGTCGTTGCCCGCCCACCCGAGGATGTAAGGGGGAGGAATTAAGTCACCCCCGAAAAGATGGCCTAACCATTTTTTGGAGGGTCAAAAAAAAAAAAGACCCGGCCTTATTATGTGAGAAACACGTTAATAAAGTAAGGGAGTTTGAAGTGCTGGCTTTTAAAATATAGAAAATATGTTTATTTCTAATCCAGAAAAGGTTTTTTTAATTAAAATTAGTGAGATTTACTTCTTTTATTTAAGATTGGGGAATAGAAAGGGAAGAGAAATGTGAGAATATTGAATTTCAGCATGAAATCAAGAGATAAAAAATGTAATTTTGAGAAATGTTATTAATGATCGCAAATGTGTTCATTTTTTTAGGGGGCAGACCTATCCCATGTATTTTGTACCAAAGATGCAGCAACAGTAATAAAATCTTACAGTCCAGAGCTTATAGTTCATCCAGTTCTGTAAGTATTCTGTCTTTCCTTGGATGTGAAAAAAAGTACATACTTCGCCAGCTGCTATATAACTCAGGGTCTTAACTGAAAAAAGTTAATTTCAACTCATAATTTTTAGTCACATGTTCGTATCATCATACCAAACATTGTCTTTTGCATCTGTCTAAAGAGCTCTAGGTTGGTGAGATGAAATCAGTATGCCTAGAATTAACAGAGTAATGTTCAAAATTATTTAAATGTCACATGCATTACTTCATTTTTAACAACAGTAAGTTTTATCTTGCTGAAACTAGGATCATTTCAGAAAATTATACTGAGATATCTTTTTCCTCCCTTTCACATAGTTTCTTAAAGGCATGTAGCTGTTTAATTACTTCAAAAACGAGAGGTTGCTCTTTGAAATCACTTAAAACAGTGTTCTCAAACTTGACAATTTTAAAATGTATAGACCAACTCACAGAATTTCCCAGTTGCACTGGTTGGTTGGGGAATTATAGGAGTTGATCCACACATCTTAAAGTTGTCAAGTTTGAGAAACTCTGTATTAAACCCTGAAAAATGATACCCAAAACAGGGTAACTCTTTTCTCCCACAGACAGTAATACTCAATATACAAGCCCAGCACTACTTGGATTTTTGTTCAGGCTGCGTTCAAACTGTAAGTCAGGCTCACACACACTCACACACTTTTTGTTAAAGCAAAATGTAATGCTTAAACAAATTTTCAGAAATTCTTATATAGCTAAATGCATGTGCCTTACATTAATACATTAAATATTATATGAACTAGGAGGTTAATTGTATGGAATGCGTAAAAACTAAGAAAGACTGATTGTCACTCAGATAACCAGTTCCTTGTTGTGAAGGACATGATAGGTAATAACCAGCACTTTAAATTGTGAAATGTACTGTGAAGGGTTCAGTTTTCATGCAAAAGTCAATACTGTTAACCAGAATATCGTTCTTTACAAGTGTAATATTGGGAGCGGCTCTTATGAGATACTTATTCCCAGCTCTCTTGTTCTGTTGCAATGAATGCATCATGCTTCTTCCATAGGAGTAAATTGATATCCCATTTGTTTTTCAAAAGTACTGGATGTTAACATTTTTAATGATATGAATGTGATGATCTATGTTTTAAGGAACATTTTTATAATGCTATTAGTAGATGCATAGAAAGAAAAATAGTATAGTGGTAAATTGAAAGATTGATTTTTTTTTATTTGATTCCTTTGCTGTTTCTTTTTAGTGACAGCCCTGATGCTGTGCGTGAGGTAGAAAGCTGGTTGCCACGACTTCACTCAGTTGTCATTGGACCAGGTTTGGGAAGAGATGATTTATTACTTGAACATGCCAAGGTAACCTGGATTTCTTAAGGTGTTACTGGTACATTGCCTACATGTTGTTGTTATTTTTAAAAAAGAGTGTCAGCTTTATTATTAGTTATTTCAAATATTTTATGCTATTTCAGAAATGTAACCGATGTTGCATGGCTTGCAAGTTATAAAAGTAGAATAATTGAAATAGAAATTGTTAAAAAATCCTATGTTTATTTGTGTTTTATGCAAGCAAGTTCAAAAAGTTGTTACAGATGATTGAAACTCAGGCATTGGCTAATTTCTGGCATTCATAATTAATGGTTTCAATAAAATATAAAGATATTTATATTCCCTCAGCCTATATACCCATATGCAAGGTATAGTGTTAGTATTTATTTCGAATGTGTTTTTCTTGTTGCGCTGACTTTTGTTGGGAAAGAATGAATCCCAAAATAAAGGTTGCCTCCCCATAGGGCTCCATTTAATAAACTTAGTAACACTTCTTGCTTAATATTGTGAATGTCTATATCATGGTACTACAAGAATTGCAACATGTGAAAAGTGGCTTTATTGGGTATTGTTGAAGAAGAACTCAAAGGTTCTTTTTTCTTTAAAAGGCAACTGGAATGTTTTTCTTTGAAGAAGAAAAAACCATTTTACTTCTCATTCAAGAAGCTTCATCAGTTCTGATGACAGGACGGGGGGGTGGGGGTGATGGAAGGATAGGTATTGACAGTTGAGACTGGATGGAAGAATAGGTTGTGACAGGATTGGGGGGGGGGGAGATAGAATTGTATTTCTTTGCCGTCATCTGATCTTTAGCTCTCTCCAACAGCTATCGAGGCTCCTTGGGGAATTATCTATGCCCTCAGGGTTACCTGAATCAGGGTACAGTGGATACAGTAAACATGAGAAACATGAGATACAGTGGCGCAAGGGCTGTATTGTATATTGGAGATAGGTGGTATCTTATTCCTCCCCCTCTGTTGAGGGAGGGATATTCAGTTCTTACATAGATGGATTCTTTTACCCCTCTTTCAAACTAATGGTCTCTATCCAAAATGTGGACTTTGCTGTCTTCCGACATCATTGTCTTTCAAATGCAGATGGATCCCTGAATCTTGTCGTGATGGCTTTAATTTCCTATGTTGTGCCATGTGCTTGTGAAGTGGCTGTTTTGTTTCACCAGTGTACAGGTCTGCAAGCATCTTACTGTACTGTATTGCCTATATCACATTACTCAGTTTGTATTGGGATGTTTGATCCTCGGGACATACATACTTGTGCCTTGGGTTTAAAGTGTGCATGTATCTTGTGTTGGTAGAGAGTCCTCCTGAGCTTCTCTTGAAAAGAGAAAAAAATTCCCATGTTATATGTTTTACTTAAGACTTAGGTCACTCTTAGGTCACTCTTTTAAGACAAAGTCTACATAAACCCCCAAGTGGCCTCAACAGTTTTAAGAGAGCGTTAAGAACCAGGTGGCTGCAAAGAAATACAATCCTTCCATACTCTCCTCCCCACCATCAGAACTGATGATGTTAGATGAGAAGCTTCTTCCGCAAGAAAAAAACAGCCCAGCTGCATTTTGAAGAAAAAAAGCACTTTTTTTTTTGAAGAAAAAAAAAACTGTCAAGAATCTTGGAGTACTCATCTCTAAAGATCTAAGTGCTAGAGCCCACTATAATTACATAGCCAAAAGGCATTAAGAGTTGTTAACCTAATCTTACGTAGCTTTTTCTCTGGTAATATTACACTACTAACTAGAGCATACAAAACATTTGCTAGACTAATACTTGAATACAGCTCATCAGTCTGGAACCTACATTACGTATCTGATATTAACACAGTTGAGAAAGTCCAGAAATATTTCACAAGAAGAGTTCACTCCTTTACTCGTTGCAGAAGACCTTATGCCACCAGACTTGAAATTCTAGACCTAGAACTATACCGCCTTCAGTCCGATCTAAGTATAGTATATAAAATCATTGCAAAATCATAATCATAATATTGCAATATCCTACTCGTCAATGAATGCTTTAGCTTCAGCCATAACAACACAAGAGCAAACAATACATACAAGGTTAATCGCACCAAACTTGATTGCAGGAAATAGAACTTCAGCAACAGAGTGGTCAATGTCTGGAATGCTCTACCTCAGTGATCCCCAGCCTTTTTTGTACCAGGGACCGGTTTCACGATTATTCATTATTCTACGGACTGGTACCTTAGTAATGCGAGACTCCACGGCTCTTCGTTCGAAGCCCCCCCCCTTCAACGAAACTAAGGCGCGAGGATTCCTTCAGCACCCAAATGCCGCTTTCCAGCCGAAAACCCTGAAGCACTTTCAAACAGAAAACCCGGAAACAACCAAAAACCCAGAAGCGCCATCAAAACAAGATGGTGGCGCCCAAGCTTTGTGGCCCAGTAGAAAATGATCCACGGACCGGTACCGGTCCAGGGACCGGTGGTTGGGGACTCCTGCTCTACCTGACTCTGTGGTTTCTTCCCCAAACCCCAAAAACTTTAATCTTAGACTTTCTACTATTGACCTCACTCCTTTCCTAAGAGGTCTGTAAGGACATGCATAAGCGCACCAACATGCCTACCGTCTCTGTCGTATTGTTTCTTCTATTTTTCTTATATATATTCATGCATTCATATCTATGTTTTTACTTATATCTATTATCTTGTAAGCAATTGACAAACCAAATAAAATAAAATAAATTCTTCTTCAACAATTCCCAATAAAGCCACTTTCTTCGGTACAAGAACTTGTAATAGTCACTAGGTAAGACAGGCAGGCAGAAGAGTAGTAGAGCGTATCCATGATCATCAATAAGCATCCTATTTACACATATTCAAGAGATAATAAAACTAAGAAGGAAACAAGACCAGAACACATCCCCTTCAGCAGCCAACATCTAGACAATCATGGATTAACACCAGGCAAGTGATCAGGCAGCAAACAATAATCAAGGAACTACCAAGGAGAAAATAACACTCTCACCAAAATGTATTATTGGTAGTAAAAAAAGATATTTAGAATATGGAGATTGATACAAAATAACTCACTGAAATAGTGAATAATTAAAGAGAAAACCTGTATGTTGAGGTTAAATTTTATAATATTGTTCAATGTATTAAATACAGAAATACTGTCATATTTGTTTTAAAATGTAAGACACCCAGGCATCACATTGTTCACGCAATGCTATGTTTGTAGATAAGAAAAATAAAAAAACTTTTTTTAAAAAATTGGCAGGGAAGCCTCCTGTATATAAAGTCCCAACACTGATGATGTTACTTTCTTGGGTAATGAGTTACATATGTATTCTCTTCTAATGAATGAGATTATTATAGTTAAATATTTACAGTTTGCTTTTATGTTAAAAAGCTATTTGCATTAGCTTTGCATGCATTTTTAATACGTGCTTTTAAATATGTGAGAAGTCTTCAATAGATTCATTAAATGGAAGTGTGAAAAATATATGTGAATATATTTTTGGTGAAAATATTATGGAAGAGAAAAAAATGGCAAGAGTAGTAAACGTGATATATAGCATATGGTATGCTTTTTAGAAGAGATGTTTCATTCTTTAGAATGGTTTGAGTTTTACTCTGTTTTGTTTACAATGTTGAATTTGCCTTTTATTTAAAATGTATTATTTTTTGCAAAAGGAGAAATATAATTGCATTTTCCATTCAATGTTACATTTAATTAAAAGTTTTGAATTTTTTTTGCAAATAGGGCATTATAGAAAAATCCAAGGTCAAAGGAATTCCTATTGTAATTGATGCTGTAAGTATGATAATTTTTATTAATTTGTTTAATAATAATTTGTACCTGTCATTAAATGTTTCCTCTTATTGTCCCATGCAGGATGGTTTATGGCTCATTGCCCAACAGCCTTCTCTCATTCAGGGTTATCCTCGAGCTATTCTTACTCCAAATGCTATGGAATTTAGTAGACTCTATGAAGCAATGGTGAGTCCATACAGTTCTTAATTATATTTTCATGAGGGGAGGTACCCCAAATCCAAATTACATTTAATATTACTAATAGAATTTCAACAATTAGTTAAATAGGTTGTGTGATTTTAACCCAGTTTAGGCTTTTTAAAGCATAAATTTCTGGGCTGTCAACCAGGTAAGGGGACAAGAGTTCACCATACTATAATGACACCTAGAGAATAATGCAATTATCAGGACATTAAATCTCAAGATTGCTGCTTTATTTAATATGGCTGCCCACTTTAACATTTGTAACTTATGTATGGTGTCTGTGTTGTGAACGTTGAAAAGGCAACTTTTCACGAAGTCCATAGAAGTTATATTTGTAGTTATTTGTTTACTTATAGATATCTACAGCCTCGACATATGTACGGTCCTTGTTTAGTGACCATAATCGGAATGGGCAGATCTCTTGTGAAGTAAAGCTGACACAAGTGGGAAATCATGTGTCCATGACTGCTTTCCTTTTTCCCATTCCTTTTCCCATTCTCCTGCCCTTTGAAGCATTCATCTGGGCATTGGATAATTAGCAAGAAGGGAATTAATGTTTATATTTAATTTTATTGAAAAGGAAGGAATTAAAAGAGAGTAAGCAGGCACACAATTGAGAATACACATTGAAAGAAATACAGTGGTGCAAGCAGCCCCGAGCACAATTCGCAAACAGCCTATATATGCTTTATCTTATCCTCTTGTAATCATTTACTCTCGGATCTCTCAGTTCTGCAAGGAGGAAAAAAAAAACGAGGTCAAGCACAGGACAATAGTGTGCTGATTATAAAGGTGATCACAATCTGAGGAATGCTGTTTAGTCATAAATGTTGTCATTGGTTATAAAGTTGTTTTTTCAGCACCATTGTAATTTTGAACAGTAACTGAATGAGGCAGTAAAGGAGAACTAATTGTAGAGCCAATAGATCACAAATCTAGCTGGCTAGGCTAAGTTTGAGTTTGAGAAGAATTGAGATAAGATGCCTCCATGCACCTACCTCATTCTGTGCAATAGAATAAAAAAAACTAAGTTACCATCCATCTTCAAGTAATTTGGTCAATCTTCTAGCACTTCTTCATACTTTTCTGCATGATGAAATAGCATTATCTCATCAAGGTCAAATGCAACTCTTGTTTGAGAGAATGACTTTATGTTTTGAAATCATTGCTTGTATCATTACACTTCGTTATAGTGTTTATTTTAAGATTACATAAGTTAATATCTTCTAAAACAAATCCTTCTAAGTTCTGGGACTTGCTTTAAGTGGATTTTTTGTACTTTTATATATTTCCATTTTTGCACAAATAAGTGCAAATTGCTTGTGAACAAATCAAACAAGACATAGTAAGACTTCTTACAAATATAGCAACATCTCTTGTATGGCTGATGGAAATTATAGTTGAGCAGGGAGCTAACATTTCATAACAGAAAAATTTAAAAATAGTATGAATGAATGTTAACCCTTTTCATCATTACTTACTGCAATTAATCCTGTATGATTTTCCCCCTTTTCTCTTCTCTAGCTTAGAGATCCTGTAGATAACAATGATTATCATGGCTGTCTGTTAAGGCTCAGCCAAGCCTTGGGGAATTTGACAATTGTCCAGAAAGGCGAACGAGACCTCATTTCAGATGGAGAAAAAGGTATATGAAAGAAACACAGATCAAATATTTTTATAAATGTAAACATTATTTTTCTATATGGGTAGATGCTATGGGAAATTAAAACAAAATGAAGGTGCATGCATGTAATATATCAAAAATAAAGAAGGGGAATACTAGCATTTTTTTTTTGCTAGTCATTGGTCAAAACTTGACTACTGGTGTTATGGTAAAAATGTCACCATTCAAACATTAGCACCATATTTTGATTTTAAAATATAGATAGAGAGCTGTTTGAAAATTTATAACAAAATTATTAAATAAAAAATATTGTTGCTAAAGAGGTTCTTGTCTTAAACCATTGAGGTTAATGCAATAATAAAAATATAACAGTGTTTAAATATTAATCTTATAAAATACCATAGTTTCTTTTAATGAATTAGTTAAATTCAGCTCTGGTCATACTTTCAAAATGAACTTTGTAAGTAAAAAATATAATGCCTGCTACATTTCACATCTACGTTTTCTCAATTCTCCCACAGCTCTGTTCAGTAAGGATTGAGTATTTTCTTTTCATTTTTTGTGTTACAGTGCTTGTATGTAGCCATGAAGGAAGCAGCAGGAGGTGTGGGGGACAAGGAGATATCCTCTCTGGGTCCCTCGGAGTCCTAGCACACTGGGCCTTTCTTGCGGGACCAGAAAAAACAAATGGGTAAGCCATGTCATGCATTCTGATCAGCTTCTGTTGAAGGTACTTTATAGCAGGGGTATCAAACTCAAAGTCCGGAGGCCAAATCTGGCCTGCAGGGTGCTTAGATGTGGCCTGCGGGGCCCTAGAAACAGCAAAGGACCAGCCCATTGTGCTAGTGAAAATGGAGCTTGGGAGGGCCATACACAATCCTCCCAGGGTCCGTTTTCAGCCATGATGGCCTCCTCCTGCCTTCTGCCAGCGACCTCCGTTTTTACTGGCAGAGGGTGGCAGGAGGCTGTCACAGCTGAGCTCGGGAGCCCACTTTCACTGGCAGAACGCATGGGTCATTACAGACGCCCCCGACATGAGTGACGTCAAGCTGGCCATGCCCACCCTGGCCCCCGAGGTGAAACAACCCTGATGCGGCCCTCAATGAGATTGAGTGTCACCTCTGCTTTATAGAACAATTCAGCATGTGTCCAATTTACACTGCCCAGAGCCGTTCTATGAAGAAAATGGGTGGTTTCTAAATTTGGAAAAAAAAAAATAAATTTACATTAGAAGCTGATAGATGAAGCATCATGGCTAATATTGCAATGTTTGGTGCAACTGTTTGCAAAATTTATCAGGCATGAACTGAAAGTAACACTGGTAAATACATTAATTTGATACTTGCTTTTTTCTTGTTACATTATCGATTTTAGTCCCTTTCCCTTTGAGAAATCCTTACCTGGTTCTGGATGTTTTTATTGTTACTTGCATTTTAGCCCACAGTTGGATAAACAGGTCTGGGACATGTAGCATATTTTAACTCTGATCTGGTGGGCAAATGAGATCCATCATTCTTATTCTTTCCATTGCTCCTACTGTTCTACTTGCACTGCCCTAAGAGCTAATAAATATTTGTTGGTTGGTTTGTGCTCTGGGGGAATAGCCATGCTCATTTCAGATTTAATTGAGGTTCTTGTTTCTATTTTAGTCAAAATCCCTTTCTAGTGGCTGCATTTGGAGCATGTTCACTTACAAGGCAGTGCAACAACCAAGCCTTTCAGAAATTTGGACGGTCTATGACAGCCTCTGACATGGTTTTAGAAATTGGAACAGCCTTTAATAAACTCTTTGAAACCTAAGACCAAAGCAGCAGAAGAGGAAAAAGAAGAACAAGTCTAGCAGCCATGAAAGTTACAGTAGGATATCCTTGTACAATGCACCCCTTTTCAAGTGCTGTTAGCAGTAATGGTATACTAGGTAGTTTTTATTTTTTAAAATAAAAAGTGTAGGTATTTTTAAAGGGTTTGGAATATTTTTTTCTTTTCCTTTTTTGGGATGAATAAGCTGTAGTTGCAGATGTTATAATAAAACAAAACTGAAAGTATTTCCTCTGTTCTATCTTACAGGTTGGTTTTTGAGCAATAATTAAAAAATATTCACTTGATAGGCAACATAAAGATCAGCCATCTGTGGATTCATAAGCCCCATATATATCTATGTAATTTTGAGTTCAACAGAGCTTATTTTCTAGTAAATACTTAAAGGTCTGTGGATTCTCAGTCATCAAGGTCATGGTTGTCTCAAAGATGCTTTTTCAAAAGGCACCTGGACCATGTTTTTTCCTTGAGGAAGATGAAGTTTCACTTCTTATCCAAGAAGGTAAGGATGGAAGGATCATATTTCTTTGCAGTCATCTTGGTCTTCAGCACTCTCTCTGAGACCATACTCTCTGAGACTTAATGACTCTCAAAGAGAATGCTAACAATCAGATGACTGAAAATAAATACAATCCCTCCATTGACACCCACCCTCCGCCTATCATCCAGTTAGAACTGAAGAAGCTTCTTGGATGATAAGTGAAATGTCTTGTCTTCCTCAAGGAAAACAGTCAAGCTGCCTTTTGAAAAATCACTAATTATTTAAATGTTCATGGCCCTGGACTTAACTAATTTCAATGGAATGAAAATGAACTATATGTGAAGCTCTCCTGTTGAAATAAATGGGATTTTAAAGTACTTAACTTTGGTGGCTTGTGTTAATTCTTCCACCAGCTTTCAGCTTCCTAATTTGATTTGCAAGAATTAATTTGTTTGTTCTCGCAACAATTACAGAGGTTCAGTTCTGTGCACTTAGTATGCCACTTTTGATAAGTGCCATCTTTGAGCAGAGACTGCATGCAAATTGCCTTTGACTTCTTGGTCTGTAAAGACACTCATTTTTGTTCCTTCTTGAAAGGAGGTGGGGGGGGAAGGTTGGAAATGCGTTGCTAGTTTTTGTTGTACAGCAGCACCAAGAATCTGTAAATCATGGCATGTGAAAATAGAATTTGTTTAGCTGAATGTATTAAAGGTTCATCTGTTATTCAGTGCTAGTTTAGAACATAAAACCAAATCATTTGCGGAAAAATTAGGCATACTTAGAATTAGGGGTTCAGCAGGTTGTATTACAAAAGGGGGAATGTTTTAGAAACAGTTCACCATAAGCAATTCTTGCATAGACAGAGATAGCTGTCAATGGAAAATGTCCTTCATGCTTTTATACTAGCATTAAAAATCACGTTGTCATATTGTGGACGTGTTTTTAGAGGGAAAAAAAGTCACCAGCATTGAAGTGATTCAAAAATGAAAAGTGAAGAATTAACCATAATTGCAAGATCCAGACTGCAACATAGAAAAGATAGTTCAAAGTTCAATAGCAATTTATTCTTAATATTCAGCATCATTGTAATAAAGGCTATAGAACCACTCAAGCATTCAGCTGCCCTAAGTGTATCCTTTACTTCAGCTTTACTGAATGAAAAAGTTTAATTTGGTATGATTGATGAACTAAATATTTTGATTTCAACAGTTTCATCTCATAGTAATGGTTTTCAAAAGACTGCATAGAAAGATGATGGAATATAATTGGTTTACTTGAATGATTAACAACCTACGACTATGCATATTTAATCAGAAATAATGTCCAACAATTCAGTGGAGCTTATTCCAAAGTATATATGTGGACAATGTAAGCCTTAGTGTATACTTTCTAGTGCTAAATTAACACTCTTCTTTGTGTATGGATAGTTGCTATTGGGGTTTGTCACATGTTACAGTACTGTTTAATGCTAACTTTCTTTGTGCAAGCAGGAAATTGCTCTGTATAAATTCAGTGCTTATGATTAACATTTCAGTGCACTGATATTTCTACCTCAGAACAATACATTTGTTTTCTTTATATTAAGAGTCTTTTCTTCTTCGATTGTTTCAAAGTTCAGAGCACAGCTCATTAAAAAAATTACGATACAGGTTCTGTTCTTTGGAAGTTTGGGTGAAGGATCGCTCTCCTATATGTGGAAGAATAGGACAGCAGGGAAGAATGATGGGCCTCTGCCTTGTTTCCTGTTGTACAAATTGACATGATTTTGCTTTCTGGATTTTTGAATTGACTCTAAACAAGAGCCTGTTTCTCTGGAACCAAAAATATTTCAAAACCAGAATCTGCCTGAAGCAGATTTCATATTGTATTCCTACTTCTAGAAAATAGCAGTAGAACTTAATCATTATTCTTCCTATCTGTGTAAGTGACTAGGATGTTATAATACACAGAAATTTTACATGACTAGTCTCCACATCTAAACCATTCAGTGCAATTTTTTTAATTTCTTGCATGTTTAAGGGAATCTACGAAAGGGCATGCAAGTTTTTGTCTAAACCCTATATCTCTCATGTCTGCTCCATTATACAATCTGAATTTATTTGAGATACAAAAGGCAAGTCAACCATTCAAGATGCTTCATTTGTGGGTGTTAGACCCATAAAGAGGAATGGGTTCCCTGTGTTGTTGAACTCATAGCAAGTCAACTATTCAAGATGCTTCATTTGTGGGTGTTAGACCCATAAAGAGGAATGGGTTCCCTGTGTTGTTGAACTCATAGCAAGTTCTTGACAAAAGGAAGATATTAATCATACACTATATGTTTTCAGTTAACATGTATCAAGAGTTCTCCCATACAATTGAAACCATCATTAGACCGAGTGATGGGAAAGGTGAACATTTAAGTTAAATTTGTAGGAAACCAAATGTCCAATTTTTCAGGTGGCTCAGATGAATAACTACATTAAATCTGCCTGTTTTTTATGTTGTTCACTAGTGTATAAAGATTTACATTTGAAACTTTCTGAAGCTGTAGGAGTTTCTTTTGAGGAAATAAAAATGACAGATTGAAATAACTATAGTGAGTATTTGTTCATCCTGACCTGAATGTGGTTAATGAATGTGACAAGGCATTGAACTGGTGTTTCCATTTTAAGATACATTTATTTGCCTCATCACTACAGCTCATTTCTCCCTACAGAAAAATAAATAAGGATTCATTCCATCAACTGCCTGTACCTGTGTACAATAATATTCCATTAGAGATGTATTTCCATGTGGATGTCAAAAGGGTTTTAAGCAAAGCCTTTCTCTAACCAGTATCTCAAGACCTGTTCATGAATAGGAATCCCCAACTTTTTGAATTGATAAAACATTTGGATTACTTTGCAAACTACTTCGAAATGGATTTTGGGTTGATGTTTTCATTCAGAAAATAGCTCTCCTGGTGATAGAACCATTACAAAGCAACTATGAAGTTGTTATGAAGTTAGCTCCACAAGGATGCATCCTGTTACACAAGTTTTTTTGCTGTGTGGATGGGGCTCATTTGGAGCTTAGAAGCATTCTTGCAAATCAGTATGTCAAGTCAAGACACTTGTTCTTCAGTATGCCAGTTTCCAGTTATTTTAATAAAATGTAAAAAAAAAAAATCAGGAAGCTTTCTTGGGACCCAAAGTAGTATTTGCATATATATTAGGGCTTCTGTGTAGCCAAATCCTTTCATATAAAGCAAAAGGGGGAAAAGTACAGTTTTCTACTGCTCTCTCCTTCTGATCCAGGATAATAGCAGCTAATTTTTTAATTCCTCTGAACACATTTTAAGTTGCCAAATTTGAAAAACACTGCTCTATACTGTTCTGAATTTAAGAGTGCTCGCTCACAGGATTAAACAGGCAATTTCTAGAGTTTGTAAGAGAAGGGGAATTTGATCCATGCTGAGCACTGACTACGGTTACCTCAACCACAGGTGTCATTCCCATAAACACCCACTAAGATTGGAACAAGCTCATCTCTTGGATTCCTGCAGTGATTTTAGGTGATGGGGACAAACAACACTCTTCACTCCAGTAAATATATTTGCTATTCGGTGAAAGGAACAGAAAGAGGGAAATGAATGACTAGTAGATTTTAAAATCAAAATAGCTAGCAGAAATAATCATGTAGCTGTGAAAGGAGCTCCCTCTAGAGATAAGACTTGCTCCTTTCTCTGCTGCAGGAAGGTATATATAAAAAAAACCTGTTGATTTCCCTTATTCAAGCCAGTCTGGAGAGTGAGAGGCATAGATAAAATCAGTAATCCCATTTGGATGTTCATATACGTGCATTCTTTCTCTCTTTACGTATAAGCATGCAAACAGAATCGTCTGTTTAGCTTGCAAGAAGGCATTGAAATTATAGTGGTTGTACTTGACAACTAACAAGACAATGAAATCCTTTCCTCATAACATTTGTTAACTATCAATTTTTTGAAAACTGCAAAAGATACCAATAATGTGGAATTCCCAGGATGCCAAAAGTATAGATAATACAGATAGTCCTCAACTTACAGTTCATTTAGCGACTGATCAAAATTACAACAGCACTGAAAACTGGGACTTTTTTCAGAGTTACGATATTTGCAGCATCTTGATGATCATGTGATCAAAATTCAGATGCTTGACAATAGGTTCATACTTATGATTGCTGTGTCCCAAGGTCATGTGATCTCCAGTGACCTCACAAGCAAAGTTAATGGGGAAGTCAGATTCATTTAATACCTGGGTTACTAATCAACTACAGTGATTCACTTAACTGTGGCAAGAAAAGTCATAAAATGGGGCAAAACTGGCAACTGAAATTTTGGCCTCAATTATGGTCATAAGTTGAGGACTACCTATATAAATGCCTATGGTCATGTAAACAAATAAATCCCATTGATTTATTTAACCTTTTCAACATAGATATTTGAATTTTATTTCAATAATAAAGGGGATTATCTAAAGGGGATAGAACAAAGATGCCTCATTTACATTTGTAGTTCCTTTTGTAATTGATATTAACACGAATGCAAAATTTCCATGTGGAAAAAGTAAATAGACTTCTACAAAAAGCTCTAATTCAAGTAACTCTTAAAATTAGACTTTAGTTACAAGAGAGCAGGGGCCAATGATTAGAACATAAAGGTGATCCTTGACTTGCGACCACAATTGGGACTAGTCACTAGAACATTTGCTGCTAAGTGAGGTCATTAAGTGAGTCATATTTTATGACCTTTATCCCATGGTCATTATGAAAATCAATTGGTCGTTAAGTGAATCGTGCAATTGTTAAGTGAATCCATATCCCCAATTGATTTTGCCTGTTGGAAGCTGGCTGGGAAACTCATAATTTGACACTAAGTCTTAGGGCTCCGGCAGTTAAATCATGAGACTCTAGCCAAACAGTTAAATCATGAGACTCTAGCTGAACTTCCAAAACTTAAATTAGGAGTGAACATGCCAGCGCTGCCTGGGTGCAGCTACACTCTGAGACACATCATTCATTGTCACCATTGACCCTGGTTTTTCCCCAACCCCTGGATGTATCATAATTCATATTCTCCAATGGGACACATCCATAGCCAAGAATCATTAATCATACTCTCCAGTTAGAATTTTGCCCAGCAGACACTTGGGTCACCTAGTTTTCATCTTTGAAAACACAGAATACAAACTGCCCACTGCTTCTCCCTTCCTTTGTTGGCAACTCTAAAAAAACAATATTTTATGAGTTGACATTAGGATATTGTAACTCATAAATACATGCCAATCAGCAAGTGCTTGATTTTTGATTGTGCCTTTGGGGATGCTGCCACAGCATGGACTAGTTGTAAGTCACTTTTCACCACCAACTTCAAATGATCATCAAATGATCATCGTCATAAGTTGAAGACTAACTATGATGACAGGCTCAGGGAGAAACTTGTCTTATTAAAACCACATTTCATTCTGCTTTTTGTTTTATTTGCTCAAGTACTCTGAGGCCTTCAGAAAATAAGGTTATAGATGCCTATGAATCTGAAGGGATTTGAAAAAATGGCTTAAGCAATTGGACAGTGACCTTAAAACAGTCAATCCTCACTGGCTCAGAGTTGACTCGGCCTTCCATCTTTCCAAGCTCGGTGAAATGTGGACCCAGATTGTTGGGGGTAATATGCTGATTGTAACCCCTTATATAGCTGTAAATGAAAGTCCTTGTATGGCCCAAATACACATATAAATGACATCAAGATGCTGTAGTGATTGGCCATGGATATACATACAAGAAGCCTTCAACATTGCACAGCTGAAAAAAAATCTGGATGAGGCATGGAAAATCTTTCCAGAGATTGGCATGCAATGATAAGAAGTGGTTTCTGCCAAAGGTATATTTACTTTTTCATAGAAAGAAATGACATCTGTCAAATTTTTGTTGAATAAACTCTTGCAATGTCAATTTTTCATATTTCAGTTACATCAGTTTTTGATGTGTATTTTTTCAGTATATAAAGTTGATGTCATAATCCATCATTCTACCGATTGTCTGTTGACTGCAGGATAAAAGCCTCTTCTGATTTCTTTTGCCAATTGGGCCCGCAATACTTCTGATGTCATCAATCCATCTTGTTTTAGCATCCACAAAAAAACTAAAACAAGATGGAGCTACATCAGCAAGTACTGAGAACTCACTTGGCAAAAGAAAGCTCATCACCATATGGGATGGAAACATGTGGAAGAGGCGTTTAACCTGCAATGGATAAACAATGGCTAAAATGATGATATAAACTTTATATACTGAAAACGTTATGTACACATACATGTCCCAAACCCCGCCCCCTAACATGGTTATACTTACTTTTTCATATAACTGCGTGTTTTTTGGGAATTATGAAAAGGATATATAGCAACCCCCTGCCCAAGCGGGAGCCCCTACACCATTTCTGACAAACGGCAGCCCAATCTCTGTTTCCCCCAAAAAAGTGTTCCTGCCAGGAAACTAATTTTGTAAACAGAAGTTTATTGTGATTTCATCATTCTTTTGCTTGCTTTTCCATACACAATAGGAATCAAAATAGCCTAAAACAACAGAAATGTCCATAGATAGCAACATTTCAAAAAAATATGCACAAGCCCCAGGGAATTCTGCAGAAAAACTACCTAAACTTTTTCTCTGTCTGATCAATGTAATCAGTCACAGAAAGCATCGTATAGTCATTCATGAAGGTGGGGTGGGGTGGGGGTGAGGCTACAGTGGCAAAGGCAGGAGGGTCTTTTTGAAAAGAAATGTCATCCAACATTTTCTGGGCAAGTATTGTATCCTTCATACTCCGTTAAAACATTAGTCTGTCTTCTTTTTGAGGGAATAAACCAACAAAAAGCATTGAATCCCAGATACTATTCGGGACCTATTTGGGGAAACACTCTTCCTAACGCACCTTGCTTCTACGTTTTCCAACCTCTGCATGTTACTTGACTTTTTCCACATACTCTTCATTAAAAAAAAAATAGTTGTCTTCAAAAAGCCCAAATGTATCTACTTTGCCATTGCCTCCGTTTACCTGAATGTTTCTTGACACTGTAGGAAACAAGGCACCAGCTGAGGATGGCTGCAACTTCCACAGACCATGCTCTGTGCTTCAGTTCTTGAAATGCTCATTTGGTATCAACCAAAGAAAAACTTAAATCCGATGTGAAATTCTGCTAATGCTGACAAAGTAGACTTTTGATGTTAAAATATAAAATCTTTAATTCATCCCTGTTCTCAAAAATTCACTTCATTTGGTACTTTTGGTGATGTTAAACTGAACCATACTTGAATTGTGTTACACTTCAGTCAAAATAATTCAAAAGTGTGAATATGTAAAGGGGTTCATTTCAACCATATGATTATAACAGATGGGAATAAGCTTGAATCATTCGAGCTGACAAAGATTTCACTAGATAATTTCTATTATTTTAGAAGACTCATTTGAAGTAACTGAATTCTCACATAGGCAGTGACAGATGTCAATCAGTAAATCAATCCTTGTATTCCTCAAATCACCAAACTAGATTTTTTTGACAATATTTTATTTAAGTTGCTTGAGAATAAAAGTCCAGCAATCCAAGGGGCAATAGCCTTTATTCTGTGATCTGGCTTTTCTTGTTAACAAAAGATCACCTCAAATGTATATCTGTCTTTTTATCAGTGCTTTTCCAGTTCATTGATTTTTTTCAAGTTCCCATGTAGAAGTAGAATTTCTATCCTATAAATATGTTGGGGAACGAGGTGAGGATAGGAGAGAAAAAGCAGAGAATTGCATTATATTTCCTTTTATAAATCAAAGCTGAATTTGGAACACAAATCTTAAGGACACTTAGCCAAAATATCAACGCTTATTTTAGTCCTCACTTCAGATGCAGATTCAGATATGGAAAAAAAACCAGCTTCCCATATTACTTTTGCAGATCTAATCTGTGGAAGTTAAACTGATTATGACAATTGTCATTCAATTATAAAAATATGAGTGAATAAATTAAATTATCATTTAAAAATATTCAGGTTTGGGCAAGCTTCAGACTTTTAATGTTTCATTTAAGCTTTTAACAAATGGCTTAGATCAAACCTTACATTTTGATGTGATTGTTTCATTCCAGTATAATGGAAACATTTGTATTTTTCCACTTGTGTAATTATGTATTTAAGGCAAGGATCACTGATCCACAAGACTCAATGTTAGTTCAGGGAATTATTGACTTTATGAAAAAAGTAAAGTTAGCAGTCAGTTTTAAAACTACAAATTCAGAACGCTTGATTCCTTATTGACAATGCTGTTTGAAAAAAATAAATAAAAACTGCAATATGTTGGATCCTTTATCTTATTTTCTGTGATTGGTATTTTCTGTCTTGAACGTAATATTTTACTGATAACATTTTAGACTTCACGTAAACCTTATTTCATAATTTAAGCTTTCCATAGCTTAACAAACTTAAGTGATGGCTAAATTTTCCCCCAGAAACACCCTATCTGCCCCTACCTACATATTTTCTGCTTTCCCTGTGCTTTCAGTTTAACATTATGGGCTCCAGCAAAACAACTCCCAATAATTGATATGCTAAATAGTTCCTGGAATGCAATCTCAACACTGATTATATGTTTCACTGGAATAACTTCGAAATCAGTTATCTTTATTTGTACCAAAGATGACTATGTTGTACAGTATGAACTGCTTAATGTTCATCTTATAGCTTGGCTTTCTTCCTTAACAGGAATTGAATAAATAAGTATATGATGTGACTGAATTAAGCATTCCTTATTTTTCGGAAATGCTTATTCCTCTATTTTAAAAAATCTGGTGGCCTGAGGGGCTCCTGGCCACTCATTCTGGTCTCTAGGCAGATAAAGAAAAGCAAAAGCTGCTTGAACAAGTACAATTTGTGGAACCCTATGCCCTTTCTTTCTGTGCAACTACGGGACTACATAAGTATTTAAAATTTCCCAGCGACACTTCAAAACAATGGGACCTCTTTAATCTCAACCATGTTGTTCCCAGGTAGAACATCTGCAAAAACAGCTTGCCCAGCATTAATGAGATACGACATTCTTCAATCAAACGGATTCAGGTCAGACATACCCTTAGATTTCTCATTACAGTATGGAGCAGAAAAAAGGACACTGCCTGTTGTGAAGGAAAAGTACAGCTGGAACTTATTCCTAGGCTTGCCTACGCAGTCAGTAAAATAACAATGATTCTGGACAATGCAGAGACAAACCTTTATGTTGATGCCATATAAGGCCAAGTCTTGGCGAAGGCGGTCACATGCTAGCAGAAGGGGCATTCTCTCCTTCAACCGTTGCTGCCTTTCCTCTTTCTGTTGCTGTTTTACTTCCTCCAAGAGATCAGCATTTTGGGCAGATGGACTTTCTTCAGCCTCAGGGGTAGCAAGAGCAAAACTGCGCACTTTGATCCGGAAGCTCACTAGTTCATCTATCACACTGGAGAGCAAAGCTGAATGCTTGTGTTCAGGGAGAACCTATAAATCATTATCAAGTTTGTTTTCATTAAAGACTGGTTTCCACTGTTATTGTACATGAATTATGGATGCCTCTGGAGGAACACAATATAAAATGAAAGCAGTAATAAGGGTAAAGTTAAAATCAAGACCAATAAAATAAATAAATAAATATATATGTGTTTTTTAAAGTTTTCACGGGTACTTACATGTGTGCTGTTCAGCTTCCTTCGGGTATTATCCCACATCATTGTAGTGCTTTTAAAGTTGTAGCAACGTTTCAGCAGAATCTCAGCTGCCATCATCAGGTTTCTGTATTGAGTTTGTATTTGTAAGTACCCGCAAAAACTTTAAAAAGTTTCTGCTGAAACGTTGCTACAACTTTAAAAGCACAATGATGTGGGATAATACCCGAAGGAAGCTGAACAGCACACATGTAAGTACCCGCGAAAACTTTTAAAAAAAACATATATATCTATATATATATATAAAAAGTCAATTATAGCTTCAATGATGTAACAGGAAAGAGGTCTATGATAATTCGCCATAGCCAACTCACTATGGCCAATTGGCTGCAGCCAATTTGTTGCAGGACAACTCGCTGCGGGAAAAGAGTTACGCTAATATCGAAGAGATGTGTTGTGTTTCGCCGATAGCCTATGTAAATGGCAGCAGAATTGGACAGTGGGAAAGAAAGGGGATTAGTCCGGAAGTCCGGAGAGGACTTGGACGAGGGTCCTGCGTCCAATGCAGAGATGGGGCCAGGACCATCTGAGATTGGGATGCTGTCTCCGGAGTCTCCAGAGTCTGGCTGCAGTGAGGCAGAGGATCCAGGGGAGCCTGTTCCCAGTGTGTGCGCACGCGCAGAGTTGCTAGAAGACAAGAGCAGCTGACTCGGGAATAAGGCTGGGAGGTGATTGCCCCTCCGATATGATATAAAGGACAGGCAAAGGTGAAACCTTTTCAGGAAGCAAAGTCGTTCGTTTGGTTCAGATTCATTCTTGAAGCTCTTTGTACTTCGGCTGGTTTTTTTTCTAGTTCATTTGATACTTCTGTTATCAGCAACACTTCACAGAAAAGAAAGGTGAGTGTTTATCTCAAGGAATTGTTTGAGATTAATTACCATCTGGGAATGAAAACAATTCCCAGCATTGCAATAAAATAAGACTTGTTTTTAAAATAAGTATGTGCGTAATTACAGTTCAGGAAGCCTTGGTCAGAACAAAATGGTGGCAAAGAATCATGAAAAAAAGAATGCAAAAAGAGGGACAGAAAGAAATGTGAATGGCAAAAATTTTTTACATTTATTTTAAATAATAATTAAATACAATTGCTAAATTGTTCTGCAGTGAATTGTCCGTAGCAAGCTGTCCCGCAGAGAGTTGTCCCATTCCCAAAGGAAAAAGTCTTGAATCTCAAAGTATTTCCCCAAATTTAAATTAAGACCAAGTTCAAACTTAATAAAATCCCATCAAAGAAAACAGTTCAGATGTAGCAAACAGTACAGTACTTGAGCTCAAGTGAAGAGGTTATTACAGAACTGCATTCTTCCTGGTGGAATACAGAGTGGTGGGAAACATGCCAAAGTCCTATGCTGAAAATTTGGTTCCACTGAGAGCATGAAAACATGTTCCATTTTTTAAAGTCTGCCATAATTGCTGCTGCTCAGAAGGAGAGTGGTCGCAGCATAGTACGTTTAAATACATAAAATTCTTAACAATGGAAACCATATATAGGTAGTCCTTGACTTAAAAGCACAATTGAACCCAACATTTCTATTGCTAAGCGAGTCAGTTGAGTGAATTTTGCCATATTACTTGCCACAGCTGTTTCATTGCAATGTTAAATTGGTAACACGGTTGTCAAGTGAATCTGGCATCCCACTGACTTCACTTGTCAGAAGTTTGCAAAAAGTGATTCCAGTACACTGCAACTGACATAAATATGAGACAGTTGCTAAGCATCTGAGTTTTGATGATGTAATCATGGAGATGCTTGCAACGGTTGGGTGAAAAATGGTCATAAGTCTCCAGTGCCATCATAACTTCGAACAGTCACAAGCGAACTGTTATAAGTTAGTTGTCGAAAATTGTTTTCACACAGCCCATAAGCTCTGACAAACATTTGACTATATGCTGGGGGGATGAGCCTATAGCTAAGGCATTAATTAATTAACTCTCTTTTAGAGCAGACTCTTACCTGACTTTCAGCAATGGTGACTCCAACTGCATTAAAAAATTCCATCATGTAGGAGACTATGGCCCCAAAGACAATAGCACTTCTAGGGGATCTTGTTTCCTGATTTCAAAATAGATACAAAGAAAAAACTGGAATAACTTGAACCAGTCACTTCGATGACCAAGGCTTCAGCACATGAACTCAAGATGTAAATGAAACATTTCCCAACCATCCTGGAAAGCAACTTTGCAGGAAATTGCATTATCTTAAACCTTTGCTACTTTATCCAAGAATGGAAAATTATGAATGGTAGCAAAGGAAGCTATAATTCTAAGGAAGATGGGACAACGAGATGCATAAAAGCAATTTTCTTAAAACCCATGTTTAAAAATACCTAACTACAAGTAGTCCTCGTCTTATGACCACAACTGAGCCTAAAATTTTTGTTGCTAAGTGAAACATCTGTCAAGTGAATTTTACCCCATTTTATGACCATTCTTTTTTAAGTGAATCATTGCAGTTAAGTTAGTAACATGGATGTAAAGTGAATCTGGCTTCCCCATGGACGTTGCTTGTCAGAAGGTCGCAAGAGGTGATCGCATGACCCTGGGACACTGCAACTGTCATAAATGTGACTCAGTTCACAAGTATCTGAATTTTAATCATGTGACCATGGGGATCTATAACGGTCATAAGTACGAAAAACTTTGGTAAAGTTACTTTTTTCAGTGGCATTGTAACTGACCACTAAGTGAACTGTTGTGAGTCGAGGACTATCTGTATTGTGCAGGAAATGACTAAAACAAAACTGCAGAGTGAACAGAAATAAGGAAAGAGGGCATATTTTTTATATGCCCACAGGGCATGTCAGGCATATCCACCTAGTGCAGTAATGGCTAACCTTTTTGTCCTCACGTGCCAAAAGTGTGCAAGTACACACGTGCCTGCACCCATAATGCAGTGCGCGTATGATCCCCCCGTCCCCTGCACATGCATGCACAACCCCCTGCACCTCCCCGTGCCTCTGTGCATGTGCCTTCCGTGCACCCTCCACCCATGTGCAGCAGATACCTGACAATCAGCTGGCTGGTGGGAGGTGTGCGTGCATGTGCAGTGGACCTGATCTGGGGCGATGGCTCGCGTGCTGGCAGAAATGGCTCTGCGTGCCACTTTCAGCACGCATTCCATAGATTCACCATCACGGACCTCGTACTTTTATTATCCAAAGTCTAAATTGAAATTCTATCAGAATTAAGGAAGCAGAAATTGAGAAAAAAGATACTCACTTTCGTATTAAACTGAGAGGGAGAAAATATACACATATAGAAAAAAATATCTCAGGAAGGTTAAGTAAAATTGATACTTCAAGGAGTAGGTTGTACCTTTCCAATTACTTTTGCACAGTCCTAGCAAGAGCACCTTATTTCATCTCTTCTCCTATATGTCCTTCATCACTAAAATGACTTGCCAAACTATCATTCAAAAGGAAACAAGTTCTACTGCTTTTGTTATCAAAAGTACTGTGGCTGTAAAACTTAGCAGCCTGATGGTATAATCCATTATGGACCAGGGATAAAAAGTCACAGATGTGGGAATGGAGAAAAGAAGCAAAAACAACTCTCTTCAAGAGGAAGTATGTGTGTGTTAAAGGCAAACAATGGAATGGAAGTTAGGTGGACAAGAGGTTACAGGATTCAACATCTTCAACAGTCTTTAAAACAAACCATGACTCCAAATCAGTGAAAACAAGCCAGTCAGTTTACTGCAGGGTTTCCCAAAATGGTCAATAGCAAACCTCCAGAGACTGATGGGGCTATCCCAAAAGGACAATATTATTATGTGTGGATAATCTACAGTTAGACTAACAGTCTAAGACTGGTGGAAACATAATAATTCAAATACTAACCAAGGAGCTAATAATTATTAGGTTAACATCTAAGAATATAGACAGTTCCAAGCAGGGTGGTTTTTGTAAAATTGGGGTCCAAATGTCGAGGAAACCACTTAGATAAATAAACCCACTCAGTTGGGTCCAATCATGATTGGTATAACAGTGGATTTCTTTTTCTATAAATGTTCAATTTTAACCGACTTGTGCCAATTTTTTCCAACTGTTTTTTTTTTCAATTGTAGCATTAAGAATAGCAACTTCAATGAATCAGATTTTCTTCATTTCAATTATTATTATATGCTGAACAGATGATATTATAAACAGGATGCCTGTCCCATAAGTTCTTAACCTGTTCATTTTCCAAAATCTTCTCAACTTAACAAGCCCATATTTTTCATTTCCAACCACCTTAAACTGGATAATTTATGCCTCATAGCATTCTATTTCCCCAGCTACTGAAGTTGCTTATTGCATTATGTTTTTCAAACTTCCTTCAATTTTTCTGGTGCTAAGCCAGTATTTTTTAATTAGGCTTGTCTGGATTCTTACAATTTTCAATATCTGTTCTTTCATGTTTTTTAAATTACTTGCATCTGATCTTAATTTCTTCATCTGTGCCTCCAGTCTGATCTTCCAGTTTGGAATTGAATATAATTTAGCTTTTGGTTTTTTAATGTTAATACCCAGTTCTTCTCTAATCACCATTGCTGTATTGTAGGCAAACTGTTTTGATAATTATTTTAACATTTTAACCCTTGCAAATTCATTTGCATTGTTAGGTGACAAGACTTTGGAGGCACAAATTTAAATACTGGCAGTCTTTGTCTTTCTACTAGTAATTCTGCATATGCCATAATTTAAAAAAAAATATTTGTGTGTGTGTGAGACTTAGTTCATAGATTGTTTTAGTTCTGCCTTGTACTCATTATTTTTGCATGTAAATTATAATTTTTGCAGTTCATATCATTTTTTTTCTTTAAATTTACAATTTTTATCTGAGGCTTTTCTACTATTCTATTGTTTTGGGGTCTTCCAGTTTTACAATTTTTTACAGGATTCTTCTTCTTTTTATTACCATATTAAATCAACTGAAAGATACATCAGTTTGGCAATTCCACAAAGACCTGTCTCGCATGAGTGACCCTTCCAGCAGAATAACTACCACCAGCATAGCTATCAACTTTATTAATATTATTCACAATATGATTAGCTGAAATCTTTCTTAAATTATTTTCATATAATAAATGAATAATCTGAAATTTCACAAAGAGGTCAATAAGTGGAAAAATTTCATGATTTCTGTTTTACAAAACCATACAACAAATGCAAGGGAAGCTTTTAAAAAAATCCTTCACAATCAACCACCATTTGAAGAGGGGTGACAGGGAAGGCCTCTCCAGAATGAGAAATAATAAAATCCAATGATTGGCAAAGAAAAAGGCATCCTTCATAAGCTGCTACAAATCCAGTATAAAAAATATGACCAAAAATAAAATTTGAGCAATTTAAAGCATAACACATTCATTTTTGACTTTCTGCAAATGCAGTACAGATAAAGCCTGCTATAGGAATGAAGTATGTTTCTATTTTTTTCCAGATTGCTTATTCCAAAAAAAATAACACGCTGATTTCAGTCAGTATAGAATTAGACAACTGTCGCTTTCTGATCTTTGTGTCCTAATGGGTTACCTTAGTGACGGTTTTAAGCTGTCTGTTGCCATAGTGAATGAGGTCCAAAATTGCACGAATAGCCCTGGGAGTGTCAAAGTCATCTGCACATGCTGCCTCTACTGTTGTTTTAGTAAGAGCTAGTCTTGAAGAAAAATGGAGAATGTAAGATACCAGAATCCAAACTTTGCCTCATGACTATAAGGCAATCAGAAAATAAAAATACTTCAATTCAGATGTCAAACTGAAAGCTGCTTTATATGGAAACCAAAGGCATTTTCTACAATTATCCCTGACATGTTCTAGGCATGCATGTGTATTGTGTGTGTCTATATTATGATGTATGGAAATGCACTCTGGCTAAGAATGCTAAAAGATGCAGTTCAGCAATACACCAATTCTCTCAGGATAGTGTCCTACTTAAAAAATAAATAAAAGTGAAGAATTGCTTATTCTGTTTATTCGTACACAAAACAAAAGGTATTTCATCACCCATATTTTAAGTCTAGACAAGGTAACTTTGGAATTGTTAACATACACAAGCAGAGGGTTAAGAACCTGGCACTTGTAGGCACTGAGTTATTCAAGCCACCACTAGGTGACACTTTATTTTTTTAAAAATGAAGTGGCTGAATCATGCAAGTTGTCCATGCTTTCACATGAGATTTACTAAAATTTGCCATTGATTTATTTTTAATATTTGGCTACCCATGGCATTGCACAAAAAATTCACAAGGTCAGCCTTCAGAAAAGAATACACGGGAAAATGAACTAAAAATATACTCCATTACTTTCCCACTTGCAGTCTATGGTCCCCAACAAGTAGACAACCAATTCATATTAAATTCTCACCCTTATGTATTAGATTTGCATGCAGAAGTTAATTGCAAGGGAATGTCTTAAAAAATTATGCCTACTGCTTGAAGCAGTTTCTTTGCAGATCTCTACCATGTTGTTCTTCTCCATAAGGCAACAGACAAATCACAAATGCAAATTATAAAGGAGAATATAGCACTTACTTCTCCCATAGTTCATCTTCCTTAATGGCATCACAGTTAAACTGTCCTTTCATGTAGGCATTGGCACTACTTATAAAAGAACGTATTATGTGAAGAATGTTCTTTGCATCATTCATGGTATCATTACTATATTCCACTCCTAAGAAAATAAATTTAATTATATGGATTAATATAAACAGTTTTGCAATATCAAAAAATAAAACAGCATACTTTAAAATTGAACAAAACAATACTGTGCTTTCACTGCTTCTCCCCTGTCCAAAATATCCCACTACAGGTTTTCTTGCTTATATTAAAAATTATAAAAGCAAATTAGAGCAATATCTTATTCTGTCAAAGAAATTAGATCTTTTGTTGTTATATATATCTCCCCATTAATTCCACTTTTGGGAGAATTTGTTCTATAGAATACTGGAACTAAACTTGAAAAAAACAGCATCATCATTAATAATATTTGGGACAACAAACAAACATAAATGCTTCAAAGAGATACAATACATAAACAAGATATCAAAACAAGTAATAATCTGTTATCATTAGATTTCTATCTTTGGAAATTGTTCAAAGTACATGCCGTAATACGAGGGTGAAGTAGTAATAAAAGAATTAACAGTCCAGATGTTGCAAATTATTGCTCTGGTCACTTATTAGCAGACAGATTGCTCTAAGTAGCACTAAAAGAAAGTATTTTTAAATGTCCCTTCCTTGTTTCTTCATCTATTTTAGTGTCACCCAATTTCCATAAATGGAAACAAGTTGTGCAATAAAATGGATTTTCTGGTCCTCCCTTTCTTCCAAGGTAGGCTCAAAGAAAAAGTAGCTACTGAGTCCAGTTTCAAAGATGTAGATGTTTCACAGCATTTAATAGCTTTGACTAAAAAATAGATTTATTGCTTAGACGCCAATGAGAGCATGAATGCATGAAGTAATCTTTATTACTGTCCACTAATAAATCGAACATGATTAACTAGATTAGCCAACAAATTAATAGTTTTTGAAGGAATTTCTTCAATCTTTCTATTACCTTCCTTGTAACTCTACCAGACCTATTTAAAGACAATGGAAAATACTAGCTTTCAGGAGGAAGTCACTGGGGGAATCTGGAACTAATAATCATCTTGTTCTAAAACAGTTTTTAAAGCTATTCACTTGTGTAGGCAAGACTGCTTTTCAAAAAATAGGAAAAGAATCCCACATTTTCTTTTTCTTTTTTTAGTGTTTGAAATGGTTTCATCCAAAATCTGATCTGCTGAACCTGGGGAGTAGGAAGTGTCCCAAAGCAGCAATTAATCACTGAAAATGTATTTGTCCCATCAAATAAAATGTATTATTTCTAATGCCATGGATCGAATCAGAAAAGTCTCCACAGACCGAATCAGGAAATTAACTCCATCGGAAGATTAAAACCGTACTTTATTGAGCCTGGTTATAATAATAAAATTCTGCAAGTCCAATTGTGCTCAACCCCTCACCTCCTTTTTATAACCTAATGAATTAGGAAGGTATCTCTCTAAGCTACTTCTAAATGTTATCTTGCTTTCTAGACTTGAATATCTTTTAGCCTCTTTTGCCTAGGTAACCGTTCCCAAGTATTTCCATCAACTTCAGCTTGCTTATTCTCTACAGATACTGATTTGCTTACCATTACAATGTTATAATAAGAGGATTACTGGCTTTGGGGGAACCAAGGTATGTGACGTAAGGTTGACTGACCAGAAGTGTTAGGCAGCATTATCGTTAATACCCAGAAGGATGGCTTGTCTGAGTGGGAAAGCCTGATTGTGTATAGCAATAAAGCAGAAATTGAGCAAGCAAGCAAGAGAAAAAGGCTGTGTGAATGCCTGCAAGGTTATTAGGCAGATAGGGTAAGCAGACATAGTGATTAGGTGGCAGAGACAGAACAAATATAGTAGTGATGGGGGCATCTTTTTCAGATACAAATGGATTTTTGTGCTGACACTGGATCAAAGGAGAAGAAATAATGCTTCAGGGCCATCATAGATAGACCATATTTTGACAGATTTTACAAAGCCTTCATGCAGAAATTCTTGGAAAACTTTGCTTTGTTCTCATTCCTCAGACTTGGTATGATTTGCTTGTTATGTCTTTGCTTTAGATCAAAGCACACAGATGAGGAGATATGTTTGATATGTGTTTCAAATATACAATCAGACATTTTATGTGCCTTTCCATGTGCATCTATTACAAATAAAAGCAGCAATGCCGTTGATGTTCCATTTCGGATTTTAGTAAATAGCCAATTAATGTGATATTGTAGTCTTGCTGTTAAATAATAAAATAATCCTTTTATCGAGCAGATTTCCTATATGTCCTGTTTTTCCTCTAAGTCAGCGACAATGGTGGGATTCAAAAATTTTTACTACCAGTTCTGTGGCTTGGTGGGTGTGGCAACGCAAGGATACTGTAAATCTCCATTCCTACCCCAACTCCTAGGGGAAGGTTACTGCAAAATCTTATTTCCTCTCCACCCCACTAACCTGCTTTCCAGCTCCATTTTCTTGTGCAGGGCAACAAAAGAAAGCCCAGCCGATCAGCTGGGACATGAGAGGCAGAGAATAGATGGGGGCAGGGGCAGTCAGAGGTGGTATTTGCCAGTTCTCCGAACTACTCAAAATTTCCCCTACTGGTTCTCCAGAACTGGTCAGAACCTGAATACCACCTCTGGTCAGCGATCCCCAACCTTTCCAGCTGGGTGGACCAGCACAAACAGCAGGTGAGGGGATGGTTTTACACATGCACACCACTTTCACAAATGCTGTTGCGTGCCCACCTACCACTTTCATGGCCTGGTTCTGGGCCAGGGATTGGAGACTCCTGCTCTAAGTGAATTTCTTCATGCAATTTTCCCTACAACAACCCTATGATATGCAGGTCTTTTCAAGGTACTGAAAATGTATTTTACTACTGAAATCTGCCAATGAAATTAAATGGGTCCCAGTATGAACTGTAAACAGAACATGGATTTAAACCACAACTTCATCAAAGACTTCACTAAATATTCCCGCATCAGTCAAAACTTTTATCAATTTCGCTATGAAAATAGAACCTAGCCTTCCTCTTCAGTTGCTAGCTGGAAAAAGATTTTAAAATTTAGCTGAAATTAAGAATGAAATAACATGACCTGAAAATTTAAAACTCTCCCCTGAAAACATTTTAATGTTGTTAAAACAAAAAACAAAAGTAGTTATTTCAGAGATATGCATACAAAGTAAGCATCTAATTCATTAACAATATATATATTGTAAAGCTCTCTTGAGTCCAAGAAATGTTCTTACCTGAGCTGTATTTGGTCCGCAAACAAAACATTCTAAACTGATCGGATGAAAATTCTTTTAGAAAGTCCTAAGGAAATAAACAAAAAAAGAGAGGAAAGAGACTCATTCTTGATTCTGCTAACAGAGTTAGATCATAAACAGTTTGGCAAGGCATGGATGATGGATCCCATTTCAGAATTCAAATGCTTTCCATCATATCTTAACCTCTAAATTAAAATGCAGCACATTGTCAACTTCATGTTCATCCAGACATGCCAATATTTGCTCTTAGATCTAATTATTATTCAGGTTTTGAACTGGTACAAATCTGCCCAGATCAGTTAGCAAAACTGATTATTTTTTCATGTATATAATGCTATATATATGATATAATTCATATATACAATGCATACACACACATGCACACGGGGGGGGGGGGGGGGAGAGAGAGAGAGAGAGAGAGAGAGAGAGAGAGAGAGAGAGAGAGAGAAATACAAGCACAGTGAGATCTAGGTGCACTGCAAGAATGAATGTATACCACCCCACACTGTAAATGCATACACACACTATGTTTCTAACCCCAGGAAAGGTTTCTGGGACTCAGCTGGAAAACTTTTGCCTCCATGACTCTTTTTCCTTTTTAAAGATGCTCTTCCATTTCTACAATCATCGTTAAACCCAAAATCATGAAATCTGACAAAGCATTTGGGGCTTTTTCTGAAAACAAAGCATAGCTCTACTTTTTATGGGTGCAGAGATGTGGAAATGCAAGACAGCAAAAGCTCATCATGACTCTGTCCTGGGTAAGTAGCAATGTTCTTTTCCATTCCCACTCGTCTTTTCAGAAACATTAACATTTTTAGAAATGTAAAATACATTAAAACTAAAATTCAGCAACCTCAGGATAAAGCAAACTGAAAATATGTGCCATATTGGCGCACAGTAATTAATTTCAATCTATTATTGTCCAAAGTGAAAGAGATTCTATTTCCTCAGTGAAAAGGGCCAGCACCGTTTAGTGGCAAGTCAGCTGATCAGTGCTATTTTATATATTGTTTCTGGTAAGGTCGCTCAGAGAGTCAAACAGGGAACAGAGCTTATTCTTTGATAAGAGGAACAAGAGATGGATAGTAACGAAAGCAAGAGATGTAGAAGGCAGAAAACTGCTGACAAAGAGTTGCAGATACTGTGGTATGCTTTTGTATCTTGAATTTGCAAGAAAGAGGACATACAGTTACAGCAAACACAGCCATGCTTTTTTAATAAATTGAATATTTGACTCTTTGTCTCAGTGGTCTCCAAAGAGTAAATCCTGTATAATAATACATAGGACTGTACTGTTCATTTTTAAGGGTTCCGCCCAACTTCAAATAATAGAAACTGGAAGCTTTTATTACTCTGTCTTTATATACATTTGTCTCAGATGCACACCAAATTTGAAGAGAGCACAATGTTCCTGTGTTCAAACTCTTCACACTTAGCCTCTATAAGCCAATTCCCATCCACCTTCTACACAGTCCAAATCCTTGCACGTTCAGTTTTGCCCAGAAAAACACTATTAAGAAATAGCCTGGTAAGATAACAGTACCTTAATTGTAATGTAGTTTTTTAACGATTTGGACATTTTTTTGCTCCCTTTAACATGCAGATGTCCTGGAATGAAAAAGCAAGTTGCTGCTTTGTTTTAAAAACAAAAACTGCTCCAGAATTACAAAAGACAAAAGAAAATTATTTTTCTTAATAGGAGATAGGAAAACAAATAATGAAACTGTTTCAACACTCATATTTAAATATGTATCCACTGTTTTTATGTTCCAATAAATAGTATGAAGAATTCTAAATCTCACACATATAAAAATTGATTTTTGGTAATTTGGTAATTGATTTTTGGTAATTGACAGGAATGTGTTTTATGATAAAATTTAAGTATTTATCAAATCGAGAAAACTTCTCATTTTCTATCAATTAATTAATCACAAGATATATTTAATGGCAAAAAAATTACTCCTTAAGTTAACATCCCATGAAACCTTTTGTTTATCATTTAGCCCACTTTTTTTGGGAAAAAAGTGATTTTTTTTTTCCTGAGATAGAAATCAATTCAAATTTCTTTTACAGGCTGTAGTTCAAGAACTTGCAGCTGTTTCAGTATTGCTGGATTCCAACATCCATTAGTACATTTCATAAATACTGCAAGAAAAGCTAGAAGCTAGTATTATTAAGTTTAATTTTATATTCTGTTACAGAACACTGACCATTTATTTTCTCAAATTAATAATTATAGCCAATTATTAATTCACACCAAGTTATAGAAACTTTTAAAAGCATCCAATGTAATGAATACAGCAGCTTCTATCCTGGTAATGTTTATTTTCATTCCAGTCTTTAGTATTTTTTATAAATAACTCAGGATGGCAAACAAACATTAAGATATACATATTAGATTCAAGACATTAAATATTTAAAAATTACTATCAATTTAAATCAACATCCAATCTGTTTCCCTTGTAAAATTCGGAATCTTTGATCAATTGTAACCCTAAAAACTCTGTTGTTTCCTAAACCATTACAAGAACAGTAAAATAATGTGTAAGAACTACATGCTGAAAAACTCAAAACACTTTAAAAGATTTGAGGGAAATTGGCCATTCAAGAATTAATGTCTGTTATATATGTCACTTGTATTGTGGTATCATTAAGTGATCAAATTATATCAACTGCCCTAGACATTTGGACTGTTGCAAAAGTATTTCTGTATTTTTCATACTATAAGACACACCTGACCATAAGATGCACCTAGAGGAGGAAAACAAGAAAAAAAAAAATCAGGTGGAGCCTGAGAGGAACACAGATAGGTGTCCTCTCATATGCCAGCTCTGTCTATTGACTCTTGCACTATGGACAGAAGAGGAGGGCAAGGACAAGGACAGAAGAGGCAGGGTTCAGTACTGTAAAAGGACCCTGCCGTCACAACCCAGTTACTATTCACCAAAGGACTGGCACCGACACACAGACATTTCCATCAGTTTTGGGGGAGGGGTGTGTGCATCTTATGAAGTGAAAAATATGGTACATTTGAAATTTCAAATTAAACAAATATTAAAAAGAATCACCCTGAGTACATGTATTTTCATATATATATGTATATGTATATATTTAAAGATAACCAATTTTCCTCTACAAATCTGGGTATGCAAAGATTTGGGGCCCACAGTTGCATTCAGTATTTTGGAAAATACTATAATGGAAGCTCACAAAATGGCTTCCATAGCTGGGTGTTCTATTCATAAAATGGCTATTAAAGAGATTGTAGCCTATTGCAAAAACCCATCTCCAAGGACAAAGGAATGAAATTGTTACCCCTACCTACCCAAGGTGTTTCCTATTATTCAATTTTACCTTTGTATTTCCCCCCACACACACACACAAATGCAAAAGGCAAGTACCATTTTTATTTTCTGGGACTCGGATACAAAACATGAGTTTATCATTTAACGGCAAGAAACTATGTTTCTGGAGGACAAAAACACAATGAAAATATTTGCAGAAATATTACCATTTTTTTCAGAAATAAGTCCTTCCTTCCTTCCTTCCTTCCTTCCTTCCTTCCTTCCTTCCTTCCTTCCTTCCTTCCTTCCTTCCTTCCTTCCTTCCTTCTTCTCTGCTCAGAACTCAAAATTTGTCTTGTAGTAGTTCTATGTAAATATTTCCAAGAATATAATGGCCTGAATCTCAATATTATTTATTTATTCAATTTAGGTACCGCCCATCTCATTTTCTAATATCCATCATCATAATATAAGTTCCTTTTAATTCAGTGATTCCAAGCAATTTTACAGTTCCTCTTGAGCAAAGTGGCCAGCAGTACAAGAGGGTGTAATAGTAAGATCTAAAACTGGGCAGAAGTGTCTTATATAACAAAATTCCATTCTGGCAAAGTGCTACTGCTTTGTTTGAATAGCTCTTTATCCTTACATGGTGTTTTTAAGAGAATCTCCAAATGCCACAAGTCTTGAAATATGTTCAGAAGGAAAGGGGACAGCAAAGTCAACTTTTATGAATTTCCATTAGTTCTGGAAATCAGCATCCAAGTAAACTTTTGTCTTAAATTCTTATGTAACCATCCAAATGGATAGATGAGCCCTGCACTGTTCATCCTTGGAAAGTCAGCTAGAGCTACTACAGGCTGTTGAAGTGACTCCAGCTATAAAATCTGCCTAAACCTATACCCTATATCAGTGGTGGCTAACCTTTTTGGGCTCCTGTGCCAAAAATTGTGCACGTACCAGCACACACGCACTTGCGTGCCAGCACCCAGAATGCAATGCATGCCCCCCTCCTCCCGCCCCCTGCGCATGCATGCGCAATCCGCCTTTCCTGCCATCCCCTTAGCTGCACTGAGCCTCACAGCTGATTTTTCGGCTGGTTTGAAGCTTTTTTCGGCCTCCCAGAGGCTTGGAAAAAGCCTCTGCAAGGCTACTCAGGATGAATTATAGGCCCGTTTCATCACTTCTGATATGTGGGTTTATAATTTGGTCTGAAAAACCTTGCAGAGGCTCTTTCCAAGCCTCTGGGAGGCCAAAAAAGGCCTCAAACCAACCTAAAAAAAAAACAGCTGTGAGGCGCACACATGTGCAATGAGGTAAGTTTGCCTGAGGTTCAGGTGCCAGCACAAATGGCTCTGTGTGCCACTTGTGGCACGTGTGCCATAGCTTTGCCATCACGGCCCTATATGGTAGAACAGCATGAGATAAAAGCAGCCCCAATAGTTTCAACAAGGAAACATCTTGTAGTAGGCCATGAAATAAGAACACTTTATGATAGTCACTGTATATCTTGATTTATTTAATGTGTTCTTCAGAGTTCATTGTCCTTCATAGCTATGTAATGTCCTGAATTCTAATATTTAAATAAAAGGAATAAAAAATTTAAGTTTAGTCAAACTAGAACTTACCAGAATGTAGAAAATAATTTCCCCATTGTTCACACTGATGATAAGCTTCACATTGAGCAATTTCATTTTCATGATGAGGAAATGCCAGATCTAACCCACCAGTATGGATATCCAAATGTCCCCCAAACACTAGACTATTAAAATAATAATTAAAATAAATAAACAATCATTAGATTTAAAGAAATGTTGATAATTTAATAAAAATGGTATCTAAACTACTGCTTCAAATCAATAGAAAATTTGGAGCCAACCTGGGAATTGATTATTCACAACTTTCAAGGGACTTTCTTTAAGCCATTTGCTTGGATGCTGCAATATATCCAAACTGCAATAGATCTGATTTTTTACATGTTTGTGTTTAATTCAAATGTGCCACTGAATGTAGCCTCGCTCTTAGCATTCAAATTGTCAAAAGGAAATGCTAGATTATCTCTTAAAGGCCCAGACTGTGCTAGATTTAATTATACTGAATATTAATGGACTGTATATTACTTATATATTAAACTGAATTGGAACTATTTTCTCTCCATCCATTATCTCCCATTAATTTAATTGAGCAGTTCCTAGAAAAGCTAAACTTTCTGATGTCTTCTTTACATTCTGAAGGACAAAAAACACATTGGTCCTTATAAACATAACTGCTGCAAGGGATTTTCCTAGACAAAAGGGGATACAGAGCTATTTGCAAAATGTACAATTCTGCCTTTATAAGCTGTCTTATTTGAGGCATTTCCTTTCATCAGGCCCAAGGAAATTGACCTGGGAGAGGAACCAGTAAATTTCTAAACTGCTTTCCCTCACCATGTTCAACAAATTTGATAGGTTCAGTACAAAGACGTAAGGCATATAAAACACAAAATAAATTCTTTACTGAAACTCTATTCAACATTCATTTTCATAACCCACAGAAAAGTCTGTCAACACCTCCCCATTCTTTTATTGCAGTCCCCCCAGATCATCTACAAGCTTGGCTTCAACCCAAGAGACATATGTCACAATCAATCAATCAACATTCAGGGTGACAATGCTATGGACCACAGCAGTTAGTTTAAAATTCAAGCTGCAAAGGAGACAAAAAGCTGTTGGCATTAGTTAGCCATCATGCCATTCAGAAGAGTCTGTTTCCAAGTGTGCACTTAGAACAGTCCCAAACTGCAATTAATCCTATTAACTTATGAGTTTAACAAATAAAAACATGTTTGTGGTTTTAATAGTTATTAATATTACTTTATGTTGCTTTATTATTCATATATTGTTTTAATTCCTGATGAGGAACCACCCAGAGTTTGATATAAAATGAGCAGCTGCATGTTTTAAGTAAGTAAATAAAACAAATAACTGACACCCCACACTGACCCTGTAGGGTTTCTGCCAGCACTGGTTAATATGTTCTTGAACAGAAGCAAGAATAGGAAATAAAAAAGAGCTGACCTTGATACTGTAGAGCATTCAATGTGCCAGCCAGGTCTTCCTTTCCCCCAGGGGGAATCCCAGCATATCTCATGAGGTCTGGCTGCCTTCCAGAGAGCAAAATCCTTCTTGTGACGCTTATCAATAAACTCTGTCAGTAACAAACAGTGATGGCAAGAGAAAAAAAAATATGGAATTCAATGTTTCAAAGAAATCCATCAAGAACTTGTAGTGTAGATATCATGGGCCTCATTTAGCTAGAATCCCAAATACAGGAATCCCAAATACAGGTAGTTCTCAATTTACAACCATTCATTTAGTGACTGTTCAAAGTTACAATGGCACTGGGGGAAAAAAAGACATATGACCAGTCATCGCACTTATGATTCACAGCATGCTCATGGTCACGTGATCCATATTCAGGCATTTTGACTGCCATGTATTTACGATGGCTGCAGCATCACTGAGTAATGTGGTCATCGTTTGTAACCTTTCCAGCCAGCTTCCAACAAGCCAAGTCAATCGAGGGAGCCAGATTCAATTAATGATGTGATTCACTCTAACAACTGCAATGAATCGCTTAACAACAGAAACTTTGGTCCCAATTGTGGTTATAAGTTGAGAACTACATGTGCACAATTTTAAAAAGTCTACATCTGTGAACTCCACCTACTGTCTGTGCAGGTTTACTTTACTGCTAATTCATGCATTAAACTTTCAATTTCTATTAAGCTTAGCTAGAATTATCAGCAGTAGTGCATTGTGCATTGGAATGAAACTTGTGTATAAGAGAGCAGGATTAAATGCGTACGCACACCCTTATCTTTCTTGAAAGTCTTCCAATTTCCCATTTAAATTGTTGGGATTTCAGCATTCTTTAATGCTGAAAACATCAAGTTAGAGTAAATGTAAAATAATATTGATCCAGCAGTGGATAATTAAAGAAAGTATTACAAGCTGGAAAGGTTTTGGGACAGCTGTATCTGGACATACAAAAGAAACTAACTGAAGTCTTAACAATTTAAAGGGATGTACAAATGCCAAACTAATAGAGTCACCTGGATAATTTTCCTATATTGGATTTGCAAAAAGGCTTGTTAAAGCTTTGAAGAATTTTGTGAGAAGGAACAAAGACAAAATAAAAACAAATCATGTTTTGGACGCTATATGAAAGGACTATAGATCAAGACTGTTAAAAGTAACACTTAATAGACTTTTGTTCGCAAAAACTGAAATGATAAGGTTTTAAGGATCTGTATATAGTTAAGAGATGGGATATAGGAAGAAGCAATCACCTGTATTTTAGGAAAAGATGATAAATTACTAAAATTGCTTATACAGGTAGTCCTCAAACTTATAACAGTTCATTAGTGATGATTCAAAGTTACAACAGCACCAAAAAAAGTGACTTATGGCCATTTTTCAGAGTTATAGCCTTCGCAGCATCCCTATGATCATGTAATCAAAATTCAGATGTTCGGTTCATATTTATGACCACTGTAGTGTCCTGGGGTCATGTGATCACTTTTTGTGACCTTCTGACAAGCAAAACTATGTGATTGGGCTTAGGTTTGTGGGACAAAAATAAGGGGAAAAAAATTGTGCCTCTGCTTACAAGGCTTAAAGAAGGTGATAGCATCCATCGGTATTCATCTGGCTAGCGTCCAGTCAGTGAGAGAGTTGAGGGCTGTTTGGAAACTGAAACAGTATTTGCTGTGTGAGCAAGAAAGAGACACCAAGAAGCCTGGGTGTGGCTTTGCTCAACTGTCCTGTACTAAAGCTGCTTGGTGTTCTGAAACTGAAATTCCTCTCCTCTGCTTGTGTTTTACATTTGGAACAGATTTGTTTTCAGGTGAGGAGGGGAAGTAGAACTCCTTAGCATCAGAGCGTATTAACAATAATATACAAAATACTAATCCTCTGATGGTCATTTTGAAAAATCCTTTCTTAGTGAGCACTTAGAAGCCAAGAGGAATATATGTGCCAAATTTCAAATTTGTAGGCTTTACAGTTCTGGAGATTTTGTGATGATGCATGAATGGTATTTTGTTTTATATATATATAGATTTTTATCATTGTCGTTGTAATTTTTAATAGAATTACTACTTTAAAAAAGGAAAGTATCATACATCAGTAAAGACTGCCTGTAAATCTGCCTATCCCGTGCATGCTTCCAAGGAAAAGATGCTTGGGGTCCAGTCTCTCAGAGAAATCACTGACCCAAAAAACCCCATCTTTCTCGATGATGGGCTCAATGCGAAGGAACCCTTTGCCTCCAGAAGGTTGACTACCAACTTCTTTAAGCCTTGTATAGTTGTCAAGACAAATTTGAACAGTTCTGGGGAAGTAACTTGGAGCGGATTGTCTAATTCCTGACATTTTTATATAACATTATATAATATAATGAAGCTGGATTATAATTTTCATCTTGCTTCCAATTTGGTTCTACTCACTTTATTTGTACAATTTATTTACTACCAAAATTCTTATGGAATCCAAAGAATTCACAGAAATAAAAATTATTTTCATTACACAAACTATACGAAACATAGTCTGACCTCAGTCATGCATCTGCCAAGATAACTATGAAGATTAACTTGTGGGGAAATCTTATTCTATGGAAATAATTCTACAGCTGGTCAAGACTACAGAGTACAGGAAACATTTTTTTCCTATTTTTGCTATATTGCTGTTACTGCTTTATACTAGGCTGGTTAATATTAAGATCATTTTAGGGCATTTACAAACTCCCTAGAACCTTAGTGGAAAAATATGTATGGTAAATAAATAAATAAACTTGCACAAAGGTCAGAAACTGTCAATAACATACCAAATTCCTCTTGGGTCTCAGGATAAATATTTGTTAGCTTTCCGTATCTGTCTCCCCTAGAACGGACATCAAAATAAACATTACCTGTCGGAAATAAACAATTTGATCTTATTATAAAGATGGGAAATATTGGTATTCTACTCAAGGGAATCATCAATCAATGCCTCTATTTTTGGCAACTATTCATATTATACATAACAAGCAAAACAATGGTCCTTTGGTCCAAGGTATGCTGTTCCCTGGAGATGGATATGTAGTTCCCTGGAGATGATGGCAGGTAGCCTATGCTGCCCACATTCTAGTACCAAGGCAGGAGAAATTTCATAGCAGACCCAAGAGACAAGAACACATTAATAGACAAAACACACTGAGACAAAGACCATGCCAAGGATGCAGATTTCTCAGTCTCCATAAATAATGAAGGCGAGCATATTCTCCAAGCAAAAATTGGAATCTGGTATTGTGTTCAATGACAAATCTGGTGTTAGGTCAATTTGTTTCTTAAAAATGGTTTGCTCATGTTTCTATACCCTATTATTCCCAAAGCCCCTTGCCAGCAAAATAGTAAGCCCCCAGCCAAGAGAAAGAAGAGGGGAAAAATGTACAAGTGATAGAGAAGCCAGAGGAAAGGCTGCACGGATCTTGTGGATAAGCCCTAACTTAGCAAAGTAGCCTGTTAGCCTACACTTCATCCTTTGATGACGTCTTTCAACACGCCATGCGTCACAATCTCATCAATAAAAAAGGCAGCACTCATACACAAATGCAACAGTGTTACTAATACTCATCTTCTCTATACAGGTGGGCCAAGAATATCCCTGCCAATTCCAAAGCAACATAGTAACTGAACTGCAAACACATCACAGGACTACCATAACATTGGAAAGTCTTACCTTGTGCAGTTGCATAACCATATCCATTTGTAATAAGTTGCTGTATAAAAGAAATGATCTGAGGAACATTTTCAGTTACTCTCATATAAATTGTGGGAGGAAGGACCTATGTAAAAAAAAGACAACTATATATTAAGGAGATGATTAATAACAGCTGATTATAGTGATACAAGAGCAATGGACTGTCTCGAAAGGAGAACATCAATTATCTTAAAAGGTTAAATCTTGACAACTGAACCAAAGTTTATTAAAACTGAAATGTTTTGTCATTCATCCAAGTAACTTTTTCAGTCAAAATGAAAGTTTGGGTAGGCAGAGAGTCAGATAGGCATTGGAAAGAACCAATTCTTGCCAAACAAACTCAGTTTTAATAAACTTTGGTCCAGTTGCCATGATTTAACCTTTTAAGATAGAATCGCAACTTCATGACTCTTGGTAGCTAATAATTAAAACAGCATAAAAACTATAAAAGTGAAGATACAATAATGCACATGTAACTTGTAACTGTCAATCTAAATGTTGCAAAGGCTCGATAACACCTCCAGATTCCCAGGCTTGGGACGGTTCTGAGCAGAGTATGATTTCCACCTCATTTTCCCTCCACTGTTTCCACTCTTTCATCTCACCTTCTTCTTATCCCTCCAACTTTTATATCTATTCACCTGCTGAACCTCCTTTCCTTTGTTTGTCTCCTGGCATTGCTCCCTCTTTCAGCCTTTCCCCATTTTTCCTAACTTAAATGTTCCTTTCTTTGTATCAGCAGACATTGTCTTTCTTCTCAACTCTGCTTACTTTTCTGCTTGCCCTTGTCCTCAGAAGTTATCTCAGCCACAGCCTATTTATTGTTGCACCCAGAATTATTTTTCTTAAAGGTTTTAAAGTGTTGTTACAAAGCTAAATAAAGAGGGTGCAACAACTATTATTACAACTAGGGCATCCCATGAGCCAAAGGTAGTTCTCCACCACTGTCCTAGCAGCTCTGCAACAAAATAAGTTTTACAATCAACATTTAAGCATATTAATTAAATATTTGTACCTTTAAGGCAGCCATATCTTGTTTAAAATCCTCCTCATAACAACGAGCAAGGGTTTCTGGGGAGATTTCCATCTATAAAAAAAACAGCAAGTGATTAAGTCATATATCAAGTGCAATCATGATATAACTAAGAGGTCTCACCAACCGTTCCTCTAATGAATTAACGTATTAAAATGTTTAAAAAACACTGGCCTAGAGAATTTCCAAGATCCATTCCAACAGAACTTTTACCTATTAATAATTACTAATTTCATACATCTATCTATATAATATTAGTACTTTGATTCCTTAACCTTTGGGCAAAATGGTGCACAATAGGGCAAAAACTTTTTCAACCAAGGTAGCTCAAATGGACTAACTTACAGAAAGCACCCAAAATCCGGGACCCATGACTCCCACGGAACTGAAATTTGACAAATTTTGTAAAACATTTTATGACATAAAAATGATCATTTTGTGACACAATCCAAAATGTCATAAACATAAAATTCCTTATGTCTAACTGTGCTATACAATTCAACATGGGCTCCTTTCAAGGCAGAACTTTTCCATTATATTAGAAACTCTGCCATTGTTGAAGGTACCTAGCAAAGAAATCTCTCTGAAACAATGACTCAGCGGGTTATCCACTAATACATTTATAATTTTGAAATATATACAAGTAGGCTTTGTTTTATGACCATTTATTCAGCAAGTGCTCACAATGCTGAAGAATGAAAGGGACCTATGACTGATCCTTGGAGTTACAGTTCTGGTCATATAATCATTATTTCTGGCATTCCCTACTAGCTTCCTATGATCAACGTCAGGAACTTGTGATGACATGGGATCCTAGCTTAATGACCTGCACAGTCCTCATTTCATACAACTGGGATTGCCAGAATTGTTTCATATCATGCTTTATGATTGCATCACTTAGCAACAGAGTTCCTAGTCCCAATTATTATTGTAGCCTAACATAATTATGTTAGGCTACAACATAATTAGTAAAAAAGTAATAATATGAAGGAATTAAAAATGTGCTGATCTACAGTATAAATCAGATAGAAAAACATTCTCCTATTAAGCTTTGACCTCTTCATTCTGCACATTTACTTGGAAGGATTCTCCAAATCATTTGATAGAGCAGCAACTATGACAATGCAAACTAGGAGAAAGTCATTTCAAGTGAGGATTTTCATTTCAACCAAGCCTGATTGCTCACCATGATCATTATGATGGTTTTCCATTGCTTATGTAATTCTACCAGTAGTTGCTTGAGCTTTCTTTATAAAGTAGTCCTAAAGCAATGGCACTGCAAACAAACACCACTTTTCAACTTCGTCTTTGGAATTCATTGTTTCATAAATTCTTATATAATACCCAGGCCATCTAATGCTAACCTATTATGATAAATGTCATTGTGTAGGAGAGAAAAAATACATTAACTGTTTATCAAGCAACACTAACCGAATTGCTTCCTAAGTGGAACCAGGTAACCTGCTTTGAATGTTATGGTGCTGTGGCATGAAAGTTATGTGTACCTTACACTAGAAAGGCAGAGAACTAATTTTGGGTAGTGCTTGAGAAAATCAGGCTAGAAACTGGGGAGACTGGAAGTTCTAGTCTTACCCTAGGCATAAAACTGTGCCCCATGGCATCCTGTTCCCTGTCTCTTAAGTGCAATTAAGAGAACCTTCTCCATCATGATGCCTCTGAACCAAGCATAGTGATTCATTGGAAAACAACAAAGATAAATGTAATAAATAAATCAAGATGGCTGATGCTGCTTTTCTACCACAGTATGGAATATTGTGTGAAAAAGCCTCCTTGTAGAACTCAAGCTGACTCCTTTTCTGTTGGTTTTCTACCAGCTTCTAAAGTTCAATCTTTTTCAGAGAGCTTGATCCTGATTTGACTTGTTATTGCCATATTTGATTCTCTTACTACTTTTGTACTTTAGTGTTCTTGCATTTTCTATTTCTATTTGGGGTTTGTTTTATAGTGTTTCTTTTGAGTAGGTTTTGATTGCAATGGCCTACCAATATGTTCAATAAATAAACACATAAATTTCAAGGGTTTCAAGTATTTTCAGCTTAGGTAAAAATCAATTCGAACAGATCAATTGTATTTTACAATAACTTGGATATGCAAATAGCACAATACAAGAGAAGCACACATTTCAGAACAGATTTTATATACCAAGCAAAAAAACATACATAAGGTAATACAGAATACAATGTACATACACATTCTAAAAACATGTATAAAGTAGGTTGATTTATATGCTTACCTCATTTGCTCTTTTAATTATTTTATCATCTATATCTGTAATCCCCATCACCATCACTACTTCCTTTCCAAATATCTTTGTCATTACTCTTCGAATTATGTCAAATCTTACATAGGAACTGAAATACAGAGACAAAAATCATGAATGTGTTAGGGTGAGACAGATTTTATAAACTCTGATCATCATTTTCAGCTCTCTGACTATATCCAAAATATATTAGAACAACAGAATCTTATGGTACATTAAAAGATTTACTGTGACATAAAATGTAGTTTTTTGCAATAGGAATGCTTCAGGATTCTGAGATTTATGCTGCTTTTTAATCAGACATCAAATGTGCAACAAACACACGCCTGTCTCAAATAGATCCCTAAAATCACCTACATTTGAAATTAAATAATTCTAAAGCCAGGAACTGAACAAAATTTATAGTCACTTGACACAAAAAATATTATCCCATGTTTTCTTAATTTCAGCAGTATGAAGATTTCACTTGGTGGGTAAGGAAGAGAGGGGACATTTTACCATTGCTACAGGTAACAAATGGGAATCAGGTCAATCAAAAGCAAATCCTCCAGATATGTATAAGATCCAACAGCAATTTTTTTACCCCTCTATAACTTTATCTGATGTTTGAACTGTTAATGCACAGAAAAGAACTATGAGCAAACAGGCTACAAAATTCAAGAGACAGGTAACATTTCTATACAAATTTCAACTATCTTTTATTATAGCTATTGTTAATTATAATGCTGCAACCATGGCTTAGTTTTTCTAATTTTATTTCTTTACAAAGCAATCCTACACCTACCATATAAATTCTGAAATAAGTTCCAACCACTAACATGCAATAACCTGGATGGTAAATTTTCTTTAACATACAATGTGAGACAAGTCTCTTGTTTTGATTAAGCCCTAAATAAACAGGCCTAAGTTGCTGATAAATAAGTAGTTTAGTAATTTTATAGTTTTCCTTGAAGCTACTACTGTTGAAACAAGGTAATAACTTCTACTTAGAAAATACAGATAGTCCTCATTTAGTGATCACAATTTGAACCAGCAAGTTATTCATTAAGTAAGGTTATTGATAAATGAAAATGCAACTGTTTATGATCGTATTTCAGCTTTCCTTTGCTTTACAGGTGAGCAAAGGTAATGTGAAGATTTATTAGATTAATATGGTTCACACACAGTGACTATGATTAGTATAAAGTTTCTTTTCTATCACCATTATAATTGAATACACACTAAATGTGTGTATTCAATGCTCATAATGTAATTTTATATGTGTATATATACAGTCATTATTAAGTGTAAAGTCAGTCAGTTGTGGCATTTTCAAGGAATCCTGGCTTAATCTGATTGCCAATAGTTTAATGTGGCAAACCTCTTATGCTCTAAATCATACTTTCTTCTCTAAATCTGGGTCCTTACCCAGTCATCTTAGATATTTCAGTGAGTTTACTTGGTGATTTGGAAATGTCTCATGATAATAAATAAGTTTAAAATGTATCATACTGCAAGTAGGTGAATTTCAGATTGCATTCAAAGTTGCACTTTGCAGTTAGATACCAGTGCCAAAAATGTTCAAAACAGATTTACCCAACTTCTGAAAAGAAAAAAAGTGTAGAAGCTAACCTGACCTCAATGGGATAAGTTGTTGCAAAACGAAGAGCTGCAATTCTCTGGGAACCTACCCTCCAACTCCTCTTAGGAAGGGCACCTGTAGCATCCTTTCCCAGCTGGACCATATAGATAAGACTACCAGATTCTACTTAAGGAAGATGTTCAAAAAAATATTCTGTATTTGACTATATTTTTGCTTTAATGACTTCACTCACAGCTGAAAAATGAAAGAAATAATAAAATGTTTCACCTAATCTTTCAGATAACAGATAATCAGAGTTGGAAGATACCTTTTAAGTCATCTAGTCCAACCCCCTGCCCAAGCAGAAGACCCTACACCATTTCTGACAGATGGGAGTCTAATCTCTTCTTGAAAGCCTCAAGTGATAGCGGTCCCACAATTTCTGAGGGCAATTTCTGTTCCATTGGTTGATTGTTCTCACTGTCAGAAAGTTTCTCCTTATTTCCAGGTTAAATCTCTCCTTGTTCAGTTTCCATCCATTATTCCTTGTCTGGCCTAGCTTGACTCCTTCCTCTCTGTGGCAGTCCTTCAAATATTGGAAGACTGCTATCATGTCTCCCCTAGTCCTTCTCTTCACTAGACCAGCAATGCCAAGTTCCTGTAATCGTTCTTCATATGTTTTAGTCCCCAGTCCCCTTTCAATCCGAGAAATCCACAACGTAATATATGTTGATTTTTTTTTTCTCTAAGTCAGATGCAGAGATGTCCATGGGCACGGGGTATGTGTGAGTGTGTGTTAGAAAAAGACAAGATGCCATCACAAAAAACATAAAAAGGGGCAGGGCACCTTTTTCATGGACACCACTCTGTAGACCTCCCTGGTCAGATAGATTAGTCACCTATCATGCTACATCTCATCTTCATCCATTTAGATGTCTTTGGCAATTTTCTATGTAGTTTCTTGAGGTTAGTGAACTTAATGAGAGTTTCATTATGAATAAATACAATGTCAGAGTTAACTCAGCTCTTACTTTTTGGTGAAAGAGCTAATTAATGCTAATTTATCTAATAAAATGGTTACTTTTAGGGAGATCAAGGACAAGATAAAATATAATAATAAACAAATGACAACATTGTCATACAACAACTGCAATTTGAACAGATGTTACAAAAGAAGGCTTTAATGGCATTTGTATGCACCACACAAATGTCAGCGTGTGTTTACTATGGAACACAATTTGCTATGGATGCTGCTGCTAAATTATAGTCTATATCTAGAGAAGTCTATGAGGTACAAATATAAATAAAAATGATTAAAACTCACCAAGCATGTCCAAGGTGTGCATGATCATATACAGTAGGCCCACAGCTGTACCTGCAAATAAAATTAAAGTGACAAAAATCAGAGATATCACTGAACAGTTTTTTAAAGTTCAACATCAGCTACAATGGCTGACAATGGGTGATGACATTATCTGGTTATGATGACCTTGCTAGGGAGACTTTACTAAGAAATATATTTTGAGAGTCATATCTTATTAGCCACACTAAACCTGCTCAAAAATTACCATCTTAATTGGGCTCTAACTGAACAATGGCAATTTTCTAAATAAGAGGGTATAAAGGCAGAATAGCAACCTGCAGTAGCTAAAGCACACCTAGATTGAGAGCTCGCTTCAAGCCCAGGACTCACAAATCATCATCTTTGATATGCAAACAATAAGGTCCTTCCAGAAAGTTCCAAAAGAGTTTGGATTTTATTTTTTACCATTTCTTTGCCTAAAGCAGCCTTACTTAACATTAAGTCTTCCAACTAATTCGCAATCATGGTAGATAAAAAGACTAATTCTGTGTACTGCACATTACTACAACACCAATTAGATAGTACCACCCAGTCAATCTTAGATGACAAAATAGAAGATGAGTAAGAGGTCTCTGGATAAAGGCAATGACAAACCTATTTCTCTGTCTTGGGCAGGTAAATTATATTAATATGTCTGAAAAGTGATCAGGAACTGAACTTTTACTTTTAGGCAAACAAATCTGTCAGCACATGTTGTTTAAATGCTTATCTTCACATTTTCTGCTTCTCCTTTAAACATGTAATATCTTAGCAAAGCTCCAGAAGATCACTAAATGGCAGTAGATTATGGACATTCAAGTTCTTTTCTGCTGTCTAATTCAGGGGTCCCCAACCACCGGGCCCCGGACCGTTACCGGTCCGTGGATCATTTTGTACCGGGCCGCAAAGAAGGAACAATCGTGATTAAAATATATATTTTATATTAGCTAAAGCTAAGAAGCCCTTTACTATTGGGGAAGAATTGATTTTGCCGGTCCTGGAAAAAGTGTTTTTGCATGAAACTGGTCCCTGGTACAAAAAAGGTTGGGGACCACTGGTCTAATTGCTGTCCCTAATTTCCCAGGTCAGATACATATACCTATTCTAACAGAAGCTGGCACCTGAATATCTTGGCCTCTGCTAATATTCCAGATCTTTGATCCACCTGTCTTCTATCTGCTTTCGCATGATCTGACGGGGTTCTTTTTCATTTGGAAGGTAGATACTGTTTGCCCATTTCACTGCAAGCTCAAGTTCAGGAGAAGGTCATTGAGCCTTTGGGACAGGTGATTTTCCATATTCCACAACCCAAAACTCTGCCATTTTAAGGCCTAGGCTGCAATCCCCAAGTCCCATTAGATATAATAATAGACAGAAGATAACAGATAGACTTCTATAATAGAAGTCCCATTCTATTATACTAACTTTTATTTTTATTTTTTTTAGAAAAGAGGGATACGAATAAGTTCAGTTTTTTTTTTTGTTTTTTTAAATTGGCCAATCCAATTCGGTCCTTACTACACTCCGGCTTTTCCTTCCCATGAAGGCGGCCTGGGCCTGTAGTCAAGGAAACCTTCAACCGGGGAGGCTCCCCCCACCGCCCACCCGCAACACTGACTACATCTCCATCAGCAACAAAAATAGGTTTATTTCGTTGCTTCTATAAACTGGCGGAGGAAGGGGTGGGGGAGCCTGAAAATTTAGCACTGGCTCAGGATAGATTTGATATTTTTCTAATTAATCTACCAAGTCACCACGTTGGCCTTTCCCAGGATAAGGGGCTCTTTGCTTCGGCTCAAGCTGTTATAGATCTGGATCCCGGTGTCTTGGCCGGTGGGCTTGATCCACTTCGTCCCGACCTCCGGGGTACCCCCACCCGTGCACCTTCTCCTGCGGGATTCTTCACCCAGCGGCTGGCGCTTCCTTGGGGCGGCCGGCGGAGCCCCGATGGCCGCCGAAGTCAACCCCCGACGCCCGTCCAGCCGCTGCAGAGGAGAAGCGGCGGCGCTCATCAGGCAGCTCCCGCCAGGCCGGCCTCGCAAAGGAGCGCAAAACATGCCTCCGTTGCGGCGAGGAGGCCGCCGTCTTCTCCCGCTTGCACCGAAGCCAATCCAGAGACACGCAGCAGCCCACACGGCGGCGAGATCCCCCCCGCGTTGTTCCTCCTCCTCTTCCCTCCCTCCCAGCAAGAAGGAGGGGCTCTCTCGGCGCCGCAGCTCCCCAGCAGCAGGAAGCGCCGCACAGCCCACTCCGCCGGTAGGGAACAGGCGGCGCCGGTTGTTCGCCGCTGAGGAGAGCGGTAGCTACAGGCGGAGCCCAGCAGGAAAAGGAGGAGCTGGCGTGGTTGCTTTGCCTCCGTGACGAGGGAGAGGCGGAGAAAGCGAGGCAGCGTTCGGCAACAGCGGAATGGTGGCTTTCCGAGGACGCGACTCTGCCCCCAAACTCCCTTCCAGACTTGCCGGTGACCTTGAAAGTTGCCGAGCGTCCCCGCGTTGACGCGCGGAAAAGCCCCGCTCGGAGTCCGAAAGTCACGCTGGTGCCCGTTTTCCAGGGAGGGCACCCGATTAAGGGCGCGGGGCATGCCGCTTCGTCAGCCTGGCTTGCAAAGGGGAGGGAGGGAGGGAGGGGGCAACCCCGGACGTGTTTATGTGCGAGCGGTGAGGGGCTGCAGTTGCCACAGACGGTCGCATTCGCCCTTCTCAAGCATTTCTGAAATGCAACGGCAAATCTCTACAGCTTCACCGGGAAATAAAACTCGTTGGTAAATAAATTCCCTGAGGGAAGTCTCGGCCGGGGAAAATCCGGGTTCGGTCCCTGTTCAGTCTGGGCTTACTGGATGGCTTGGGCCCAGCGTGGCTTTTAGTGCAACTCGGACTTTTACCGGGATGAAAGTGATTGTTGAATCCATGTCTGCCACCGTGAGTTTCTTTAAGAGGAATACGAGGAATAAAGGCTTTGAACGGCAGCTTAAGACTCTGGGTTTAAACATCAGGAACCCAGAATGCCATGTCATGCCTATCAGACTTTGTAGAATTTATATTTTTATATTGTTCAATTTGTGTATTTGCTTATAGATATATGATCTATATCTGAGAGAGATTGATTTGTATTGTCACAGGAACTGGTTTTGTTCAGAAGCCAAAATTACATTTCTTAATTTTATTTATATCATGTTTATATCATGTAAAAGCAAAGGTGAAGGTGATTTTTCATTAAACTTAATGGACATATTACATTTATCGCTCAGGAGCTAAGATGCTGCGCTTGTTGATCAGCAAGGTCTGCAGTTCTGCGGTTCAAATCCCTAGCATCACCTAACGGAGTGAGCTCCCATTATTTCCCCCAGCTTCTGCCAACCGAGCAGTTCGGAAGCGTGTAAAAATACAAGTAGAAAAATAGGGACCACTTTGGGAAGGTAATGGCTTTCCATGCACCTTCGGCATTTACTCATGCTGGCCACATGAGCATGGAGATGTCTTTGGACAACACTGGCTCTTGAGCTTTGTAACAGAGATGAGCACCATCCCCTAAAGCCGGAAATGACGAGCACGTATGTGCGAGGATTTACCTATCTTTACCTATGTTTCCCAAACGATGGCACTGTTCCAGTATACACTACCATGACATTTTATATACAGGTAGTCCTCAACTTATCACTACAATTGAGCCCAAAATTTCTGTTGTTGAATGAAATGTTTGTTAAGTGAGTTTTGCCCCATTTTACAATCTTTCTTGCCTCAGTTAAGTGAATCAGTGTAGTTGATAAGTTAGTAACCTGGTTAAGTGAATCTGGCTTCCCCATTGACTTTGCTTGTCAGAAGGTTGCAAAAGGTGATCACATGACCTCGGGACACATCAATGGTCATAAATATGAACCAGTTGCCAAGCACCTGAATTTTGATGATATGATCAAGTGGATGCTACAAAGGTAACTGTGAAAAACAGTCATGTCACTTTTCTCAGTACTTTGAACAGTCACGAAATGACTGTTGTAAGTCAAGGACTACCTGTACATACATCCACAAACACATACACACACAAACACTAGTTTGATGCCTTGCTTGATGTAGTTCAAAATGAATCCCAATATACATGGTCATAAGTACCATTCAAGTCACTGACTTACTAAAATATACCCTGAAAGTGTGCTTTAATTTTATTCATATTTTCTAATTTTATTTAGACACAAATCAGGATAGCTTACAACTAAAACAATGCATTTATAAAAATGCAATAAAAACCTTACCAAAAAGAAAATATTTATTGCAATCATTTACATCCAAATTATCCCAAAATTTTTAAGCAAATAATTAAAAATAACAAAAGCTTTTAAAAAGCTTGAAAATTCTGCCCCCTGAACCTAGGGACAATTAATAGCTGTGGTTTGTAGCCCATTCTGCATCTCTAATCCTAGATATGTATCAATGTGTGTACCTATGCATCTATAGTCTGAAATAAAGTACTGAACAGACACAAATCTTACTAAAATTGACTGTAGCTTATAAAATATGTTGACTATTAATGCAAAATATACATCTACTTCTGATGAAACATGGAGTTGAATGAAGATACCAGTTTGCAAGCCTGCTTTTCTTCTTTCTTCTTTGAAACCAAACATATGTCTAAGTTTGCAGATTGGCAAGAAAAAAATTTCCAAGTTGAAAAAAGTCTCCTTACTCGATAATAATTATGGATGTTTGTCTTGAAGCCACATGAATATTGAAGTTCATTGCTCCATACAAAATAAGTTCCTATAAACCCCTAAGCACCATTTAAGGCATTCAAAAAAGTTCATGATTTTGCAGAAGTTTTTACACAATATTTCTCTGTGTAGGTACTTCGCTACTATTGATATTTCTAGGAAATACAGGTAGAAGCAAATCTTACAACTAACAGAAACCACTGAACACAAATGCTCTTTATCATTTTTAAAAACTCCCCCCTTTCTGCTGCCATATGTACAATTGTGGCATAAACAACATAGTAAAATTGTGTCTACTGAGAAACTTAACTTTCTTCAAATGAGGACAAATCCATTCCTTCTCTTGTGAGACTCGGTATGAAACAAAAGGAAGCTTGTGTTTTTAAAGAGGGCTAGTTCTGTCCCCTCTCCCTTTTTTTCTAGTTATCTGTTAACACAAAAAATCTGTGTTTTCACCTATCCATCACTTTAGAAAGAATAAAGTTCCTTGTCCCTTTTGTCTGCAGGTTTTGCACGTTAATTTCTGCTTATTTTGGCATCTCACTTTTTAAAAACCACCAAATGAACTAGGGTTATCAAATGGTTGACAATTGCTTCTGTGAACTTAAGGTAAAGGTTTCCCCTGTCCAGTCATGTCCTACTCTAGGAGATGGGGCCAGTGTTGTTAGAAGATGCTTTAATGAAGATGGTCATGTGGCACACAAGACTAGATGCCAAAGGCGCACAGAACACTTTCTACCGAAGTAGTATCTATATATCTACTCACATTTGCATACTAGGTACCCACAGCATAATCACAGCAAGGATATCACACCAATCTGGTGTGCAGACTGTCTGCAGCAGACAAAAAAAATCAAGACATGAGATTCAGCATTTATTTATACCCTGCCTTTATTATTTTCCCAGATAATTCAAGACAGTGAACATATCCAACATACCTTCCTCCATAACAATAACCCTGTGATATAAGCTGAGCTGAGGGAAAGTAACTGATGCAAGGTCACTAGTGGAGGGCACCTCAATTTTTTAAAAAATAGTATTTTTATTTCCTGTGGAGTTGCTTTTACAATTTCTATTTAAGAGAAGCAGTTGATGCAGGTTTCCTTTACATAGACTATTTTCTCTTATTGACTGAAGGGTAGCTATTTCAGGGAGGATCATCTGCACCAGATAAGATACCATTTCTTACCTGTGGTGATAATGTAAAACAAACACTTTGCCACTATGTACACTACAGCGTAATGGTTAATGTACTGGTCTGGAAACCAAGAGATTGTGAGTTCTCATCTTGCCTTATGCATGAAAGCCAGTTGGGTGACTGAGCCAGTCACTTTTCCTCAGCTCCAACCCACCTAACAAGGTTGTTGTGGAGTACAATGGCAGTTTGCCTCCTTGAGATATGTATAATCAAGACAGTTTAAAAACTAATCTATTCAAATTCTCATTGTACAATCTATTATAGCTATTCAAAAGCTTACCTTTTTAAATCTATGTCAAAAAGTAAAAGTTTGCCACAACACACCTGTTTGCTTACAAACCCAGCAAGTTAATTTTTACGATGTAATATGTGAGTACCACGGTTGTAAAAACAGCTTGATATCCCTTCAATATTCACTGGACAAATATGATCTGAAAATTGAAGAATGACCGTTCACCAAGACGTCTCTTTTCTTTCACCTGTCAGTTTTACATCCTCAACAATTTTCAGGCAGTTGTTTGTATTCAGACATCTGGCAATTACACCTACTGCTAAATAGATATATTTAAGTTACCACTGCATTTGGCTTTAAAGCTCAGTTTCCTGATGTTTTCTCTCTGTCCAATTTTTATCTTTACATCAGCCCAAAGAGCAGGACTACCTGGAGATGATTATCTGAACATGAATTCGAGCTTAGGGGGGGGTTGGATAATTTTAAATCAGTATAAAGCAATCCTTTCTCAACTGGGCTGAGGAAAGCAATCAGCTTGTTTTAGATACTCTTGTTTTCTGCAGCTGAGTGTGCTTTGATTGTCAGAATAAGCAACCTTAAAAGCACGGGAGTTACCCCACCCCGGAGTCCAGTAGCCATTATCAAGGCGCATGCGGCATCACAAAAAAAAAAAAATTGGGGGGGGGGTAAAACAGGTATAGGGAAATGTAGTCTACTTTTTTTGCATCTTTTCGCCCTCCATTTTATTCACAAGTTATCAATTTGCGCATGCACCGGTTTTTACTTGCCTCCTCTTTTCCGGCTCTGCAACCCGCAGCCTGTGACTGGGTTAGAAAGCAAAGGGGTGGGAAACAACCTGACAGTGGGATTGGCCCATCCTGTTGTCAGTGTTGGATGATAATCATAGAGGTAGTGGCTAACTTCGAGCAAGGGAAGGAGACGGTCTCCTTTTTAACTCGGGGAAACTCCTGCAAACTGGAGAAGCGAACTAAATGCAGAGGGGAGGCAGGAGAGAGCCAACAAGCTGCATCCCTGCCTCTCTGAGCCCCAGTGCGGCTCGCTGCCGAGGACCGTCGTCCCTTGCCGCAAATTCTCCCAAGTTTACGCCCGGGGTCCGACAAACCCCCCAAACCACCATCCCAACTCTTACCATCTCTGCCCGTTTCTCCGGTCGGCCGGTGCCGAGCAATCCAAAGGCTCCGGCGGAGGAGTTCAAAAGCCAGCCGCCGAATGAAACGCCGCCCACCAACTTCAGGCGTCTCTCCCTTCTCTCTCGTTTTGCCTTTGGCCAACGCGGCCCGAGTTCCCGCTCCAGCAGAGGCGGCGCATCGCAACCCCCACCCACACCCCCTTTTGTTGTTGTTGTTGTTGTTGTTGTTAGGGAAAAGGAAAGAGTAAGCAGTATTGCGTTTGCGACCCCCCCCCTCCTCCTCCTCCTCCTCCTCCTCCTCGTCCCCGAGACATGACTACGTCAGAAAGCTGTATTTGGCTGGGCATGCACAAAACCCCATTCCCGTGCAGCTCCCCCGCCCCCGCGGTCTCACTTCCTTCTGGGGAGGAGGGAGAGCCCAGCACAACTGGAGAGAAAGCGGCGCATTGAGCGTCCTGGCTGCTGCTGCTGCTGCTGCTGCTGCTCTTGCGGGAGGGGGAGGTTTGCAAATGGGAGTGCTGCGCACGCGCACTCGCTGGCGGGGTTGAATGTTTCCCAAGTGTTTGAAACTGGTATTTGGGTTTTCCACGTTGGATCAAGTGCGGCGTACAGAGCAAAGCTGCATTAAGATCGCCGGCAGCAGAGGAGCAACGGCAGGCACCGGAGACGCTGCTCCTGTCTTCTGCCAAGCGTTTTTACCGCGCGGATCCTACTTGTCTGCCGGGGGAGATCTGTGTATTTTTTTAAGACTGTCTTCTCCCCTTTCCACCCTCCCTTCTCTGGTCCACACACTCGCACGGAGACGCACACACATCCCTCTGATTGTTCCCTACCACCTCCTTGGTGAGTTACCGACAACGACAGCCATTCAATCAGCTGCTCCTGCCGCTGGAGAGACTCGCGGACTGTGTTGCGCCTGCCTGTTCAGGGAAGAAAAGATTCAGATGTAGCTTTTCTGGTGTTTTTTTTCGGTTTGGTCGAGGAACCGGAGAGAGGCACCGAAGCGGCGGAGGAGGGAATCTCTGCCATTGGGGCTGCCGTACTGGAAAGGAAAACTCTCGCCCTTTGGGGTGAGAGGACAAGATACACACACACACACGCACACACACATCCACAATTTTCGGCCGGATGAAAATGTTGAATCCTGCCAACGGAGAGCAGCTCCATTTGGCGAACTATGTGGAGGATTACCTGGACTCGATCGAATCTCTGCCTTTCGATCTGCAGAGAAATGTCTCCCTGATGAGGGAAATTGACGCCAAATACCAAGGTAAGAGCTTTCTCCTTTATGTGTTGGTGGACGAGAGAGTCTGTAGAAGCCACCTCGGCTTTGCCTTGTTTGTAGAGATGGTCTCTTGGGTCCCTTCCCTGCGCCCCCCGAGCTTGAAGCAGAGGGTGGCTTTTATTATCAGGATTATTTATTAGTGAGAAGAGGAGCAGAAAGCAAGCAGAGGAGAGAAGGGGGGCTGCTCTGCAGGGATACCCAGTTCTTTTTTCCCTTTTCGGGGCGGAACAAAAGGTCTTCCTTTCGGTCCTCCGCTCTGAAGCGAGGACTTGGCTTTTTAGGTGTAAAAATGCTGGACAAAAAGGCGGCGGCACCGAAAACGGGGCAGGGAAATCCGGAGGCATGGGGCACGGAGGCAGCTGTTTCTTCCTCTTTCCCAGGCGAAGAGGGGCTGCTTTTGGGGACGGCGGGGCAGCGGCGAGGATGAGGGAGAACGACTAGGGCACCGCACATTGAGGAATTTCTAGTATTCGCAATGGCTGTAGTAGGAGAGGGTGCTAGTAAGAGGGAGAGGGCGGGCGGATTAGCTGGAGTGTGCGAGGGGTGGGCCGGGCTTGTAGCCTTCGTTCCCTCTTCTTTTTTTTTCTTTTTTTTTTCAATGGGGTTTGCTTTCAAAACGGGCTGTTCTCGCCCGAATTCTGCAGGGAGAAGGAGCTGAAAGTGATGGAAACCGATTATATAAATCCCGTGTGGGCTGGGGATGTGCGGAGGGGCCTCCCCCTTCCCAAACTCCTGCCGCGTTTTGCAGCTCTTAAAGAGGGAGGCTGGCTCCGTCTCTCTCTCGCACTCTGCAACCCGGGAAATGGTGGTTGGAGTTAAAGAGCTGGAGAAGTCCTTTGTCACCGGGTGCTGTGAGAGGTAAAAGGGGGTGGAGAGCGGTGAAGAGAGTGCGACGGCTGCGAGTGGAGGTGACACCGGAGTGCCCCTGGCACGTTCAAACTCCTTTTCCGCCGGTGAAGAATTGGAGATAGGAGCCGGGCTCGGGTTTGCGGCGCTTCGGGAGGAGTAGGGGAGGACCAGCAAGTATTTGTTTTGTGGTGAGGACTTAATTATGTGCCGTCCGTAAGACGCGCCAAAAAAAAAAAAAAAAAAAGGGCAGGCGAGAGTGTGTGTAAGAAAGGCGAGAAGGAAGGGGAAGATACGAGCGTAAACTTGCGGGTAGGAACGGCTGTTTGAGGAGGGGTAATACGGAAGAGAGGAGGGTTGAAGGACAAGGGCGGGCATTTCAACCCGCGGTGAACACTCGACTGCGCTAAAGGGAGACGCCTCTGCGCTTGAGCTCTAAAAGAAGAGAGTGAAAAGCGCCGTCACAGAGCTTTTATAGCTCCTCGTCATTCCCTGATTCTGTTCGCCACGCCTCCTTCGCCATCATTGGTGGAACTTTCCTCAGGAAGCCGCTTTGGCCCCGCCCTGTTGCTCAATGATTAGTACCCCCTAAATTCTCTACCGATCTTCGCTTCGTAGTGACGCTGACAGGACCGAAGGGTGGAGGGGCGGGGGGCAGGGGGGGTGAAGCGGCAGGGCGGAGGTTTCTTCTAAGAGTTCGAACTGCCCCGGCTGCACCTCTGCGATTGATTGGCTTGCTAGTTGAAGAAAGACTTGAAGGCGTTACGGTGACTAATGGGTTGATGTGGAAGATGAAGGCTATCGCCGGCCCGCCCTCGGGATTTGATTGGAACATTGGTATTCAAGGAGGTGGAGGTTGGTTTGGGGCTTTCCCTCCTGATTGGTGAGAATAATTTTTAGTCAGAAGGTGGGCTATTGGTATAATTCCTTCTTCTAATTGGACGGTTTCGATCCAGGCGGCTGTGGTGGGAGTTGCCAGACCTTGATTGGACGGCTGGACGGTTTCTGCTCTTCGCGTACGTTCTATTAAAGACAGACGTAAAGAGAAAAACAGACATACACAACTCTCAACGCCTACCGCCACTTCCCTTCTAAGAACAATGGTCCTCGAAATCGCACCCTGTGGGAGGGGTGAGGAGGGAGTGGCTTCGTTGCCTGAAAAGGAGACGGGGCGGGGGAAACAGGCGAGGGAGGCGCTTCTGATTGGCTGAGGATAAGAGAGGCAGCTGGGACGAATGAGGTCTTTTTCGAATGTTGGGAGCGGACGCGAGCGCACACTCCCGGCGACGGGGCGGGGCCGGAGGGTCCTTGTTTTCCCGCTCCTTGCGCGCGCTCTGCTGGTTCTGCTCCACACCTCAGCGACGCTGCGGGGAGGCCTCTTGTGCTCTGGGTTGGCTCCGCCCCTTTATCCGCGAAATTGGCTGGAAGAAGGGTGGGGGCGGGGCCTGCTCTTTCGCTCCCGCCCGCCCGCGTTGATTTACTTAAGGCTCCGGCCGGGGCTTGGCGGCTGAGGGAAACGCTGCCCGCCTTTTCTTTTGCTCAAATGCTAGATGTCTCGTTTCGCTGGTTGGGTTGATACGTTGAAGGCCCCTTGAAGCCCTGGTCTAAAATAAAGACGGGGGCGGAATGAACGACCATGACGAGAGAGAGAGGAGACGTCGCCTCAGTCCCAAGACAGGCGCTGCCTTATGTTCGACAAAGAAAGTCCGCGGGGTTGATCTTTGCATGTGAATTACACGAAATACACATTGTATTTTTTTCCTCCTCTGTTTTGCCCCCTCTTGAGGCGGACATATTCCGGCCTTGAAAATCTATGTATTTCCTCAAGATGGCTTACGAATGGCTCGGATTTTAGAGTAAAAACGCTGGCTAAAACTGCTCAGCATATAATCAACAGAAGCAAAGATAATAAATTGCACAATTTGCATCGCATGAATTTATTATTATGTTTTTAGAGGCTAATACATTAACGGCTCAGCTAGGTGGCGGTACCTCACCAACCTTGCTGGTTTTAAAAGCTATGCTACTTAGTACAGTAAGTGACAATTAGATGGGAGGCCACCAGGAAATTCCCACCTCTGGCCCCCAAAAGAAATGAAAGAAGACAGTTGTTATAAAATATTGTTGTGAAACTTTAAAAAAAACATGTCCATGGAATGACCAAGAAGCTCAAGTCAATTTTACCTTTTTTAATGTTATATGCAGAGAAACATAACTCTAAATAATGAGCAAAATAAACCATGGTGACTTGAAGTAAAATCTGAGTAAAGTCTTGAAGCAACAAGTTTAGTACAAACAAGGGAATGCTTATTTTATTGCTTGTCAACAGTAATTATTTTACACCAACAATATTTGTATCCCCAGGCTCCAGTTTATATCTCAGTATGCCAGTCCCTGGATGATTTTGTCTGGGATGGAAAAATAAACAGGTTGACGCTTGGTTAGCATCTAAATGTGAAGAGGTGCGATGGGCCAGTGGCTATGACGCTGGAGATGGTCCCTGCTACAGTGGTTTGAGTCCTAGCACTGCATGTCGGGGTAAGCCCCCGCTACTCGCCTCAGCTTCTGTCCACTTAACAGTTCAAAAACATGTTCTGTGCAAGTGGATAAATAGGTACCACTCTGGTGGGAGATGAGTAGATGCACTGTGCAGCAGATTCCTGCCAGCTTTGAGCCTTCATGGCCATGGCATCCATTTGCAAGGTGATGCTGCAGGAAGAGCTGCTCAACTTTCTGGTGTGAAGCCAGCTCACCCTCTTGTGGTGCACCTTGGGAAGCATGCAAGTGTTTCCAAAACAGACCTAGTACCTTGCCACTGAAACTACTACTCTACAATGATATTATGGTGTCCTGGCTAATGTAACAATGCCATATGCTAATAATAAATTATCTGAATATGAGACAGTACAAGAGCTATAGGCTCTTCATATATAGATATGAAATTTGTAAAAAACCATTCTGGAAAAAAGAACTAAGAAACCACTTCTGTACTGTTGCCAGAAAAGCCAAAAAGATACGTTCATGAAAGCAGCAGTCAAGCTCGATTTAGAAGAAATTACACATGTCTGTACAAATAGTGCTTAGAACTAGAGCATGTTACGTGATGGAAGGTTTTGGGAGTTTTTTTTATTTCAGTAAATCTGTTTTATAAAGCTTAAATGTTTCTGTGTTGTGTACAAAGCTGACAAATAACAATCTTATTCTTTCTTTACAGAGATCTTAAAAGAACTCGATGACTATTATGAAAAATTCAAACGGGAAACAGATGCAGTACAAAAGAGAAGATTATTGCATTGTATACAGAGAGCACTGATTCGAAGTCAAGAACTGGGAGATGAAAAGATTCAGATTGTCAGCCAAATGGTAGAAATCGTTGAGAACAGAACTAGACAAGTTGATAGTCATGTAGAATTGTTTGAAACCTGCCAAGAGACAAATGACATTACTGGAAATAGCGGTAAGGCTAACCAAGATAAAGCAAAGAATGAAATATTGACTCAAGCAGAAAAGCCCAACAATAAGCGATCCAGGAGGCAAAGAAATAATGAAAACCGTGAGAATGCTTCTAATAATCATGACCATGATGACATCACTTCAGGAACGCCAAAGGAGAAGAAAGCAAAAACTTCCAAGAAAAAGAAGAGGTCTAAAACCAAAGCAGAGAGGGAGGCTTCCCCTGCAGACCTGCCCATTGATCCCAATGAACCAACCTATTGTTTGTGTAACCAGGTCTCCTATGGAGAAATGATAGGCTGTGACAATGATGAATGCCCAATTGAATGGTTTCACTTCTCTTGTGTGGGACTCAATCATAAACCCAAAGGCAAGTGGTACTGTCCCAAATGTAGAGGAGAAAATGAGAAAACGATGGACAAAGCCCTGGAGAAATCTAAAAAAGAAAGAGCTTACAATAGGTAGTTTCCAGATCAGAAGCAATTAAGGCCCTGAGAACTGATATTTATTTCCTGCCTCACCTGTTTGTTAAGGTTGCAGGATTGTAAAATGTATATTTTTAAAGGAGGTTATATGTCAAACCATTCTTGTCATAGGAATGGCAATAAGAAAAATGTTTGGGTTTTTTTCCTTGATACAGTTGTTAGCAAAAAAAAAAAAAAAAAAAGAACTGTCGTTCATAGACAGGCATAGAGCAAAATAATGTTAACATGTAATGTTCAGGTTCGTCTTATAAAAAACATTTTCACAAACTGGCAAGACTTCATCGGTGAAAATGTAGATGGAAAATTGAATAACATTTTCCATTCTTTGTTATAGAAGAATGTTGTCTTGTTTTTCCAGAAAATTATTCTGGTTGGTTGAATAAAGCAGCATTACCTTGCAAATTGAACTAAAAATAAAACCAAATGAAGAGTTTGGGTTCTTAAACCACCTTATTTTAGTTAGGTTTAAGCACACTTCACTCTGAATTGGTTTTGTGGCTATTTACTTGGAAATATGTGTTCTTTGTTTCAGTTAAAAATAATTCAAAACTCTTTCAGATATCACCATGCACCCTATGAAAACATCTTACATTAAAGACCATTTATTTCAGTGGGTTTTGGTTTCTAAGGCAGATGTTTATATTAGGGTGAACTTTTTTGATGGTGATTGATGCAGTAGCAAAGGAAAAGAAGTTACAGCATGGCTCCTGTTAAATGTGTTACTCTAAATAGCTCTTAATGACAACAAGTTACAAGCTTATTTTTAAAAATGCAGATGGTTAAATTTTACACAACATATTTTATATACTGGCCAACTACCAGAAAGGCCTTTTAAAAATGATTTAGTATATTTTGTATTTAACCAGAAAATGGTTTAGTAGTGAAACTTAACATAAATCAAGGCTTTATACTGTCACAGAATAATAGTGTAGCAGTCTTTGTATAAGTTGTACAAATGTACATTTTCAAGTGGCGTTGCACTTAACTGTATTATAATTGGAAATGCATCTACATGTCATGGTGTAGTCAATATGCATTTCCTTCTGTATGTATGAAAGTTGTACAGTTGTGATATTAAGGTATAAATTAAATTGAATAATCCAATTCACACCTGTGTTGCTTTTGCTTTTCCTTTTGTTCTTTTAATCTTGAATGTACTAGATTGTGAACATATATTTTAACTAGCTGGATACCTGTGCTTCGCAATGAAAGTCTGTGATCAGGCTATGCAGGAGCTCGTGCTTTCCTTCTTCCCTTCCTTCCTCCTTTCCTTCCTTCCTCCTTTCCATTTCTTTCCATTTATTCAGCAAAAGTGTTGTAAAATACAATCCTCCAACTGTTCTCCCAAACAGCTTTTTTTTTTCAGGAGGCAATTGGACTTTCTGGTTTTTTGTTGAAGATGTTTTATTTCTCATCCAAGGAGCTTCTTCAGCTCGTAACTGGAAGGTGGGTAATAAAAATACTATAACCTTTGATGCCAAAGTAGCTTCCTGTTTGGAAATGTGGTTTGTATCCTTTTAGAGAGTAATTGAGGCAACTTGGAGCTTTGTCTGTGTCCTCAGGTCACCTGAGTGGTTCAAATGGCTGTGAAGTTGCTGAGATAATGGAACATGAGGCAATTGGCAGTTGGATCAGAGTTCTTTTCAGGTGAGCAGGGGGAGTAGAACTCCTTAGCACTAGAGCATGTTAATTGCTGCATTAAGAAATACTAATCTGATGGTCATTTCGAAAAATCCTTTCTTAGTGAGCACCTAGAAACCAAGAGGAACGTACGTGCCAAATTTCAAGTTTGTAGGCTTTACGATTGTGGAGATTTTGTGATGATGCCTGAGTAGTCTTTCACTTTTATATATACTGTATATACATATATATCTATAGATATAGGTAGATATAGATATATAGATTTCTGTACATTTAGAAAAAGTTAAATGCTTTATAAGTGATCTTCAATATCCTATAAAGAAGAATGCATATTTTTTTAACCCAACAGTAATTTCCAAGATGTCAGTTGGTACACATCCATCTTCTTCTGCCAGGCTTTTTCTGCCTATAGACACATACATATGGACAACCCATGACCCATTGAATCATCACTTCAGAGATATTTCCTTACTGAAATAGAGAAAACATGGGCAGTCAAAAAAAAAAAAAAAACCCAGTAAGAGTGACTTCTGACTTCCCGTCAGCTTCCCCATTGAGTTTCCTTGTGGGAAAATGGCAGGAAACATTGGAAGTCTTATTTATTTTTCTCCTTCCTTCCTTCCTGTCACATTCTGAGTCTGGACTTCCTACCAGCTTTCCCATTGACATAAATGAGGATCACAAAATCAACCAGAAGTTACAAGCCTGAAGTTAGCAGGAAGTAACTAGCTGCTGCTGGGTGGGAGAATGAGTGGCTGTGCGAGTGGCTGGCATAAGCATAGAAGAGCTGGGGAAAGGAGTAGGGGAGAATTGGGCAACTTGGGACCCTTTCCTGCCAGCTTCCCCATTGACTTACTCCCTACAAGCTTCACGCAAGCAAAGTCTCTTTTGGGAAGGTTGCAGGAAGTGTCTGTAATCACAGTTCTTGATGGCTTCCCCATTAACTTCTCAATGGGGAAGCATGGAAACTAGAATAACCACATGGCAGCTCTAAAGCTCCCACAACTTTCTCAAACTTAGTTTCCTGATATGTCAGGGATCCTAGCATTCTAAAAAATTGCCTATTTGAAGAAAGACTTCTGCTGCTTCCTTGCATGAAGCCAAAAGTCTGTCCCCAACCCCCGAGAATGGAGCTGGAGATAGTATCCTGCAATCCCGAATAAAGAATGATCGATCGGTAGGAAAACAGAATGGGGAATTTTCCGGCAGACTTTTTGGGGGATTTTCCCAGGGTCTCTGCTGCTTTCTGCAGAGATCCTGGGAAAACGTCCGCAAGCCACCATCAGTCAAAATTCATACTTGTGGTCTGTGGGATTTAAAATGATGGGATTCGTGGCCTCTGGGGTCCAAAAGGTTGGTGACCCCTGGTCTAAATTATTATGGATTCCTGTTTCCATTGGCACTGAAGTTCCTTCACTGTCCTGATTCCTTGGATCACAGTCTTCTGAATGTTTACCAAAGGAGTTTTTTCTTGACTTTCGTGCTCTTTTGCTTCTCTGCCCATCCAGGAAAGCTTGCTTCTCTGGTGCAATTCATTGTAGCAACTGTGCAATCAAATTCCAAAGGTACATGCAGTGCATGCTCAGATGCATTCCCAATTTCTTATTAACACTAGAAGCAAATTTAATTTCACTATCGGCCTAAAAGCAATTCTGCTGGATTAAATACAGGATTTGGTTTTTTTGTTTTTTGTTTTAATTTAAAACCCTTTGTCTTGACCCAGCAGGATAATTCGGTTCCCTTAAAGCTAACTGAACTATTTTCCAATCTAAGATTTTGCAGATCCTCAACAAAATATTTTATCTTAATTAGCTAAACTCAGTCAGAGACAAACAGTATATTCCCAATCTTGATCTAGAGAAGAAACTAGCCTTTACTTCAAAAATCAATCATGTAAGTATGTAGAGAGACTATTCTAAGCAACATATCTCAAAGATACCTTTATTTGGATAGAAACTGACACATCTGTGGAATCCCGAATCTGAAAGTTTTCGGGCTTCCTTGCAAAATTCAAAACTACAAATCTATCCCCCCCTTGGCCATCATCACATCACATGGCCCAATCAGGATCCGTCCTAAAGTAAGATCCTTATTTCATTCTGCGCCATACTCAAATACCTTGAAGTAACAAAAGAATTTTATTTTGTCTACTTGGAGATAGTCAACTGAATCGCTCCCTCCCAGTTTCTCAGGCTTGTGGCAGCGTGGGAGCATCGCATCTCAATATGGCTTCCAAAGCTGACATCAGCTTTTAGATTAGTAGATTAGATTAGAACTGATATCTTGCTTTTAACAATTCTGGAATATTAAACAGCAAGTGGAATGTCCATACAAGACAGTTTATGTCTATGTCCGCAGGGAGAAATCCACAAAATAGCATACAGTTTCCTTCATTACTCTTTTTACTCTAATTGATGCAAAGATGTAATCACATCTCTTTTAATTGCCAAGCACAGCAAAATCAATCCTCTTTTTCCCAATTTTGTAAAAGCAATATCTCAAGATCCTCAAAACTTTCAGGAATATAACTAAATTTTGCTTGGTCGCTGTAGAAGCGCGGAAAAAAGGAGACTCGAGACCAGCGTAGCTTCAGCTCTTTATTGAAAGGTATAGATCTGTGCTGGACCTGCGAGCCGCGGCAGCCCTTCTTATAGAGCTTGCCGGTGGCTCTTACCCAATGACCGCCTTCTGAATCTCCTGCGATCGGCACGGCCAATCGCGGTTGATTATTGACCAATCGCTGTCGTTCTTCTGTTCAATCACAGTGCAGTCCATCTTGACCAATCAAGTGAGGGTATTCCAAGAATGCTAATATGGAACAGTCGCCATTGGTATTCTCCAGGAGTTTGCATTATTATATTATAATGTTTATCCACTTTTAAATACACACATGCACACAACTGCCTACCTACAGTCAGTGGGCTGCAATGCAACGTACAGATCAGCTACAAATACGTTGGTGTCCCACAGTTTCAGGGGAACATTAATGAGGGGGCAAGGAAGTCAATGACATCCAAGTAGCACCACAAGATAAGACAGGTCCTGAAGAGTCAGTCCAATGGGAAGAACAAGATTTGCACCATCGACATGTATGTCCTGCCAGTAATCAGGCAACCTGCCAGAATAGTATGGTGGCCAAAAGAGGGCATGATATAAAACTCTGATATAAAAGCCTGGAAGCTCATCACGGTGTTTGGAAGTTTCTGCCTCACGTTCAATACCAAGAGATGACATAAGTTGGAAAGAGAGCAAGTGGAGATTCTGGAGTCTTGAAGCCACTGTTTGGATGAAACCCAGGGCATCCAGGAGTACATCAGTAAAATGGCACACAAGGATGAGCTGTTGAGAGAATGCCTGAGGCAGCAGAAAAGAGGGGGATGATCAAGCAGAGGACGTGCCATCGCAAGAGACAGCCAGCCTTGTGTGGAATGTACCATCAACCGATAGCTAGTATGCTGGACATTGGGAAGTCCTACCCGTGGCTGAAAGGGCTGGACTAAAATACAGCACAGAGGCACTGTAGCAGCACAAGAACAAGCACTAAGCACCAGATCCCTAGAAGTAAAGGTCTACCACACTAGACAGGATCCAATGTACAGACTTTGCAGAAATGCCCTATAGATAGTTCAGTACATACTGGCAGGGTATAAGATACAGGCAGGAACAACATGCATTGAATGACAACTAAATAGCTGGTGTTTTGTACGGGAACATCTGCACGGTATATGGGTTAAGATCCTGCCAAGTCCAGATGGAAGATTCCACACAAGGTCATGGAGAATAAGAAGGCTAAAATCCTTTGGGACTTCCAGATCCAGAGGAACAGGTAAGTAATGGCCAATCAATCAGACTTTGTGACAGTAGACAAGGACAGAAGACAGCTGTGGTGATAGATGTAACAGTGACAAGGGACAACAACATCCAGAAGAAGGAGTATGAGAAGATAGAGAAGTATCAAGACCTGAAGGAGGAACTGGATGATGTGAACGGAGAGGACGTGGAATGTGAAGACCAAAGTTGTCCCAGTGATGGTAAAGAGCGCTTGGAGCAGTGACTTTTTTAAGTAGGGGAGTTGCTCCAACAGATCCCAGGAACAGTATCAGAACTCTCTGCCAAATGAATTTACTGCTAGAAACAGTTAAGATATTGCACAGAACCTTCAAACTGCCAGGCCTCTAGCAGAGGACCTGAAAGTGAGGAAGACACATATCACTCACAGGGGAAAAAAGGGAATTTTAAAATATCTTTACAGCTAACCATCTAGCTATTCTCAAGGCAGTGACCGTATCTCTTACTCCTGCCCCTTATTTTTCTGACAACAACAGTCCTATGAAATGGATTTGTTTGAGAATCTGACTGCCCCAAAGTCACTCAGCTAACTTTCACACCGAAGGAAGGCCCAGTTCACGGGTGGGATTCTACTGGTTCTGTCCACCTCTGTAGAACCAGTTGCTCTGAAGAGCAGGAGACAAGAGAGCAGACAGAACCGGTTCTATGTCTGCTGCTGTTTTGGCCCACCCGTCCACCTGGGCTCTTACCTGATCTTCATTTCCTGCTTTTTCAACTGCAGCTGCTTTGCGTGACACAGTGACACATGAAAAAGCAGGGGAAAAGGTCTTTTTCAACCACTGTGCACCCGTGCACAGCACTGCTCAGCTGTCCAGGCAGCTAGCTGACAACAATATACACGCGAGCACAGCAAAACGTAAAAATCACCGAACTGGTAGTTAACACTGGTCAGATCCCACCCCTGGCCCAGTTTCCTGGTTTCTAGGCAAGTACCTAAACCACTAGACCAAATTGTTTTTTTTTTCATTATTATATTATTATTATTATTCAAATTTATACCACCTGACTCCCAGTAACTCTGGCAGAAAGTTTGCATCATTCTTGTTTTAAGATTTTTTTGTGTGGATATTATAGGAAAACATTTAAAAATAGTTATGCTATTTTTTGTCGACAACTATATCAGTTCAATGTGTATTGATTTAAACTTACAACTGATTCTTAACTTAAAAATGATTAACTATTACATTACAATGTAAATAACATCTCTATCTTAGCAGTTTCCTGGCCATTTGCCTAATAGTTTTAGAAACTTAGTCAATTAGTTGCCTTTTTAGATTTCTTCCAATAACTCATTATTTTATTCATACAATTTTAGTTGTTTTTATTTGAACTGCCTTTCAAATAAATTGATGGTGTTACACCATTCTTGTAACTGACCTTAGGAATAAAGGATTTGACCTCTACTGATATCACCATTAGTCCTATAATCACTGCACTGCAGGTCAAGAGCAATAAACTTAGTGGGTGTTCTCAGCAATCTTTGAGAAACACACACACTTGATCATCCACAGGAAAAGTCCCTGTGGCAAACATATGGTTTCACCAGGATACTATTCTGTGGACTATGGATTCTATTAGAGAGTTTATGAGAAATGAGTAAACAAGGACACAAGAACATAACAAAGAGTAAAAGCCCCATGTGAGAAGTGTCGGGAGAAGCACACGCAGTATTGTATATGCTATGTGGACATGGATCCTGGTGACATTTGATTTATGACCAATTTATTGGAGACATCCTAGGAGAGCAGAACACCACATAATTAGGAAATGACAGCAGAGGTAACTGCAAAGGGGTGGGATTGAAAACCTTCCCTAATATGAATTGCTGTGACGAGATTTTGAGCTTTCTTTGGACCTAACCACTTTTGGAAATTAAACACTCACAAGCTAAATTAATCAATCTCTATTTTTTCATCTCTGTGCTAGGACATTATTGACCATCTAAGTATTTTGTCTTTTTGTCAAGTGCTTCCACTGTGGTTGTTTCAGCAAAATGCATGCAAGTATAGAAAAGTGCTTTCTAGCATATTTGTAAAATCCTTTTATCCATTATTATGCATATCTTATTTACCAGTGCTAAAACTGCATGTTACGGAACTCTGGAATGACCAATGTTTTTTGGATGATGAAATTAAAATACGACACCACCGCTTGATATACAACAGCAACACATCAATGCTCTTTTGAAACTCTGGGGCCCAGTCTTCCTTTGTATGTAATCTTATTCACACTTTGGAGGTTTCATGGCTGAAGGCATGGCTCAATAAAGAAAATCAGATCACCTGACTTGCAATCTAACTTTCATTGGGCAGCATACAAATTTAGCTTCAAGTTAATTTTAAAAGTGCCATGTTTCTTTGAAAATGTGCGGCACAGACGCTTAACAATTTATCAAGGGCTGTCATGCTTAATGTTCTATTTCTCTTCATTAGGGACACATGTAATTGCCCGTTGAAATTTTATGGCAACAAAAACATGAATTATAGAAGGCAACTTAAAACTGCATAAAACATTGAGAGATGTAAATATCATCTGTATTCAAAACTTACTGATATGTGTGCTTAAAACATTTAACTCAGTACCCTCTTGTAGAAGAATTCTACAAGTTCCTTTACTGAAGTTGTTAGGACATGTTAAAAGGAAAACCAAATAACATGTTACAAAGAAGATACAAAAGCAGACAACTCCAATCCTTTAACAAATATGACAACTTACTTATGACTTCTGCACTGACCCTCCCCCCCACTTTTTAAATTAATGGGCAATATAGCAATTTCTGTTATTTTCCATGATGGAAAACTAATGTCATTAAAGTTCATAGGCCCATAGCTAATGTTTTTCTAATCTTGTCTGTACTCCTGAGAACTGCCTCCATTAATCCAGAACCAGTGAGCTCATGACACAGAATTGGAGAGCTGTGAGTCTCCTTCTGAAGAACAATTTCCAACAGACTCAGCCAGTCTTTGGACTGCCATAAATTACACACCATGTCCTAAAAGTAGTAATTCTGATCCATCAGAAATTTCTTCCTGCAAATGTGTGTACTGCATCGTATATGTGGACTTTTCAAAGAAAATGATTGATTGATCATGTGCCGCTATGGCAATGTCAATATTTAGCTTTTAGTAAATTTTCTCTGTGACTATCTGCCCTTGCTCTTTCAGGTTTGTCCAGTGGTGTGCTTGTCACCACTGTAACTAAGTCCATCTATTGTACTGCTGGTCATCCTCTTCTTCTCTTTCCTTCCACCTTTCTGAGCAATAGAGCCTTAACAGAAAGCTATGTCCTTGCATAATGTCTCTGATGTAGGATAATTCGAGCCTAATCACTTGAGCCTCTAGTGAGAACTGATCTAACTTCATCTTTTAGTACTAGAGATTTTTATAAATAGGGAATATCCTAAGGCAATATCCTTAGGAATATCCTAAGGTGACAAACTCAAGGCCTGCGGGGCTGCCGTGGAAAATGTAAGGAATGTAATGTCATGCATTGCTTCAGCCTGGTCTACCTGCATCACTTTGGCCCAGTCTACCCAGTGCAAAGAGGAAACATGCCAGCAGTTTGGAGAGTTGTGTCAAGCTGGTCATGCCCACCCAGTTGACCACACCCACCCAGTCAGCCCCGGCCCCTCAAAATCAGCCATAGCCCTGATGCGGTCCTCAGTGAAATTGAGTTTGACACCATTGCTCTTAGGTATCTTGGATGTTTACTGTATAATGTTTCAGTATACTTCTTCCAACTTTGCTTAATCTCCTTTGAATTGGTTACTATTTGTCTGTTGGCCTCCTTTAGCATACCAATTCAAGGTTGGAACCTCTTCAGAGTTCAGAGAACTTTTGAAAGAAGTTCCTTGTTCTTCTATGTCTATTTTTATCTTCAATGTCTTTACAGATGTTGTTGTAATACTGCTTCTTGTCCTTTCTAAGAGCTCTCCGAAACTCTTTGTTCAATTCCTTCCTGAGATTTTTGTTTTTCTTGGCCATGGCTTCTTTCCTCTTCTTGGTGATTTGCATGGTTTTTTCTGACATTCAGTTTCCTTTTTTTTTTTTTTTTAGCAGTCTCTTTTTACCTTCATCCTTCACAATATATTTAAGTCTGCTCTATAATTCCTCTAAATCTGTCCTCTAAATCTAAATCCTGTGCCAGGATTTCAAACGAATTCCCAATGTTCTCCTTGAAAATGATGTATTCAAGACTGTGGGAAATATCTTTCTTTTTCTTTAACCTAGCTTGGAGTTTGCATATGAGCAGTTGCACAGTCAGCAGTTGATCATATATTTGATGCTATAATTGAACTTCTCCTTTTAGAAATAAGATAGTTAATTTGATTTATACTCCATCTGGAGATGTGCACGTACAGAGGCATTGTTTTGGTTGTTTGAAGCCAATGTTAACTTGAATAAATAATGGGAATAGCAGCAATTGTTAACTGGTCTTCTGTTTCATACAATCTAATTACATTTTCCTCTTTAATATTTCCAAATTTGGCATGCCAGTCTCAAATCACAAACAGACTATCTTGGGAGAGCAATTCTATGAACTTGATCATATTACTCATAAAACTCCTCTTCTACATTAGTGTTTAAAGTTGGAGCATAAACCTGAATGATTGTTATTTTAAAGGGTTGTCTATTAAATCTAATTGATAATATTCAGTTATTGAATGCATTGTAGCCAAGTATTGTTCTTATTATGCCTTTTTAAACTCTGAAAGCAATACCGTTATTTCTTTGTTTTTCATATCCAGAATAATACTAATACTTCCATGTCAGAAGCACTAAATGGTGAAAGGATTTGTGGATGACAGGACTATGGGATGCCCAGTTAGGGAATCCTTTCACGTCCCTGTGAAGTTGCCAACCAAATTAATACTAATTTATCTACTCACGGTTGAACTGCTTTTGAACTGCTGGTTGGCAGGAGCTGGAGCATGTGACAGGATCTCACCCTGCCCATGGCAGCAATGGGTCTCAAACACGAGTCTGTTAATTGTCAGCTCAGCATTCTAATCTCACAAGACTAATTGTTGCGACTTTTGCGACAATTGGGACTAATTGTTGAAACTAAATAAATTATTGAAAACAAAAATAATTTTACTGAGCTGTTATCGACTCATTTTTCAATCTCATGATTTGGAAAAGGTACATATGCAGCAGTTACTCTTAATTGTACATTTTCAGAATTATGCAAGATTTCTTGTGTATGTTACCCACTCTCGTGTGCAAAATATCTAATAAATCAGTATTAAATAAGATTTCAGGAGACTTAGAATTATATCTCCAAGCACTGAGTTGTTCAAAAAGTCTTCCAGATATTTACAAGAAATATCCATAAATGTATGGATGAATTACATACATGACTTTAAATTTTAGTAAATTTTAAGGTTTAGTAAATCTTAGTAAAGCTTGATATATCACAATATCTCAAGCTTATTAAAACTAAGCATTTATGTGGAATCTAGTTAGTTAATTTCATATGTCCTGAATTTTTCTTAGTGAAAGACAGCAAACTAACCGTAGCACTTGTATTCAGCTGTTAATTTCCTGCCAAATCTGCTATGAATCTGAAATCGCCATAAACTTAATCTCTTTCTCCCAAGGCAAGTTGTTCCCCCTCATAGCAATAACTCAGACTTGCTCAAATTTTTAAAAATGCATTCAATGCCAATCTTTATACTTTTCTACTAATCACTTTAAAAATGCTTATTGACTCCAGCTTTTAAGTTTCTCACCGTTTTGACAGTATTTTGTCAAATATTGACTTTGGCAGTAATAAATATAAGGGTGGGCTGATTTCAAATTGCTTTTTACAAATTTTGATACTAAGCTCAGTGAGACTGAAAATCCTGTTTTCCCATATTCAATTCTACTTATACTGATGTATAGAATCCACTAAAGTGGCACACCTGGCTCTAATCCATGTTTTTTAACCATGATTTTTAAATAAATTATAATTCACCTTTTCAAAGACATAAATTATACTACACCGATTAGAATGTCTGATTTGTAGAAATAGTTAAACCCAAATCCAAACCATCACTTTATCATTTCCTAGAATGTCTGATAAATCCAGCAAACAATATGAAGTGCTTACCTGCACTGAATTCCATTTGTTTTAGCCTCATTAAAAAGCAAAGGAACATTGCTAGTATGGGAAGTAAAGTCATGATCAAAATGTTGTCTGAATTAATCCAACTGCCTGAAACATAAATTAATCATATTGGCTGTGTTCACAGGACAGTGTTTTATGCAACTCCAGCAAACACATATTAGCCTACTGTAATGTGTTATGTGATCACAGTGATCTTTGGAGGAAATTGAACAAGGTTGACAAAAGAATATCCCACTTATTTGTATCCCCTAAAATCAGGTTTCTAGAGCAGAATGCACAACTACCCAGTTAACTGAGGTTGCGATTTCATAAAGTTCAATTTTGCAAATCAGCTATGGGTCATATTCTATTACCATCTTTGCCACTTCTTATTCCCAAAGTCCATTTCAAGTGACCTACTCATGAATTTTTCTTTTCCTTTCCACTTACCAATAGTGTGGTGGTTATTGTTTTAAAAATACTTCTAACTTTTGCTTTGAAAAATATAGAATTGTCCAATAAGGGTTATAGATCTTCTGGTCTGGAAAGACTAAAGGTGGTTTTGTATCTTATTGCTTGGATCTAAGTTAAGGTTTTGTTTAGCCTTTCTTAAAATGCAATATGCATTTAATGAAATTTTTTTTGAAAAAGAATCAGTCTTCATGTGTAACACAGATTAGTCATAACCAAAATAGCATCACTATCTTTCATTCGTACTGTATATTTCAATGGCGGTTGTATTAGTATTTTCTATTTTTTAGAAATATAAACATTATCTTGTTACCTATTTGTGCAAATGAAAATTATTTTTCATAACTGATTCTATTATCAAATGCCTCAAGCCTCCAAAACATCAGTAGAGTGGGAGTCACCCATATCTTGGGAGGAAACGTCGTTCCATAGGAATGCCACAGAGAAGGCATGCTCCTGATAGACTTTCAGAACCTATAGTGCGACAACTCTGCTGGTGGCTATTAAGGACATAAAGAGTACCTCAATTAACAAGACCCTATGCCACATGGGGCTTTATAGGTAATGGCCAGCAACTTGAATCACATATGGAAGCAAACAGGCAACCACTGCAGCTCTCAGAGGCATTGCCCATCACTGGCCACATCATTGATTCTCGACCAGTTGGGAGTTTCCAGGTGATCATCAAAGGCAGCCCAGGTAGAGTGCATTGCAACAGTCAAGCCACAAGGTAACCAGGGCATGACTGACTTTCTAAAGGGCCTGTTGATTTAGGAAGAGAAGCAACTGGCTTTAGTGGTTCTGATAGCTGATTTTGATAAAAAGTCCATCCTCCAGACACCTAAGCAAACTCAACAGATTTTTTTTAAAAGGAGAAATGCTTTCATTTGAGAAAATTGGTTGAAGAATAAGAAACAAGAACAAATCAACATTTTTGTAATAGAGATTTGAACAAACTGTTCCTTCTTCCCTGACCCTGTTGCAAGGTCAATTTTAGGGCTGTGCTTTTTAAGTTAATTTCATGTGATCTGGATTTAGGAATGAACAGTGAGTGCTAAGATTTGCTGATGATAACAATCAGTGCAGAGTGATTGAAATTGAAAAGAATTGTGTAAAACTTCAGGTTTTTCACTTGACTGAAAAGTGACAAATGCAGTGCAACAAAAACAAGTTTAGAACGAAGCATATCAATTCAAAAACCATAAACTACATTATCTACATTAACAGAGTTTGTACTGGTATTGACAGATCACAAAAGGTATCCTAGAATCATGGTGAATCATTGAAAATACCAATGCTGCAAGCAGCTGTTCAAACAAGCAAGCAAGCAAGAAAGCCCTGATAGAAATTATTAGAGAAGGAACTGAAGATAAAATAAACAGTAAGGCTCCCATATAAGTCAACACCATAGCTACTGTGTTCTGACCAGGGGTGGTATTCAGCAGGTTCTGACCAGTTCTGGAGAACCGGTAGCAGAAATTTTGAGTATTTCGGAGAACCACCTCTGACTGGCCCTGTTCCTATCTATTCTCTGCCTCCTGAGTCCCACCTGATCGGCTGGGTCTTCTTTTGTTGCCCTGCACAGGAGAACGGAGCTGGAAAGCAGGTTAGTGGGGTGGGGAGATAATGGAGATTTTGCAGAATCCTTCCCCTGGAGTTGTGTGGGAATGGCAATTGTACAGTATCCTTCCCCTGCCATGCCCACCAAGCCACACCCACCAAGCCACACCATGCCCACCAAGCCAGACCCACAGAACCGGTAGTAAAAAAAAAATTGAATCCCATCACTGGTTCTAGCCCAACAAACAGCTTCAGTTGATCTTCAAAGCTCATGCAGGGTAGATTGCAGTAGTCCACATGGGGCATAGTTAGGACCTCTTGCATCAGGTAGGACCATAATTTGGTCATCCATTAGCTGGGCAGAAGCTTCATCAGTGTCGCTGCCACCTGCTCACCTTGTAGCAGTTGAGAATCCAGGAAAATGTCCAAGTCTTGACATTGCTCTCTTACAGGCGGTGCCATTCCAAAGACAGACGGGAACAGAGCTGCCTGGGTACTTCAACGAACAAAATGGTTCATATAGTTTGGGTTCAACCTCAGCATGTTTTATCTCCTCCAAGCCACAATAGCCTCCATACACTGTCGCAGTCATATGTTTTTTTCCACTTTGTAACCATTTTTATTATCAACTAAATTGCGAGAAACAATTTAGTTACTAGAACAAGGACATTATTTAAGGTGTTTTAATAGTCTTGTCCATGTGGAAAATCCTTGTGCTAGATCAAGAAAAGAATCAGCTCTCTCTTCTCTGTTGAACTTCATTTCCCATCAGCTAGCAACAATGATGGGGTTTGTTTGTAACACAATAATATCTCGAGACCCTCTTTTTGCACACCTCTTCCATTGGCAAGAAGAAAACTAGCTGGCATTTTTCTCTTCATTTCCACTAGAGGGGAGTGTAGAATAAGGAAGTTGCTTTCCTCTGATGAAATATATTAGAACATTTCTCATAATTCTTATAATTGTTATCATTTTATTATGCTCTTCCTTCCACCGTGTTTTAGAATGCATTACATGCAGAGCCTGCAACATACAAATTTATAGCAAGAATTATTTACTGTTATTGAATTATAGTTTCTAAGATACCATTTGTAAATCTAAGATATTCCTTGTACAGGAAATAAAAACATGAACTGGCTCAATTATGATGGAAGTCTGAGGGCAGTTGGGAAAATAAATTTCAGCTAAGGCAGGAAAACCAAGGAAAGAAGAGATCATACGGGATGCGAGTAGCTTAGTATGGGACCAACTACAGGGAGATATTTTTCAAGGTCCTGGCCCATGGATTTTGGTGTTTGAGTTCCTTAGTCTAGTGCAGAGCTTCAAACTCCTGGCCTGCAAGTTGGATGCATCACAGCTCACCACGCCCACACCCAGTTTAGCAAAGGAGGGTGAAGTCCCACCACATCATGTGATGCCTCTGTGACATGAGTTTGACACCCCTGGTCTAATGGGTTCAAGTATTCCCAATTACCGTAACCTTCAGTTCTCCACTACTCCACTAAGATGGAAATCTAGAACAAAGCCAGAACTTGCATTGATTGAGATACCAAATTCAAGTGGCATTTGAAGTTCAGACTCTGGGTCACACCCTTACTTCTTGCTGAGTCTCCTAGCCTATTTTGGAGGTTTCGTGCCAATCAAAAATACTGCCAAGTTCTCTTTTTGGGCAACAATGGGTGTCCCCATTGTCTTTGTAACATATATTCTTCCTTTGCTGGAGGAAATCTAAATCAGGAATCCCTTTTTCTGACAATACATTAGTTAGATTTGATGGAGAAGTCCAGCCAGTGCATCAATTTAGGCAGCGCAGTGAGCAGTTTCAAAAATATTCATATCATTTTAAGATTGAAAGCAGCTTGGAGAAGCATAAGTTCACCAGTCTCTAATTGGAAAGTAATTTTGCCACACCTGAATCTGCTCCCTTTTTTCAACACCTCCCATCAATCTATTTTCTTTTACTGAGAGCCCAGATTATGAATTGTTTTAATTTTAAACTCAGAACCTCCTTTTCTTTCTGCTGGATTAAAATGAGCAGATGGATAATTCGAACGGCCACATAATAGCAACAGCATTTAGACATATACTGCTTTACAACCCTAAGTAGTTTAGAGTCAGCGCATTTCTCCCAACAGTCTGGGTCCCCATTTGACCGACCTTGGAAGAATAGAAGGCTGACTCAACCTTGAGCCTGGGGAGATTTGAATTGCCAAATTGCAGTCAGCCAGCAGTCAGCAGAAGTAGCCTGCAGTACTGCATCGTATCATTTTTTTCTAATAACCATGCAGAGAACATAGATCCAAAAATACAGTAAATATACTGATAAACATTTTGGTAACCTAATGGTTTCCTATTTTCAACAGCCAGCCTTCCTGCCTACTTTCCCATGTCTTTCCCTCACCTTTTAAGTTGGGCTGTATAAGTTCCACTCAACTCATCACAGCTGTCCTTCCATTCTACCCTCAATTAGTCTTCTTCCCTTAGATAGCCTCTTATCAATGATTTTGTCAAGCAATGTGTTTTAAGGCAATTTTTAAAAATAACACATTACTAACTTGCTTACATGAAATGTGGCCTGGATGATTGCTTTTTAAAACATGCCTTCCCACTCATCCAAGTGGCCATCTCACCTGCTTCCAGAGATTGGAGACAACTGTATTCTCTTCTCTGTTCATCCTTGCTTACAGAAACCAATGAGTTTCATGACCGAACATATTGTAGTTTTGATCAAAGTTTTGACAGTCAAATATCTCAGCAATAGAAAGGTTAACTTTAATGCAAAGGTCTCAAAACGTGTCAACTTACGGACTTCAACTCCCAGAATCCTGGGAGTTGAAATCCGTAAGTCTTAAAGTTGCTAAGTTTGGGGATCCCTGCTTTAATGGAAGCTGTTGCTCTTGTATCTATTGCTTTGCAGATAAATTATTTTTAATCATGGTAATGTTCCTATGGTTGATTAGCTGAGCATCCCTAATTATTAGAGTAGCATGTAGAAAAGATTCTGACATTCCTTTAATGCAAGGCTCTTCAAACTTGTGAACTTCAACTCCCAGCATTCCTGAGCTCATGACTGGAGAAGCGGGGAGACCACAATCCAATGCACAATGTACAGTATCCTTCATCACAGCAGTCGCCAATCTATTTCTGTCTAGATTAAGTTAAGTTTCAGCTCAGTGTCACAACCAAAGATTAGGTAGAGCTTTATTTGATATTAATAGTTGGTGATTTTTTCTTTAGAAATTATAACTTTCACTTCAAAATATTTAGGTAGCAGATAAACATACCACTGATACTGTGCAAAAATATAGTGCGATGTTTTATTTTCTAATTCAATTTGTAAAGGTCCCTTGAAAAACAAAACACAGACACATCAGTTTGTTTTTAAGCACTTCATTCATCTTAATTTTATGCAAATCACAAAGAGTTTATGCAAATCACAAAAGCTTTTGAAGTATACATGTAGACAGGATTTATACAATCGACCTTTTGAAATTCAATCAATATAGGATACTGAATTTGCTGAAAAATAAAATGGCCACTACTTTTAACTGGAAATGCATATTTTAAAGTTACAAAGCAATGTTGTTTTAAAAAGTAAAGCCATGCATTTTAATAAAACAATGCTGAAAACTACTGACATGACATTTTAACAATTTTTATAATTTAGTGTCAAAATGCCATTCTGTGAACTATGGTAAGATGTTTACCTGTAGTGAGCAAAAAGCATTTCAAATTTATTCTGTTAGGTGTAGAATATGACCCTATTTCCCCCCCTTTATAATACAAAAGGTTAACATTTAACAAAAAGTAGGGCAAGCTGATGTCAGCTTTGACATTATGAATTAAACATGGAAAGTTTCATCTTTACTTCAGTTTAAGCAGTTATTAACTTGATCCAAGAAAATTCACTTCCTTTTGAAAATTGAGCAAATACATAAACTCATTTTTGCTGTCACGACCCAAACCTTGCATAGTCTAAACTGGCACCGATATTGCTTACCATAGTCTCAACAGAAAATGTTAAATCAAAACACCATAGTTTGTTAATATCAAAATGAACTAATCTACACAGTTTAGGGTGTTTTTTTTTTAGAAAGGTTTGATGAAAGTGAAAACATTCTAAAAGTTCTTAGAGCAAATAAAAAAATATAAAACTAGACCTTGTCATAAAAAACAAAACATTCTATTGTAAAATTAGCTATTAATATAACTCATGAACCTGATACATGCAAAATTAGAAGCATAAGGCTGTTGTGTCAAATGCTTTTAGTAATATGTAACAAAAAAATCCTGCATCTTCAGGTGTTACCATCCCAACTCCATTATTTGTATTATTATTTCAAAGTATATTAACATCCAGAAAATGTGTCTTTTAATAGTTCAGGAACCATGATAAAGATACATTGTACCTAAAACAGTATTATCATATTTTTCTGCAACTTTAATCAAACTGGAATGCTCAATAACGCTATTAAGTTCAGGAATACTTTCAGCTGTATCCCCAAAACCATGGTAGTGTCCATAGTGCAACGTATCTCCAAGGTCATCCAACCATGGGGGCCTATTTGAAACAAGGCTACTTGGGCTTCCATTCAGATGTAAAGAACCACACATATCAGAAGCACTGAGAACTTTTGCTGGTTCCTCATCACTATGGCCATCACTGATTATACGGTTATGATCAGAGATTAGTGCATTAGGTACTATCAATGTTAGGCATTCTTCACGCCTGGAACTCAATCCATTGAGCTGAGGTGGGGAAGTGAAGTCCAAATGTCCATTGATGATATTTCCATTTGCCAATGCTTTCAATATGGAGTTACTGCAATTCATATCTGTATTAAAAAATAGACCTGTCAAGCACAAATTGACTCAAAAACCATCTTCTCTATACTTCCTTTTCAAAAAATCTATAAATTGGCCATCTTTTAGGTCAAACATTTTAGATCTTAACCAGATTCTTTATATATTTGTACACCTCTATCTGATGAATCTTTGAAAACTGTATAGCGACTTAGTTTCTGATAAAAGAAAATAATCTAATCCAGACATCATGCAATACCTACTTGTTTAATAGTATGCGCCAACAAACACAATGGGTTTATCCCGAAGGTGCTTTTCCAATAGGCAACTGGACTTTCTTGTTTATTTGGGTTGTGTTTTTTTTTTTTTTTTTTTTTTTTTGGGGGGGGGGGGGGAAAGCATTTCGCTTCTCATCCAAGAGCTTTTTCACTTCTTCAGGAGAAATGAAGAAGCTTCTTAGATGAGAAGCAAAATGTTTTCAAAGGAGAAAGAAAAAAAAGTCCTATTGCCTTTTGGAAAAAGCACCTTTGGGACAAACATGACTCAGATGATTGAGAATCTCCATAGACACCATGGGTTTGTGTTAACTATGCCTAGGGTAAACAGTATGCATATTTCCAACAGTTATTGTTAATATGTACTGCATCATACAAAGCTGCAAGAAGTTTTTGGAGATAAAGGGCATAGATACAGATAGTCCTGGACTTAGGACAAGTTGCTTCACGAATGTTTGAAGTTATGATGACCTGAAAAAGGGGGTCTACGATCCAGATTGGAAGTTCTTACTGCTGGGTCACCTCTGTGCCTGAACTCAAGCTTGGCACGATGGACCCTCAAGCTTATGTAACCATGTTTTAAGACAGTTTTTACCAAAACCCAAAACTTTTTTTTTTTTTTGGGGGGGGGGGGGGGGGCAACTGCACTCATAGTGAACTGCAGGTTTATTTAATGACTGCTGCAAAAAAGGTCATAAAACCAAGTCAGTCATGTGACTGACCTGTTTTACAGCCATCACGACATAGGACTGTAATGGACAGACTCCATTACTGTTGTATTTCAGGGACTACCTGTAATGTTAAGTGCAATTTTAAATGCTATAAAATCTTTGTTTTATAAGGTTTAATAGATACTTGTAAATAGTATTATTTTAAGTTCAGGCTGCAGTATGCATATAGTAAACAATAATTATGAAAATTCTTGGATTCCTACAATTATGAAAAGTGTACAAATTCAAGAATGGTTATGCAGCGAGTTATCAGCAATTTTATTTAAAATAAATAGCAAAACAAAACCATCTTTAGAATACAATCTGTGCAATATTCCACAGTACCATTTATATACACCAATAAATCAATAATGAATGCAATAATTATATCACAGACATAATGTATTTTAAATTGGATATTTAATGGGATCAGATCATAAATAGAGCATGAAAATATTAATGTAGCCCTAAAAAAATCTCCCTGCAATAAATAATAAAAAATACAGAAAAAGTAGTGCTATTTTTGGTAAGTCACTATTTTTTTAAAAAAATGTCTTGTTCTATTTATTAAGAAGGGTATTCTTTGTTTAGCAGAATTTGGCTTTATTTTTGCAAAGTGCTAACTTTTATCAATACTTTCAGCTTCAAGTAATTCGTGATATCAACGTTTTTCCTCAGTGGGACAATTTAATGTCACTGGCCACAATTTATTCAACAAGCCTACTGCTTTGGTTTCTCATGATTACAATTCTGTTTTGATTTACAAATCATAGTTCTTATTGGATCAGTAAGCCAGTTCATTTAGCAGTTTCTACTAATTGGCAGACAAGTAGCATTTAATATATTGGATGTTTAAGTTGTAAGAAATTTTAAATGCTGTAGGAAAGGTTTTCAGCAAAGATACTAGTAGTTATTTTCCTCAACAGTTATATAAAATTCTTGCTTAACATAAAGGCATTTCAAGTGAGAACAATAATTATATTGAAATTACTTTAGAACAGTAGAAATCTTAATTTCTATTTTAAAAAATCTGCAATATAGTTCTCTCTGCCTGAATGGTTTAGCTGAGCACTGATTACTGCTAAGTAATCACATATGGGTTTTTAACTCAGCTACCATTCAGATCTCTTCAATTATATACCAAAATGACTTAATTATCCAATTTGCATAATAGTCTTATACTATAAAATTGGGAAAATTGTTATCAATAAATAAAAATTTTAAAATTTATAGATAAATCATACATCAACTTCAGTCCTGTTAAAATGCTAACTACCACCATTTTAATAGTGATTCAGAATTTGTGTGATTCAGAATGTGTCTATGTTTCATTGAATGTGATTCAGAATGTGTCTATATCATTGACTCCATCAAGGAGAGCAGTCTTCTCCATGGACTCCAAAGAGAAAAAAAGTAATCAGTTTTCATAAAAAGTTGTTTTCCCCCCCAATGGTGTGATTGAAAAACAAGCTATTGCTCAATTTGCAGCCATATCAGAATATCTTTGATGAAGTTAATTGCAGATACTTTCCCTTTCCATCCAGATTTCCATTCTTCCCGCCAAAAAACTTAATTGGTGGGGAGAGAACAGACTTTACCTGGCATAATCACAATGAAACACTACTACCCATTTGTACCTAGAATTAATCAAAAACAAATCCCAAATATATGATCACAACCCATACAGTTGACTAGTTTAGCTTGGCCTTGAGTGAATTCTTTTGAACTGAAAGTATTCTGAATATAAGTATCCACCCTTGATAAGTAAAAGCAAATATTAATTACAAATGAAATTAATATGGATGGCATTTTCTTTAGTTTTCAAATAGAAATTTTGCACTACTGATGATTGAAATTAATTCAGTTAACATTAGCAGGAAGCTAAAAGGAAATGTTTTAATGTATATGGAATAACTTGGGAACAAAATTGGTAGCACTTGTAGAGCTTTATTTGAGATACTAAAACTGGTCATATGATTATGTAGGCAGTGCAATTAGCTTATTAAATGATAATAAATAACTTGTGTTAATTAAGCTATTAAGATTTTTTTTAAAAAGCAATACTCTATAATCAAGGCACAGGGCATGCATATTTAACTCAACATTGGCAATATTTTACACCCAAAACCAACATTTTCAAAAACTTATAAACACCTTCTACAAATATTCATGCTAGTTAGGAAGCTTTAAGATACTTTAGCATTGAAAGAGCTTCAGAGTTTGGACATACTCAATAAGATAAAGCTAAAGATAAAATGCATACTGATTCTTGCAACAACAAGGGGTTTGCATTGCTGAAACGGTGTAAATTTCAATCTCTTTGGGTTCAACAGAATCATTCTTCTGTTTTTTTTCTTCAATCATGTGAATGATCTTGCGGTTAACAGGAAACTCTTGTCTCCCACCTGATATAAGAGCAAACTCTCTATCAACATGCATATTGTTAGCATCCTCTTCATTTCCTCCATTTGTCATTGGTATTAGGGCATCAAAACTTTGGTCTGTTTAAGAAAAAAACATATTCAAAACAGTGCATAACTTATTAATCCAAAATAAAATTTTTACACCTATAGAAAAACAGGGTAACACCGATGTTTTGGGTAGTTGATGTTTGAACCTTTGTGATATGAAAGTCTTGAGGGTCAATCTCAAATCTCTCCTGTACTCGTCTGTCTCCCAGGCCATTACAAGTCTTAAACTCTACCTGTCTCAGGTTTATTTGCTATGTCAAAGTTTATAAACAGTTACTGTTTTACATGGTGTGTTTTACTCAAAGCTGGTCATCTGAATATACTGACTATTGATAATTGCAGAATAAGAACTTAACAATAGCGCGTACTTCAGATTTATTGTAAAAATATTGCTTATTTATTTATTCAATTTCTATAGTCACCCAACTCAATCAAATATCTCTGGGAGGCTTTTAGTTCTAAATTTATAGAACTATTAAAACAATGTAAAAACATTAAAAACTAAAATATCCATGATATAAATACATATTAAAATGGTGTGAAAACATTAAAACAATAAAAATCCACAATATAAATAACTATAAACAGAAGCTGTGATTATTAACCAAGTAATAGCAAAGCCAAGTAATGATTGCTTAACCCATACATAGCCAAGTTTTTAAAGTTTTGTGAAAAGCCAATAGGATTGGGGCCACTGTAATCTCCAGGAGACAATATTTCATAAGGCAGGGTCTACAGCAGAAAAAGACTGATGGGATCTGCAGCATGACCAATCAGTTGGATTGACTAGATAGATGAGTAGAAACTTGTGGGAAAAGATGGCCCTTCAGGAAACCTTGTCCCTAGTTATCTGGGGTTTTAAAGATGACAATCAGCATCTTGAAACACACCAGCAGCCAGCGCACCTGAGAGTAGTATTATTACATGTACAGTATAGCTGGTACCATTTATTACCTGTACAACCACATTTTCCAGCAATTGAAGTTTCTGAATGCTAGAGCAGTGGTCGCCAATTGGTGGGCCAGGGCCATTGGTAGTCTGTGAGAAAATTTTGGTTGTCCGCAGAGAAATGTCTCCCAAAGCAATAATCCAGGCTGCATGGGAACATAAGGCTACCCACCGCATACATGGCCTGCCCACTCACTGGTCCTCATCCTTTGGCCGAGTGCAAAGCTTACCTTGAGTAGAGCCATGCAAGCTGGAAGGTTAGACCAATGGTGGGGAAGGGAAATCCACCTCGCAGTGACTTGCTGATGTTGGTGGGAAAGTCGGTCTCATATTCCAGAGCTGCAGTAGCCACAAGACTGGCCCTTTGGTCACCCCAGAGCAGCTCCTCCAGTCCATCAGGCCAATGCACCTGGGTGGAGGGGCAGCTGCTCCTGGATGACCAAAGGGCCAGTCCTGTGACTACTGCAGCTCTGGAAGATGGGGGCGACTTTCCCACCAATGTCAGCAAGCCACCGTCAGTCAAAATTCATATTAGTGGTCCGCAGGATTTAAAATTATGAATTTGGTGATCCCTGAGGTCCAAAAGGTTGGTGATCCCTGTGCTAGAGCACATTACAGTAATCTAAGTGGAAGGCTACAAGGACATAGGTGAAAGTGAGCAGGGCCTCCCAATCCATAAATGGGCAGAATTTAGCTGTGAATCTAGGAGGAACACCTCCCAGATTGTGCACTGGACCTGTCTGAGATAATGCCACCCCACCCAGAACTAGAGATGGAAGAACCTTATCTCTGGAAGGCCCAAATACTCATAGCCATTGAGCCTGTTGTCCCCATACAGACCCAAACTGTCTCTAGACATCCACAGCATTATTCAAGGGGTCTGGAGTAGAAATATAAAGCCATTCACATGTTGATGATATCTCACTGAAAGCTGAAGGATTACCTCACCTACTAATGCTGTTTTTTCAACTGGAGTGAAACAAATCCACAAAGTCTCACCTTCAGTTCTAGCTTTTTTCATTCCAAAATTGTTCATGTCTTCAAAAGATCGTTTTCGACTAGGCCCTCTTTGACTAGTATTCTGATGGACCCCATTTAAGATGCCATTGTTACAGAAATGGTTTAATGGGTAGTTCTGAAGGTTGAAGAGCAACTGAGCACATTCTTGGAAGCCCTGGGTATGAGCAAGGTCTGCTGCTGTCAGGCCACTGGCATTTCGTAAGCTGCACAATACAAATATATTGAATTATACCCTATAATAAAAATATTATGGCGACTGCTTCTGATTTTACTAATTCTGAAGACGAGCGTTTTCCCCCTCATATCCCCAGTAAGGGCATTTAAGCTATCAATTTTAAATTATATCACTAATCTTTTGAGCACATATCTGCATTCTAAGCAAAATTTGGGAAGCAGTACAATTAAGAATCATTATGTGCCATAAAAATTCCTAATTAAGTGCCTGAAATTGCTAAAATGTCTTGCCTGCAGCCTGAAGCATCTCACCCTTATACAAACTTCAGACATTTGATCCAACTCCTGTCTTATATCATCTCATTTGATTAAAAGGAATTATCTGTGAATAAATAATCAAAATAATTGTTATAAGAGTCCGCAGATTCTAGAATCTCATACCACAAAAATATTTCAGTTCTTCTTAACAATAAAAAGTAGATATGCAGGTGTAAATCTTGCCAATGTTTATGTTTTGTACTAAGCTGGCAGCTTATATCAAAGTTTGTGACATCATAAGTGGTAGAATATTATTCAGTTCTTTGAACCATCATTGTAGAACATATATTAAGATTTTGAGCTTTAAAACTGAAATTATTTAGGCAGTTATCTGAACAATTCAATACTTGTTGAAAACATGACAGAACAGACACATGCTGCATATATAGGTAGAACAAAGAATAGCACAGAGAACAGTTACTTTTTTCCCCAATTACAAAATCCTGTGCCTTGTATATCTCTTATATAAATCATGTAGCATAAGCAACACAGTATATTAGAATGAGAAAACAGACTGTTGGGGTTATTTACGAAATAGAAGCGAATGTCTGGAATAAAATATGAATAAATGCTTAATTCAAAGTGCAGAGAGATTTAAAAAGTATTCTGAGATGGGAATGTTTCGAGCCAAGCAGTCATTATTAATGAAAGCTACTTCAATTTTTGGTGGCAATCCGCAAGATCTATATATCTTTGAGCTGAACTACAGATGCAATGCAGTGAGAATTAACATCTCATGCAAGTAGAAATTGGTCAAGAAACTCATAGCATTATCAAATTCAGGGCAGCAAACACCTCGAATCTCAGGAGATTGTAAGAAGGAAGCAGTAAATGAAAGCCAAAGACCACCAGCTCTCCAATAAAAGGCAATTGAAGTGTCTCCTCTAATTCTGGAAATGTTCTAAGACCAGTCAATATAGCTAATGAGTAATGCTAAGGAAGCCATTAGACAAAACAGAGATTTATTCATAAATTCTCTTGCTCTATAAAGAACAGAAATTTTCAAGAAATGGTAAGAAATACAGCAAAGGATTCTGAGGAGCAAACGAAAGGCCCGATCCCATTGGCCGATGGACGCAAAACGTATGCATAAAGGACACAGCGGACAAGCAAAATTTCCGAGGTGGCTCCATCTGTTGTCATCTGCTCCAAAAAGTGACGAAAATTTGCATAAACAGAACGGAAAAGAACAGATGTGGGTAGTCTGTAGCGGGGATGTTAAACAGATGTTCATAGGAAGCCTAGCGGATGAAAGCAGATGGAAGAGGATGAACCTCCGAAGGGGTTCCGGGGGATAATTTCGAAGTGGATGCATAGCAGATAAAGCAGATGCATCACTTACGCCTAAAGGAAAGAAAGGGGATACCGCACGGATGTATATTGGATGCAAACTGTTCACTGTGCATCCTTTCTATTTCCGTGCTACTAATGCTGTGTAGACGTTCTGTGTACCTTTTGTTTCCTCCCTCTTTCCGTTTTCAGCTGCAGCGGATGTGAGTTGCAAGGATGCCCAGAGGATACAGCGGATGTTTAACGGATGATAAACGGACATAGAACATTTGTGGCTTGTATGTCGCGGATCTACATCGTACACAGCGGAAAGTTCATCCGTTCACAAAGTTTTGTGCAGATTAAAACTTCTTGCGGAGATGAAATCGCAGTGGACAGATGCTCGACGGATAGAGCGTATGAAACATGTATGCATGAGTACACAACGGATGCATAGCATTTTCCAATGGATGGCAAGCTTTTTTTAACGTTTTACATCCTCTTTGCATCCGTAAGTGCAGTGGGACAGGCCTTAATACACTTATTAAAAATTTTTTCTAGTAGCAACAAGAGACTTGTAATGGAAGGCTGTGGAACCTTAAAACAATTAAAAGACATGCTAAAAGTGGCTCAAAATATTGAGGAACTGTTCTGAATGAATTATTTGTATATCTTTGCATATATAGGGAAGATACTAGTGCCTGGATTAATCTTTTCAAGAAGGAAGCAGGTAAACTAAGGCAATAATCATGATAGATGGGATTATAAAATCTGTACGCAAGCAAAACTCATTTGAGTGCTAGCATAAATGATATGGATAACATCAATACATACAATTTTGATAGCACAAAACTATTTCAAAATTGAGACTCTGAGCTCTAAAATGTTAAATACCACTGATATAAGAAAGAGTAAATAAGTGAACAGAACTATTCCTACTTTCTGTCAGACTGGTTTTGATCCGAGAAGGAATTATGGACTGATACCGCATAAAGTAATGTATCAATTCAGCAGGCAGCTGCAATGAAAAATGCAACTGCCAACATTGCAGTATCTTTACACCTAGATGAAGCAATCTATCTACTCTGGTCACAGTTCTTCAAAAAAACTGCAAAGCAAAAATCAAGATAATTGGTGACCTGAAAAATGATCAACAGAATGGAGCCACTTTCTATGAGGAAAGAGTTCAGTAACTCTAATGTAAATCTTGGTGGAAAAAGTAGTGGGAGGGGTGGATATGATAGAAGTATGTACACCCAATGGAAAGAAAACAGATGGGTGGTTTTTCGGTTTTTCAACAGAGAAGTCCACTGAAATGAATGATAGAAGTTTTAAAGTCAGAGCAAAAGGAATTCATCATACAGCGCATTAATCCAGTCCATTCTGAACGAGATGACAACCACTATTGCAAATGGTTTAGAAAAGGGGTTAGATCAATTAGTGCAACAGGAAATTATGAAGTAGCTATATAGTTTACCTATAACTTCTAAAGAAAGAGCCAGCTTGGTAAGTGGTTAAGACACCATAACACAAACTGGGAGACGATGAATTTTAATCCCAATTTGGGAACAAAACCAGCTGGGGGAATCACCCTCTCTTGGTCAATCACCCTCTCTCAGCCCTAGGAAGAGAAGGCAATGGCAAATCACATCTGAAATCTTGCCAAGAATACAGCAGAGATTTGTTCAGGCAGTTGCCTGGAATCAATATTAACTTGAAAACACATACACACACAGAGAGAGAACACCTTTCTAAAATTAGGGTAGATCTCCTAAGTAGATCTGAAAGGGAATCAGAAATAAGATTGTTTTAAAGTTGTATTAACAGTGAAATTTATTTCAGAAAATGAAATTCAAAAATAAGCAATCTCCCTGCCGAAGATGAACAAAAAGGAAGTAGGTTTCCTTTTATACAATTTCCCTTACCGCTAATGGTAAAGAAAAGAAAATATCTTAAAACTTTTAAGTAAAAGTTAAGAATTTGAAAGTAACAGTTTAAACACGGTAACCAGCAATGACAAAGGTTTTTTTTACGGCAGGCAAAAATCTGCTATAGGCTTTTTCTCTCCCTATTAAACAGGAAAGCAATTTTTATACCAAGGTACATAGAAGAGATGACAAGTGAATGAAGTGAGTATACTATAAGTGTTAATTCAATCCAAATTTAAATCTGGACAAGCTTAAGACAGGAAAGACAAACATTTATATCATAATATAAATCTATACATATCTACACATATTTACATTTATAGCTTTATATATACTTCCTGATTATCTATTTATCTTATCTTGTTAGTATACAAAATAGGCCTTAAAAGCAGAATAACTGGTTTTTGTTCATTAAGCTTTACCACCCAAAAAATATTAAAAGAAATCTTGCAAAAATTTCTTGAAAATAATCTTCTCATTCAATCTTATGTTTCTTCAAAAATGTGGACTTGAAAATAGATTTTAGGCAAGAATAGAAATATATTTTTTGTTCAAGATTTTTTTTTTTAAAATGGTAGTATCTAAAACCAGCTTAAGAGAACAGAGTACTACAGAAACACAGTGTATATAGGTAGTCCTCAATTTACACCATTCAAAATTAGTAGCATTGAAAAAAATGACATGACAGATCCTCCTTCTTACAACCACCGCAATATCCCCATGGTCACATGATCAACAGTCTGGCACTTGGCAACTGGCATGTATTTGTAACAGCTGCCATGTTTCAGGTCATGGGATAACCATTTACAATCTTCCCAGCTGGCAAACAAAGCCAATGGAGGAAACCAGATCTGCTTTATGACCATGTGATTCATTTAACAATTGCAGTGATTTGTTGGAACAATTGTGGCAAATAAAAGTTGTAAAATTGGATGTGACTCATTTAACAACTACCTTGCTTAGCATTGGGAATTCTGCTCCCAACTGTGGTAGTAAGTTGAGGACTATTTGTTTCAAAATTTAATATTCAGGGGATTGAACTATCCACTTGAAGTGGCACAATACTTAATTTGCTAATCCAAGAATTACTTTAGTATTTATACCACTGTACAGTACTATATGCCTGTGCTCTGGAGAAAACACTGCAGGTAAATTAGGCTGTTGTGAGCACAGAATATTGTTGACAACAACTGCTAAACAGCAGCAGCTTAAAAAAAAGTTTTCTTATATTTTGAAAAAAAAACGTACATAACAAGGTAGAGGAAGAGAACAATTTGCACTTTTCAAATGGAAGAAAGAACAAACTCTAGTTATTCAAATATGTTGAATAGGTAACTGTGATACATGATAAAAAGATTTCATCTGAGTTAAAATGTCTATTCTTCTGATCTTTAGCAGTGATGTGCATGTATACCTTGGTATGCAGTACTAAGGGCAACTTTGATAGCGACTTCTGCCCGTTTGCCTCATCCACATTCCTCTTGGTAATGTGCTGCTCCCAGAGGCTTCATGTCTATGGTTATTCTTGCCAAGAGATCTTCTCATCTGTGGTCTCACTCTTCTTCTGTTTTGGGTTTCCACTTAGCTATGTCCCCATGACATCCATTCTAAGGTCATGATTCATTTGAGACTGTTATAATATTATAAACCAGCTATTAAAGGATGGCAGTGATGAAGCATATAGTATTTAGAACATAAAATGTGCAATGCTCTCAGCTAAAAACAGATTCATCAGCAATTCCAATTCCTATTAAAATTATCAACAGACATCCTTTGACTATATTAGGAACCTTATTCTACATGTAGATGTTTGATGTTAACCTCACAATTTCAATTGTTAACAAGCTGCTGTTTATTATATATGAATATTGTGACTTTTCAACAATGAAAGAATTAAAAGTTGCATATAAAGCCAATCTAATAGCCTATAGTGAATTCTTTTTCTAAAACTAAGATTGTAGAGCACAAATTACTTTAAGAACAGTAACTCTGACACTGAAAAATTGCTGCTCTGCTAATTATAAGAATATGACTGAAATTTCAAAGCCAACATGTTGTAGTGGTGAAGGTGCTGAATTGGGGAAATGCAGATTCAAGTCCATCCTCAGCCATGAAGTTCACTGTGGTTTTGGGCCAGTCCCTCCCTCTAGACCTCATAATATTGTTGTGAGGAAAAAAAATCTGAAAGAATGCAGTGCACATAGTCTTGAGTTCCTGGAGGAAAGGCAGGGTATAACTCTAGTAAATCATAGGTATCCTGTAGACAGTTGTAGACAAAAAAAATGTGGAAAAGAATATTATTTTGCCAGAATTTTTGGTAGTTCTCTAATGGTTTACAAAAGGAGAAAGGGAAATTCATTTCACTCATACAGGTCATCTGAAAAATTATCCACTTATAATGTCACATACTTTGAACAAAACATATCTAAAATGTTTGTCAAAAAAGGGGATGTTGAGCTTATATGAAGACTGGCCTCCAAGAATAATTTATGCAACTGCCAGAGTTCCTGCAGCTTAAAATATTTCTTCATTAAGAAAACAAAGTCTCCATTCTTAATATGCTTATTTAAAAATACTCAAACTTATATTGTTAGTTTATAAATTATAAAAAGAGATACTGTAATTAGACTAAGCAAAAGCATGCAAATCTATATATTCTATTATCTGAATTCCTAGATTAGCATTAAAACCAATCACCGCAACAAATACCTCAACAGTATGCCTTGTGTGCAGAAAGGAAGCGATACTGAACATTCAATGCCACAACTGTAAGGTTTTCGGAGAAGCACCTGTGGCAGTTTCAGCAGTTTCTATATGGAAAGCTCCCCCTTTCTAGGATTACTTGAAAAAATCAAGTCAATTCGAATTACGTAGCTGTAAAACATTGACATGTGTAGTTTTTATAGTTTCAGAATCTTCTCTTTGATTTAAAAAACGGGCAATGGTGCATTAAACAGGAAACTTACATCATAAGGGATCACATATTTGCAGGCAACATTTAGAGTAAAGTTATACTAACATACATAAAGTGCAGTGGCACATAATTTATTATCATTAAGCCAACATCATGTGACCACCTTAGCCATGAGACAGTGCGCCTGACTCAAGGACGGACTCTCAAGCACGGATTTTCATCCTGAAGCCCAATGTAATTCTGTCAGTTCTCTGAAATGTAAACATGATATGTACTAGAAACAAATCGTCAACTCATGACTTCTGTTACTTTAAAATTTGGCAAATTGCAAATAAAGGTGAATTCTTAACTATGCCTACATTAAAAAATAGCCAATACATGGGATTAAGCAGAACTCTTGCTACTGAAGTATTTCTTCCACAGGTTCCTCACATACTAGCATATGGGCACTAAACAAAATCAATCAATTAATCAATCTAAAAAACTCTAAGCTGAAAGTTTTAACCCTTTGGCATCCAAAAATAGAGAACACAACAAAGTGATCTTGAAGTTATTTTAACCATTTAAAAGACAGATTGGGAAAACTTCCTCAGAGTTGCTGCAGAAGTAAACTGCACGTACAGATATTATGGTGCCATATTTTCATTTCATATTGACAATGTTCTTTAAACTTATTCACTACTTTAACAATAAATGAGCTACAATGTCTACATTTGTACTTCACAATATGAATACTTATAAAACAGCTAAACAATTAGCTGTTAGATATATTTTCAAAAGGATTCACTTTTTATTTCTCCCCAATACTTTTATATAAATTATAAAAACAAATTTTACAGACAAGCTTGCAAAGATTTTCACTGCCCTTTTACACCTGACACTACGAGTAGAATTTAAATATGCACTTTAGGCAAAAAAATTATCTAGCAGAAAAAGCAAATGACTTTTTTTGCTCTAATACATGTATATTTATGATTAATTATCCAAACTTATTCTAAAAGAATGTAATTTATAATCCCTATAGCAAGCCCCTTACAAAAGGGAACTGAAGAGATCAGGAACTTTTAATTTTAAGGTTCTTGGCAGCAAATGTGAATGAAATAGTTTTCACATAATTTTGGAATGTAGAAAAAAGAACCATTACTTCTGCAACTACATAGACAAGTCTATGAAAGTAGTGGGGGTTCGCCCACAACAGGAATCAGCTGAAGTTGGATTGAAGGCTACTTTAGGCAAAACTGAACTTGCATATATGCTACCAGATACCTGAACAAATGGCCAAATACACATATTCAGATTAAACTCCCAACTCCAGGTTAGGAACCATGATGTAAAACTAAATAAACTTAAAGAGACAAAAATCCCTTCATAAATACCCTTTAGGAAAATTGATATTATATCCCTTTTGAAAATATGTTGACTAGCTTTTATAAAAAACTGCCACTGAACAAGAAATAATAACATTCTTAGTTAGATGAAAAGCTTCTGCAGCTTTGGACCAGAATACTCAATAAAGATAGAAAAATGCAAGAATACCCACAATGCAGGAGTGCACTGTGAAGATGGTAGAATTTTCAGAAATGGCTAAATTGACTTGTCTGATCAGGGAAGGAACAGTAGCTACTTTTATAAAAGACTGGAAAGCCTTTTATGGACATTTGATAAAAATGGACAAAAATGAATCAGTGAGACCAGGCTCTGCAGATTAAAAGGGGCTGTTTATGGAAAGAACGGAACCAAGATATTAACTTGGGAACGTGGCAAATGGTAATAATCAGACCAGTAAGTGCTGCGAAGATCAGAAGTCATTTCATTAGGTACATTTCTCTTTTTCTTGGACTCAATTTCTCACTTTCTTTTCTCTACTCACACAAGCAAAGAAGGATATAAAATATATTTTTTATTTGTATTGAGTATCAATGAACAAATATCTTTATGAGAATTTAGCGAGCCCAAATTGGAAGTGTTGCATACTAAGAATCTAAGAAAATATATTTCCCATATATTCTTTAAATCAGAAAATAATAAACAAGGTTTACTGTCTTTTACCAATAAACATATTGGAGTATACAAAGAATCACTATTATTTTTAATGCTATGGATAAGATCGATACTGTAAAAAGAGAAAGTGAATGATTTTTCAAGAAGATAACTAGGATAGCTCACTAGGAGAATTTTGCTGATACATATGACGGAATGTTCTGAAAATCTTCTCATTGACAACTGTGATATGACTCTGAATAATGATTATTTGCACTTTGAAAAATTTGCAAAAAGTAGAATGATTGGAAATTGATAATGAATTTTTTTTGCTTTAAATCAAAAGATGCTGGGATATTTAAAAATGATTACTGTTCACAATAGATGAAGACTATAATGCTGAAGAAGCTTATTTGAATACTAAACTTCATATTATTTCTACAGGATGCCTTGCCGGAAAGTTCAATTAGTGCCTCAACTGACATGTAACGTATAACTATTGTCTTGCCTTCAGGGACTGATGCAATTATGGGAATGAATATAAATAGTCAGTTGCCAAGATGAGGAAAACAGGAAATCTTCTCAATCTAGCAAAGTTTTTTTCCTTTCTTTTTTTAAAACAAAGGCTTCCATCAATAGTTTAAGACTGGAGTTATTCTGAAATGAACAAAACATATTGAGCCATGTTATTTGTAATTTTGTTTAATCTTAAAATTCAATGGACTATATTAAAGTTGTCTCCCAGAAAGTAAGAAATATCTTTCATCTGATCCCTAACACTTTCTCTTTAAATCCTGAAATCCTGAAATCAGCCTAAATCATTCATTACAATACATATAAATCATAAGTTGCAAAAAAGTTGCAAGAACATGGATATTGTAATGAAAAATTTAATTGAAGACTCTATGCTATCTCTTTGATCATATTCATGTATTTAATTAGAAACTACATACCACTTTTTCATGCTACACACGTTCATTTATTGTTGTATAGTTTAATAACAGGTTTTTATAAAAAATTTATGAGTATATGTATTTATACTGCAGAAAATATTATAAAAGAAATATTTTTTCAAATTTAGTACTGTATTACTATCATTCTACAAAGGCAAAAAAAAACATGGCACCAAAATTTGTACATGTACAACTCAAATATTTATTATGCAACTTTCATTTTCACCAAATTTCACTAAAATGGATAATGAATATATCCATCCACATTAAAAAATTACACCTCAAACCTTTACTGAAATGAGGACATTGGGACCACCTGCTTCCCCTCTTCACGTGTCCATGAATACAGAACCAAGTTAATGGAGCAACCATGTTTATGTCTGTTGGTCACAGAATATGCTCCAGCTAAAATGAGAAATACCACAAACATATCAAAATATTTTCCACTGTGGTTTATTTACATTGCTTTTTATTGAAGTATAAACAACTCTGAATTCCAGCTTAAGTATGAGGGCAAACAAAGCATCTTGACTTTACTTTTCTTTGCTTTATTTCAGAACTGCAAGTTTATCCTTTTTACAGGAATAAATTAAAAATATAAAGGAAGGTACTGAAAATAAAGATCCTTCCATTTCAGTTAAATGGTAATAATAGTTTAAATTCTCAACGGTATTAGCATTATAGGTTACCAAATGCTCACATTAAATATTTTTCATGTCAAAAGATGAAAAGTATCTTTAGTTTTAAGCTTGAAGTTTTAGATACATTGTCCTTGAAAGTATTCAAGGTAAAATATATAAGGATTATCTCATTTTTTTTCCAATGATCCAATGTACCCGATTTATATAACATAGAGTTGGAAATGCACTTTGTCACTTTTTTATTTTTAAAAGCCAGCATTTCTGCTCTGCAGCAAAACAATAACAAAAGCTGGTTCCATGGTAAGTTAAACAGAATGCAGGGGTTTAATTAGCATAGCAATATTTCTGTACTGTTGACTCTTACTGACTTTACTGAATCCTTTCTGGTAAGCACCACCAGATTTTTAAAAAGCATTAGATTTGTATTTTGTATTGTCAACATGTTTTATTCTTCATATTTGCTTACCAACTTGTATAATATGACAAATGTACTAACTCCAGTTTTCAAAATAGATGCCTAAATTGTCATTTCCACACAGGTAAATAATGAGGATATTACTATCTCAATTTGAAAGACAGAACAATCCAACGCTATCCTGCAATTATTAGTTATGACTACCAATTCTGAAGTTTTAAGTTAAATTACCCAAAGAAACAAAATTTCTTTGAAAGTCAGACAAATGTTAACAATCTTCTATGATATACACTAGTGCCATTTATATAACTCCTACATTATCATGATTATTAATTAAAATTTATTAGCCACCCAAGTCTAGTGGTTTCTTCTGGTTTTGAACAGCGGGGCATAAAACATTTCAAATTTGAAAGATATTTGAGGAGATAACTCAAAAATCAGAACATTCTAATACATTGAAAGATATTTTCAGATATCACATTTTAAAGCATTTTTAATTTGAAATGGGTTTATGTTTTCAACGCACATGTAGGTGCTTACCAGATGTTCTAGGTAAATAAAAGGTATTGTCATATATCTACATAACACACAATATAATAAATCTAAACTACCTGGTTTCCAAGATCCTGTCCGTGACCACAGCCCAGAAGGGATGCATACAGAAGATACACATTTTGAATTCCATCATCAAAACTTTTGAGTACAATTAGAATAAATGAATCTCCTGATTTAGGTTCTTCTACATATTCAGGATTAGTGATTTTCTACTTGCAACGGTAACATTCTTTTATGACACCTATTATGTAATGCAAGTTATTTACAAGACTTGCAAATACCTGATACACGAGACAAGTAATATTACCATATTTTTCGCATGATAAGACGCACCTGACCATAAAACACAACTAGGTTTAGAGAAAAATGAAACAAAAAAAAATCAGGAGGAGTCTGAGAGGATATGTGTCCTCTCATGTGCCAGATCTGCCTATTGACTCCTGCACTGCACAAAAGAGACAGAAGTAGTGGGCAATGACAAAGACAAAGGAGGCGGGGTTCAGCACTACCGCCACGACCCGACTGCTATTCACCAAAGGACTGGCATCAACACACAGACATTTCCACCCACTTGGGGGGGGGGGGGGGGAGTGCATCTTATGGAGTGAAAAATATGGTAATTATTGGCAGGTCTCTACTAAATAGCAAGCTTTAAAAATATGTGTAAGACTAGTGACAAAATTCCAATACAAAATGCTTCAAAAAGCAATTTTGTAAAATGAACCTGAGTGCAACATTCTCATCTGTTTCCTAGCAACTAGTTTTGAGACAGATATTGCCTCTCTCTGAACTTTTATCTTCAAGCAAACAAATCGAGTGGAAAGCTAAAGGAGAAACCACTGAAAAGATAAATATGTTAAGCTGGTACAGCCAATGAGCTTCTTACAGGTACTGTACTCATAAATGATACCGGAAAGATATCACAGCAACTATTAAATCAGAAAGATTCAACAGCTACTGTACAAAAATGACCTGTTTGTTTTTATGTAAAATAACTATTCTTCATAAATTTAATACTCAATTTTCATGCCTTCGTAACATTTCTCCTGTTCTAAGGCTTTTAGTTTAAGACAGTATATCCTCAAAATAAATGATGGCTTAATTTTAGGCATTCAGTTTTGAAAACATAAATGAAATGTCTTATTCTTAAAGTATACAGTTACAGGGAAAATAAATTTCAATTAAACAAAGGGCAATGTTTTTACGGCAATAAATAAAAGTGCATTTTTTTTACCAAGACCATTTGTTGAATAGCTTGAAAAAGATGCACAGGAAGATTCATGTATCTCTCTGTTGAGTTTCAATATTAGCAGATTAATTAAAATGGAAACCAAAGGGTTAAAGAAGCAGTGAATTCTCTTGCACTAAACTGAATTTATTCTTTAGATTAAATTATAACACGCTATTTAATATAACTAGCTTCAAGAGAAAATACTAATGTCATTTATATTATAAGCCATATAGCTTATACTCAACAGTTCTAGTGAATACTGCATCCATTTTGTCCAAGTAGTATGTTGTCACTGTGAGATTTTCTGAGTATTTTGCAGGACATAACACCTTTAAAGAAAAAGTTAAAGAACAAAACTACAAAAAACTACTAAACATGCATGCCTAAAATTCCATCTGTCTTTTTTACAGTTATATTCTATTAAAATAATTCATCTACAATGCAATTAACTGTATTAACTAATATATTATACATACGATGTTTCCTATATGACAGACAGCTATCACTTTACACACACACAGGAATTCTAATTACCGCAATGAGTAAATGTGCATTGCAAGAGCTAAGGGATGTGATAAATATGTAGCACTTGCTTAGTTCAACATGACTTAACTGAAATAATTTCTATGCTGTCTACTGTTGTGGAGTTCTTTGTTAATACCTGAATTCACTGTTCTATGTTAGTTAACTAGACATACAACTACTGAAAATACCCCCCCCAAACCTTACTTACTCTGTTCGAGCTCCATGAGCCACAAGGGCATTTATGCATTCCATACTACCAGATCGGGCTGCTTTGTGAATAGGAGTTTCACCAACATAATCCTGTAGCAAAAACATATCAAATTAATTTAAACTATGTATGACTTTAATGAATGATTGTTGGACAAAAGATAATATAAATATCATCTGGATAATATCACCTAACAGAAACATTCACAATTAACTTACTATGGGGTATAAAGCTGCATATACTTATCTGCTAGGACAAGCAGAATCAAGATGAACTGCCAGATTTGCTATTAAGTTCCATCAATTTATATTTTGCCTTGCTAATTAATTAACATTGAAGGCATAAATACAAAATGAAAGATAAAATGTTTAAATTATACATACTAAAACTATTAATATTTAAAGGTCTGATTAAAAGTATTATTTTAAGTGATAATAAATGTGAGTGGGAGCAAAGATAATATCCAAATAAGTCATTCTAAAATTTAATTCAAAAGCCTTTGATAAAATTTATAAAATAATTCCCATCTCACAATGATTTTCTTCCTAGCATGCTACTGATCCTGAATGATAGATCATATTTTATTATATTGTGAATTTTGTAACAGACTTCAGCAGGAAATTACCTGGCCTATTTTAAAGTCTAAGCCAGGAAGAGATAGTTCTGAAGGTCTGAAAAAACCGATAAAAGATCTGAAAAATGTATACTTGCAGGTCAAATTCTTAAGATTATTGTGGCAAGTTTTTTTTTAACTATGACCACAAAAACAAAGCTTTAGTAACAAATCAATGAATTAGAGTTTTAGGTCTATGAAATAGTATTTATTAAGTGTTATATTTTAAAATTTTTATCCATTGCCAAGTTTAAATTTGCAGCTTGCTTTTGGGCCTTTTGGCTGCAAATAAAATTGAAGTGAATGATCTAAAACTTGAAAACAGTTGGTTTCTTGGTTATGCAAATAAATTAGTACATGAAATCAAAGTTATCTTTAAAAAAAGCCTTTCTTACAGAACCTACATTAATATTAGCTGATTTAAAGTAGGAGAAAAAGTCCCTCTAAGAGTAGAACCTAAACTACTTATTGGTTCAAAAGTTAACATCAGAATCTTATGCTGTAATCAGAAGGCAATTGCCAGGCATCCTGCCATCTTGATACCCTACAACAGCTAGTAAATGAGTTACCATGTTCGTATTAAAGATACTAGAAGTTTCCAGATACTTTTCATGGATAGTCCCATGTTCAGTTCTTCTGGATCAAGAAAATACTTTTTGTAATTACCATCTTGTAACTGTTTCCTTTGAAAAAGAGACATGTCCCACTGTCAAGGAAACACTGATTCCCCCCCCCCCCAACATACAGTCAGCTAGAACCCAGTTGACTTGACTAACTAAGAGACATTTTCATTAACAAATAGAGGCAGAAAAGTTACCAAGAGTACTCTGACATACAAAGCATTTGTAGCATATAGGCACACAATTTCTGAAACTATGCAGAGTAATTTGTCACAGGGTGTTACATAGGATACAAGGTCTAGAATATGTCTGCTATATAGGCGAGATGTGGTGGCAGACATAAAATCACAAATTCGATGCAGAAATGAAATAATCTAGGACAAGAAGTCTAGAATAACTCAACAGTACATCACTGTCTTAGCTAATGCAGAAAGCAAGTTTATTAAGACAGATAATACATGAAAAATATCCTTATGTGATGCCAACTACGATAACTTTCAAAATTGACTGGGATGTTGAAAACAACAAAATGAAAATCATTTAATCTGCCATCATTCCTCTTCTCTACTTTCTACATCCTAGTTACACAGCTAGAAACAGAATCTCTGCAACACCTGATAAGTATGTTTCTTTAGAATTGTTTTGGGTAACAGATGTTTTAACAGTAGGATATTTAAGCTGGTGGATCACATTCATTGCCACATACATTACTGGTTAAGATAGCAATGTAAAAGGGAATAACAATCAGCCTGTTTTCTTTTCCTGAAATCTCTTATTGCTGCTATTCAGATAGTTCTTGATTTGCCATGGGTCAGAATGAATACAGCCTTTGTAGAATGTTATGTCACACACACAAAATTATGTACCCACATTTTGGATGCTTGGCAACTGTTCACCTTTATGACTGGATGCAGTATTCTATAGTCACATGACCACATTTTTTACTAGTTTCAGGCAATAAAATGTCCATTTGGAAGAATGGCTTTGCCCCTATGTCCATAGCATTAACTTTATGATGACCACAAAAATGTCATAAAACTGGATTCAGTTCTATGGGTTTGTCAATTTAAAACAGAAAATCTGGTCCCAACTGCAGCCATAGTCTAGGACTACTTGTACCCTTGAAAAATAATTCCACAAATCACTGCATCTCATAGTAGCTTAAATTTTAGATTTTAGCTATGATCTGAAACCTCCTCATGATTTGCCAAGGCCATTCCATCTCTGTACAACTGATGTAACCTTAAAGCTAAGGAGAATTCAGCTGCAAAATTCCAAAACTCCTTAAAAATCAGAGAGTTTAATTGGATCTGAATTCCATAATAATTTTAGCTAGATTTCAAAAACTTTATTGTAACTCAGGCAGCAGGTCTATCAAATAATTATGTTAGACCATCATAGATATGCAGCAATGTACATGGACCCAAGAACTGGGTTCATTCAGATGTCCACAAGGAAAGGATAAGTATTGTTAAGCTATGTTTCAAGATATCTGGGAGACTATTCACATGGATCATCATTCATCATCCAGCATCCCCTATGGGTATCTTCCTCCTGGGTGACATTGCCTAGAACAGGGGTATCAAACTCGATCCCATCGCGGGCTGCATCAGGGGTTTGTTTACCCTTGGGGGGCTGGGATGGGCGTGGCCTGGTCATCACAGCCAACTAGGTGGGCATAGCCAGGCCCGGGGCAGCAGCGGTTGGTCCCTCATCATCTCCAGGACAGCCCTTGGGCCAACTCTGCAACCTATTGCAGGCTGGATCTGGTCCGCGGACCACGTATTTGACATGTCTGCCCTAGAACTTTCCAGCAGATGAAAAAATTACCAACAAATCACATAAAATACCATCTAATACAAGCTGCAATTCTAAGAAGCTTCAGGGTCTACTTTGGTTAAAATGTAGTGTATAAATACCACGATTATTTTTAGTGATACATCTGAGAGCTCTGGGTTTCTATATAATGCAGTAGACTTCTACTGTTTATTTCAGATGCATGAAATGATTTGATAAATACAGTAAAATTTAAAAAGTTGATTAAATCAAGTACATCCGTACTGCTTACAACAGAGTATGTTCCAATATTTAAGATTTAGTTTTATTCTGAACTAACTGTAGCTTTTTTTAGCTAATTTTTTCAAATATATTCAGGGTTTTATGAAGGCTTGCATTACATATATATTAAAATTACAAAATATTTTTCTGCAGAATGTAAAAATAATGAAGATGACTGCACATTCTGCATCTTCACTTGTGAACTGTGCTAAAAGAAGCTTCCACCTTATATTTCATAGAACGCAAGTACAATTCTTTTGTTTTCTGACCTATATAATGATTAATCAGCAGTTTTCCAAACCTGAGGACATGTAAAAAGAGGGACACAGAATGCAAATCATCTCCAACATGCCTCAGAACCTGCAAGCATTTAATGATTGCATGAAAGGAGCTTTATCTATTAGCAATAATAGAATTTCTTGAATTAACATTGGCCTACAATTTTAGAATACCATTTAGAATGTGAAAAAAATGGTGATACCTGCTTGTTTATGTTGGCCCCTGATTGAATTAACCAGTTGAGACATTGAGGATGTCCTCCAAAAGCAGCAATATGGGCTGGTGTTTGTGCAAAACGTGTTGTACATGCATTTACAGTCGCTCCAGCTCTCACTAACTGCATTAGACATTCCAGCTAAAAAAGAAGGAAAAAATGTTTTAGCATGTTAGTGACTTCATAGCATATTAGTTGTTACATTCTACAGCCAACACCTTTACACAAAGCCTTTCTAGATGACATTTGTACAAAACAAGTCTCTTTCTTTTTGTTCCTTTAAGTCAGGATCGACTCCTGGAAATGGTTTGCCACTGCTTCCTTCCTAGGGCAGATAGAGAGCAACTAGCCCAAAGTCACCCAGCTGGTTTCTTGTCCAAAGAATAATTAGGACTTGTCTTCAATTTCTAACTGTAGAATAATATATATTATAGAGTCACCACACTGTCTATCAAACTCCTGAACTCATTTCAGATCTGATCATTATCTATAAAGATCTATCTGATGTACCACTGAATTATCTTAGGGACAGCATGTTGAAAATTATTCTGCACAGCCAGTAATACAAATGGCTTGTTTAAACATTCACTTTGTCTCCCCCATCCCCAGTGATGAAGAAATACGGGTCAGAGGGTAGCTGGTAAAACTCATATTGTGGAACATGCTGCCTGGCCACTTATGCCTGTTTTTTTTAAAAAATTACCCAAGACTTTCCTTCCTTTTAATTAGGCCTTTGATGATTTTGAAAGACTTAGATATTAATTATATTTATACAAGCAAAAAATCCTATATATCATAACTTCCTAAAATAACTTTGCCTAAGATGCTAATTAATACATAGGATAGAATTCTTTGTTGGCCAAGTGTGATTGGACACACAAGGAATTTGTCTCGGTGCAAATGCTCTTGAGTGTACATAAAAGAAAAGATACATTCATCAAGAATCATAAGGTACAGCACTTAATAGTCATAGGGTACAATAAGCAATCAAATAATACTAGGAAGTCAACATAGATCATAAGGATACAAGCGACAAAGATACAGTCATGCAGTCACAAGTGGGAGGGGATGGTGATAAGGAGTGATGAGAAGATTAATAGTAATTGTAGTGCAGACTTTGTAAATAGTTGGACAGTGTTGAGGGAATTATTTGTTTAGCAGTGATGGCTTTCAGGAAAAAACTGTCCTTGTGTCTAGTTGTTCTGGTGTGCAATGCTCTATAGCATTGTTTTGAGGGTAGGAGTTGAAATGGTTTATGTCCGGGATGTGAGGGGTCTGTAAATATTTTCACAGCCCTCTTTTTGACTCGTGCAGTATACAGATCCTTGATTGAAGGCATGTCCGTAGTAATTGTTTTTTCTGCAATCCTAATTATCCTCTGAAGTCTGTGTCTGTCTTGTTGGGTTGTAGAATCAAAGCAGACAATTATAGAGGTGCAGATGACAGACTCAATTCCTCTGTAGAATTGGATCAGCAGCTCCTTGGGCAGTTTTGAGCTTTCTGAGTTGGCGCATTAAGAACATTCTACTAAGGCAAAGATACAAAATGAATTCAACTTCAAGGCTGGAGAGATGAGTAATCCAGGATGCACTGTTGGCACTGAGACTAATCTCCTTATCCAGTTATCAACATAACCTCTTTTTTCTGTGCATCAGGAAAAATGGATACTACCTTCTATACCTGCTTGATCCACCTTCAATACCTGCTTAAACAAAAGAATTACATTCCTCAGTACCTAAGATGAAAATGTAGCTACTATCACTCATACATAATCAGGGAAGGAGACAATACTATGGAAACCCAGGTCACATACCAGGAGACCTTCAAGCTTATGTTTGTTTGTGGGGCCTCAAACAATTCTAATTCTTGTTGTATAAGAAGTTAAAGGGGATCAAATGAGAATTAAACTTTTCTTTCAGATGACAATAAACAGAATTCTCCATCCCATTTCCCCATTCAATCTTTCTACAAAATGATTTTGTGCATTTAATATAAGGTATTTAAAGATTAACCAATCTTGATTTCAATGTTTAGCTCTGTATCCAATTCTTGAATGTTTAAAATATAATCTTTTGAAAACCTGATTTAAACTGATTTGGGGAAAAGAAATTTAGAATGGTATTTTTTGTACTGTATAAGAAAATGTTTATTTCCTGCACTTCACACTATCAGATCTATTAAACACATATCTTTGAAATAATGCTGTTACCAATTAAAGCCATTTATCTATTTATAAATATATTTAAAAAGAAAGTTCTTCTGGCTACAATAGATAACAATACTGGATATGGTATAGCTTATATCTCAATACTAAGTGAGAACAAATAGTCTAAGCCTTATTTTATAGCTCTCTTCAAGCATGATTGCTGACAAAGAACAATGCAAAAGCTTTTGAGGAAAGAATATAGGAAAGGGTAGGAAATAAATGAAAATCACAGAATAATCACGTCAGGCAAACCTCATGTTAAAAAATGAAATTTGTTAAATACTGAGCCCTATTCACATCTTTGATGCCCTTCATCTGATCTACAACCTCCAGACATTCAAGTATGATTGTTTGCCATCCAAAAAATGCCCATTCCTGTCATGGATTTCGGATTTGAGGCAAGTCTTCAGAAACAACAATCACAAGCATGAAAAAAACAACAACTATGGGATAATTTGGGAACAGAAAAAGGACTTGAGTTATTCATACAGGATAAATTCTCTCTCTCTCTGTATGTATGTATATATGTGTGTGTGTGTGTGTGTGTGTGTGTGTATATATATGATGGTAGGTATCTAAGTAATTACAGTATGAAATTTAAATTCAACAAATTGTTGCTCTAATCATGATTTATTTAAGCCTATTTATTCAACATGCAGTCATGATTAGACTAAAGTACTTAAAATAAACAAGTAGACAATATCATTAAAGCAATTAAGCATTACGTTCTATCGTTCCTTTGGTGAAATGGATGAGATTATAAAAACTTCCTTAATTTTATCAAAGTTACTAATAATGCATCTTCAGATTGTGGGTAGGAACAATAAGTTTAAAAAATATATCATAGCAGAACTGTATTTGAATGAACTGGACAGTAAATAAAAAGAAATTATAGAGCTGAGTGCATTTATAAATCTATAATTTTTCAATATTTAATGAAATGCAAATCGATTTAGAGCTTCTTTAGGTAATCGCATTTTGAAATAATCCTTGTTATAACATATCCTTGTTGTGCATTTAGGGTAAAGAACAAAAATATAATTAAAATATAATGAACTATTAATAGGTATGCAAAATAACTCAAGATAAATTTCACCCAATACCTGGTGCCCTACCAAGAACAAGCATTGAGACATGCAGGGATGAATAAGTGCTTCTACAACATTTTTAACCCTCCTTCAGCATTGGCTTCTCCAACTCACCTATAGATTAAAAAAACTATCAAAAAGCAAATGAATATTTTATTCTTTTGGGCAAATAAAAAGAATAGGTTGGCTAAAGTTCTGAACATAAGATCAAATTCAGTACATCTGATTCCAGGAAAGGAAGCTAGAGTTCAATAGGGCACAATTTGGGATGGGATTTTTTAGGATGGGGACTTTAGGTAAACGTTGACTTCTAGCAACTGCCTGTGGAAAAGTCCCTGCTATTTTTCTGGCAAGATTTTCAGAAATGGTTTGCCCTTGCCTTCTTCCTAGGATTGGGAGAGAATGAATGGTTCTAAATCATTAGCTGGCTTTGTGCCTAAAATGGGAGATCTCAGTGACTCCCAGTTTCCAAACTGGCTCTCTTATAGCACAACAGTACCACCAGGAGAAGTTGTTTTATAGATAGTTCTCAATTTAGGATTACAACTGAGCCCAAAATTTCTGTTAAGTGAGACATTTGTTAAGTGAGTTTTGCCCCATTTGTATATAAGGTTGTATATATTACAACCTTTCTTGCCATGGTTAAGTTAGTAACAAGGCTGTTAATGAATCTGACTTCCTCGCTGACTTTGCTTGTCAGAATTCACAAAAGGGGATGATATGATCGGGACACTGCCACCATCATAAGTATGAACCAGTTGCCAAACATCTGAATTTTGATCATGTGACCATGGGGATGTTGCAATGGTCATATGAAAAACAGTCATAAGTCATTGTTTCAGTGCCGGTGTAACTTTGAATGCTCACTAAATGAACTGTTGTAAATCGAGGACTGCCTGTATATCTCTCTCATTCAGCTGCACATGCCCTTTTGCAAAACTCCCCAAAGAATACCAAATAAACAATTCATTACTCTGCAGGAGTAAACATTGCATCTCATGAGGGAAACTCTGAAAATAAAAGAGAAAGCTGCTGCCTTAACAGTAAGAGGGAAGGAGTGCCTGAGTTCCACCCTCAAAGCACTTCTTGGCATTTATGACCCATTTACATTGGCTATCTTTGAGAAAGTCAGCAAAGGTGGGGAACAAGAAATATTGTTGAATGCAAAAGTCAGTCACTGAGTAGCAAAGGACATTAATACTTTGGAGAAAGTGAGATACACCACTCTCTCCGTTGTGCTTGTCATTTTTATCTTTTGCTTTTTTAATGTTTTACTGATGTTATCATTATGTTTTTATCTTGCAAGCTGCCCATAAATGTTGAGTCAAGTAGTACCAAGTTTAATACATTACTCAATAATCTGTGCCCCAATGACAGCTTCTAATGTACAGTTGGAGTACATTTAGAGAGGTATCTGCTTTGAAAATAATGTATGATAAACTGTACAGAACAGTCAAACATGAGCACAAGAAATGGTTGACGACATTTTATCATAAACTAGTTTTGTTTGTCATGAAATGTTCTACAAAATTTGCCAAATTTTAATTCCATGGGAGTCATGGGCCCAAGATTTTGAATGCATTTTCTAAATTAGCCAATTTGAGATACCTTGGTTCAAAATTGTTGCCCTGTGGTGTACTGTTTCACCCAGATTATTGGAATCAGAATTTTAGTGGGATATAGATTATTCTCACATGTTCCCCATCTTAATATATAGAAAAATGGGATGCCACTTTTCAGCCATCCTGGGCACAAGACTGGGAAAAGGAGACAATGTGAAGTCTAGAAAACCACTGATGATCTGGTCCTGATATGAAGTGGTGGCACCATCTATTTTAGAATTATTCAGATTGACATTTGCCAGTCAAGGAGCTTCCACAAACAAATCTATATCCAAAACTGTATGTATTTCTTTTGAGACCTAACAACTCGAACAACTTTTACAAACACTGGGCATACTGTACAGGTAATCATAACTACCAAAGATAATCACTGTCTGGAGAGGAAAATCTGAAGAGTTGAAAAGCATAACACTCTTAACAAGCAGACCCATGTGGGAATGCATCCTATGGGAGAGAATCAAATGAAGCAACTCATGGGCAATATTTATATTGTATGTTACTCCCTTCAAAATATGAAAAAGGTTAAGGACAGGACCTGGGTGGTGCTTAACGTCTTAAATGTAAAAAAAAAAAATCATAAATTCATAGCTACGGTCACTCAACCTTGAATTCAATCACGTTCCGTTTCTACGATACTCCTCCCAAAATAACCCTCTTGTGCAAAGTGAGCCTCCGTATGACCTTTATTCCTAACTTTCCAAATCCGAACACAGATATATTGACAAAAGGAAAAAAAGATGAGGGCAGTTGCAACATGCGCCCAAGCAAAACGAACATTCCCCTTCCCCCCTGGATCTGCTCTCTTGCTCCGAGAGTGCACTTTTACACTGGAGAATTAGACGCCTTTATTTACTCCTGCAGTTGGTAGTTGCCGACGAAAAATTACAAACAGATTCTCAGGCAAGATGCGTGCGTAGTATGGCGGCTCTACTCGCCCGTTTGTCCACCGACCATACCGGGGCGAGCAAAGGCGGGAGAACCCTTTAAGATGGCGGCGGCGGCGGCGGCGGCGGCGCGCTTTCGCCCCCGCTGCTTTCGCCAAGCCCCGGAGGAAACCGCAGACTCCCTTCCCCCGAACCACCCTGCGCGCTGGGTTGCTCCGAGCGCGACCCGGGAGGGCTCTCGCTCTCACCTTTCCGAAATGCGCGGCCCAGTGGATGGGCGTCCACCCGTAGAAGGAGTCCTCGGCTGCTAGGCTTTCTCGGGGCGCGCTCTGGAGTAGAGCGCACAAGGCGGGCAAGTCTCCGTCGCGGCAGGCGCGGTGCAACGGAAAGCGGAGGGCGAGCAGCTCCTCGCTAGAGAAACCCGCGTCCGGGCTGGATCCCAGCGACATGGCGATCTCAGGCAACGCGCAGGCTAATTCGAAGCAAGGCCCGACCCTGGGGCAAAGCAAGGCCCGGCAGCTGGGGCTTTAGCTGAGGAAGAAACCACCCTCGGCAGCGGAGCTAGGAAACCCTCGCCTCTTCCAAACCGCCCCAACAGCCGAACACAAAGAAATCGAGGCGGGCTTGCAGGAACCCCGCCCCGGCGATAGGCGGGACCTGCACTGGGCCGGGCCTGAATTCCGAGCGGGACTCGGTGGGAGGATGCGGGGGGTGGCATTCAGGCTAGAAGGACAGCTGCGTCCGACTGCTTTGCTTTCATACCCCTAATTCCGGCTTTAAAGCAACCTCCTCGCTCTCAGAAGGCAAGTAGGAATCACAATAGGTTTCGAACCTGGGACTGCAACCTGGCTAAGGGAAACTGACTGGAAATTCCAGCGCCTGCTTTCTTTTTAGGCCGGGGCTTTCCCATCTGGGCTGCAAAATATAGCAGACCAGCAGAGGTTGGGTCTGGCTGTGGTCGTTGCACCTCGGATCCTGTCGATGTGCTTTAGTAAATTGATGGTTGGATATGTTATTATTGCCTCAATCGCTGGTCTAGAATCATTATCGATGCAATCTGATATTTTTTTCTTGGTAGGAAATCCAAGTCCTTGTTTCGTCTCATATCATCAATCAAATCAAAGTTACATTTCCTGGAATTTTCCATGAGTCCTTGAGATGTAATACTCTGTAATAAATAGATTTGCCTAAATGGCTGCAATACTTTTGTTGAAAAAGTCTGTCAGGGTCACCCCTTGGAAATTGTTCCTTAGAAGTAATTTGCATAGCTAGATTGTATACATCCCAAGACATAAGATAATTTGTTTTGTTTTGACTGAGCCATAGACAAATTGTAATTTGGCTTAGTTTTAGCATACAGCAGTTGTGGAATCATTGTTCATAACATACTTGTGTAAATTTAGATATATGCTCCAATTGTATTTAGAATGAGCACATAGCTATTTCTATGGCCTGTTAAAGTTGAATTAAGACTGAAAGCATATATAGAGTACTTAAGTACTTGCTTAAAGTACTTGGGTTTGTTTCTGAGTCAATGTGGAAAAGATAGAAGCTAAGTGCCCAGCATTTCTGTTTTCTATCAATGTAGTAGACATTTGAAATACAATAGTGTTTAATACAAGCCATGATGATGCTCACTTTCCCCACCTACATATCAATATACACTCATTATAACACCATTTTAACATTAATAAGCTACAGGTCGTAAGGTTACATGAGAGTCCCAGAATCCTCCAAAAGGTACCAAGTTGTATTCCATGCTATTAAATGATTAAATATAAACTAGTAAGTTTAGTCATGTGAACTTTGTTGCATTTTGATTAACTGAAAATGCAATTAAATAATCACTTGTCTTGACTCCACTTCCTATTTTGGCTAATAGAGCCTTGCAAGTCATTCAAAAGTAAGCTGAATATTATATTCATGGTATAGATCAATGGTGGCTAACCTTTTTGGGCTCCTGTGCCAAAAAAGTGTGTGTGTGCTTGCAAGTGCGTGCTTGTGTGCCAGCACCCGGAAGGTAATGCATGCCCCCCATGCCCCCTACACATGCACGCACAATCCACCCACCCACCCTCACCGCCTCCTTACCTGCACTGCGCCTCACAGCTGATTTTCAGCTAGTTTGAGGCCTTTTTCAGCCTCCCAAAGGCTTGAGGAAGGCTTCAGCAAGCTTTGTACGCCAAAGACTAGCCCTGTTTTGTCACTTCTTGTTTTTCCAAAAATACAGGAAGTGACAAAATGGGGCTAGTTTTCGGCCTACAAAGCTTGCTGAAGCCTGCAGAAGCCTTCCTCAAGCCTTTGGGAGGCCAAAAAAGGCCTCAAACTGGCTGAAAATCAGCTGTGAGGCACACACATGCGCAGTGAAGTAGGTTTGCCTGCAGCTCGCGTGCCGGCACAAATGGCTCTGCGTGCCACCTGTGGCACGAGTGCCATAAGTTCGCCACCATGGGTATAGATAGAAGATAGGCAATGCAACGTAAGTACTTCCAGACATATCCTTACATTCTTGACACTGCTCCTGCCACATTTCTTGGGTGGATAACATTAATAGCTGTTGAAAGAATTATGGAGTTAATTAACATGTACTTTAACTTGATTCAGAAAATGATAAGGCCTTTACTGAAAAGCAATTAGATTTTTATTCCATCTTCATTACTTTACAGTTTAAGTACCTCATAGTGGCAAATGTACATAATATTTCCTTCTATTTTCCTCACAACAATTCTCAAATTGTGAGGTAGGTTGGGCTGAGAGAGAGTGACTGTCCCAAGGTCATCCAGCTGGTTTTTATGCCTGAGATGGGACTAAAACTCTCACTTTCCTTGTTTCTAGGCCAGTTTTTTAACCATTACACCAAAATGGCACTCTATGCCATTTTCCTCTGGGAAATTTGTGCTTCGGTGTAATATGCTTCTGCTCACCTAGCATTTCGAAAGCATGCTAATGCGAGAGGATTAAATAGGTATCACTTTTGTGGGAAAGTTAGCAGCATTTTATGTGGATGCTCAAACCCCTGCCCTTGTGGACCTGATAAGATGTGACATCTGACTGCAAGGCAACATTGGTGGTGAGAGAAGACCCTGGATAATGATGCTTGTCTTTCTGGTGGAGACCTAGTTCGAGCCCTCTGTGGTTCACCATGGATAAGCACATGAGTGTGAACTAAGCAGACTAGCACTCTTCAGCAGCTAAACAACTATGTACTAATGTTGTAGTCTCTTGGATAATTGTAACATTGCCATATCCAACATAAATAATACAAAATAATTTTAATATAAATTAAATAATTTGTATAATTTTGAGGAAAAGCCTCAAAGCATCTGTATTTAGTATTACTATATAAAGTAACATTTGTACGGTCCAGATGAAGATAAATCTACTAGGAAGAATAGTAAGATGCATCTCTTTAACATATTTCTATAGAAAGAACGGAAAAATAGATAGAATTAGAAGGATTTCAAATAATAAACATCAATACTTTCTAACTCCATTCCCAGGATATTTTCTGAATAAGCAAAAAGGTTCCACATGATAAACCTGATTAAATAGCACTTAAAACATAAGTAGATTTGCAAACAAATATTTGAGACTTTTTAAAAATCTTGGTTTGTGAGTAGCTGGTTTTTACTTTTATGCCCGGTATATGCTGGGAATGTTTTAAATTACAAAGGAAATTATTACAAATTCCTTTCCAGGAATAAATTGCCAAATTTCAAAACTTTTAAGATTTGGAAGAAGTCTTTTTTTTAAAAAAAATGTTTCCATAATCCTTTTTCAGAAGAGCATCTTTCTTTCTTCAACAGAGAATGCTGCTGGACAATATTGAAATCATTTATCTTTCTGCATAATACATGTGGGAATAATTTTGTCTTCCCAGTAGTAATGACTATTGTTTCTTTGACTTCCTTCAAATATTTTCAGGATAGCTAGAGTAAAAATGGAACACACCTTTGGCTTATTCCTGTAAAGTTTGAGCCTATAGAACAGTGATGGCTAACTTTCCTGTCTTTGCATGTTGAAAGTGCACATGTGTGCCAACACCCATAACGCAATGCACGTGCTCCCAGTCACACACCCCTGCGCACACCACACATCTCTACGCATGCATGTGTGACCTTCCCCTCCACACCCGACAGCTTCCCGACAATCAGTGCGGTGTGCGCACATGCACAGTGGACCTGCTCTGGAGCGACAGCTCATGTGCCGGCAAGGATGGCTTTATGTGCCACTTCCAGCATGCGTGCCATAGGTTCACTATCATGGCTATAGGAGGAGAGCTCTTAATGACCACACTCAATCGCCAGAATTAAAAGAGCTAGTTTAAGTACATCCCAAAGTAAGAGTTTTCTCCCTTGTTGAACAGCAGAGGCTGGTTCCTTGATATTACATTGTGTGTTGATGTTTTAAATACACTTTGCAACTTTGTAGCCTCTTATTTGAGAAATGTAATTCCAAAGTCATCTAAGATGTGGGTTTAGCTGATGTGAATCAATATTTTTAGATTTAATTAGGCACTCCCTATTTACAATGTTAGTCATAGTCTGGGAACCCAAAATTCTCCAACTTTTAAAATGATGAAAGAGTGAAGGATAATATTTTTGCAGCTCATTTTGAATGTGACTCTTGCATACTATAACCACCCACAAGTCTTTAAGTCTTCCTTTTCTTGGGTAAGAGCCAAAGTTCTTCGGGTTTTACCAGCTGTATCTTTCCATCAAGTTACTCCAAATAGAACTGGAGAAGCTACTGTTCCTGTATAATAGAAAAGTGTCAAATGTCTGATAGTCTTCAATGCTGAGATTATCCTGAGGCAGACAGACCTGTAATTTTCCACTGAAATTTGCAGAAAGTACCTGAGGTTAAATCTTTTAACTGCCTTTAACATAAAATGTTTGTCCTGCAAAGGAAATAAGAGAAAGAAAGTGAAAAGAAAGTTATACAGTATGTGAGAATCCTGCAATGATCTCTAGGTTCTGATTTTATAGTGTTCATTTTTTGAATATATGAAAAGACAGTCCATGTAAATGACTTTGCCATTTACAGTAATCACAACAAATTCCTATACTAACACAAGGTATTATAAGATTCCCATTTGGCATAAAGAAAAATCTGAACCTTGAGTTTTTCTAATAAAAGTTTGAAATCGGGACATTTCAGAGTTTGTCCCATGGCAGCTAAGTTATGCTTTATGCAACAAGACAAGAAAATTTTATATATTTCTAGTGCAAATGTCACAAAATGGTAAGGTAACTTATATATCCTTAAAATAGATGGGAGCTTACAATGGACATATGTGAAGACACTGAGGGCTACAAGTTTAATGCACATCCATTAAAATTTGGAAATATACAGGTAAAAACCACAGTTGGGCCCAAAATTTATGTTGTGAAGCAAGGCAGTTAAGTGAGTTTTGCCCCATTTTATGACCTTTCTTGCCATAGTTGCTAAGTGAATCGCTGCAGTTGTTAGCTACATGGTTGTTCAGTGAAATCTGGCTTTCCCGTTATCTTTGCTTGTCAGAAAATCGCAAATGGTAATCACGTGATCCTGGGACACTGCAACCGTCATAAATACATGCCAGTTGCAAGTACGGTATTTGAATTCTGATGACAGTGGGGACACTACAACAGTAATAAACTCACAGTACCAATATCAATAATGTAAATCCACAATATCAATTATAACATTCCTGCCACCATCATTTTTTAAATGTTGGCAAATTAGAAATTTCATATAACAAAGATGGCGGAGCTCATATAGCTCCTCCTCCTAAAAAAAGAGGAAATGAGCAAGGATACAGAAATGCAAGAATCAGGAAGTTAAGATCAAGCACAAAGGTAGCCAGTATCTTAAACATTTCCACCATGACTATTACATATAACTTATATGTTGAAAGAGAATCCTGGCTATCAATTTTAACCATTTAAGTGAACTGGAAATAGATTTAGGATGAACCTGACTATTGGCTTTAGTGAGGCCTTGGAGACTTGGTTATGTTCCAATCTTGAGATCCTGAATGTATTAAGGTCTATTTTTCTAGCCATAACTCTAGTGTTATGATTTTTCTCAACTGCTGTACTTTTGTATTGTTTGTATTTGGTTTGCATTATATGATTGTTTGCTGTTCAGAGTCACTTGATTGCAATGGGCAGTCATAGAAATTGAATGAATAAACAAATAACCTAAGGACCTGTCTTGAAGTTTTTTTTTTAAAGTGTTGATTTATCGCTGATCTAGGCAAAATAAAAAACTAAGGGACTATTGCATTACATTAATAGGAGGTCAGTGGTGCTTGCTATAGAAAAAGAATAATAATGAACTAAAAGATAGCTAGCTAGCATAGGCATATATATCAGAAAAGATTAAATGAGACCAGTAATATGGCTTACCTCAAACAAATGGCAATTCCATATCAAGGTAACAAACCATCACGTCTACTGTATTAGTTTTTATCAGAGAACGAATATGAGCAGCATTTTAGAGATGCTATGTACAACTAAAAACTTGATTGGAGAAAAAAATAATTTCCACTTAAGTGATACCTGTAATTGTAAAATTCAATAACTAACAAAATATGCTGTTTTTCCCCCCAAAGACCCCTTTGGGGTTAATTCCAGTCAGCATGTTCAGTTAACTTCCTGGAGATCTAAGAAGAACTAAGATAAAAAATAATCCACAAAACCCTTTGCAGTGGAGCCTACTACAGAAGAAAAGACAACACAAAGGCCTTTTCATTAATTTCTATTCAGTTTGCTGATACTGAGACTGAGTGACACAAAGCTCCTATCTTTGTAGGCAGCAATATGGGAAGATGGTTCCACCATTTGGTGGGTTGTACAGATGCATTGACCCAAAGGCTTAACATAGAAATTAACTGTTCCCCACAAGTCTGAAAAGCATGCATCTCTTCTCTGAGGAGTCCATAAAGATCCTGACCTCAAAGTATACACAAGATAGATGCTTCATGCTACCATTTTTTTGTTTTTCTATTTGGTATAGGTTATTATCAAAAGGCACATCAATACTGTGTTACTAGTTGTTATTTCCACCATCTCTGGGTGGAACAGCTTTCTGATTTGTGGCTTATTATTTATCTTTGACAGACTTGTATGAAGCAGTTGAATGAAACTATGCTATCTGATGGAGCAACATCAAAAGGGTACTTAGCTTGAGATTGTGATTGAAATGAAGCATTCATTCAAGGCTTCACACAGCCTGAATCCTTATCCACCACAGTATAACATTCATGGTAATCTGAAAGTCTCTTTTCTTTCTAACTCTGTCCATTCCAATTCCAATTGCCAGCATGGATTCTGGATGGAAAGTTCCATTGACTATTATTTCCAGAATAGTCTTTGTGCCTCAGTCCCTGGTCTGTTGTCACAATTCTAAATATATTCTTCAATATTAATAGATATATTTGCCTTCCCAGTACTGGCTTGTAAGACCCGCCTACCCATATTGAGAAGACCCCATGAAGGGTTTAGTGTTTTAGAAGTATTCCTACTTCCAAAATAAAGGATTTATTGTGGTGCTGGGTTTCTAGTATCAACAAGCAACTTTGGATCCATTTCTGTGTACAAGTGCTGAAGATTGGGAAGCTGATTTGAATTTTTATGTTCAGAGTCATGCCTATGATAAAGTGATATTCTCAAGCAAAGAGAAAGACCAAAACAAGGCAATTGGGGAGTTAAAGCAGATGGATCCCATCTCTAGCAATAATGATAAATACCATCAGAATCAATCACTTTTAGCATTGACCGTACAACCTTAAAGCGAGAGTCTTACCCAGTTAGCACATAGGATTTCTTCCATCACCATTCCAAATCACCAGAGAAATGGAGCAGTGGTATGGTGAGATCTGCTTAGGACAGAGTAGATCAGTACAAGCATTAATATTCTATATTTTAGATCAGGGGTCACCAACCTTTTGGACCTCAGGGATCACCAAATTCATAATTTTAAATCCCACGGATCACTAATATGAATTTTGACAGATGGTGGCTTGCTGACATTGGTGGGAAAGTCAGTCCCATATTCCAGAGCTGCAGGTAGTCACAGGACTGGCCATTTGGTCATCCCGGAGCAGCTGCTCCTCCACCTGGATGCACCAGCCTGCCATGGACTGGAGAGCTGATCCAGGATGACCAAAGGGCCAGTCCTATGACTATTGCAGCTCTGGAATATGGAACCGATTTTCCCACCAACCTCAGCAAGCCATCCCGTGGCGGATTTCCCTCCCCCGCTGTTGGTTTTATCTTCCAGTTCCAGCTCGCGTACTCAAGGTATGGATTAATTCAACTCAAGGTAAGGATTGTGCTTGGCTGAAGGGTGAGGACCAGTGGATGGTGCAGCTTTGTGTTCCCGCGCAGCCTGGATTAATTGTTTTTGGAGGAGTGCTGAGGGAGCATTTTTCTGCGGACCACCAAAATTTTCTCGCAGACCACCAGTGATCCCCACCCTACCAGTTGGCGACCACTGTTTTAGACCACTTGTGAGTATAGGCTGGCACTGGAACAACTCTTGTCAACAGTGCAACCTTGTATGCCTTACAAGTTTACTTTAAATTTTACTGATGCTTTCTTGGAAATGTTGATATTTTAATACTATCTTGACTCTGATGACAAACATTAATTTGTCATTTGACAACGAGGAGGAACTTTATAACCTTTGGATGTGAATGGTATTTACCTTTGCAAGGTGAACTTATGACCCTTAAGTTGCTGGACTTGGTGAGTCAAGACACTGAGAGATAGTCCTTGTGCATCTTGATAGGTGTGGTTAGAAAAACAGTGTTGAACAATTACACTGTATAGTCCACAATCTTTGAAATGCACAATCCACATTAGACTCTAGAGTTAGCCTGTTTTTTTGAATCTCTAACCAACATTTTCTGTGGAAGAACTTGATTCTCCTCTCCCAGAGGACAAGGCGGCAGTAGCCAGTATGTTCATTCCTAAGGCATTCTGATTCAGGAACTAACAAGTCATTACAGATAAACATCTCCGTTATTATATCAGAATTGCTCTTCAATAAGTTTAATAATTCTATTTCAATCTCGTCCAGATTGCTTGAGTTTGTATAAGATCTCCAATTGACAGCAAAAGCTGGTTAGTAAAAACAGTTCCTATTGTACGAGTGTGAATCAGCTATGTTCTGTTCTGTTTTTGGTCAATGGGCTTGAAAGATTTATCATTTTCCAGAAATATCCAGTAGCATTCTAATCAGTTCAGTGATCAGTTGGCTCCAAATTCAGCATGTCTCTTTAATACTATTAAATTCTGTTCTACTTTTTTGGGAAAAAACTCTCAAGGAACAAGAACAGATGTTGCCTTTCACTTTGGAACTTCTGCCAATTTTCTTGTTTTGTGTGCATCTTGCGGTTAATATTTCAGCTTGAGAGGCAATTTAATAGAACTGTGAGTACTTACTATCATCCATTTTGAGATTGCTACATTCCTTGCTATTTTGTGGGATGATTATTCTCAGTATTATTGCCCTTGCTGGATCAGCTAAGGAATTTATTGCAGAAAGGAGCCATAAAGCCTGTAATCAACCACTGTTTCCTAATCTTCGTACAGATTATTAAAGGGAGCCATGTTTATAATATTTGTAGTGTAAAACTCAAATTGTTGCCCACTCTAGAATCCCTTTTTTCCTACAGAATACTGATTTTTTAGTTTCTATAGATCCCAAGGACTCTTATTTCATTTCTCCATTAGTCCCCAATATAGATTGTTCATCTGCGTTGTCCAGGGATATGTCATTTTTCCTTGTTAGAAATTCATATCTAACTATATCTAGATAACCTAGTGCCTTAGTTCGGATGAGAATTGCTCTATAGTGTTTTTATACAACAGCTGAACTACCCTTTTCTGAATGAATTATGACTTTGTTTTGGCTGTCTTAAGCATGCTAATTATGACTATATAATTAATTTATAATTTGTGTAATCTGCTATAATAGTTCGATGCTTCCTTACTAACAAAATGTCACATTTCAGATAAAAAGTTAATGTTTGCAACATTGAGGCACAAGTGTTTCTTTTGTTGCTGCTTATGATTCAGAGCACCCTGATGTTCTGCATATATTGGAAAGTATGTGACAATGATTTACACAGAAATTACATATGTGATAGTGAAACATATTTCGTATATTGCATGAAATCAGAGATGCTTTAAATGACCATTCTTGTTACATCTGGAAAATTATGCCATTTTTGATTGAATGGTTGATTTTGGTTAAAAATTTATTTTCTTTTACAGGAATGTGAACCAGCCAATAGTTGTATATCCTCTATAACAGTGATTCTCAACCTCTTCTTTACCACAGACCCCCTTTAAACACCTTTTGGGCCACCGACTCCCAAGACTTAAGATTTAAATCATAACTTTTCTTCAAGCCTTCATGGATATCCTCTAATGATATTGTAGCACCCTGAGGGTCCATAGAATCACAGATTAAGTTAAGAATTACTGCTCTGTGATATTATATTCCATTTCTCTCCAGTCCTATCACAACATTCTGGGGTTATTAAACTACTCAGCCTTAGATGGATTATTTCTGGGACATCAAGGTGTTCTTATTCAAATCTTCTGGATAATCAGAGTTTATTATTTTACTCCATAATCATAAAATTCCTTGAGCATCCGATGACATTCTTGTTTCTATTCCCGTTTGGGTGTCGTGAATCTGTCTGTCTGATACAGCCATCCATTTATCCAATAAACTCTGGACAACAAATAGAAATAAATACAGACCAGCAAGACAGATACATTAAAAAAAGAAACTTGGTCACAGCCCCTCAAATGGAAACTATCAGCTCATAAAACAGACTACATCCATATGGAGCTCCATTAAAATCCTGGCCTAGGAAAAGGAAAAGAGCCAGGTCTTCAGAAGGGAGGCTTCCATAAAACAGACACCATGTCAGAGAAGACATTCTTCCTGGGGCTAACCAGGTGACACTGCTTCACTGTTGGAATTCAAAGTATGCTCACTCTGCCAGATCTGGTAGGATGGACCAAAACAATTGCAGGTAGGTGATCTTGCAAATCTCTCATGATATATGGGACTTTATAGATGACAACTTGCATCTTGAACTGCACTTGGAAACCCACTGGAAGCCAGTGTAGCTGATGCTGTGGTATGACCAATACTGCATATGCTACTGCATTCTGCAACAGCTGAAGTTTATATATGTTCTTCAAATGCATCCCCATGTAGTGTGCATTGTAATAGTGCAATTAGAAAGTGACTAAACCATGAGTGACCACAACAACATTTCCCCTCAATCTAGGAATAGGCACAACTGATGCATAAGATGCGATTATGGAAAGTTCCTTCTGGTCCTAGTTGCCAACTGTTCCTTGAGCAAGAGACATGAGTTCAGAAGTGTCACCAGATATACACTAAGTCTGGGGGAGTGTTACCTCATCCAAAATTAATGATGGAAAATCACTAGATACCTTAAAACCCACAACCTCTTAGTTTTGTCAGAGTTGAGTTGAATTTTTTCTTCCCCATCCACACCTGCCCAGATTCCAGGCACTGAGAAAAGCACTCAACAGCATTACTTGGCTAGTTTGAAGCAGAAATATACAACTGAATTTTATCAGCAGACTGATGACACTCTTGTGCCAACAGATGATCTCACCCAGCAGTTTCATATAAATAGAACCAGAGAGAGTTGAGGCCTGGATTAGATGTTCTCTCCACTCCCCTCATTCTTGTCCAGCACTCATTGAAACCAACATAAGAGAAAGGAAGAGAACTGAAGAATTGTGTGTCCCACTCCCAATCCTCTCAGTATTCAAGAAGAATGTCATCAATGTGTCAAAAACCTCTGAGAGATCAAGCAGAGCAAACATGAATACACTACTACCATTCTAGGCCTCCCCAAAGTTATTCACAAGTCCTATCTTGGTACTATATCCTGGTCTGAACCTCAACTTCAATGGATCCAGATAATCTACTCCAGAATCATTTGAAGTCGAAGATTTGCCACCTTCTCAAGTTATTTTTCCCAAAAACAAAAGGTGAGAGATTAGATGAAAAGTGTTCAGTACTGCTAGATCCAGCCTCTTAAGGAGAGGGCAGACCACTGTTTCCTTTAGACCAGGTAGAAGTGCTACCCCTGGCATTGAAGCATTCACTTCATAGACTCAGATGCACATCATCCCTCTGGAGGCTATGACAGCCAGGAAGGATATGAGTCTCGGGTGGCAGGGTCACAGAATGAACTCAGCTCATATAACTGGACAAGACCATTTCCAGCACTGCCTAAGGTCAGGTTTAAGTCAATCTGAGAGACCTTATCTCATAGACGCTTGGCATAATTGTCACAGCAGCCCTGAAAGCATTCCACCTACCCCTTCTTACGCAGAAAGACTGAGTCATGTGAAACAGGGTCACCAGGTAGCTAGCTGTAGGCAAGGGTGGGATTCTACCAGTTCGCACCTATTTGCTAGAACCGGTTGTTAACATTCTAAGTAGTTTGGAGAACTGGTTGTTAGAAGAAATTACTGGCCTAATCCTGTAAGGAAAGCAGGAAGGAAACATTCTGGTGTTGCTTACAAAAACTGCCTTTCCGTTAACCCTTATTACATTCTCCGTTAACCATTATTACATCCTGAGACTAGACTTCCTGTCTCAGGAACGTCTCTGGAGGCTTTTTTCCCTCTTTTGCTGGTACTTTGCTTGTGTGGAGTGACCAAAGTTACAGTGGCACTGAAAAAGTGACTAATGACCATTTTTCACACTTACGACTGTTGCAGCATCCCCACAGTCATGAGAGGCCAGGCAAAGAGATGCGTGCCTCGATGTGAGTTATTGAGTTGGCCATGCCCAGCCAATACCATGACCACCAAGCCATGTCCACCCAGTCACATGACTACCAAGCCACACCCACCACCTAAGCCATGCCCACAGAACTGGTTGTTAAAAAAATTGAATTCCACCCATCGCTATAGGTACATGTAGTCCTTCTTGGGCCCAGAATCTGTCACTGAGCAAAATGGTTGTTAAATGATATATCATGTGGCAACCTTTTTCAGCAACAGCTACTCTGAATGTTCCAGTTGTGGCCACTAAGCAACCACAATGGTTGTTAAATAGAGTGTCAGGGAGAGGGCAGTAAAACACAACAGTCTTTTGGGATCAACATATTCACAAATAAAAATAGCTTGTCATTATATATTTTCCTATAAAATATTTCGGAACTCAGTAGTAGCAAGCTGAGATTTTACTTTCAGTCTACCTTTTCCATGTTCTTTTTGAATCGTTCTGTTCTTGCCATTTTAGTATTTAGATATATAACTAAAAGACTGCATGTTAAAAAATGATAGTAGGATGCCTTCCAATAAATTGATTACATTATCTATTGCATACAAGGAACTATTGCTCTTTCACAATCACCAAGAAATGCTAAGCTCTCTTGCTGTCAACCCTTCTGTTACTTTCCACAAAGGTTATAAAGTTATTAACATGGACATCTGTATTTTATTTTAGGAGTATGACAAGTTTCTTCTGGAAGAGAAACTGGACTGACTTCCGTTCATCAGAGCATATTTTAAGCAACCTTCAATAAACAGTACAGTACATACTACAGGAAATGCCATTTTTAATATTTGCCGAGAATTTTCTCTCACAAACCCTCCTCTCCCTTTTGTAGAACAATCTTGATTTCCCCATTTACAGAAAAAACTTTGAATCTGTTGCAAAGTCTGTCATTGTCACCAGACTTCTACATTCCCAAAGATTATTAAGATTCCAATCAAATATTTTCTAGTAAGTTCGCTAGAGACAGTTGCTGAGTAAAATTATTTTTATAATTTCATTTGCTATTATTTTTGTCATTTTAGCCATCTGAAGGCAATATTAATGAGGTTTTGGATATAAAAACATTTACTTGTTTATTTATTTTAAATGTTTAAGGGTTTATGGATTGAAGTTTAATATTATGTCCCTATGTTTCAATTTATACAGCTATAACTTAAGAAGAAACTTGGTTTAATGGATCACTCAAGCCCTTCATTGACTCTTATTTATATCAGTCCATATAAGATAGATGAAAGATTCCCATTTACATGAACGTGTCGAGGATGCCCATGTAAAGAGGGCGTTATACTCTGAACAAGTATATCATAGGGACATGCCTGTTAACGTACACTTCTTCAATTCACAGGCTCATTATGTGGATATTATCAGTGTTGCTTAGCTAATAACATTCAGATGAACTATGTATGCCAGATTGAGTAAACACTATACATTTATAGTATTCTCATTTCTTTAGAATGGAAAGTATACATATTATGCATCTGGTTCCATTGCTATTAGTATGTATAGATAAGTATGAAAATGCAGAATAGTGTTATCATGATAAGACAGTGTTGGAAAAACATCAAAAAAAATGAGAATTCACTTATTTTCTATCTAGCCTCTTTCGTTATCTTTGTTAAAAAGATATTGATCAGCTCATTTATTAATTTTTCCACTGCTCTCTACATTATTTATTCTTAGTTATTTTTCAGTCTTCATTTCCTTGGGGTTCTTTATTTTTCTTCAATGAATAGCAACAATTCAGTTAAAAAAATTAAATTGTATACTGAGGAGTGTTGATCAGCAGTAACAAGCCATTACTTTTAAGAATGGGCACATTACAGTGGTATAAAAGGGCAATACCCTCATCCTTCTTTTTGATCACAGAAACACCAAGATGCACATTGGAAATCTCAACACACCACCTGGTGGTAATAGCAATGTCATTTGTTATAACTGAAAATACTGAAAGAGAAGTAGAAAGTATCATGTTCAGCATTGTCAGAACATCTTGCTATCTGACCTACCAAAGCAAACCTGAGGCCAGGATGAATAGAATTGGGGATTTGTACCTCCATTGACATCATTGGAATAGCTGCCAAATGAAGCCCATGCCCATGTGATTTTTTGAAAATGCTGTGGTTACTTGCATCCTATCATGAAATGATTAACAATACCAGAGCACAATTTACAGGCAGAAAATATTCTGGTCTAGTCCTTTTCACCTTGCTGATCCTTGATGGTCTCCTGTTTTAAGCTTGTGGATTAAATAAAGTGCCCTGTAACAGATTCAATCTGAATCCAGAGAAGACAGGGGTGGGAATTGGGAAATTTTTTGTTGATTTGAATGAGATCTTATCTGCAATATATAGAGTTACAGTCTCACTGAAGAAGCTTGCAGACTGCAATAATGTGCTCCTTGAACATATACCGCCCCTGGGTATTCTGGTCAGCACAGTGATAAACAGCTATATTTCTAGCAGCATAAGAGGTGGTCGTCTTATAGTGGTCTAACCTTGTAATCCCCTTCCAAGACAGCTATCTCTTGATGGGATTATTACAATACAATCTACATTGGGATGCCCCTAAAGAAAAATAAGTCAGTAAGGACAGTGTTCAGATAACTAGGATTATTGTAGGCCTGCACGATTAAGGCCATGGCATTTTCATATTTTATTAATCACATTTACAAGCTGCTGGTCCCTCAAATAAGAACTCTGGGCAGTATACAAAACAAAATGTTAAAAAGATAAAAGCTGAATGTATATTTTTTTTAAAAAAGAGGCAACAATAGTTAAAATTGAACATGAAAAGTTAGTTAAAGGTAGGGAGAATACATTCAGGTACCAGCCAGCCCCAGAATTGTGTGCTTTTCTGAGAGTCCAAAATGAGATATAATGCTGCACTTCAAATCTTCCAATATTTTGCTAGTGTGGCTGGGTTAAGAAAGTAACACTGAGTTTTTGATTTTATTTCAAGAGTTGTGTTACTGGCTGGCCAAATGATCTGCTGACAGAAAACAAGAAAGTAGCTTTGGACTTTGTTTTTTCCCATTATAATAGCAATAATAATTGTGTTGGCACAATCTAATCAAAACATATATGGTTTATTGAATTGGCATCCTTCAGTCTTAAGAGACTACAGTATTGTGCTATGAAACTGGTAGCTGCCACTTCCCGTGTTGTTTCAATGCTGTATGCAAAGCTGGAGTGTCCTCTCCAGAGCGTGAGGCCTGGGTAATTTAATCTGGAGGATAAACTGTTCCCCAAGCAGCAGATCCCCCCTCTCCACATCACTGAAATAGTCTAATGGAACAGCAGAGCCGATACGATGAGCTGGGTCGCAGGAGTTACCAGAACGTGATTCTACACAGTCACGAAATGCTCTGGTACTCTGGCTCTGGATTTTGCCTTGAGGTTGACTCCTGAAGCCTTTTCCAATAATAGATATAACCACAAGGCAGTGGAGATTTGAAATCAGAGTTTCCCTTCTCCTAAAAGATCGTTCTATCGTTTTATCTGCCATTGGGGTGTAAAGCCCTCTTCCGCCTTCAAAACTGTTGACCATCTTCTCCTGTAACCCTGGAAAGGGGCCCTTACGAGGTGCTACCAGCTGGACCAAGGTTTTTTAAGGAAGTATTACTCCTCTGGTGTTCCTCCTCACTCCAGGACACCCGGATCAGCTCCATTTGCAATGTCCATTATCTTCCAACTGTCACTTTCTGACTATTCCACTTTATCAGCTCTTGGCCTATCAATTTCTTCATCTTTCTGTTTCTTCAACAAATTCCAGCCTTACAGTTAGTTTATCAAGCTTTTTGCTTTCTTGCTTTTCCCTCTATACACTCTTCCACTTCCACATACGAATCTCTACAATCCAAATTCTTCAAAAGCCTCTCTGCACAACACTTCGGAGTACCATCTACAAACCCATGCAGCCGCTGTTGCCATCTTTTAAAAAAAGGCTTTATACTCAGATCATAATTAGGACAATCATTTTGTCACAAATATTAATATGGGTAATGGGGGCAGAAATGGCACACTTTCTGCAGCATTTGAGGTACATTTTATATCCTAGCTATAAAACTTGAAGAAAATGAAGTTTGCCAGAGCCAGAAATCATGCTGGCAGACCATTGGAAGATTGAGGTGTATTTATTATCTATTGTCACAGTATTATTTTCAATACTAGACCTAGTTGCTATGGGGACATCATAGACTACCCTTAAAAAATCAACATGCTAAAAAATGCAGAGAGTGACTTAGCATTTTGATATCTATAAATTTTCCATCTCATCTCGACTTTATTGTTCCAGTTATCTGAACCTGATTGCAGTTCATGTTCCTCTGCACTGGGCTTCATCATCCAATCAATCAATTGGTTTTTCTTTGTGTTATAATGGCCATCTAATCTTTTACATTATTTTCTCCATATAGTCCTACTCTCTGGAATAATCTTCCACTTGAATTATGTCTGGAGCCAGTTCTCTTGAAGTTAGAGGGGACCCTTGAAATGCTTCTTTTTCCAGAATCTTTATAAATTTTCTTTCAAGCCATTATTCACTACAAACATATTTTATGTTGTGCTGGTATTAAGAAGTGTTTTGTCTGTTCCATTAGGGAATGCTTAATATTCAAGAATACATAGTTTTCTTGTGTATTAAAACAAATATTTTATTTACCTATCGTGTGCTTATGCGTGCACAGAAAACAAAATTATTTTTATGCTTTATTATTAGAAAATGGGCGAATAAATAAGGATAGTGAGTCCATTCCAGTGGATCAAATCATGTTTTTAGAGTGAGTATGTGGGATGTACAGAAGCCAGATATAATAAAAAATGTGTCTGTTCTTTTATTTTTCTCTCCCTTTCTCTGCAAAAGGGAGCTTATCCTAACATCTTCAAACTTGTAAGGCAGCCATGGTATCTTCTGTGAGATAACATACTAAGTTGACTGTGTTGATTCTCTCTTCTGCAAGGAGTTGGACAGTTGTCTGGTAAGGAAATAAAAAGCTCCATCCCTTTTCTGTTTTACAAATAAAAAAGACATTGAAGTATAGGTAGGGAATCAGAGAACTGCATGATTTTCTTCTATGGAAGAAATATGCATATAGACAGCACTATCAAAAAATACTGGACCAGATAGCAAAGAAAGTGCAGAGTTCCCAAAGGTTCATCTGTAGTGAGTACAAATACATCTTTCCTTAGAAACAGAAGAAGTTTTTTACTTCTGACCCTGGATACAGCAAAATGTCTGCATTATCTAGCTGAAGCTTTCCAGTCTCTTTTATCTGAAGTCACTTGAGCAAGAAAAGCCCCCCACCCCCGCCGGTTTCTATTCAGGGAGGCTGATTCCCTTTTCCAAGCCAAGGCCCACAAGGCGTCTCCAAGGGTGACAGCAAAAACCCCAATGCCTCTTCTAGATGGTGATGGTTTAAAAATAAATGAGTTGCTCATCAGTCTATTAGGAGTTCAAAGGTTTTTCTAGCGAATCTGGCTTCAGGTGGGGGGAATGACAAAATTACCGGAGAACTCGCGGAATATAATTGATCTCTTTCTCTTTTAAGTTTTTGAAATCTTTTCAAAATAGCAACTCCTAGAATAGCCGCCCTTTGTTTTTAAAAGTGTTTTAGACACTAAATGTCAATTATTTAAGACAGGACCTTAAGATATTGCATTGCAACATCAAATGATTTCGTTACAGTAAGAGCAGAGTAGGAAAGAATACTTCACTTTAATGGAAGTTAATCTACATAATGATATTTGTGCTGGTGTGGCACAACAACCAAACAGGTCATGTACAGATTTCAATGGATAGTTAGAATTGCAGAAAAAAAACATTGCAAACAGCCTGCCTTCCATCGAGGAGCTGTATATTGCATGAACCAGAAAGAGGGCTGAGAAAATATCTACAGACCCCCTCACATCCTGGACATAAACTGTTTCAACTCCTTCCCTCAGAATATTGCTATAGGCCATTGTGTGCCAAAATAATAAGACACAAAGTTTTTCCCCCATGCCATCACTCTTGCTAAATATCTAATTCCCACAGCATGCCTAAAATATTTAGCCACATATTTTTTATATTTTTATTTATTTTTGTCAATTGCTTCCAAGATAATAGGTATAAGTAAAAAAACATAGTTATGAATACACATACACAAAAAAAGAAAAAGAAAAGAAACAATAGGACAGGGATAGTAGGCACGTTGGTATGCTTATGCATGCCCCTTACAGACCTCTTAGAAAAGGGGTGAGGTCAATAGTAGACAGTTTAAGGTTAAAGTTTTTGGGATTTGGGGAGGAAACTACAGAGTCAGGTAGAGCATTCCAGACATTGACCATTGTTGCTGAAGCTGTATTTCCTGCAATCAAGTTTGGTGCGGTTCACCATGAGTTTGTATCTATTGTTTGCTCTTGTGTTGTTATGGTTGAAGCTGAAGTATTCATTGACAGGTAAGCCATTGCAATATATGATTTTATATACCATTCTTAGATCAGACCGAAGACGGCGTAATTCAAAGTTTTCTAGATCTAGAATTTCAAATGTGGTGGCATTAGGTATTTTATAACGAGTAGAGGAGTGGAGAACTCTTCTTGTGAAATATTTCTGGACTTTCTCAACTGTGTTAATATCAGATATGTAATGTGGGTTCCAGACTGATGAGCTATATTTTTTTTTGCCAATATGTAGGACATTTATTTGTCGAGATTTGAAGTTGCCATTTGTCTGACTATTCTGATACATAGTCAAGGTGTTGTCTGTGGTGTTGAATAGCTTTACATCATCAGCAAAGAGAACGCAGTTGCTCTTAATATGATCACAGAAGTCATTTATGTAGAGTAGGAAAAGAGTTGGTCCTAGAACGCTGCCTTGGGGGACACCACTGTTGACAGGTACAGAATTTGATAGGACACTCCCAATTTTGACCATTTGTTGTCTGTTTGACAGGAATGCTTCTATCCAGTTACGCAGGTGTCCAGAGATACCACAAGATCCTACCAGTCAATGAATACTTCAGCTTCAACCGTAACAACACAAGAGCAAACAATAGATACAAACTCAAGGTTAATCGCACCAAACTTGATTGCAGGAAATACAACTTCAGCAACAGAGTGGTCAATATCTGGAATACTCTACCTGACTCTGGTTTCTTCCCCAAACCCCAAAAACTTGAACCTTAGACTGTCTACTATTGACCTCACCCCTTTCCTAAGAGGTCTGTAGGGGGCGGGCATATGCATACCAACGTGCCTACCATCCCTGTTCTATGGTTTCTTTTATTTTTCATATATGTATTCATAGCTGTTTTTACTTATACCTATTATCTTGTAAGCAATTAACAAACCAAATTAAAAAAAAAAAAGATTTGTTTTAGTAATTTGTTGTGTACCACTGAATCAAAGGCTTTACAGAAGTCTATGTAGATTGTGTCTATTGCTTTGCCCTGATTGAGTAGTGTAGTCCATGTTTTTGCAGTGTAAGAGTTGCAGATTACATGATAGTTTTTTCCTGAAATCAAATTGTTTATTAGAGAGTAGGTTGTTTGTTTCTAAGTGGAGGATAATGGATTGGTTAATAATTGATTCCATGACTTTACAGGTTTGTAAACCTGTAGAGACTTTAGATATTTGTCTGTAATTTTCAACTAGGCTGGGGTCTCCCTTTTTGAAGATGTGGATGACCATGGCTTATATTATTATTATTGTTATTATTGTATTGTTATTAGTCTCATATTTTCTATTACCTTCTCCTAGTAGTATCCTGTGATTTATCACTTAGTTGGTTGTATCTTATGATTTATGATTGTCACTTACAATTTATGGTTTATCACTTTGTTGTTTGTATGTAGAGTGAGAGCTTATGCACCAGAGATAAATTCCTTGTGTGTTCAATCACACTTGGCCAATAAAATTTTTTCTACTTATTTTGTATCAGAGTTCTCCACTTTTGAGTTATAAGTTATCACAATGGCTGCTCATCAAGCAAAGCAGGGAGCAAAGTCAGAACTGAGAATCAATCATGTTTCTGCCTTGCCTGTGCAAGTTGTGCACACTGATGTTGGCCTGGTAAAAACTCTTAAAATATGGTTCTATTTGTGCAAATCCCGGTGCAAATTCTAGGATTCTTATTCCTATTTTACTTGTGCAAGCACCCAATCAGGTTTAAAATGCAAACCTTTTATAAGTTATCCACAATTTTGTCCAAGTGTTTGAGGTCTTGATCTAAGTCATTATCTGTTGCTAATACGTTTCCCCCTCCCCCACATCTGCACATTAGCAACTTCTGGAACAAATTAAAAATACAAAGAATACATCAAATAAATCAAAGCATTTATTTGTCTAGCATTCCTGAGAATACAAGCTGCCCAGTTGAAGATAGGCTGTCACACAAATGTTTTAAATGGATAACTGAATGAATCAAATTGATCCAGCAAAATATCATATGTAAATATCAGATTCAGTTAATTCTTTATAATTTCTTGTATAGTAATTTAGCTGAATAATTGCAATAACCTACAAATATTAATCAAAATACAAAATTTTCACCTTGCTGAAGTTGCTCCTTCAGTTGTCTAAATTTTAGTATTGTGTAACATCTGTACTTCTCTGTGATTTTCAGTTAAAAACAATTGTTTTGAATTCCGTAACACATATATATGTGTTATCTACCTTTAAATATAATTAATTGGTCAATTTTGAAAAAGGACTTTCAGGCAAAGCAACTCTTAACTCCTGCAGATCTTGCAGAAATACACAGGTGTTTCTCCATAAGATATTTTGTTACTGTTTTGTTTTCCAGAGATGATGCAAATAATTCACATTATTTTATATTGGTTTTTAATATTGTTACTGCTCAGAGTTATGAGAATGAGATAGGCAGCCATAACAATTGTGGAAACAAATAAAAATTTACCAAATGAGCTCATCTGGTTTTAATTTTAACAAGTGTTTGGAGTGCTTAGCTCTGTGATGGTGAACCTATGCCACACATGCCAGAAGTAGCACGCAGAACCATCTCCGTTGGCACGCACGTTGTTTCCCAAAGCAGATCTACTGCGTAAGCGCATGCACTGTCCGCCCACCACCTGATTGTTGGGTAGCTGCCACCATGTGCAGTGGGTGGGGCACGTGCAGGAGACATGCATATGCACAGAAATGTATGATGCATGTGGGGGAGTTGCACACACATGCGCAGAAACATGCATCACACCTGGTGGGGTTGCATGTGCAGAGGCGTGCAGGTAGGGGGTGTGCTCGCATGAGCAGGAGGTGTGGGGCCCCTGTGTGCATTTCTTTATAGGTGCTGGCACACATGTGGGCACGTGTGCGTGCTTGCACTTTTGGCACGCAAAGATGGAAAGGTTACCCATCACTGGTCTAGCTGTTCCTGAAATGTACAGCTTTTAAATTATTTAACAATGAATGCTTTTGAGAGTGTACAATAAAAGACTGAAACTTTAGATATGATATCAGCCCAGTGAACTACAGGACTATTACATATCTCTGTCTTTTTTCATCTGCATAAATTCAGAACATTCAAGGCTCAGCTATCAATCTCACCCTATTTAGATATCTGATCTTGATTTTTAAATGTTGTCTTTAGTGACTGCCTTTAGCAGATCTCAAATGTACCTCAGGTTCTAATTGTTTTTCTGAAACCAAGCTGGCTCTAACACTTAGAAATTGAATAATATCTATTATATTTAGCCACAGAAAAAGGAGCATTCCAAATATTCTGGATTTCTAAAATTCACCCAGTAATAAAATAATTTGGTAAAGTGCTAATAATAAAATAGTTTTAATGAAAATATAATTATATGAATTAATTATATTTAATGAAAATATAAATATACTCTCTTTGGTTTGGTTTCTAAATTTATGTTATTCACATCTGGCGTTAGACAAAACCTGGTATCATTCAACTTCAGAAAGATGGTGACTGCTGGTTCAAACCTTACGCTGAAACTGAAGAGAGATTAATCAACTTGATAGTAAAGCTTTAAGGCTAGGTCACACTGGCTGACGGATGCAAAACGTATGCAAAAAGGACACAGCGGACGAGCAAATTTTCAGGGGTGGCTCCATCCATTGTCATCCACTCCAAAAAGTGGTAAAAATTTGCATAAACAGAACGGAAAAAAACAGACGTGGGTAGTATGTAGTGGGGATGTTAAACGGATGTTCATAGGAAGCCTAGAGGATGTATATAGGATGCAAACCGTTCACTGCGCATCCTTTCTGTTTCCGTGCTACTAACGCTGTGTAGACGTTCCGTGTACCTTTTGTTTCCTCCCTCTTTCCGTTTTCAGCTGCAACGGATGTGAGTTGCGAAGATGCCCAGAGGATGCAGAGAGGAAACAGCGGACGTTTAACGTATGATAAACGGACATAGAACGTTTGTTGCTCGTATGTCACGGATTTACATCGTACACAGCGGAAAGTTCATCCGCTCAAAAACTTTTGTGCAGCTCAAAACCTCTTGAGGATGAAATCTCAGTGGACGGATGCTGGAGGGATAGAGCATATGAAACACGTATGCAGTGAGTACACAATGGATGCATAGCGTTTTCCAATGGATGGCAAGCTTTTTTTAACGTTTTACATCCTCTTTGCATCTGTTGGTGCAGTGGGACACGGGCTTTACTTTTTGATTTGGGGCCTACTAGGATCTCGCAGTCCACCATAGTTCCTACAGATGTATCTTGAAAAACAGGGATCACCTTCCACATGGGATGTTTAATAAAGCCTATATAACCAATCTCTTTAGGATCTCACCAAGATGACCTGGTTTTCATAGTTAATTTAATTAAAATAAGTTAAAATGATGGTTTAATTTTTGAAGAGCTTAGCATACAGACAGTGGTACTTTACAGTGATACAAAAGGAAGAGGGAGTAAAAACAAAATAAGCAAGCTCAGACATCAACCCTTCAAATGATTTATGAAGTTGTTAAAATGATCAACTTTCATTGAAATAAATGAGGGGGAAGAGACATCAAATGAATTATTATATTCTGCAGTGTAATTCTTCCCTCTGTTGCAACCAGGTGGAATAGCTGCTAAAAGGTACATACTTTACTGTTTTGTTTAAACTAAAAAATTGCTTTACTCAATGAAAGGGAAATAAAATATGTTTTATAAATCAGAATCGATTTTATTAGGCTCTAACAATTTAGCACCGACAGCTGTGATAATAAGCATTTTATTTTAAAAATGCCTCCACTGATTGTTTTAAAATTCCTTCCCCATCATTTTATGAATACAGAAAAATGACTGGCCATTTTAAAAGTACTTTATTTATTTTATTTATTGAGTCAATAGCTTACAATATAGTAGAAATAAGAACAGAAGTTTAAATACATAAAATAGGAACTAATAATTGGGGACAATAGGACAGGGACGGTAGGCACGATTGTACGCTTATGCAATTCATCTTAGATTTTAAAACAGATATTTATTTGTGCGGCTTATCTGTGTTTTCAGTCAGCAGGGAAAGAAGCAAGAAACTTTCCTTCACAAAAGCCGCATATCAATCAATGCCGCTTCGACTTTTTGGCGTGACTTGAAAAATCCTGTGGTAGAAATAAACGCACCTGCCGCTGGAGGGCGCCGCGAGCAAGAACCGCTCAAGCCACCTCAGGGTTGAAGATGTGCTTTTCGCGGAGCTCCTGGAACCGTTTTGGAGCGCGAGAAAAGGTCCGTCGTAAACGCGAAGGTTTTCTCTTTCCGTTGCACGAGAAGCCAGGCGGATTATTTTCCCGCATCTTCTCTCGTTCAGTGGTACGGTGAATTTGTAGCTTGGGAGCTTCCCGAAAAGGATTAAATGATACGTGGGCTAGCTCTTATTTCTGCCTCCCCGCGTTGCTCTTCTTGCCCTTCTTTGCCGAGGGAGCGAATTCTTTTTTCTTTTTTCTTTAAATGAGTCATATAGATTCTGGTTACTCAGTGAGAAAAGTCGGCTGGTTTCAAACACCCCCCTCCCCGCGGGTCTCCCTTCAAATCACTGGAAAAGCCTCCCGCCCTCACGCAGGAGATCGTCATAGATTATTTCTTTCCAATCTTCTGGTAAATGTTCATGTTGAATTTAACCCAGTTGATCATTTGAGTCACGGAAGCTCTATATTCCCTTCTTCTTGTTAAGAATTGAATATAGAGCTTCTATATTCCCTTCACACGCGCACACTTCCAAGGCTCTCGTAGACCTCCGCCACTCTGTCTCTTCTCTTTCTCTCACACACACACACACACACAAATACGCTTCCAAGGCTCTCGTTAGGCCTCCGCCACTCCGTCTCTCGCACGCACGCACGCACGCTTCCAAGGCTGTCGTAGATCTCGCCAGGCCTCAGAAGCAAAACCAACCCTGCTTCTTCACGAGCACTCACGTGCAACCACGGACCCGTGCATGCGCCCCTTTCGCCTGAACGCGCGGGATCCCAGCTCCCGCACTGCCGGCCCGCGGGCGCCTTTGCGAGGAGAGAAGGCTCGGCGGCATCGCCGCCTCAGTCGACGTTCCCCGGCAGGGGCGCTCGCGCCCGACTGGGGTGGGGGTGGGGGGGAACGCTGACTCGTCGCGAGGTCCGCGCGCGGAGCTGGGCGAGGGTCTAATTTCCCCCCCCCTCCCCTCCCGCCCGAATGATGTCATGGAGAGGCAGCCGGCGGGGGGAGGCGCTGCAGGTTCATGTGTACAGAATGAAAAGGCGTTTGACAATCTGCCAAAAAACACGGGAGGGGGAAACTGAACCTCCTGGATTTCGTAAATCGAGTCGTCATCCTCTGCAACTACGGGAGAAAAGAGGAGGGAGGGCGGCGGCGGCGGCGGCGGCAGAAGCAGCGGCAGCGGCGACTCGCGACTCGGCTGCTGCCTTCATGTGAAAACCCAAGCCCCCCCCCTCCCCCAAAAAGAAAGAAAGAAAGAAAGAAATCAAGGGGTGGGGGGGAAAGGGGGAGGGTGGGGCGGTTGGGGGCAAATCCGGGGAGAAAGCAACAGTTCCCAGCGCCCCGTAAAATTACGACCCTCGCCTCCCCGAGTGGTGCATTGCTTTCCCGGTCTCTGGCGCGCTGGCTCTTCGGTGGGATTAGAAGCTTCTTCTTGGCAGCGGCAGCAGCCATGAATTCAGCCGAGCAAACCGTTACATGGCTGATCACCCTGGGGGTGCTGGAGTCGCCCAAAAAAAGCATCTCCGACCCGGAGGGATTTTTGCAGGCGTCTCTGAAAGACGGGGTGGTTCTCTGCAGACTGCTGGATCGCCTGCTGCCGGGTACTATAGAGAAAGTAAGTGTCTTTAATAGTCCTATATTCGTAAAAAAAATATCTCTCCCTCGCCCCTCGCGCCCTTTCCCCCCCCCCCCCCCCCCCCCCCCCCCCCCCCCCCCCCCCCCCCCC
>BLBF01000017.1:23893089-23913859 GCA_015471245.1 Laticauda colubrina
CCCCCCCCCCCCCCCCCCCCCCCCCCCCCCCCCCACGGACGCCTACGCCGTCCCGGCCCCGTCAAGAGAATCGGGTTTGACTTGGGCTTCGCCGCCAGGGCGTCGCATAACGCAAGGAAAGGCACCAAACTGCCCCTTCCAGCATGTGCGAGGTCTTTGCAACCACTGCAGCCCCAAAAACCTGCATAAGGCGAGGCTCCTTTGCGATTATCTGGGCAGAGAGGCTCGGGCAGATGATGATGATGATGATTATTATTTTTTCCTTAAAAAAAAAAAAAAAAAGGCGCGCCTGACACGCCTGGATTCAATCCGTCAGGCTCCTTCAATTCGGGAAATGTCGGAAAGTGAGCCGAGCCCGGGTCTCGTTTAGATCCACGCACGTTCCTTTGTCCAGGGCCTCTCACCTCCCCCCCCCCCCCCCCCCGCCTCCCCAATACAGCCTTCCCCCCACCCTTGGAAGGGCAGGAAGCGTGTGGCCTTTTCCGTGGGAAGGCTCTTGCGCGGAGACACGCTTCCTGCCTCGCTGCAGAGGCTCCATTGTCGAGCTTGAAGGAGGGGATGGAAACTGAGGGAATGGGTGGGGGGGAGGTGGGCCGGATTGGGAGCAGAGTTTGAAATATCGTGAGGCAGCTTACGCGTTTAGCTTTTCGGCCTTCAGGCAGTCGTGCCCCAGGCTTCCTGTCTTCAAAATCGTACCAAAAAGGACAAAAAAGGCCATCAATTAAGCCAGCAATCACCCTCTAGAATGATCGTCTACGTGTAATTGTGTGCGTGTGTGTGTTTGTGTTTAGGAAAGAAAAGATGAATCTCTAGAAGAAATATACACAAGATTTAAATCGGAAGATGTTTTTTGTGGATGCCTTATGTATCTTATTAACTATGAGTGAAAAGTAGAATTGCTTTGCTTTGATAGACATGGAGGCATATTTCATTTTACTTTGAGATTATTTTCCGTAGATAAATACACACCTCGATATTTGTACTGAGACTGTAGGTGTGATAGTGCAGGGTTTTTATATTTAGTTACAATTTTATACAAATCTCACACAAGCCCAGATGTTAAGTGCAGTCCAACATGCAATATAGGGTTCTATTTTTAGGGGGGAATGAGAAAAAAAAAATAACCTAATTTCAATTCTGCCTTGACACTCTCATGCTTGAATATGTTCTTAGTGAGAAATTTCTTCAGGTGCCCTCATTGCAAAATGATGACCTAGTTAGCAAGGCAGCTCCTGTGATTTATTGTGTTATTTTAAAGTCTAAGTTTAGTATCTTGATATTCAGATGGGGCACTGTGTGATGGGAAAAACCAAAGACATAGGTTTTTTTTTTTAAAAAAATGGGCATGTAACATGATTTTTAAAAACCCTTTCTTTCCTCAAATTCTAGCACTTTCAAACATTAATTTGAAATGAGAAGTTTCCATGTATTCTGCAAGAGAGAAGGGTATGTTTATTCCGCCACGTATACAAATGTACTTCCATAAGCAGATTGGACTTTTGTTTCCCTGTCTGCTAGAAACCAGATTGTAGGGTGGAAGGAAGGAGCAATAGTGCTACACATTCCTTCCTCAGCTTTTATTGTATAATGCACTTTGACCTAGATATTGATTGATGTTACACTTTTATTCTAATTAAGGAGAGACTAAATGAGAATCAGTAACTGAGCATTTCCATGTTTTGAGGAAATCTCAATAGCTGTGAATTAACCATGAAGGACTTGGCAAAGTACATACCCTGTTTAATGAAAAGATTATATTGGCCAGAACTTTTGGTGCTCTTTTAAAGCAATCAGAATATTAGATGCATAGCAATGGCCACTAGAGGGTGGATTTGCTATGGAAGGTGGCTCCTAGTTACATCCTGAGAGATGAATTTTAATTTTGATTTTCTTTTTACTTTTTCACTCTGAACAACAACAGCCTTCATGAAGCCTTGGAGATAGAAGAGTCCATTGGGTTTTAAAATTCCTTTCATTAGATATTTACAGATCTTGCTTTAATTTAGTAAAAAAAAATAATTTCTCATAAATCTTAAGTCCCCTTCATAAATGTATAATTTACATAAATTTATCAGTGATCATCCTGAGGAAGTTCTGAATATATCACAGAATCACAGGACTGGAAGTCTTCTAATCCAAATCACTTCTCAGATCATGGTGGACAAATGGCTGTCCCACCTTTGCCTGAAAGCTTTCAGTGGGCCTCACGCTCCACTAGGAGGGAGGGAGGATTTTCCATGGCTGAATATCTTGCATGTTCAGGAAACTCTACCTTGTATCTAGATCATCTTTAAAATCTCTGCCAGTTGTTTTTTACCCATAAGAGCAGTAGAGAGAGAAAAAACCACACCCATTTTCCTGCATCAGTATGTATGGTTTGGTTTTGAGTACTCTGTGGGCCCAGCTGTTGTATTTTATAAAATATGCCTTATATGGGTTTGGGTAAAAGTGATCTATTCAACAAACCATGATTTAACCACACCATGCCTCAGCATAATTTGTGGACCATTATGAAATATAAATCAAACAGATCTAGCCCAACAGTCACCATGATTTTGATGGAGGCTGCCTAAGTCTTATGGACTCATATTCAACTTTTTTGAGATCCAAATTATGCTTACTGTAACCATGCCACATACCTTGCAAATACGTCTTTTTCATGTAGGATGTGTTGGCGGACTGATTAGACCGAAAGTCTAATGAAAGAATGATTGAAACTCAGCAATTGTTGAATATCCTGGCATTGTTTGAAATTAACAGTATTAAGGAGTAGAGCAGGGCTGTCAAACTCATGGCCCGCAGGCCGAATGCATCACGCATTGTCCACGCCTATGTCACAATATGTCATGTGACACCGCTGTGACTATGCGGGTTTAACATCCTTTGAGTAGAGAGAAAATAAGGAAGTAAGCAAGTAGAATGAAATTTGCAATTTGTGTGTCCTCACGAAATTTTGGAATGAAAACTGAAAGCATTTTGTGAAAGAATGGCTATCTGCAATGTGCTTACTCATCATTAATTTGGATAATATAGAAGTGCAGTTTAAAAAAGAAGCTCCTAGGTAGTTTATGTGTGATTTAAGATAGCATGGGATTCTCATGGGATTCTACTGTTATCTAACAGTATTACAGAAAATAATGACAAATGGGGTTTATCTGGATTTCATTCAATAATTCTGCTGCATTCTAATGTTGGCAACTATGTTTAGTGAGCTGTGGGCAAAATTGGAAAGCTAATATTGGAGAATTTTGGGAAAAAAAAGAATTGTAGTTTGAGATAAGAGGGAAGTGAAAATGTTACATGTATAGGCAAAAGGTTCATTGGTATTTTAACTTACTAATTTAAATACGTGATTGTCAAATTTTTCATTGTGATATTAACATTCTCAGATGGTTGAGTGAATTCCATCAGACTTTTACTTGCTGCTTTATCTTCATACCATTTCAATATCAGTTTAAATTTTTGGATTAATAATTTGTGTCAATACACATTCATTTTAAAAATTAATATGACCAATAATACTGCATCAATGAAAAGGAAATTTTTTGAGTTTCACCTGTATTAGGAAATTTCTGAAATCTGAGAATTTTTATACTAGTTTGTTTTAAGTTGCAAGTCTTTATTTTGAGGAACTCCAAACAATAGTTATTTCAGAGTTCAGAAGATGCATAAACCATGATGATTTATTAAAAAGCTGTTAGATGGGGTGTTTAATCCATTTAGTCCACCAGTCTGTTCTTGTAATGACCAATCACATGCTATTTCATAAAATGTGTTTTATGAATGGTTAGATTTATCCAGTCAGCCCAAATCAAACCACATTATGGCTTGTCACAATGTGTAAACCTAGACAGTTGTGAGTTAGTGAAATATGTTGTCTAAATCTTGTCTGTCATCTTGTCTTTGTCCTAACTGTTTAGAAAGAAAATAATTGTATGACCCAATTTAAGTCAGGCATGATCCACTGGTACTTCACAGTGGAATTTTTGGAAGACCAGTTTTTGACAGCCTGTCTTTATTTTAACACAGTGTAATATACGCATTTAAAAAAACAAGCATATTTGTTTGGAAACCAATGTGTTGAAATGAATGCAAGTTTAGAAATAGTTGAAAGATAGTCTGAATAATGTATGAAAATCTCTAATTTTTTTTGTCCATGTAAATTTGATAGCTTTACATGAATCACATATGGAGGCTTTGAGATAAAGCCATAGTAAATAAACATATAATATGTGGCTGCTATACCATTACACCACAAAGAGTAAGTTGAGTGTATGTTTCTGTTTGGAATCAATCTTTTGGACACTAGACAAAAACAGCTTCTTCTCCTTACAAGAAACTATCAGAAGACTTGGGCATTTTGGGTTAGGCTACAATCCAGATAGAACATTTAAATGCACAGAGTATTTATTGTGCTTAACAGAAAGTTTTATTAAAAGCCTCTGAATTCGAGCAGAAGATGAGCAGCTAAGAAGGAATAAAAAGCTCTACATGTAAAAATCTTACAGGCGACACCAAGCAGCTTGATTCCCGGTGAGTTATGAGAAACTGCCACCAATCTGCATATTCCCAAAGACATTTCACTGGGGCCAAGAGGAACAACATAATGTAATCATACCTACTTTTCTGTTACAAAGTGGATTAGGTAATGTAGCAAAATAAATGCGATGTGACAGAATCTTGTAAGGTATGAATTGGAAGAAGCAGGATAGACAGACTACTAATGCGTTTAAACTTCGATGTTTGAGAAGACTCCTGAGTACAGGTAATCCTTGACTTAAAATAGTTCTATTAGTGACCATTCGAAGTTGCAATGGCACTGAAGAAAGTGGCTTATGACCATTTTTCACATTTAAAAACAGTTGCAGCATCCTCATGTAGTCATGTGATTTACATTCAGATGTCGAATAACTAATTCACATTTATGATGGTTGCAGTGTCCCAGAGTCCCTTTTACAACCTTCTGACAAGCAAAATCAATGGGGGGAACCAGATTCACTTAACAACTATGATACTAATGTAAGGACTGCAATGATTCACTTAACTGTGGTGAGAAAAGTCATATAACGGGGCAAAACTCACTCAATAAATACTTTGCAATATAAATTTTGGCTCAAAAGTTTTCATAAGTTGAGGACTGTCTCAATACCATTCATGGCCAAGAAAGCAAATATATGCATCAGGTCCTCCCCAAGACAGTAACTTGGTCCTCAACACCAATAAGACCAAGGAGCTTATAGTGGATTATAGAAAAAACGGATCAGACATCCAGCCCTTGCTTATCAATGGAGATTGAGTGGAGCAAGTGGGCCAGTTTTAAGTTTCTGGGTGTTACCATAAAAGAGGACCTGACCTGAGGTGCCCACATTGCAGCTCTGGTCAAAAGGGCCCAGCAGAGATTATACTACCAGAGATTTCTCAGAAAACAACAACTGAATGAAAAACTGCTGGTGACCTTCTTCCACTGCACCATTTAAGCATTTTAACTTACTGGACCTCTGTATGGTTTGCTAATTGCACAGTGGCAGATAGGAAAGCACTCCAGAGGGTTAACATCATTGCCCAGAAGATCATTGGTTGCCCTCTCCCCTCTTTGGAAGAGCTTTATAGCTCCCACTGCCTTAAGAAAGTTCAAAACATTCTCAAAGATTCATCTCATTCTGGGAACCCTTTTTTTGAATTAGTACCATCTGGCAGATGGTACAGAATAATAAAAACAAAGACAAATAGGCTGAAAAACAGCGTCTATGCCAGGGCAGTAGCTCTTGAATTCTGCTGTATAATGTAGTATTGGTGCGGTGTTGGGGGTTTCCGGTTCAATGTGTGAAGGGTGAAGGATGTGTGTTTGTGTTTATTTTCATGGTCATGGTCATGATGTGCACTGAAGATGGTGTTTGATTTCGTTGTACGAGCTGCAATGACAAAAAAAAAAAAGTAAACTAAACTGTGGCTTCCAATTTGAGCTTCAGCGACAGACCAAAACCTCGTCTCTGCGAGGCTGCGATCTGTGCTTGCCGCTGGAGTGCCCCGAGCTGGCTGGTTTCGGGGCTAAGCCACCCCGTAGAGGTGGTGAAGAGGGGTGAAACTGCCTGCAGGGTTGAGGAGAGTTGCATCTCTCCTCCCCAGCTGGCCATTACTCCCTTTCCCGAAGGCGGTTGCAGCAGTGGTCAGAAATGGCCACCACTAAGAAGAACTCGACCCGAAAAGAATGTGCAGGAAGAAGATGAGAAAGTTTTGGTTGACCAGTTCAAACAGCAAAAGCAACAAATAAGGTACCCTAGAACTGAAACTATTAAAAAACAATAACATTGTTCCCTAAGAAGATTTTTAAGCTGCGAAGGAGAGAGAAAAGGGAAAATATTTGGGTTTTTTTTTTCTCCTTTTCCTATATTGACAACTAAGAGACTTAAGTAAGAAATTGGAAAAAAATCCACTTTGACATCAAAAGGCATTTAATGCTGAAAATAAAAAGTCAAAAGGATAACAAAGATTTCTGGATTATTAAAAGCTTTTGAAAACAGGAAAGGAGAGAGGAAGAATAAAAGGGCAGGATCTGGAAGGGAGGAGACTGCCTGGAATTAAAAAAGAACTTATAGCAAAATCTCAACAAGACTTCCAAAAGATACATCTTAACTGAAATATCACACAAAAACCCCAGGAAGAGAAAGAAAAAAAAGAAGAAGATATAATTTGGGACTATCTGGATTACTTGATGATTTCTGGGTTCTTGGTTATTGTTTTGAATGACTAATATCAATTGCGTGGTTGTTTAAAACTGTTTAAAATGGCTCTACTTTAAGAAGAACTGAAAATGGAACTTAAAAAGTACAAAGAAGATGCACAAGAAGGGAGAGGTTCTTTTGGTTTTGTATTTCTGTTTTTAGAAATGGAGATTTGGAATTATGAGAAACAACAAGAAATGCCTGCAGAACAAGAAGATTGCGACAAAGAAGAAGCCATCTTAAATGAACAAGTAATCTTAGATGGGGGGAAAAAAGGAAAGGGGGGAAAGAGAACAGAAAGTTTAAGATTGGGAAAAACAACTCCCCTCCCCCAAAAATAGAGTGAAAAATAAGTATAAAATCAGAAAGCAACAGAAGAGGGAAATGCAGAAGAGAGAGTTAGAAATAGACAAGGGGGTAAAAAGGGGAGGAAGAAGATAAGAGGAAAGAAAGAAAGGAAAAAGTCATAAAGGACAGAAACAAAATACAGAGAAATGGTCTATTTAGAGATAATGGGTGAAAATTTAATCGAAAAAAAGGGATTCTGCAAAGGTACATAAGACAGTATGGTTATATTAGAAACAGAAATAATTTTAGAAAATATGAAACAATGTATGATTAAAATGTCTGATAAAATAGCTATTGTAATTCAGTGGAATGCTTGTCAGTAAATAAATGTAATAAAAGGTATATTTAATGATTTATAAAACATGTGAAGAGAAATAAGGGGAAAATTAATTATGGAGATTATATGTGTTTTTAAGGAAGTATGATATTTAATTGAAAAGTGTTAAAGATGTTAAGATTTTAATGATTATTAATGATAGAACTGAACTGGAACAGAATGAGGGTTTATAATTACATATATTTACAATCTTTTTTTAAAAAAAAAATATAGTGTGTATTATAAGAATGTACTAAGCAGAATTCGATCGGAAGTTATGTATTATGTATTATATTGAAGGTCATAATCTTAAGGTATATATTGAAGTTTAAATAAGAGTTGTATGGATGTAATTAAAAGATATAAAGGTGTCATACTCCAATTAGTAACTACAGGAGAAAACTTGTTTAATGAGAAAATATAATATGAAATTGAAACAGAACAGACAAAAGTATAATTATAATGATTTGAATTGAGATGAGATAATCAAATTAAAGTCGAGAAAATCAAAAGAGGGAAAAAATTATATAGAAAATGTAAAATAATATAAGATAAGGAATAGAATACAAAAAGGAGCATGAAATTGAGTTTTGTGTCTGTATGAAGAAGTTCAACCAGGGACCATGATATTTTCAAAAAAAGAAGTTTTACTTGTATTTTGTATGTGTGAAAACCCAAATAAAACTTTATTTAAAAAAAAAAACTAAACTAAATGACCAAGCACAAATGATCATACATTGGACACATTTTGCAAAGACATAGCTCTCTTGAGAAATCAGTGATGCTAGGAAAAGTGGGAAAAAAGGAAAGAGGGAGATCCACAATAAGATGGATAAGCTTCACTACAGTTTAGCAGTAAGGAGTACACTACAGGTAGTCTGAAATATCAGGTTGGGTACAGATCATCCTGAAGAAGGGCAGTCCACGTTGTCATTAAAATTTGGTATTGTTTTGATGACACATGATTAGTTGGATAGGTCACCTAGTCTAACTCATTGCTTACTATCCCAAATGGCCCTTCAGTCTCCTTTTGAACATTCCCAGGGAGAGAGATCCAACCATTGTTTTACTAAATAGTTCTTACTTTCAGAAAGTTACTTCTAATCATTCTTCCCCAGTGCTATGTAGTACTAGGTCTGTGGACTGGCACTGTTCCACGGCATGCCAGAAACTGGGCCACGCAAACAAGCAAAGCTCCATCTGCAGGATGCAGACAGCATGTGAAACCATGCCCCCTCCGGTCTGTGGAAAAAACCTTTCTCCATAGAACTGGTCCCTGCTGCCCAAAGGTTGGGGGGCCTCTAAGATTATAAATTGAGCAATGAGTATAAAATAGCCATTTGTATAGATTGGCTTTGCCAACACGATTTTAAGCATTTGAAAATATGCTCATATTCCCTGACTTGTTCTGTTCCAGTTCTGAGCCAGTCTAGATTCTAGAATGTCTAACAGCCTGTTCACACATCATTTTTCTAAATCATTTTTCACAAATTTATCCTAAAGCAAATCAAATGCACTTGCACACTTTGCTGAATCATAGTTTATTTAAACATGCATTATTCAACCAATGTGTTTATAAACAAATCACAAACACGGGACATTGTATGATTCCAATAATAATAGGCTAAATGATGTTTAAGGTGAAACCATATATAGTATATATTAAACTAATAGATTAATCTAGTGTACTGGAAAAGCTACTAAATTAAAACCTCGCAGACTGTGAGTTCTAGTCATGGGGACGAGGCCATTTGGGTTATTTTGGGCCAGTCAGTCAAAGAAAGCAAAGACAAACTAAGTACAAAAATCTTGCCAGGATAACCAACTTTCAGACAATCACCAGGAGTTCAAAATGGCATGGAGACATTAACCAACTAACCAACTTAACTAACTAAATAAATAACAAACTAACAATGTTTTTAAAGAAAAAACTTAAACCAGAATTTAATTTTGAATAGATAGGAATACAGTAGGACTGTGTTGTCAGCCATTTTCTCTTGCTGATTTTCTTTGCGTATTTACAGATTGTATATTTATATTCGAAACACAAAGCTATAGCCTGCCTTAAATAATCTTTCTATTTAATGGATTTTTTTCTTGGCATGGTTCCCATTCTTTTAAAAGCTTGATGACATGCCAAAATGCAGCAAGTAGAATATGTTTTACTAATTTTACATTTGCCTGTCAGTATTGCATTTGCTTTGGCACACCCTAGGAAAAAAATACGAACTTTACTGGGGAAAAAAAGTGCTTGCTCTTATTTACATGATTACACATTCCAAAAGGACAAGCTGGTTCTGTTCATACAAGGCAAGAATGCACACTCATCTAATGAAAGTGAGAGTACCTATACTATGACACTGTCAGGAAAATGATGCAAATAATTTCTGTCAATTGCATGATGACGTCATGAACTACATGGCATCACTTTCCCCTATGCCCTCATGCACATGCCTATGGTATCATGTTATAGTAAATTAACTCAAATTTATGGATTTATACTGAATCAAAGACTAACCAAAGAGGCTGGATCTGCAGATCATGGCAGCCTAAATATAGTTGGCTGGATTGGTGTCAATTTATCATGGCTAAGTGTACCATCTAAACACAGGTCACTCAGCCACAAATTAGCCAGCCACATTTCAGCTTAGCATGGTGTATGGAAAATCCCAGTTCTTTCTAAAAAAGGCAGTGTTTGTATTAACACTGTTTTAGAAATTTTAATGGTTAGACCCATATATGCTGGAACACAGTCCATGACTGGAGAGAATCATTTTGGAAACCTATGGGATCTTTCATGTGTAGACAATTCCATTGGTCTGGTTCCTACAGCTTTTTGAAATAGAAACTGAATGGCAGATTGCAGATTTTTAAATAAGTTTTGTAAAGTTGGCATGTTTAGCACACTACCATTCCCCAAAATAGAAATTTTAAACAATTTGCCGAAAATTTGTACCTGTGTCACCCAGATAGCTTCATACCTAAGGTGAATCTATTTTTTATTTATTTTATTTTTATTTGTCCATTGCTTACAAGATAATAGGTATAAGTAAAACATAGTTATGAATACATGGATACACATAAGAAAAATAAAAAAATATAAACAAAAGGACAGGGAAGGTAGGCACGTTGGTGCGCTTATGCATGCCCCCTACAGACCTCTTAGGAAGGGGTAAGGTCAATAGTAGACAGTCTATGATTAAAGTTTTGAGGGTTTGGGAAAGAAGCCACAGAGTCAGGTAGAGTATTCCAGATATTGACCACTCTGTTGCTGAAGTATTTCCTGCAATCAAGTTTGGTGCGATTAACCTTGAGCTTGTATCTATTGTTTGCTCTTGTGTTGTTATGGTTGAAGCTGAAGTATTCATTGACTGGTAGGACGTTGCAAGGTATGATTTTATACACCATACTTAAGCCCATGTCACACTGCACCAACAGATACAATGAGGATGTAAAACGGACAAAAATGCTTGCCATCCGTTGGAAAACGCGATGCATCCGTTGCATACTCACTGCGTACGTCTTTCATTCGCTCTAGCCATCAAACATCCGTCTACTGCTATTTCATCCGCTCAAAAAGTTTTGAGCTGCACAAAATTGAGCGGATAAACTTTCCGCCACGTATGATCTACATCCGCAACACATACGGGCAACAAATGTTCTACGTCCATTGTCATCCGTTACATGTCCGCTGTATCCTCTCGGCATCCTCTGGACATCCGCGCAACTCACATCCGCGAAAGCGGAAAGCGGAAAGAGGGAGGAAGCGAAAAGTACGCGGAACGTCCACACAGCGTTAGTAGCACGGACATAGAAAGGATGAAAACGGATGCAGCTCGGATATAAAGCATTAAAACGGACAAAACATTTGTATATGGGACGTATCTCGGATATTTGGGATGTCTGGAGTATGCCTAGAGTATGTGGAAGGACACCTATCGGAAAACCGATATTTCCTATAAAAAGGGGGAGGAAATCACCTGGATCTCACTATCAGTCTAGCAGCTGTGGTGTGCAGACCTCTTCAGTCTTGGTCTTGCTCTTCCACATCATCCACTGATCTCCACCATGGATCATCGCACACTCCTTTTGGTAGCCGTGATCATTCAACACCAGAACCAAGCCCTCTTCAGACTGTTTCACCTTTTCTACGCAAGGAGAAGAAGGAGACATCCAAGAGCTGTCTGGGTCCGAAGATGGATCGGGAGAAGAGTGGAATTTGGACTGTATGACAAGCTGATGGTGGAGTTGAGGAATGAAGACACTCGTGCATTCCAGCACTTCATGAGGATGCCACCAGCCATGTTTGACGAAGTTGTGGAGCGTCTGAGACCCAGGTTGACCAAGGCAAACACCAACTTCTGTCCCAGCCTGGACCCTGGACTGAAGGTGGCACTCACTCTGCGCCACCTATCCTCTGGGACCACATACAGAAACATGCAGTATGCCAGGAGGGTGCCACACAACACCATCAGCATTGTGGTCAGAGAAGTGGTGCAGGCCATTATCGAAGAATATGTGGAGGAGCTCCTCCAGTGTCCCACCACTGAAGAAGGCTGGAGGAAAGTTGCAGAGCAGTGGTATCAGAAGTGGAACTTACCCCACACCGTTGGAGCCATAGATGGGAAGCACGTGACCTGCAAAGCTCCAGCCAACTCAGGGTCCAATTATTTCAACTACAAGGGCTTCTTCAGCATCATCCTCTTTGCCATGGTTGATGCTGACTACAAGTTCATGTACTTTGATGCTTCAGGCAACGGGTCAGCTTCAGATGCCCAGATATACAACGCCAGTCACCTCAAGGATGGGCTGGAATGCAACCTCATCATGGGTTTCCCAGATCCAGACCCCCTACCCAATGACACACAAGATATGCCCTATTTCATCGTGGGTGATGACGCCTTCTCCCTCAGAACCTACCTCATGAAGCCCTATACTTCAAGATACCTCACCCGTGAAGAGAGGCTTCAACTACAGGCTGTCCAGGGCAAGACGGGTGGTGGAGAACGCCTTTGGCATCCTGGCCAACAGGTTCCAGGTACTTCTCACCACCATGCAGCATCGCCCACAGACTGTGAGGAGCATCATGGAAGCTTGCTGCATCCTGCACAATCTCATGCGCACTCGCTACCCAGTGTTGCAGAACAGGCTTGTGGACCGTCAACAAGGCAAGGGGACATGGAGCCTGGTGAATGGAGGCAAGGACGAAACCTGATAGACACTGTGGATTTGCAAGGCCCCAACAGAGCTTCACGTGAAGGGAAGAAGCAGTGCAACCTCCTGAAACACTGGTGCAACTCCCCAGCTGGAGCAGAGGAGTGGCAAGACAGGATGGTAGATGCTTAGTGGATGCTTCCTTCAGCCTGTCTCATCACACTGATGAGATTGTGCCATGTATGTTGAGTGGCCCTACAATGAATAGGACATTAATAAAGAGTTTTGTTTATGTGTTGATCAATGAATAAATTGTTATTGATAATAAAGGGTCATATGTGTGGCAGCTGGGAGGGTGGACCATACAGTCCCACTATGCTTGCACTGGAGGTTTATCTATCCCACAACTATCCTTACCCATCCCACAGCTATCCTTACCTATCCCACAAGTGTGCAAAGGCTTAACCCTTTTTTAAAAGTTTTCACCAACACTTTATTAAGGAAAAAAATGAACCAAGTGTGTGAAGCAAAGATAACCTTTATTAATAACAAACTGTATGACTTTATTAAAAAGCAAAATGAACCAAGTAAAGTGTCTTAAACAAAGATAAAGTGAACAGGTAACAACTCAGTCTCTGGCACTCTTCTCAGTCACTCTGAGGCGTGCCCATGGTCTCAGATGTAAAGGGGCCAGGGACTGTGGAGGTGGCTGTGGATGGAGTGCTGGTCTGAGGTGCCATTGGGGTGCCTGGCCCTGAGAGTACAACAGGAGATGGCGTGTGCAGGAAGCTCTCAGAGAACTGACTCAGTCCCGTGAGGTTGACAGGCTCTTCATCAACTACCTGGGATGTGAGGCCCAAGACTGATGACAGATGTTTTGACAACGGGCTTGGCTGTGGGGTGGAGGAAGGAGGAGTATAGTGGGGCTGTCTGGTCTGCAGCTGGGCGAGGTGAGGCATCTGTGGCGTGCGATGTACCTGGGCCTGGACTGGGAAGGGCTGCCTCTGCTGTGGGAAGTCCTGGTAGTGGTAGGCTTGGTAGGCGAGGGGCTGTTGAAATCCGTGGAAGGGCTGTGACATCGCCTGGGATGGAGGAGCAGACCTGGAGTGGGTAGGAGCAGGTTCAGCTGGGCCTGGAGGGTGGTGCAGAAGAGCTGTGATCTTCTGCATCATCACCTGGTACTGGGCCTCGGGCATGTCCATGAGGGTCTGGCTCACGTAGGTGATGAAGGGCTTGCGGTTCGAGGATGGTATGTCGAAGTGGACCAGCTGGGAGAGATCTGTGCTGGCTTTGATTGTGTCCCTGATCTCCAAGAGGAGAGTGTGGCTCTGTCCCTCCGGTCTGCCTCTCTGCCTGCTTTCTGTGGAGGTGGAACTGGGTGTGGTTGTGGGTTGGTCTCTGGTGGCTGCTTCTTCTTGCTCCATCTGAGACAAGGGATCCTCCACGTCCTCCAGCATGGGGAGTGCAGCTGTTGGGGGGGGTCTCCATCGTGGGGCCCTCCAAAGACACCTGCCTGGACATGGTAGCTGTCTCCTGGCTGGAAGAGGAGTGGCTCTCTGAGGGCTGTCTGAGGGAGAGGGCTGACAGAGGGGCTGCTCCTCGGTGGCGGACCTCACCCTCCAGGAAGCTGCACTTGGCCATGACATAGGTCTCCCGGTCAGTGAGCTTGACAGCGGCCTGCCCGAATTTCTTCAAGTGCAGCTTGCCATACCAGGTGTGCATGTGCTTCCACCATCCCAGGAGTACATCTGAAGTGTAACCTAGGCTCTCTGCCTTCTCTCTCCAAGCTGCCTGCTTTCTCTTGGTGTCGCGATAGAGCCTGTGGCCCTTCTTCCACAGGTACTCATTCTCCCTCACCCATTCCAGCACCTCCTCCTCATGGTCCTCAGAAATGGAGTACTGTTTCCTTTCTCCCATCTCCTTGCCTTGCCTCTTCCTCCCTCTGGCAGGGCCTTCAGGGCCTTTAGCAGCAAGGCTTTGAGGGCCTTGGGGCTGGTCCACCACAGCAGCACCAGCAGGAGAAGCAGCAGCACCAGCAGGAGAAGCACCAGCATGAGAAGCACCAGCAGCAGCAACACCAGCAGCAGCAACACCAGGAGTAGCAGCAGCAGAAGCACCAGCAGCTTCAGAGTCAGCGCCAGGGGGTGGGATGGTGGTTCTGTCCTTCTTGCCAGGGCTGTCAGGAGTAGGCACAGGCTTCCTCTTCTTCCCCATGGTGTTCTCTCAATATGTCTCTGGCAGCAGGTCTTTCCTCTGAATGCTGACTGCTTGCGAACTGTATCCTTTTATATCCACGGGGCTGACACAATTCATCCTCCCCGCATGCACAGTGAACGCTTTGCATCCGCTACGCATCTGTTATGCATCCTATAGGCGTCCATGATGCATCCGCGTCATCCGCTACGCATCCACTCCTTCCGCTACGCATCTGCTTCGCTATTCTCCCCCGGAAGCCCTGTGGATGTGTCATCCGCTTCCATCTGCTTTCATCCTCTAGGCTTCCTACGAACATTTGCTTTACATCCCCGCTACATCCTCCCCACGTCCGTTCCTTTCTGTTCTGTTTATGCAAATTTTCACCACTTTTGAGAGCGGATAACAACGGATGGAACCACCGCCGAAATTTTGCTAGGCCGCTGTGTCCTTTTTGCATACCTAGCCTTTAGATCAGACCGAAGACGGCGTAATTCAAGGTTTTCTAGGTCTCGAATTTCGAGTCTGCTGGAATAAGGTATTCTGCAATGAGTAGAGGAGCGGAGAACTCTTCTTGTGAAATATTTCTGGATCTAGAACTCACAGTCTCTGGATTTTTAGCCTGGAACTTTAACGTGAGTCCAAACTGGCTTTCATGGCATATTAGTTTATTTTCTAGTGCTCACAAAGATCCAAGAGCCAAGAAGCTCTTCCTCCACAACATTTGGGAACTCAATTGGGGGGCTCATTGATGAGCCAGAAATGAATGCCTCAGTCTGGCCTCTTGGATTTGTCACAATAAACAAATCTCTGCTTTCTCTATAAACAAAGTGAAAGAGAAATAACTCATTTTCAATTGTTGTTTGTGAAGATGGCAGTGTCCCTTCCTTCTAGCCTTGATGTTTGGATCCCTTTATTTAGCTATTTTTATCCAGCCCCCACTTTGGGATATCAAGGAACTAGAAAGTGAGCCAAGCTAGCCTTCAATGATTAAATAGAGAAACCTATGCAAGAATATGCAGTAAAGTGCTGCTTTTTAGGCATTGATAGTTTATGCTTTTAAGATAATGCTCTTAGATTACAGAAAATTTATGACTGGGTTAATCCAAGGTTTATTGCAAGGCTAAGCAAGCATCCAGCAGTGGTTTATGATGGTTAGGAGTTCAAATTAATCTGTGATCAGATCTGCATCTCAATTTGGAATTAACCATAATTATCTTAAAATAGAAGGAACAAGTTAATACTTAAGAAAAGACCCATTTGGGGTTACTTTGCTGGTCAGGTGGCAGAAATTTAATCTGGGAGAGTTCACCCTCACCTTTTTCCAGAAATGCTGTTATTATTCATATTACAGTGTGTAACTCCATCCCTATTTTCAATGGAGAACAGTCCATTTCTGCCAGAATTCTTAGGAAACTTTTATAACGTTATCCTGGAGAATATATAAATTAGGTTGCCTTGTTTGAATCTCTGATGTGTTTTGTTTACATTTGTTTGCTTTTGAAATATAGATTGTCAAAATGGAATGATTAGCATATCTAGTGACAGGAAGCATTTCAGAGAAAAAATGGCATTATAGTGAAGAAGCAAATGAATAAAATTGACAACAAATTAGCAACTATATTAGGAAATTGATCTCATGTTGCTGACCTGTAAATCACACCACTGTGCTGAAAGTAGCTACCAAAATACTGCAACTCTATTGACATAAAGAAGCCCCCATGCAGGATCCTCTGAGACAGTTGATCAAAGACATCATAGGGCTGATTGTAGCCATATGGTCTTTTCCTCTGACAATAGTGACGATGTTCAGCCTCGTATGGAGATTTATGTATTCTGGCAGGAATATTCTGAATGGGGCAGCTGTGTTTGGTCTGTTCAGGGAATAACAGTGCACACAGCTATTGTCATTTACAATGTTAATTCTATGAAAGCTGGTGAGACAAACTTTTCCTAAATGTACATCAAATTAAATTGTATACCAGCTGTCTTGGTGGTTCAGGGAATAGCAAAATGATAATTGCTTCTTAAAGGCTGCAGTTCGACTGTAGCTTTTGAGAACATTTCACCTGTTAGCTGACCTCTACCACATATCATTTTAGAGCCACCATCTAAATTTCCTTATTGTGCGAAAGCATACTGTGACTTTGGCTTAGCACAATGTATAATTATCAACTGCAATATGTTGATCATGGTTTATGACAGTCTTATCTATGAACTACTGTGGCTTTTTCAAGAGTTTTGTGAAAAAGTATGGCTTAGGTAGACAGTCAAAGGGTCAGGGGCATTTTGCCCAATTTCTGTTTTGTGATTTCCTTGGCCTCAAGATTACACTTCTGAAATTTGCTGGCAACTGGCTGTATAATACTATTACTTTCCTCCTATTTTTATTAGGAAATGAACTAGATATACAAAACTCCTGTGCATTATAAAAAAGTTGGAAAGAGAAAAAGAGAAAACAACAGCATCTCTTTTCAGTTTAACTGCTTTTGTTGTCTTTTTGTTGTTGTTGTTGCTTTTTATGTCTAGATAGTTTTTCCATTTTCTTCTTTTCTGTTGAATGAACTTAACAAATTGCATGGTTGTCCCTACGAGCTACGTGCTGAGAATTCTGGTGGTTGGGCAGATAAAGAAACATTCAGCTCTATTCAGGAATTTTCGCCTATTATCCAATTATGAATCTCCAAGTTCCTGACTTACATTTGTTTCTGGACCAGCCAATCAGAACACAGTCAAACCCTCAACCAATGAGAACATACCTCCACCCAATCAGAACACAGCCAAGCCCCCACCCAATCAAGTCATACCCCCACTAGCAGTTAAAAGGAAGAAGCAGCTGCAAGCTCACATTACTCTGAGAAGCACATAGCCGAAGAAACAAGCCTGAAGATGATGAATGAGACTTCATCGAAATGTCGCCTAGATACTTCCAATTTTACGCGGGAGAAAACCTGAATAACCATAGATCCACATATATATATATATATATATATATGTGGACCCACATACAAACTCCATACAGAAGCCTGATGGCAGATGAGATTCTGCTGAAACGTTACGACAACTTTAAAAGCACTAAAATGACGTGGGATAATACCCGAAGGAAGCGGAACTGCATTCATATATATATATGTTTTTTTTAAATTTTCGCGGGTACTTACATGTGTGCTGTTCAGCTTCCTTCGAGTATTATCCCACGTCATTGTAGTGCTTTTAAAATTGTAGCAACGTTTCAGCAGAATCTCATCTGCCATCATCAGGCTTCTGTGTTGAGTTTGTATGTGGGTCAGGGTCTCACAGCCGTTGGTTTTAAATTTGAGGCTAGCCTATTATTGTGGCAGGATGTTTTTTTCTACATCCTGATTGGTTGGGAGTCTTGGTCTGTGTTTATTGATCTTGGAGTTTGTTTGATTGGTGTTTCTGGTTTCTTCTGTTTTGTGGCTTTGATTGGCTGGCAACACTCTGCTCCTGCACTGGAGGCTTTCAGTGCAGCTTGGCTTCGTGTGAAAGGACGGCTATTATCTATTAGGAAGCCAGGTTTCATCTGGGTGCCTGGTGGGGGGGTGTTTGAGCTGGAGGCATCAGAGGGAGTCTGTTTGTGCCAAGGTGTTTGCCTGGCTTGTGGTGTGGAGATCTTTCTATTTGAGAGTGCAGGCTTCCAAATGATTGAAAGTCTGGTGGAATCATCTCTTCTATTCATGCTTTCAGGTCTTTTTTCAATCTCTATGGCTTCTCTGATGATTCTGTGGCTGGGGTTTTCTATAGTGGCTAGGGTTTTAGTGCCACTGAAGTTGATGCTGTGACCTGTGGCTTTCATGTGTTGGACTAGTGAGGAGATGTGTTCCAGCTTTTTTACTGCATTTTTATATTCATCCAGGCGGGTACTTATTCTTCTGTTGGTCTGTCCAATGTATGTGGCCGGGCATGCTGCACAGGGAACTTCGTATATGCCTTGGTTTTCCAGGTCAATTTTGTCTTTGGGGTTTTTAAGGATGGCTGCTATTTTTTTGTCTATTTTGAAGGCAGTCTTGATGTGATGCCTGTGTAGTATCTTACTGATTTTATCTGTAGTACCTCTTATGTAGGGCAAGACAGCTCTTCCATAGGTCTGTTGATCTTCTAGGTCTCTGTTATATCTTGGTGTGTTTTTGTGGATCAAGCTGGTGATTTTGTTTTTGTGGAAGACGTTGGCGGTCAATACTTTAGTCAGGGTGCATAGTTCAGTCTTTATATGTGTCTTGTCTGCCAGGCGTTTGGTTCTGGTGATTAGTGTTTTGGCCACGGAGTTTATCTGTGCTGGGTGGTGGTGGGATTGGGCGTTGAGGTAGCGGTTGGTGTGTGTTTTCTTCTGGTATACGGTGTGTCCCAGTGTGCCATCTGTTCTTTTGTAGATTAGTACATCTAGGAATGGTAGTTGTTTGTTTATTTCCATTTCCATGGTGAACTTGATTTTGGGGTGTGTGCTGTTTAGGGTGTGTTAGGAAGTTATTTAGGTTTTCTTTTCCATGGGGCCAAATCACAAATGTGTCATCGATGTATCTTAGCCATAGTTTGGGTTTGTGGGTGGCATTAGCCAGGGCTCTGGATTCGAAGATCTGCTTGTAAGTTTCGACGTGGTTTCACTATTCACTCAAGTCCTGATAAAAGAAACTTTTGAAATCATCAAAAATAAATACCAACCAGCCAAACACCTCATGGAACTAATAGAACACTGCCTAACCAACACATATTTCATATACAAAGGACAAAGAGACAAGCAAATTGAAGGAGCCCCTATGGGATCACCACTGTCACCCATCATTGCAAACTTATTCATGGAAGAATTCGAATCCAGAGCCCTGGCTAATCTACAAAACAACAGTGGCCAAAACACTAATTACCAGAACCAAACGCCTGGCAGACAAGACACATATAAAGACTGAACTATGCACCCTGACTAAAGTATTGACCGCCAACGGCTTCCACAAAAACAAAATCACCAGCTTGATCCACAAAAACACACCAAGACATAACAGAGACCTAGAAGATCAGCAGACCAATGGAAGAGCTGTCTTGCCCTACATAAGAGGTACTACAGATAAAATCAGTAAGATACAACACAGGCATCACATCAAGACTGCCTTCAAAACAGACAAAAAATAGCAGCTATCCTTAGAAACCCCAAAGACAAAATTGACTTGGAAAACCAAGGCATATACGAAATTCCCTGTACATCATGCCCGGCCACATACATTGGACAGACCAATAGAAGAATAAGTACCCGCCTAGATGAACACAAAAATGCAGTAAAAAAGCTGGAACACACCTCCTCACTAGTCCAACACATGAAAACCACAGGTCACAACATCAACTTCAATGGCACTAAAACCCTAGCCACTATAGAAAACCCCAACCACAGAATCATCAGAGAAGCCATAGAGATTGAAAAAAGATCTGAAGGCATGAATAGAAGAGATGATTCCACCAGACTTTCAATCATTTGGAAGCCTGTACTCTCAAATAGAAAGATCTCCACACCACAAAACAGACAAACACCTGAGCACAAACAGACTCCCTCTGATGCCTCCAACTCAAACACCCACCCACCAGGCACCCAGGTGAAATCTGGCTTCCCCAATGGATAGCAGCCGTCCTTTCACATGAAGCCAAGCTGCACTGAAAGCCTCCAACACAGGAACAGAGTGTTGCCAGCCAATCAAAGCCACAAAACAGACAGAAGAAACCAGAAACACCAATCAATCAAACTCCAAGTCCAGTGAACACAGACCTAGACTCCTAGCCAATCAGAATAGACCAGCCTCGAATTTGAAACCAGAACCTGTGAGACCCACATCCATACAGAAGCCTGATGATGGCAGATGAGATTCTGCTGAAACGTTGCTACAACTTTAACAGCACTACAATGACGTGGGATAATACCCGAGGGAAGCTGAACAGCACACATGTAAGTACCCGCGAAAGCTTAAAAAAAACATATATATATATGTATATGTGTGTGTATATATATATATATATATATATATATATATATATATAT
>BLBF01000017.1:23914259-23927553 GCA_015471245.1 Laticauda colubrina
TCTCTGACTGGAGATTTTACAGTATCCTTCCCCTGCCAGGCCCACCAAACCACGCCCCACCAAACCACCTCCTCAGAACTGGTAGTAAACATTTTTGAATCCCACCACTGAAGAAGTTGTATCTTAGCATGAACCTAACATGAATTTGTTGGTGTCAAAGACATGAAATGCTAAGGTAAATCAATTAAAAAGTGGCAACTAATTCTGATGTCATATTTTGTGAAAGTTGTAATTCAGATATTCAGCAGAATCTGTTTAAACTAGATCAGTCCAAAGCCATAGGCTGCATATGAACAGATAGTAATTTGACTCCACAAGATACTATATATAACAAGGAATTTTTTTATTTATATACATTACCTATGTCATATTGTTTATATGCAGCTTTAGACTATTCCTCTTCATTCAGTGTGAACCATTGAGAGAACCAAGAGAGAGACATCAACATTAGAAGAGAATGATTTAAATAACTGAAACGTGTATTGCATTTACTCAAAAGATAGGTAGCCATAATTTAAGAACTACCCACAAAAAAGTTTTGATAAAAAATAATTATTTGCTTCCATAAAGTGCAGGAAAGGTAGCCTTATTTTCTGATAAATGATGTTCCTATTGATAGCTGGTCTGTTCACAAATGTATATTTGGAAGACAGTGGTTGTTAGTACTACAAAATTATTTTTGGTCCTTTTAAGTTGCTGGCACATATAAAAACCACTCTGAGGGGTCCTTGATGCTCTCTGAACTTAGTTGTTTTCTTGCAGGCATTTCATTACCCAAAGTAGGTAACAACATCAGTGTTAGCAAGAAAACCAAGCTCAGAAATCATCCCTCATTTCAACCCTGAGCCACAAATATTCTCATTTATTAAAACCCACTCTGCAATAAGTTACTCATCTTTTAGCTTAGCAGCCTTTATTATCTTGCTCAGTGATTGCATTTTATCACAAATAAGGCCAACATGCATAGTGAAATGATTGTCTATGCAACTTCTTTTTTCAATAAAGCATTTCTGTTTAATATGGGTACCAAAGAACAGTAATTGATTGCCAGCATTAATCATGAATGAATGCAAGTATGAGGCCATTAATCAAGTATGAATGCAAGTATGAGGCCATTGAATGATAGCTATTAACTTCTAGCCTTTGTGTGTCTATAGTTTAAATAATCAATGAGAAGAATCTATCCTGTAAAAGGAAAAATTTCCAAATGTGCTTTTCTTTTGTAAGGTTTCTAATTTAGTCTCTTATTGACACTTTCATGAAATTTATTCATCAATTCATTTTTGAAGCAGTTTAAAAAAAAGTTGGTGATCACATCTATATTAAAATATTTCTACAAGGACAATATGTGGCTAATTTTTGAACTTTTAAAATATTTTTCCTTATATGTTCCAAGTGAAGTTATTCATTAGAGTTAATTATCAATTGCTACAAGTACTGAGAAATTCTGAGTTTTGGAATCAAGACTGAAAAATCTAATCTGAATTTTCCTGTAAATCAGAGATAGATGAGCACTGAAAAACTGTCTAGATGTAAGGTGTAAGATGTAATTAATTGTTACCATGGTCTTAGCTCTAAGGCTTTATGGTACAGAGTTAATTAAGATCTTCCCTATATTAGTGGTATATAGACTTTCTATCACTCCTTACTATTACCTGTATTGACCATGGCTGACAACATTTGAAAACTTAACATGAAGCTCCAAGGCTTCATTTCTCTGAAACCTTCTGTGGGCTTCCAGTTAGTACATTGTGCCTTGGGAGTCTTGCTGTAGGATTAGATGCATATTCATAAGTCCAAAACTATTTGACACATTTCTGCTAAGAACTATATAGTGATGTTTTTTCAGTACTGGCTTAGTACAACAAATGAGCAGTCCTCATGAAAATGTTGGGACCTGGTCCCCAACCCTAGGCTATGGACAAGCACCAGGCTGTGGCACACCAGAAACCGGCTATGCAAACAAGCCAAGCCCCATCCGTGCATGCGCAGGGTGAAGGCAACCATAGAGGCAAACAGGAGTCAAAACCATGCCTCCTGTCCACAAAACAACAACAACCACAACAACCCTCTCCACAGAATTGATCCCTGGCACCCAAAAGCTTGGGGGTGGGGAGAACAGAGCTACAATATTCTCTACTTTTCTGTTAAAGATGCACAATGTAGATGCTTCATCAGATACAACCATCATCTTTTGGAGGTTGAGGAACCTGTTCTGCTCTTCTAAAGAACGGTTCAAATTATTGCACAAAGTCTTTTTACAGGTAGCTCCAGTTTTGCCAGTCAGCTTGAGAATATTTGTGTTTTTTCATGTATTAAAATTGGGTAGGACAGGTTATTCTTGGTTAACTAAGGAGTTTTGTTACTGATTTGTTTTGCTATTATGTTTTATGATGTAGTTCAAGATTTAATGATTGCCAACTCTCTTGAGCACATCTGGAAAAACATATTTTGAAAAATACAGTATATCACACAATTTTTGCTTCAAATGACCCAGTATAATGGAAGCCTGTAATGTGCTCTTAACCTTTTTTTTTAAAGTTTTTGTAATATATGGATCTCTACTACAGACATTTCCCTACTCTTGAGGTATAACATTTTCTGTTCATCTTTGAAGCAACAAAATTATGGTGACATGACATTTGCCAATTCCTGCCCTGCCTTTATTGCTTCTACTTCCAATCATTGCCAGTCCACTTAATTTCCCTTCAGGAGATCGTGCTTTTGGATGCCTTTGAGATAAGGAGATAAATTTTACTTTTAACTTTAGCTCCATTTGGGATGCCTTAAAGTTATTTCAGTCATGGGGATAAGGTGCAGGCAATGTCGTGAGGAGGTTAAAAATGCAGAAGCCTTTGAGGAAAGGGGAGCAAGCTCTGGAGAGGAACAATGAACGACTTCCATTTTGTTTGTTTATTCAGTCAAGCGATTATAAGATAACAGGTGTAAGTATAAACATAGTTAGGAATACATGAAATGGATACATATAAGAAAAATAAAATAAACAGGACAGGGACAGTAGGCACGTTGGTATTGTTTTCCTCAGCGGCTGAAAAAAAAAAAAAAAGATGTGCGAGCAAATTTGCCTTTTTTTCCCGGGATGTGTGTTTGGAGAGGGGGGGGAGGGGCACTCGTTAGGCGCGCTTTTTTTGTTTTGTTATTTGGACCAAGTGGTCCTCAGGATGGGAAGCAACTATCGAGGGAAAACGACCCGGGGTGGCTGGACAGAGACTTCCCTCGTCTTCTTCACACGCCATTTCCTGCTTTCGTGTTTACTTCCCGGTTCACCTCTCCCGTCACGGGCACAGCAAATCAAAACACCGCTTTCAAGGGAAGCCCAAGACGGGAGAAGCAGGGGAGTGAATGGGACGACAGGGCAGAATTTGTCCCGGAAGGTAAGTCCGGGGTGGCTTCTCTCGAGAGCTTTCCCGTTGTTGGAGCCCCAGCCCGATCTGACATGAGCTCCTTCGCCTTCTCCTCTTGCAGATTTATCCGGAGCCGCGCACCGAGAGCGAGTGCCTGAGCAATATCCGCGAGTTTCTTCGGGCATGCGGCGCCACCCTTCGCCTGGAGGTGAGGAAATGGGATGGGAGGCGGCTGCATGTCTACCTGTGGTGCGTCGGGGGAGGGGGAGGAACGGGGTGGCTCACCGCCGCCGTAAAATATCTGCAAAAGGATGAATCGGGGGGGGGGGGATACAGAAGACGGAATGGGGTGGCTGCGAACAAGAAACCTCCTTGTCTCTTTTTTGACACAGGCGAGGCTGCCAACAGCCCGGTATTAATCTCATGATTTTTATCTGCATGTCCATAAACTGTTCACACGGATCAATCTTACATTTTCTCTCTATTTAAAACAGTAATTTATGCCACCCTGCTGTTGCACTGTTTGAACAAGGTTTGTTTTTTTTTTGCAATCAAGCTTAAAGGTATTAAGCTTCCCGACAAAGAACTCCCGTGGAAGGACAAGTTAGGAAAGATAGGATAGATCTGAGGTTCTGGAGAACTGTGTGTTGCATTTGAATGCTTGTCTTGGGGCTGAGAATACTTACTCCACAATGCCCAGGCTGCTCTTGACCGGTATTAGCCTCACAGCAGAAAGTCTCCTAGTGTGGTTTCTGCTAGAAAGCTAGTAAGATACTTGGATTGGACAAAAAAAGTTAACCTTCACCTTGTATATTCACTTGCTTTTTTTCATATGTCTCTAATGCACCACACTGAAGCCTCTGGGTATTGTGAAAATCTACCCTGTGCTGTTTGATAATGGTGTGGTTTGTTACAAACCTAAGTTAGTTTAGTAAAGTTTTATTGGATAAGCCTGTTGTGTAAATATAACCAGTTTTGACCTCATGAGTAATTTAGTGATAGCTCTTTTCATGTCGGGGAACTGAGAGTCAGTTTGATATAGTTTAGGTTCTCCTAGGAATCAGAAGATTATGAGTTGTAGACCTCCCTTAGGCATGAAAGCTGGCTTGGTGACTTTGGGCCAGTCATGCTTTCGCAGCCCAACCCATTTCAAAAAGTTGCTATGGGGAAAATAGGAGGAAGGATGATTATGTGTGTTCACTGTCTTGAGTTGACCAAATTAAACAAAGTGGGATATATGTTCATTTAGGACCGTGGTCGCCAACCAGTGGGCCTGGGACCACTTCTGGTCTGCAAGAAAATTTTGGTGGTCCGCAAAGAAATGTCACCCCCAAAGCACCCCCCAAAGCAATTAATCCAGGCCATGTGAGAACACAAGGCTTGCGTAGCTTGCATTGCGAGCAACACAAGGTAGTGAGGGGAGTGGGGAAAGGGTGGAGGGGGGGAACTTGCCCACTCGCCTGACCTGGCCACTGGGCTGCTTCTTTCCACTTCTTTCTTCTTCTGCTTTTGGCTGAACGGAAGGAAAGCAGCAAAAGGCTTTCTCTCCCTCAAACTCCACCAGAAATGAGTCTTTGGGACCCTGCAAGGCATCCTGCTCCAAGAGGCTGTGCAGTTGCAACAAGTCTTACAAACACTCATTTCTGGCAGAGTTTGGGGGAGACAAAGAAAGACTTTTGCTGCTTCTGCTCCTTTGCTTGCTTGCTCTCTCTCTCTCTCTCTCTCTCTCTCTCTCTCTCTCTCTCTCTCTCTCTCTCCCTCTCTCTCTCTCTCTCTCTCTCTCTCTCTCTCTCTGTGTGTGTGTGTGTATGTGTCTCTCTCTCCCCCTCCTCCTGACAACAGAGCTGGAGATGGTATCCTCAGATCCCAAATAAAGAATGATCGATCGGTAGGAAAATGGGGTGAGGAATTTTCCTGCAGACTTTTTTGGGGGGATTTTCCCAGGGTTTCTGATCCACGGGATTTAAAATTATGAGTTTCGTGCTCCCTGAGGTCCAAAAGGTTGGCAACCCCTGATTTAGGATATCCTATATATTTATGGGTGTACCTTGCTTTCCTGTCAAAGGTTCTGCTATTAAACATTTTAATGCATCACTTTGGACAAAGTGCTCTATGAGCAAAGTACCCGTTCATTCATAAAAGTGTTGTTTCTATCATATCCAAAATTCCTTTAGTAAGCTTTTCATTAGTTGCAGAATTTTTTATTTGTCGTTTCATATGTACATTTGCTGTATACAAAGTCTTCATCTTAGAATCTCTATTGGAAATCTCACTCATGCAATGCCTGCCCTTCCCCTTCTTAAGGAGGCAAAAGGAAAAAAAGTAACTAAATTTAGTTATCAACCCCATTCATTACATCTTCTGTGATCTCTGTTTTCCCATTGCTTTCTATTCTTGCAAACATGTCTGTACTCTGCTTTATATGATGCCTTTTCTTCTTTAAACTTGTCACTTCTCTCTGTCATCTCCCTCTAAACATTATTTTCTTGGTCTTTTCTATCTTCTAAACCCATTTTTCCTTCCTTCATAGATATATTTTGCAATTTGTTCCTCATTTATTTTCTGTGATCTAACCATATTATCAGTTCTTCATTTTTTTCATCTTTAGTAAATGTTCTAGTATAAAGATGTGTATCTAAAGATACAGTAATCCATAAAAGTATTGTACAAATACATTTAATTTTTCATCATTTGTGCATAACTTGAACTTATTCACTGTATTTTTACTTTCAAACCTTGATCTTCTGATACATTGATTTTTTAGATCTATACTCGCTTTATTATACTGTGTATCTAATGTTTGCTATAAATCATAAAGATTCTTTTCAGTACAGTACTTAGTACAGTACTACAGCTTAGCAGCAGTACAGCATCTTCACGAAAAGATACATTTTTTCGAACATATATATTCTGTGTGTCACCATAAGTGTTTGTTATATAAGAATCCATAAATACATTAAATAATCAAGGAGATCTCATACATTATTGTTCCTTCTCTATTCTGGATCATAAATGTTTATTTCATTTCCTAAGCATTCCATTTATTTCATTCATACATTTGTTTGGTTTTATTTTAGCCCAGTGTGTGAACTCAACTATTGGCAATTATTAACAAAACTATATGTCTTACATTTTGGACCAACAAAGGCAGTTGTTTATTTAATAGCCAGTGATGAAAGAAATTGATTTAAAATTATTTATGTCAAGGATCATGCTATATATGGCGTGCCAGTGTGCCTGTAGATGTTCTCTTTGGTGCCTCAAGGCTATCTTCCATGCCTGACTGTTTACATTGAAGAGTTTGGAAGTTGTCATTAAGAAAGCAAAGCATCATATTTATTTCCAAGGCTGACCCTAGGAATTTTTAGAAAATAAGAATGAGTGGTTGCTTTTTTTTTACAAGTGTACTAACCTGCCCAGTAAAAGTACAAATATTTTGTTTATTTGTTTATTGATTTAGTCATGTCAGAAGCATCACAATTAAGACATACTATACAACACAAAATTTAAAACATAAAATACAGTATTAAAATATGTACAAGTTAAGCAGATCTTGTCTAGAAACTAGCAACATTAATTGAGTTCTTTTGCACTGCCACAAGATCCACAAAAGACAGGTATACATACGCGTTGTTGTCTGCATGTCACCACAATCATAAAGAGCAGAAGTAGAATAGGATTAGCCCTATTTGTTCAGAGTGTCTCTGGATGTTGCTATATCCATGCACAGTCGATCTAAAGAAGCCTCTCCTAGATTTTAACCTCTGATGAACTGGTTTTTGGGCCATGGGGAGGGTGTTGTCTAGATACTGATGATTTAAGTCTCTCTATACATGTTGCTGCTTCTCTATAACAGCAGGTGGAGCAATGCCAGCTAGATGATAGATCTTATCTAGAGGGATAGGTTTTAGTTATCCAGTAATAATTCTGCTAGCTTCATTCAGAGCAACATCGCAGCATGTGCTGATTTATAACAGAATGGGCAGGTATATTCACCTGCTGAGTAGCAAAGAACTAAAGCTGTTCTCTTAAAAACCCTTGATTTAGCACCCAGGTAGAGCTTATTAATATCCTGAGGAAGTGACCTTCAGTTTAGAGTTGGGACAGTGCTGCTTACCTTATCTGGAGTCATCCCCTAAATATTTAGGGCTGTAGCAATGCTTCAATAGCATCCCTTTCCTTATAATTTGCAGCTCCCTAGCAGCCTGCTTATTGCAAAAATAAAAAATAAAAAAATAGAATGCATGTACCTGAGGTTTTTTTTTTAATTTGGTTTTAACTGGTTATCCTAATAGTATCGATTCAGTTTTACTGAAGCTCTTTACAGAGCTTTTCAGTTAACCGATGTTCAACCTCATCAAATGTTTTTCCCTGTACAGTCATTGCTTGATCATCAGCATACATATAGTTTTTGGTACCTTCATGGAGTAGCGATCATTGGTTAAATATTAAAAAGGGTTGGAGCCAATACAGTACCCTATAATAAGCTGTTCCTTTTAATTCTTCACCTTCCCTGGAACTCCACAATGAACTGTTCTGAAGCAGATTCCTGATGATATTTATAAGTTTAAAATCTTTAGCCATATCTTAAACTTTCTGCTTCAGTCTTCGAAGCATAATACAAAGATAAAGTGGGAAGCTAGGTAGCATTCTGGTAAATTGGTATTTTGTGAATGGTTGTACTGATAGTCATTTTGTGAATGCGAAGGACCCCAATAATTCTGAAAGAGGGTTCACAATGTGAACTCTTTATTCCGAATGTGATCACCTGTTCAAAAAGGTTTTGCTACATAGGGCATCTATTCTCATGAAAATGAATTCGTTTTTTTTTTTAATTTTCAGAATTCATTTGCCGTAAAAATGAGCCAAAAAAATTAGAATTTGGGATGTGGAGAGATGACAATAAAAGCATTAGTAGGAATAGATTTATAAATATGCCAGCTGGAAACTGGAATTTATTCAAACCATGCCAGCGCTTTGCTTGGAGGAGCTCCCAGTGTAGCTTGCAAATCAAGAAAAAGTCTGTTCTGCCTTCCAAGCTTACACACTAAAAAGAAGTGACATCAAAGGAATAAGAACAGAGAAAGGAGAACAAAAATGAGAGAAAGGGAGAGAGAGAAAGAGATACTGAGATAGTAAAGCGGTCGCACCCTCCAGTCATATCTTTGATTATGATTATCATTGGTGCTGCCTAGTGACCTGTAGTATACCCTATACCCGTGATGGCGAACCTATGGCATGCATGTCGGAAGTGGCACACAGAGCCATTTCTTCCAGCATGCCAGAGATCGCCCGGAAGACTCGCACTGTGCATCTGCACACGCCCCCGCCAGCCAGTTGATTGTCGGGTATCTGCCACGCATGTGCAGGGGAGATGTATGCACAGAGGGCGGGGCGCCTGGGGGGGTCTTGCATGCATGCGCAGAGGCACGCAGTGTGCAGAGGTCACATGCACAGAGGTGTGCGGTGAGCATGCAGGGCATCTTGTGTCCAGGGATGGGGTGTCATGCGCACATTGCATCATGGGCATGCATGTGCACATGCATGCACACTTTCAACATGTCATGTTGAAAAGGTTAGCCATCACTGCCCTACACAATAGCCTTTGGGGTGACTGGAAAAGTATATGTGTTTGTAAAGTTCTTTTTATCATTCTTTTTATCATTACAGAAATTTGCTGGGTGGTAAGCAAAAAGCTAACTATATAAGCTATGACATACATGGTTTGGTTATTTAAAAAGAAAACATCACCCTAGAGAAGCTCTGTTTTTTATTTCTTTTGATCCAAGCTGATCTTAATTGGTGGATAAATTTATCAAGAGAGAGTACCAAAGAGTATCTGTCTTTTTAAAGGGATTCTCATATCTTGATTGTGACATCTATTTTATGGGATATTAAGCTAGGCAGATTAAAATGAGTCATCTTCCAGCAGATTATTAAAAAGACCAAATCCAATAGTGTCGCTGGATTGTACTGTATAACATGTGCAGTTAGAGGGCTAAATAATTTTCAGATGTCTTTTGGACACTTGATGTAAATACTTGTTCAGTGTTTGTTATATCTGTACAATATATTTCTGTACATAATCAGAACAGAATTGCAGTAGAAAGATTAAGAATAAAGTAGTGCTAAAATATTTGAGAGAAGGAATTTCTATCTGGATTTTTTGCCCTGGCATCACATATTAAAGAAGTTGTGCTTCTCAGCTTTTTTTCCACCACAGAAAATCAGCATCAAATCATTCTAGGCTAAAAATCAAGACAAGTGATATGTCTCTGACAAGTTGGCAAAACAGCCTTAGGTAATAGATGGCATTCCAGGCCATTTTTCACTGCAATAAATAAATTCAGTGCAAATCTGCAGCTATAGTCTTATTTAGTATATTTAGTATAGATCAGGGGGTATCAAATTGGATTTCTTTGAAAGCCGGATCAGCATTGTAGTTCTCCTCTGGGAGCCGGTGGCAGGGGTAGGTGTGGGACAGATGTCCCCTGCAGCATTTTGCTGACCAAAACAGGGCATGGGGGCTCCACATGTAGGCCCCCTGTGCTTCGTTTTCGTTCTCTATGGCCTCCAGCACTCTGCTGCCTGAAAATGGGCTGTGTGGCCTGTTTTGGGGCCTTTTGAGGAGGGTTTTCGGCCCATTTGGGGCCCATTTTTAGTCCAATTTTTTCAGCTCATTTTTCGGCCTGTTTTCTGCATGGTTTCGGCCTGTGAGTGCTGCAGGAGGCCATGGAGGGTGAAAATGCGGTGGAGGGGGCATACACTGCCTGTTTTAGCTGCCAGAGGTATTGTGGACTGGTCCCTTGATATTTCCAGGCCGGCCCCGCAGGCTAGATTTAAGTATCCTGCAGGCCTTGAGTTTGACATCCCCGGTGTAGATGATAGATCAGATCAGATGGAAACTCATCAACAGCATTTTTCTCTTGTGATACACACATTTGTCCTATTCCAGCCATCTGTTCGAGTAAAATCAGATAGATATCAAGGACATGCATCAAGATTCTGTACCCTAAATTTCTGTATAATCTCGTCTAGCAGTCTTTTATGTAAATCAGGGAGAGGAAATCTGAAAGACATCAGTTCTTTCTCACTATTATAAATGGACAAACAATGGGAAAAATTGTATATTGTACAGTGGTTGTATAGCATTGTAGATAAGACATATTTGCAACAACTCCACCCAAAGCACCTAAATATAGAAGGCAAGTCTGTTTAAACCAGATTTTAGAATCCAGTTCTGAGAAGAATTGGAATTCTGCAGTACAGTGCATCTCAATATTACCTAGACAAAGACAAAACTGGCATTATGTAAATAATAAAAGTAGTAGAATTGCAGGATAGCCTATAGAAATCTTACTATGCCCTTACATGTTCTCTTAATACCATTAGATACCAGAAATATTAAAACTTGATGGAGAAAGAATACAGTTAGTTTTATCTGAAAACTCATGAGATCTATTTCAGTTATTCCAAGAATGATAGACTTGGCTCAATTCAAAATGATTAAAACTGAGCATTATTTAGAATAGTGCAACCACTTACACTTCCAAAAACTAAACCATTATATCCATCACAATTACAAACTACATTTTACCTTAGATGGTATACTTCACATGCAGGAGACTCTTATATGTAGTGATGGACTACCTTCTTCATGCTAAGTTTGGTATAGGGAACAAACAGCTTTGCTCTCCTAATGCTTTGGTGCCATCCCTTACACTGTAATATCTGCCTCTTGAGGAAGTGCTAATGATTGAATGGTATGTAGCATTGTATTTATTGTTGTTAAGGTTTTTGCCTAATGACTAGAAAGCGAGTAATACAGAACCAAATTAGTTATTAATGGGCCAAAGAGAAAGTCTTTATGATTTCAGTTGAGATTGAATTATAAAGTGGTGAGATATTACACTGCTAGATATCCTAGGAAGTACATGTGCCATGAAATGAAAACCAACCCCAAACCTTTCCTGTTCTTGTTGTAGATGAGGGATAGGAATTTCTTTTTTTAAAAAACTCCAGAAGTATTAGGGCATTATGGATCTACAGAAGTTCAGATGTACTCTGGACAGATGCGGGAATGTTTGAAGTTGTAGTGTTGTCCATGCTAAAAAAGCAACACAGGAAAATCTTAAGTTCAAAACAGAGGCAATTCCTGTATACCAGTAATAGCTACATATATAACTTTAGAGTTGGCAATCAGTCTTGAAATTGAGGTTTCAGAAATGGGGAAGAAAAAGAAAAAAATAACAGAAATGCACCCAATGCGCATTAATATGGTTTATCAGCCATCATGTTTTGAATATAAATATAGTATTACAACATAGTCTGCTGAAACTCTCCCAAATGTACTGAAATGCATGGATATTTTCATTATGGCATATTCTACTTATTTGTTTTAGGAATTGATATTTCTACCTGCATAGTCTATTTATTTCTTTTTGGCTTACTGCGAGAAGATCTGTAGGTAGCATCCCAGAGCCTTCACAGCTCTGCTTCCTGAGAAGCAACTGCAGAAAAATAGGCAGGGAGTCATTTATCTAAATGCAATTTCTGTGATATAAAGAAAGGCGTGCCTTAGATACTGGTCTCTGTTCATATGACTGACGTCTTACATGAAGAAACTTTTGATAATCAGTGCACTATATACATACTTTGTTCTTCCTTCTTCCATCCTTTATCCTGTTTGTTTTCCTGTTGAGTAACACATGCAAGGTGCAGAATGCAGATGATCATGATGCTTCAGTTCGGGTGGGTCAATCAACTTGTTCCAATATGCCAAATAGTCTCAGTCTGACAGGAAACATAAGCCCCTTAACATCCTGTTTTTTTATGACTCCTTTTAATGCTGGTTTAGAAAACTATTACTGAGTGAGAATTTACAATGGAGGTGAGTTTAAATCTATTTTCCCCTTGCTATTTTAGAAAAATTTTCTTGCTTTTAAATAATTTGTCATTTAATTTTTTCATTTTAAATGATTTAGGACACCACTTTTTTGCCTTTATCTTGCATCATGTTGTTTAAGTGTTTCTGAAACATAGAATCTAGATTTTTTAAAAAAATCTTTACAAATCAGTGGAAGTTTTCTTTTCTTAATAGACTTGAGGAAGAAATTTGCAGAATATTTTTTGTTTTACTTAATAGAATCAAAATTGTCACAGTCAAGCCATTGTTCTGTGTCTCTGATGTTAAATTTGGTATTTTTGACATTTGTTTTTGATGTTATACCTCTTATTAGAGGTAAAGCAAAATTGGAGTATGCTTACAAGATGTGGAAGAGGTGCAGGATGTAAATTACATTTTATATACTTTGCTTTACAACAAAGTATAAATAAAAAGGTGTAATGAAGTAATCCTAATGTCTATACTGTTTGCCCTTTATATAAAAAGTTTACAACTTCTACAAAATATTTTGCTGTGAAATGCTCTGAAAAGCTAGCAGCATTTAAATTATGAAATAGAAAAAGCTATAGATGTAGAAATGAATGAATTTGATAACACACATGGATGGGGCTACACACCCATAGAAAAATAGATTTTATAACAACTATTATTTTCTACATATTGGTACATTATAATAACCTTTATATTTTAATTTAGTGGATTTTCTATTTTTTAATTTAGTGGATTTAGGTTACATAAAACTAAGAGTTTTTGTATATGTGTCTAATAGTTAATAAGAATAAAAAAAAATAGAAGTTTTCATTTTTCTGTATTTATAGTACATGTGGAATGTATTTTCAAAAAACAAAAAAGCTGACTGTATTGCTAATATTTCCTAATGATGTTTTTTATTAATTTTGCTTTCTAAAACACTGAAGTAAATACTATTAAATGACATTTAAATTATTTCCTTCATCATCATCATCATCATCATCATCATTATTATTATTATTATTATTATTATTATTATTATTATTATTATTAT
>BLBF01000017.1:23941949-24015324 GCA_015471245.1 Laticauda colubrina
AGATTACAGACAAAAAGATCCAGCCCAACCACATCACCAACATAGACGAGGTGCCCCTCACTTTTGACATCCCCGTGAACCATACTGTGGAGAAAAAGGGGACCAGCACGGTATCAATATGTACCACGGGCATGAGAAGTTGGCTTTCACTGTTGTTCTTGGTTGCCATGGTAATGGACAGAAGCTACCACCTATGGTCATTTTTAAGAGGAAGATGCTGCCAAAAGAAAAGTTTCCAACCGGAGTTATTGTTAAGGCCAATCAAAAGGGCTGGATGAACGATGACAAAATGAGAGAGTGTCTGAGAGAGGTGTATGTAAAGAGACCGGATGGTTTTTTCCACACATCACTGTCCCTGTTGATCTACGACTCCATGCGCGCCCATCTCACCGCTACTGTGAAAAACCAAGTAAAGCAAATTAATTTGGAGCTTGCCATCATTCCGGGAGGATTAACAAAAAAACTCCAACCGCTGGACATTGGTGTAAACAGGGCGTTCAAAGTGAAGTTGCGAGCGGCGTGGGAGCGATGGACGGCAGATGACGAACACACCTTTACTAAGACTGGGAGGCAGCACCGGGTGAGTTACGCTACCATATGTGAATGGATTGTGGATGCCTGGGCTAAGGTATCTGCTTTAACTGTTGTCCAAGCTTTCGCGAAAGCTGGCATCATTGCTGAACAGCCACCTGGTAACGAGACTGACTCCGACAATGATGAGAGGGAACCCGGCATGCTTGGTGGTGAAATTGCCCAGCTGTTCAATTCAGGCACAGAAGATGAAGACTTTGATGGATTTGTGGGAGAAGATTGATTAAAAAAATAATGTGAGTGTATTGTTAAATAGTAGAATGAAGTTCAAATAAACTCGATGTTTTGATTCTGTTACCTTTTTTTTGTAGACTGTATGTTTTAGCATGCGTCTTATAATGTGGTGCGCCTTATGTATGGGTTAAGTACAGAAATAGACCCCGTAATTGAGGCTGCGCCTGAAAATCCGGTGCGCCTTATGGTGCAGAAAATATGGTATTATTGATTTAAGTAACCAAAATGTATTTTAAATGCAAGTTTTTTTCCTTATACAGAAACAATAGATTCATCTACTGTATATGATTTGTCAATGAGTTCTCTAGGATTTCAGATTTTCCAGGCCTATCTGAAGTTAAGCTTTTTGCTTATAAATTATTTTTTTCTTTTGAGTTATGACCAAGTCCTCTAATTTTTATCTATTTTCTGGGGTCATTGCATACTCTTGAGAATTTTCATTTTTCACATTTTTGCCTTTTCTGAAGAATAAAACATTTTCAAAGAATTTTCATGTCTTACACTTCTTGTTTTTTTCTTCATAATTGTAACATTTTAATTTAAAGTTTTATGTGTTGTAGGTGCTACAGAATATTCTGGAAACAGAAAATGAATATGCTAAGGAATTACAGACAATGCTTTCTAGCTATCTACGACCCTTACAAACTAGTGAAAAGTAAGTGAATTTGGTCATTGAAAATGTTTGAGTTAGATGGGAGATCCAGAGCCAGTGTCAGATATGGTGGTTAAACTTACAAACACAATTGAAATCACAATTGAAATTTCCACCACTAAGCATTGCAGTCATAAGGCAAGACATCATGTGACCGGACTGATTTATGATAGCAATTGCAACACTCCCCATTGCAATCATTAACTAAGAATTTTAAGTGAGTGTCCACCCCAATCCAAATGGGATTGCAGGATTGGTCCTTCATGGTTCAGAGCCAGGTAAGGGATTGCCTCCAACTCCCTCCACCCACTTATCTCCCCATCCCATAACTGTCATTTGGCTACCCTGTACACTGCCTAGTAGTGCGGAAAGCAGCCCCAATACTTGTTCAGAAGGCTTTCCTAGAATTGCACAGTTTTCTAAAGGAAATACAGCTTTCTGAAGGCTCCGGGAGTCATATGTAAAAAACATTTACCAGATAAGCTAGGTCCAAAAAGAGGACAACAAAGTCAGAGTGGCACTCTGGTTCGGCCATAGTGGCTACACACAAAGTGAAAGGCTGGTGCAGGAAACTGGTAGAGAAGGCAGATGGACAAACAAATGTTTCTGAGGCAGCTGAGGTATCCCTTGATGTGGCAATCAACTCCAGAGCTGTGTGATTCTGTGGCTGCCTGCCATTCTGCAAGGCAGAGTGCAGAGAGGACCAAGGGGCATAGATGAGTGGGAAATAGGTGTGGGGAATTGCAGCGTGTATGTGATTGTAAGTGTAGATGGCCTGTCAAGTGCCCAAATTTTGTTCATGTGACCACAGGAATGTTGCAACAACCATAACTTTGGGTATGGGTCGTAAGCAGGGGTGGGATACTACCATTTCACACCTATTTGCTAGAACCGGTTGTTAACATTCTAAGCAGTTTGGAGAATCGGTTGTTAGAAGAAATTACTGGCCTAATCCTATAATGCAGGAAAGAAACATTCTGGTGTTGCTTATGGAAATTGCCTGTCCGTTAACCCTTATTACATTGTTGGCAGGACTAGACCTCCTGTCTCAAGAACGTCTCTGGAATTTTTTCTTCTCCTTTGCTGGTACTTTGCTTGTGTAGAGTGACCATTCAAAGTTAAAATGGCAATGAAAAAAGTGACTTATGACCATTTTTCACACTTACGACTGTTGCAGCATCCCCACAGTCACGAGAGGCCAGGCAAGGAGATGCATGCCTCGATGTGAGTGATATTGAGTTGGCCACACCTAGCCAATAACATGACCACCAAGCCATGTCCACCCAGTCACATGACCACCAAGCCACGCGTACCACCTTAGCCATGCCCACAGAACCGGTTGTTAAAAAATTTGAATCCCACCCCTGGTCATAAGTCATTTTTTCAGCAATGACGTCACTTGGAACTTTGCTGAATAAAAGGTTTGTAAGCTGAGGACTAAGTTTATTTGTATTTGAGATCGTCAGGAAACTAGCCTGGGAAACCCTAAACATTCTGGAAGAAGTAATGGCAAATATTTTGCTACCAAGAAAATTTCACAGACATGTTTGGAAGCTGAATTTGGCTCAAAAAAAAAAAAAAGATTTTACTTAACCTTTTTAGTAGCAAATGTGTTTTTTGAACAGTCTATATTAACAGTTTGATAGGGAATGAGAGCAGTTCATTAGAAAAGTGCCAGTCAGAAGGGCACATAGAAACATAAGTTGCCATTCTTAAATAATTGATTACCTATTATTAATTTTTTTTAGATGGCATTGCCCTATACAGTATATTGAATTAATTTATTCATAAAGAATCAGTTGTCTTGGCTCCTTGTGTCTTGACTTTATTCAAGTCTGCTCTGGATACTACCTGCTTTCTAATTTCTTCAGGTATTGCACATCTTCAACTGCAGTTCTATTACACTGCTTACATGTTCACATTTGGATTATTTTATGGTGGAAGAGAGCAGCCAATTTCCTAAATGAAAGGAGAAAGTTTCTTTGATAGAATATATGGTCAGTGCAAATTGTTCTATTGTATTATGTCGTGCAAAAATGTAGAAGGAATGGCAGAAGCTGGGGCAAAGTGAAAAAGGGATTAGCCTAGAATCCCTTTGTTAGCCACAAATGAACTAAGTCCACCTTGAGTGCCCTTAACCTTTATCTAACTCTAACTCTGATGTTTGTTGAGAAGATTCTTATGCATAGGCTTCTAGCATTAAATCAGTTTAATTGAACCAATAATGTGTCTTGGTCTTGGGTCTGGCAAAAAGGCAGGCGGGAACTCTCTGATGCCAAGGCTAATCTGAATAATTTTTTAGAAGAATTTTGTTTTAATATTCTTATTTCCTTGGTTACAGATTAAATTCTGCAGATACTTCATATTTAATGGGAAACCTAGAAGAAATTAGTTCTTTTCAACAAATGCTTGTACAATCTTTAGAAGAATGCACTAAGTAAGTAGTGGCAGGATTGTTTTTTATTTTTTTATGTGGGGTATTTATTGTTTGTAAGCCACCCAGAGTCACTAAGGGGGTGGCCTTCAAAATCTTCTAAATAAAAAAGTAAAATAAATTTTAAAAATCTTTGTTAACCAGTCAAAAATGAAACTTCTCACCTCTGAGGTAGACTAAGAAAAAAGACTCAATAAAAACTTATATCAAGTGAATTGAGACAATGTAATTTTAAGCTTCTTCCTCTCTTCCTTCTCCTTTTTGAGGTTAAGTTGTATTTGTCTAAAGGCTGATGAATACTTCCTGTAAAGCCACTTTTGTTATATATAAAAAATTTTAATTTTTAAAAAGTTAAATTAAATTTTATTATAGCCTGAGGCCACTGTACTTACGAACATATAGGCAAATAAAATGTCAGAGTAGCTATATAATTATATACCTAAAAATTCAGAGAACTATTTTATTCATTGTATTTTCTGTATTATCACTAACTTTAAAATTACTTTCATTTTACCTCCAATAACAGCATAAATAAAGGTTCATCCATAGTTTCCATAGATCACAAAGTTCATTAAAATTACAGGTGCTAACCCAACTTGGACAGGGTGACATTGGGAGCAGACAAAAAAAAATAAATACCAAAAGCAAAATATCAATGCTAGTTAAAAACTTGTTAATTGGTAATCAGGAATCAAAATGTATTCAGTGTCCCCAGATGAGAACTTTGTTCATGCTGATCCAAATGTGGAAGAGCCATGTGTTCACTGTCTTTTAAAGGTGAACTGTACGCCAGTTGGAACCAGCCATAAATTGAGGAGGAGGGGGTTGTTTGAGAGGACAAGTACCACCTTAAAAAAGGAATGCCTCTAGGTCCCATAAAATGATAGTTTCAAAATTGATCAGAAGTGAGCTTTATCTGTTGGAGTGTAAAGGAAACACAGATGTGCTTGGAAAAAGTCATCCTACAAATCATTTGGTTCTATGTTATGCAGGGCTTTATAATTTCACTGGAAGCTAATGCAGTTTGTGGAGTAATAGTGCTACGTAGGCATGCCAAGAAACAGTCATAGCTATCTATGTTGCTGCATTCTGGACCAATTGTAGCTTCCAGGTGGTCTTTAAAGATATCTCCTAAATTATTAATTTAGCTGCTAGGTGTAAAAATATAGTATGGCTCCTTATTATGAAATTTAGCACAAATTCCCTTGAAAATATATAATCCCATTTCAGAAGCACATTCAATTTTTTTTGGTTTAATCTTACTTAGTTATTTCAGTGGATTTTTTTTAAAAAGCATGGTATTTTTTTCACACATGCTTACCACAGACGAAAAATGTTTCCTTCTGTTGAGAACCTTGCCAACGTTTGATTGGGTATATATTTTGTTGTGAGATATTTCTTGTTCTTTTACTAAAATTGCGTACCAATTGTACTGTTATTCCACTGCAACTATATGAATAGTTGCATGGAATAATAATATATATCCCAAATGTGCTTCTTCATGATATAATCTAAAAAATGAAAACTCCAGACCTGTTTTATCAAGGAGTGTTATTAAGTATGACTGTTTTTATAAACTTAAACAGTCTTTACTGAAACCATTTTTTAAAACCACAGAATACAACACCTCCCTCCCCCCCCAGCATTTCAAGAGTACCATTTCAGAGTGGATAAGTCGCTGTACATTACTTTCACAATTATTCGTGCAGGTATACTGGTGGCCAGATAGCTGGTGAGCCAGGTTCACATTTTGCTTTATTTTATTATTTTATTAATTATTATTTCAAACATACAGTATATTGTAGCCACTCATCTTGGAACCAACTCTTCATTTTTTATTTATATGCCTTTAAATAATTTGGGATTGAGATGCTTTTGGCATTGTAAATTACTACGATGGTTCTGGTGACCATTTTCAGCATATGGCAAGAACTGTGGAGTATTCATGGGCCTTTATAGTGCTGACTTTTTCACTCTGAAAAGTTTTCTTCCTTGAAATCTGCAAACCATCTATGATTACTTTTTTGCCAGAAGCTAATGGAGAGCCAGAGTCACTAAAAGTGGCTTTATTCCCCCCCCCCCTTTCATATTTTTTAAATTGTCGGCTTGAACTGAATTGAATTATTATTGTACCAAATAGTAATTAGTGTAAAACATAATAATGTTTACTGTATTTTAATTGTTGATTGAAAATAATATTTTGTAAAGGGAATGCAGATATGTTAAATAATAATTTGTAGAACTGTTTCCTGCTACTTTGTTTTCTTCACTATTTTTCCATCCAAATAAGAATGTTCATATGAACTTTGATATCAGTGCCATCTGTATCCTGATAAATTTGAAGGCATTGGGTCTTCGATAATTTTTTAAAGGTACATTGATGTTGTTTTATTTCAGATTACCTGAAGCCCAGCAGAGGGTTGGGGGTTGCTTCCTAAATCTCATGCCACAAATGAAAAACTTATACCTTATGTATTGTGCCAATCACCCATCAGCAGTAACTGTTCTTACAGAACACAGGTATGTGCACCTAGAAATGATACAAATCAGGAAGAGTTTATATATTTACGTTTTGCTTCTTTTTCTCTCTTTTAGAAATAATGTTGGCAACAATATAAGCCTGTTGCCTTGGTATTTTCATTTGATTGTGGTGGAAATGCATTTTAAAAGTTTGAGTCATAAATAACAATGTTTTTGTGTTGGACTTGAAAATAAATATAGTTTCTTTAAAATGTATAGCTTGATGTTGTCTTCAATAAAAGTTTGCTAATTTCAAATTGAAGAGTCCTGCTGGATTTCATCAAAGAGCTCTCTAGTCCATATGTAGAATCACAGAAAATGGATTGTTGGTATTAAACATTAAAATCTTGAATGGTTTGAGACTGAGTTATTTAGTATATTTAGTATATAAATTAGGCCATCCAAATCCTTTGAAATAAGTGCTTCATTAGGCAGAATGCATGCAAAGCACCTCTCTTTGAACAGTTAAAACAGCTACATCCCTCTCATGCAATTGCTTCAAATGTTTTTTCTTGATTATTTCTCTATATAGGCAGCAGCACAACCAAGACTGTTTAATGATTCAGCAAAAACTGCTTTGTATATGTTCCTGTAGATTATATTTCTCCCCAAAGGATTTGGATAGCTATAATGTAACCTAAAAGAAGTTTTGCTTATGGATTGATTCATCATGTGATAATTTGGCAAGTGGATATGAGATAGTGGTCTCTTTTCTATTTTTTAAACTAAGCATTAAAAGTTTTCTCCGTTGTGTTTTAAAGGATTTGGTCAGCAGTTTTGTTGTTTTAGGATAATTTATGAAACATTTTAGTTATGATATACAAAAGAGATTTCTTTTTGGATACAATAGGCATTTTTAGAGGACTAGTTTGTTAACTAGGTGGAAAAAGGCCTTCTCCAATGTTAGATTTTTTTTTCATTTAGAGTTTTTTTAAGCTCACATTTTCTCTTATTTTTAGCCTTTTAAATTATCATCTTCTCACTGTGTCTTTTAAAACATTTAAAGTAACTTATTGATGGCTTTTATGGATGGTAGCATTCTAATAGATACATGATAGAAAATCTGTTTTTAGATGTTATAGTAGAATGGCTGGTCAAAGTAATATATTTATTTGAGTTTGGACATGTCTTTGCATTTAATATTATTACTTTAATTTTTTAATATTATATTTTGTATGTTCTCTTGGAAAAATACTGTAGTTTGAGAGACAATTTATAAATAATTAAAACAAAGAAATGGCTATGAGGAACATTGCAGTTCAGAGGCTGAATGCCACAGAATACCAAATATTTGGAAGGGAATAGTAGGATTATTGCCTTAAAGCCTTTTTTGCACTTTTTGGAAGAATCTGGTTTGCTACAATCAGAGGCTGAATGGGAGCTTGTGGGACCTTTGATCTGATCCAGTGCAACTGTTTTTATTCTTCTTTCTGTTATGTATTTTTAAAAAGCCTTTTCAAGTTACTGCATGAAGAGATTGCCCAAGCAGCATGCTATTATTGCAAGTGGGGCTAAGATTTTATATTTTATAACAGTTGATCATTGGAAAAAGTTCTGGTATTATGTACACCAAGGTAGTTTTCAAGTTTGTGGGAAAAATATAAAAAAGTGTGTGTGTAAAGAGTGCTTTTAATGTGATTGTGTTGTGAATTTAATTGTTAGGAGCAAGAAATTGAACTTGCTTTGACAGCCATTAAATGAAGTATATTTCATGCTCAGTTTAGAATTTTGTCTGGTGGCCATTCTAGAATAAGACCAGAACATTGCCTTTTCTGGTAGCTAAAATTGTAATAATTGATAAAGCACAATACAATGCAAATAGGTTTGGCTGGGAAGGATTTCTGTCCAGATTTTTCGAATAAAACACTTCCATGCAGCCATCCTAGCATGATACCTGGATTATTTTTCATTTCATGAATTCTGTTTATATTACAAGGGCTGTCATCAAGCCAGCCAGTTTAATTATTTGAGATGAATTGGTTGCCTATGAAAGTACTGTAAATAGAATACATTCTGAAGAAAATATATACTTTACACATGTCTTAATGTATATTTTCAAATGCATGCAATGATTTTATTGTAATATGTTTCCTGGGGAAACTGTTGAAATCTGGAATACAAACAAAATAGCTTTATTTTAATTGTTATGGCTGTTAGGAGTTAAATATTATTTGATGACATATAATTGATCAAAAATTAATAAGAATAAATTGTAAAGCATACAATAATTACAACTAAGAATAAGTTGTAAAACATACAATACTTCAGATATATTGCTTAAAAGTAACAAACCTATCTGAGATAGACACTATTGCTATTAGTTGCATAAACTTAAGACAATATAGCTGGAGCTTAATTAGACATGACTATTGCATTAGTCTCATTGCTTTTATATCAAATTTCAAAATGGGAAGCTTGGAAAATCACACTTACAAGAGATTAATTGGCATGTGGGATTTCGATAAGCATCTGAGGCAGAAAATCTATTGTCCCTCCCTCATGTGGTTTCCTAAGGGCTGCTAACATAGGGGTGATGTCATACTTGAAGCAACAGCCTCAGAATAAGGCATTCAGTGTTGAAGCGCAGTCAGGAGCTCAGATCATTTAGTGAGTCAAAGATTTGCTGGAGGGTCTTGAGCATGCATTGTCTATGTGACATCTTTAGACCTTTCAGCTCTGAGAGTTCATGTTCTATGTATTATAGGCAGGAACTGGAAGTGTAAGTTATGACTTTGAGTGTTTTTGCACTTGTTTATAATTATCTATATTTATTCTTATTCTATTGTTTACTGATTTCTGATGAAAGTACTTGGAGATTTAAAACATTATTCTTGATTTGTAGTGGTTTTATACCTTTGCATAACAATTGATTAGATGTGATTTGGAGGACAATTTTAATTTGTGCTTTAATTCATTGATTTCTTAAGATCTTTTTAAAATTACAGTTCTGTATTCATGCATTCAGAAATAAGTCTCAGTGATATTAGAGGGTTAATAAATAGTTCTAAGACTGTAGAACTTAACATTGGGAAATGATTAGGGCTATCTAGATAGCAAAGATCTGCACCAGGTCAGTAACTCTATATTAGTTAGTAGTCATACTTTGCTTATTTGTTCTATGTAGCCAACCTGCTTTGAGTAAATATTACTATATAGTAATTAATTCTTTTGTATCGCATTTAGTTGTTTGTGCAACTAAAGAATTGGTTTTATCTTATTTTTCTGTTTTAGTCCAATACACTATGAATTTGCTGTTTAATGTTTCTCACATAAAGAGTCTTTATTAAAATAGCTATGATTTTGAAAAATATAGATTAATTTTGTGAACAGAATCATCATTTTCTAATGTGATGAAATATCTATATCCCAAGATTCATATTTAATCCCAAAGTAAAGTTCTTTCACAAGAAAAACAAATTGAAATAGTTAGCGAGTATTTACAGTAAATCAAAATTGTACTTTAAGTACTTAATGTTTTATGTAAATATAAAATCACAGTTCTATGCATCATAAAACTTTTTGTTAAAATAATATCATATAAACCTTTCAGAATATATTAGTGATTTTTGTTAGTGGTGTAGATCATATATATATATATATAAAATATATTTTCATAAAACATGGCTTCAATTTCATTAGCTGAAGAATCAAAATAGTCACTGCCAAAGAGGAAACTGTCTTGGTCATGAAAATATTAGTGAATAAGGCCTGCATCTTCTCTACTTTATCTCTTTTCTTCATGGAAATATTGACAGCTTTTTAAAAAAGCAATTTCTTTTTAATTTTCTTTCAAAGTGGTCTTAAGAAAGATCAATGAGGCTTTGGAAGAAATCAAAACATAATCCAGGTAGAGACCTTAAAATTCTATTTGTCCCTCTTGTAAAGCAAAAAAAAAAAAAGGCACTTGATAAAAAGGTTGTCTTTTTATAATAAAACGAGTAGTGATAGTATCAAGTCTCTGTCTTAATATTTGGTTATGTCCCCTGTGGAGAGAAGAGTTTTGAAAAACATTCAGGGATTATAAGAAAAAGTAATGATAGATTTTTTGCATTGTTTTTAAAAGGTGATCATTCCTGGGATGTTAAAATAGAGGTTCACGGAAGATGCAAAGCAGCCAGGGTTCAGGATTTTCCAGTTCTTGACCCTCCACTTTCATAGATAGTTTTGTCCCCTCTCCGTCCCATTTCCCCCAGATTGCATAAAAAAGATTTGAAAGAGATTTAAAGCACTAGTATTGTGGGTAGCTTGGTTTTGCTCTAAATGAATGAAGGCTGAGCCATAACTATTGATTTTAGGTGGAAATAGTCTGACGGTATGCTCTGATTCTGTTGACTTTACATTTGGAACAAGCCACAACACGCTACAATGTTGTGCAGATCTACGTATAGAAGATACTGTACTGGAATATTTTTGAAAATTTCTTAATAGGTATGGCTGGCTGCAATTTCACATTTAAACTTCAAATGTTTATTTGTTTTACTTTTTGTACATACAGTGAAGAATTAGGAGAATTCATGGAGCTAAAAGGAGCCAACAGTCCTGGGATTCTTGTACTGACCACAGGCCTGAGCAAACCTTTTATGCGTTTAGATAAATATCCCACATTACTCAAAGAGCTTGAAAGACACATGGAGGTACAGTATATCCTCACAGCATTTACATTCTAGTTTAATAGTGATTTGACAAACATCTTAAAATAGCATTTCAAAGATGATTGGTAGCAAAGTACATTACTTTGTTCTTACTCCTCTGAGATCATAGAAATAATTGTTCAGGAATGCTAGATTATATGTTTAAGGTTGACTGTATTTTCTAAGACAAATTAATACATTCTTATTCTAAACTAACGGCCACTTCAGTTGACTTGTGAAATCTATAACACAAGGATAAAGCCAGTTTATTTTGTATCTATGATTCAGTACTATGAAATTGCACTGTAGAAATATGCAGTATAAATGCCACTGGGGATATGGTAATAATACTGTTTCTGATTTTTTTCCTTTTCCTAAATTTTGTGGCTTTCTTTCATGCTTTTGCAAGATTAGGAAGAAATGATTGAACATGTTTGATCATTGAATGTCAATCATCTTAAGAGAGCATTGTGAAGCATATATTTTTCATCTATTCCCATGCTGAAGTTTATTCTTCGTTGTGCCATTGCAGTTTTATTATACAATACATAGTCAGTCAGTTAATAGCTAGATATTAGTTACTATTACTTGAAGGCCAAATCTTCAGTCTTAAACATAGAATTAAGAGGTTTAGTTTAATATTGTTGAATGTGTGTATAATCTTAATTTTAAACGTAAATATTCAGTTTGAGAATTTTGGCACATTATGCCATTAATCATATTTTTAATTGTTTCATATTGATGTCCATCATTATCTCTTGAAAAATTGACAGTGCCCAAGTTTTATTTTCTGTTCTAAGAAGACTAGACTAAATCATATTTATATACCCTGTTTCCCTTAAAATAAGACCAACTGGAAAATTAGTATGATTTTTCAGGATGTTTGTAATATAAGCCCTATCCCAAAAACAAGCCTCAGTTAGGATTGTCAGCATTTAGTACCATATTTCCCCCCAAAAATAAGACCTAACTGGAAAATAACCCCTAATGCATCTTTTGGAGCAAAAAATAATGCAATACTGGTGTTACTTTTGGGGAAACACAGGTAGGAAAAGATAAACATTCATAAAATTGATTCCTATTAAAAAAGAATTCTTGCAACATTATTTGTTTCTTACAGATAATCAGAGTTGGAAGGGACCTTGTAGGTCATCTAGTCCAAACCCCCGCCCAAGCGGGAGACCCTACACCATTTCTGAAAAATGGCAGTCCAAATCTTGATCTTATTTAGAGATTAGTTGCTTAAATCAAAGTAGTTAAGAGGAAAGTTTCTTAAGTGTTTAATCCAGTATTAACAGAAATGGCATTAATTCCAAAACAAGTTGTAAAGCCATTTCCTTTTGAATTTTCTTTTAGGATTATCATCCTGACCGACCAGACATTCAGAAATCCATGACAGCTTTCAAAAATCTTTCTGTAAGTAACTTGCAGAACTCAAGAAACAGAGCAGTAGCTTTTGAAGACTATTTTCTTGGAGTGCAGCAAAGATAAAAGTTAACAAAGCATATGCATGGAGAAATAAAACACAGACACTTCCACTACAGATTGTCCTAGACTTATGACAATTGGGACCAGACTTTTGGTTGTTAACCAAGATGGTCATTAAGTGAGTTACACAATTTTACAGTCATTTATTACTACAGTTAAACAAATCACTGTAGTTGTTAAGTGAATCACATGGTTGTTAAATCGAGCTTCACCCTTTGACTTTGCTTGTTGGAAGCCAGCTGGGAAGGTGGCAAATAGCAATTATATAACTCTGGGTAGATGCAGTGCCAGTTTCTAAACAATTGAAATTTGATCACATGATCACAGACATGCTGAAACATTTGTAAGCGACAGAACTGGTGGTAAGTCACTTTTGTCAGTGTCACTATAACTTTGATCTCTAAACGAATGGTTGGAAGTCAAGGACTATCTGTAATTTTGATTTGAGTACAATGACAGTACTAGAAATATGGCAGTGCTTGATGAATTCTACTTCTATATTTTAACATATTTTTAACAAACTTTTGAAAAGAGGTTTCCATATTTTTAACAGTCTTCATCAGAAGTTTTATGTCTTCATCCTCCCTTTTGTGTTGCACAATACACAAACTTACATTGTCGGAAATTATTTACCCTAAAACTTATTCAAGCTTCCCTTATTAATTTCTTTGATCAAAACTTTTTTGGCAAGGTTTAGAACTCTGTAAAAATGGGAATAGAAAGAGTTGCTCTCCCAGAGGCTTTCAGTTTCCATTCCCATTTTTAATTTGGGGACTGGGGTGACATCCAAAGATAGTACAGTTCTCGAATTATTGTTTGAAGTTACAACGGCGCTGAAAACTGATTTACACTGTTTTTCACACCTCTGACTATTGTAGTATGTCCATGGTCATATGAACAAATTTTGGACGCTTGGAAATTGACTCATATTTTATGATGATTGGAGTGTTCCAGGGTCCTTTGATAATCTTTTGTGATCTTCTGACAAGTAAAATTCATGGGGAAGCCAGATCCACTTAACAACTGTGTTATTCACTTAACAACTGGCTCACTTAGCCACAGAAATTTTGATCTCAGTTCTGGTCAAGGACCATAAATCAAGGACTACCTGTACTAAAACAGCTATTCATAGCTACTCCAGTTATATGAAGTGGTGATATTTTATTCTGATCCTATAGGCACAGTGCCAAGAAGTACGGAAAAGAAAAGAACTTGAACTCCAAATATTAACTGAAGCCATCCGGTGCTGGGAAGGAGAAGACATTAAAACATTAGGAAATGTAATTTACATGTCACAAGTTATGATTCAGTGTGCTGGCAGTGAGGTATGGCAAATTTTGCTTATATTAGTACTAGAACTGTTTTTACTATTTTTAATTGTTCTGAACCATTCAGAATCAAATGGCTAGTGGATGGCCTTAAAAATACAGTCAGTCTAAAAAGAAGGGCCAATACAACAATTTGCCCCTTCAAAATAGTTACTTTTAGCCTTTTTAAGTGTCTTCTTTAAAAATGTCTCATCTTTGTTTTATTTATGCCAGTAAAATGATATTTTGAATTTCACATTTACTAGAGGAATGAAGTCTTTTAGAAATAAACATTTTATCATAATAATAATAGAAGACATTTTCTTTTATTAAAAAATCAGTATTTCTCTGAGAGTTTTGCCTTTTCTTTCAAATAAGTTTACATTATAGGGAGTTTGTCCTAAAAATCTCTTAGCCTTGTTTGTTCTAAAGATGTCTAATGTGTTGCTGTTTAATAATGATGATTTGAGAAATATTGTGATTGCCAGCTCATTTGTTTATCTGCATTTTATTTAACCTTGCCATTTAATCTGATTTTCATATGTTATTGGTTTTTCTTTTTTTCTAATAAGGAAAAAAATGAAAGATACCTTCTTCTTTTTCCTAACATTTTGCTGATGTTGTCTGCCAGCCCAAGGATGAGTGGCTTTATCTACCAGGTAATAGAAGCTTCAGTATATTTTAGTCTTTGGGATGGGATGGGATGGGATGGGCTAGGATGAGTTAAGATATTTATTGTCACTTTTGTCTGTGAACACTCTGGCACCCATTAAAAAATGAAATTCTAATGCCTGCTCTCACATACATACATACATACATACATACGTACATACATACACACACATATACATTCCATATGCTGTATGTACACGTGTTTGTATGTATGTATGTATTAAATATATACAGCTATATAATCACAGTTCATTCTGAATACACAGCAGGAAAAAGAGTTGATACTATATAGTACAAAGCTATTACAAAATCTAATTGTTGTGCTTCAGATACCACGAAGCCTTTTCCCAGAAGATAACAAAAAAACAACAACCCACTAGGTCATGGAGAGTATGTGTAGCATCCCTGACAATATTGTGAACCTTGGTCAAGCAGCACTTATATGCTGTGTCCTGGGTGGAAGGAAGTGAACTTCCAATAATCTTTTCTGCCGTCCTCACCATTCTCTACCTAGCGTTCGTGTCCAAAACAGAAGTACTTCCAAACCACACAGTAATACAATATGATAGGAGCTTTCAATCATCCCTCTATAGAAAGGACAGAGGAAGGAAGATGTATTCTTCTCATATGATGCAGAAAATGCAGGCATTGCTATTTCCACTTCACCAACGTCTCACTGTTGAGCAACCAACCAACCTGCTCATCAGCTGCACACTTAAAAAAATGGTATTACTAACCACGAATTGTTAATACACAGAAGTGTATGGCTGTGCCTGCCTTTACTGAAAACAGTAATAAAAACTACATTTAAAACCAGGCAGTTTGTTATTATAGCAGTTCATCAAGCCCTCCACCCCCTCCCAGTAATCAGCCTCATTATCATCCTGAATAAGGCTCATCCAGATACTTCACAGTATGGTTTGTCGCAAACCTCTCACAAGAGTCATGGGTCAGCAGGGTGAGCAACAGCAGCCGTGAGGACAACTTTTGCTTAAGAACAAGGTGTTAGAAATATTAGTCCCAACTCACATATACTTTTTCAACCAGAGGTGAGAATACATTGGATGTTGCTTATTCAGCATCAGGAATGCAGTCAAAATTATTCCATGCCCTCACCTTGACTCTTCTGAATGTCTTTCTGCACTGCTTATCTCAACATATAAGCCTCTATTACTTAGAGAGAAACCAACCAGCTCCTATAATGCAAGATCAGCTGAAAAAGTTATGTTCCAAATGCTACTGTACCTCTCTTAGGCCATGAATGATTTGAGAACTGCAGCTTAAAATAGGATGGGATGATGGTGGATGAGGTGAAATTGGCCAAGGTTATGATGATTTTCAATAGGCTACCAGTTGTGTCCATTAATTGGTAGTCAGGACACTATTCATTTTCTCCTCTCCATACACTCTTTAATTCTGCTTTGATTTTTTTTTTCCAGAACAGATTTCAACCATGTGTGGGACAGTTCATGGGAATGAGGAGGGTGGAATGGGAAGAGGAAGGGACGCTTAAACTGCATGTGAAGTTTATTCTTGTGACTAGAGTTTTACCTCAATGGACAGAACTCAGATATAATTATATGTGGACCTAAACTATTACTTCAAACTGTAGAACCATTTATATCATTTAACTAAGATCTTGCTATGCAAAAACTTTTTAGATGAATAAATATATCATTAAACATCATGTCTAGGCATCTAGAACTTTCTTCAGTATCAAAATGTATGTCTTAACTTCAGTTATGATAAAATTTCCTCTGTGTTTTATTATTCAGTAATATTTGATGAATTAATTGAAATAATAATGGTACATTTGCTTTTAGGGAAAGCTTCCATTAACAGGGATGACCATCACAAAACTAGAAGATAGTGAAAATCACAGAAATGCATTTGAAATATCAGGTAATGTTTTAGTTATTCTAGGCTTTTTTGTGAATATATAGAAAGCAATGTTACCAGAATTGTCACCTGTTCATTTTCTAAACTACTGTTCTCCATCTTGGTTTTTTTCAATCCATAATCTCCAGAAAACATGTCCACTGGTCTAACAGGCTGGTGTATGTGGGTATTAAAAAACTTTTTTCAGGCAGAAGAAAGGCTATTCTAAACCTGTTGAAAGTCTGCTAAGTCAGCAGCAATATAGTATAAGCTCTCTAGTTTTGCATTATCCCACTTAAAACTTATTTAGTTTAAATGTATGTATGTATATTTTCTCCTTAAATAGGGTTCATTACAACTAAAAAGTATTCTAGAAAAAAATGTAAACTAATCTAAAACTAATCAAAGCATATTATCAACAGCTAGAATAAACTCCATTAATTTGTAGGTTTAGAGAAAGATACGTGATAAAAACACTAAAGAAATAAGGGCAAATCTTCTTTCAAATCTTTAATGGTCTAACAAAGGTACTAGCATTTGGAACATAACTTTCTTAGCTGATCTTGCATTATAGGAGTAAGTACCATTTGAGTTTTTTAGGACTTTAGAAGAAAAATCTTTGGCCTGTATTTGGAAATGTACTGGCAACCAGTGAGTTTTCGCAGATTACTAAATTAGCAACTATTTTCTAAGATTTACTGATGAGTATAAGAAATGCCCATCATCTTAAAGGTCAAGTAGTTGTCAATAAGGCAACCCATTGCAAAGATGTTCCAGGCATGAATTTGCACTTGCAACCTTCTGACAAATCTTAAAGCCAGGTATTACACATTCAGAGTTCTTGGAAGCAGGAACATAAATTTGGTATTATAGTTATCACAAATTCTTGTACTATAATGTGGTGAAGACCACCTAATGTATTGCATAGGTATAGAAGAATTAAGATATATGGGTATTTTCTATACCTTATATTACGATTCAGCTTTATATAATTTTTAAAATTTAGTTATTTCTTTTACTTTTTTGTTCAGCATTTTCTATTTGTTTTCAGGCAGTATGATAGAGCGGATATTGGTATCTTGTAATAATCAACAAGATTTGCATGAGTGGGTAGATTATCTTCAGAAACAAACCAAAGTAACAACTGTTGGAACTCCTGCAATTAAACCATATTCTGTTCCTTCTCATACGGTAAGAGGATATCTGCCTTTAGTCTGTTATTTATAAATTAAAGAGTCCCAATCCATTATGAAGGAGCTACTGAAGAAAACATTTATATTATAACTATAGCTTGATACAAGCTGATAATTAAATTGCAGTGATAAAATTACTGAGCATTTTGCAATAGAATTTTAAACTGAATAAATAATTGAAATGACTGTAATTTATTTTTGTAAGAAAGGATTGTGTCAAATATAGCCAAATCTCTTGCTTCTTTGCTGATGTCTTCAGACAAAACTTATCCAGACTGAGAAAAAATATTCAGTTATTTTCTTTATTGACTTTATTGACTTTATTTTTTTTATTGACTTATCCTTTTATGGACCAAGTAATACTCACATGGAAAGTAGCTGTATCATTTGCTTCATCTACAAATTTCCAGTAATATATACATATACATTGTCATATAAACTGACAAATGTATTTTTATTATTAAATTAACTCATTGTTAACATTTGTATGCAACAGAGTTAAAGGAAATGTAAATTCCAATACACATAGCATTGCATGTTCTTGCTGCATTTTTAACAGTAATAACTAGTTGAGCAGGATAGAATGATGGCTTAGTGGTTAAGATGCTGGACTTGTCAGTTGGAAAGATGGCATCCCAGATTCAAGATCTGAGTGCCACATGATGGGGAGAGCTCCTGTACTTGTGCTAGCCCTGCTAACCTAACAGTTCAAAAGCATGCAAATGTGAGTAGATCAATAGGTATCATTTTGGTGGGTATATAACAGTGCTCCCTGATGTCATGCTGGCCACATGACCACAAAAATGTCTTTAGACAGCAATGGCTCAAAGGCCTTGAAATGGAGATGAGCATTCGACCCCTCACCCCACCCCTAGTCAGCAACAACTAGCGGAGTAAAATCTGCAGGCAGTCCTTTACCTTTTATTTTCTAGTTTAATATAAATAAGGTAGTGTTATTGTTCATGAGAATACAGCCAACATCCATAATCAGATGATATTCACTGTATTCAATTTTTTTTGGTCCTTTCTGATTCCGTTGTTCAAATGGCAGCTTCCATCGCATCCTGTAACACCATCTAGCAAGCATGCAGATAGCAAGCAAATGCCGATGACTCCTGTCTATCATACCCTTCCACACCCTTCACATCATGGGACACCTCATACCACTATAAACTGGGGACCACTGGAGCCACCTAAAACTTCTAAGCCGTGGAGTTTGAGCTGTTTACGACCTGCACCTCCATTAAGGCCTTCAGCTGCGCTCTGTTATAAAGAGGTGAGAATGAATATCCCATGAAAGAACTTGCTTGCTGTTAATTCTATCCATGTACATTCTTTGCAGCTTTATAAAACTTTTGAACTAGCCTTCATCCGACATCAAGTCACATATAATTATGAAGAGATGGGTATGATTTTGATAGGAGAAATTTCAGCCATGCTTCTAAGAATGGTGTGATCAGCAGAGAATTCTTGGTGTTTTATGTTTTTATAGTAAGAAATGTATATGCAATAATGAAGCCTATATGATTACCACTATGTCCCAGCAGCGGTTAAATTATTTAAAATGAAAGTTCTGAGTTTTGATGTTATATCATATTCAGTGTTGCATGCACAAAGATACCTCAAGCTTCATCCAACCAAAATTCTTAAAAGCAGTCAAATGGGTCTCTTAATGCTTTCATGTGGTTAGAATTGGGCTGTATTTTCTTTGGAGCTCATCTAAGACATCTTGGATTGTGGTCAAAACAAGCTCTTCAGCTTTCTTTCTTGATCCATCTTACCATACCAGATTGACTTGTTTTCTGTCTGAAATGATAAACTAATTGTGGCTTGCGTAGTATGTCTTTCTTATTCTGGCAGTAACTCTCCTCATGTTTAATAAAGTGTTAGCTGGTTTTAAACAGTGGGTTTTGGACCAAAACATTCTAATTAGAGTTAGAATTTCCCATGCTTATTACAGTGAAATGTCTCTCTCTTCCTGGACTATCACTAGATATTTTTTCAGCATATTATTTGACTACAAATGAAAGTTTATTCCCTGGTTCTAGTTGACATGCTACTTGGTAGGTGACAATGGGCAAATATACATTAAAATATACAAATATACTAATCTAATACAGTATTTTGTTATATCATACTCTTTTGAGGCAGTAACTGCAGTCAAGTACTTTCTGTAGCTCTGAGTAAAACTTAACTTCTTAATTGGCAATTGGTCACACTCTTCATTGATCAAACTGTTTCAGCCATGTTAGGTTGATGGATTCTTTCTCCCAACTCTGAGTTTCAGTTCTTATATGCTTTATTACAGGTCAGGACTCCTAGCAGTCACTTCAGAAAAGTCAATTGTTTGCTTTTGAACGACTCCTGGGTTCAGCTAGATATATGTTTTGGATCACTATCCTGTTGTAGAACCCATGACTTATGGTTGAGATAAAGCTTTCTAAGACTATGCATTATGTTTCACTCCAGAATGCCTTGATAATCTTCTGGTTTCATTCTGTCCTGCACAGGTACCCAGTGCAGGAGGCAAAAAAGAAATCCCATAATATTATAGAGCTTCCTCCATGGCTCCAGTAGGAATGATGTTTTTTTTTAAGTATTATTTTTACATATGTGAATGGAGTAGCTGTGACTTAGCAAAAAGCTCTGGTTTTGTTTTCATTTGTCCAAAGGATATTCTCACAGAAAGATTGTGACTTGTGAATTTGTATTCTATATAATCTGGGATTAGTTTTCCTCTTGTGGCTATGTCCAGTAAAATTGGTTATAGTCCTTTATTTTTTATTCTTTACAAGAATATATTAAGTCATACATCACAAGGAAAATGTCTGCTGTATGGACTATGAAATAAGGTTGGATACCACTTACTTATGTCAGTTTAAACTCATGGCAAATTGGGATTGTTTAGGGAAAAGTAAATGTGTACCAATGCTTTTTTTTGGCCACATCTGCATCAGCCTCCCTTATGAAAAGTTGCATATGTTCTGAAGCAGAAGTGGAATCCGTGTTACATATATTGTTAAATGCCCATTGTACACTCAAAGGCAGACAGATTTCATGATACCAGTTGTCAGAAAATGTATTCATTTTTAGGATCACCTTTGGGTATTTGCCTTTATGTAATCAATTTCCACGTACCTCCAGGAAAGCTGCAAAATGTCTGTCAGGAGCTATAGCCTACGGAGGTCATTTGGTATCGTCCTCGCCAAACTGTTTTACAGATTTTATTTATTGAACAAATTTATATAGTTACCAAACATACGTTGACTCTGGGTTGTGTTTTACTGGTTCTGGCTCCTGTAATTTTTTTTTAATATATAGTACTTTATATTCTTTATATGGCTGGTATTGGACCGGCAATAAATTTATTCCCCCTTTGATAAACAGTTATTTTCAGCCTCTTTTTAAGAGTTCCCTTACATAAGTTGGGGTGGGTGGGTTGCTAACCACTGAATACACACACAGACACACACACACACACACACACACTTATCCTCACCACTATGATCAAACATCATCCTATCCATTGTCTGTCCACTGTAGGATGAAGGCCTCTTCTGCATGTTTCCAACCAGCTTTCTTTTGCCAGTTGGGCCCATAATACCTGCTTATGTCGTAGCTCCATCTTGTTTTAGGTCTTTTTTTATGGATGCTTTTTATCAAGTGGAATCAATTTTATAACTACTTTGATCCACCTGCCATCAGTTTTTCTTGCTACATGATCAGCCCATTTCCATTTCAACTCTTTTACTCTTTTGACGACAACATATACATTCATTTGTTCTCCAATCCATGGGCAGGTCTTTCTATCTTGTCTTGTGATGCTGAGCATGTATCTTTCCATATATTTTTGTGCCACTCCTAGCATTTCTATCGATTGTGAGGTTAGTGTTCATGTTTTGCTGACATAAGTTAGAACAGGTATCACACATACTGATTGAGATCTGTTGGCCAAGCTATATGTAGTGATCTACATGTAGTTCTTCTACAAATATAATTTATTTTTTCTTTAGTAAATGTATTAAATATAACCTGGCTCTTTTTCAGGTTTATTTTTAAGCCAAATAATTTTGCTTTGTGCAGCTCTTTGTAACTCTTCTGGGTCTTGTGAGAAGAGAACAAATCATCTGCAAATCTTAAGTGATTTAAATAGGCGCCATTGATTTTTATTCTATCTTTTGCTTAGTCTAGACTGTGAAATACTTCTTCAAGGCAGGCTGGGAAAAGGATAGATGATATTGTATCACCTTGTCATACACATCATTCTATGTTGATTTCCATTTTAAGATCATTACAGTGATGATCTTTGTGTGTGTGTTGTAATGAATTTTTAATAACAAATCACTGTTTCATTGACATATCTTCATATTTTTGAACTTTTATATATAAATGTCAGTTATATATAGTATATATATATATATTTAAAATCCAAACAGGATCTCAGCAAAAGCCCAAAAACCATGAAAAAACTGCTGCCCAAGCGAAAACCAGAACGGAAACCATCAGAAGAAGAATTTGCTCTGAGAAAAAGTAAGTATATTCTGGAGGGATGAGAGAAAACTGCAGTTCTTTTATGTTGCAGTATGCATCATGGTAATCTAATTCATTTGAATGTATGTGTTTTATTAAATCTTGTAATATGGCTTTATATCCCATTTCCTATCTATATATTCTATTTCCTAGGACATAACAAGATAGATCTTGTTATGTCTTGTAATATGGCTGTATATCCCAAAAGATAGATCTTGTTATGTCATAGGAAATGGGATATACAGGTAGGAAATGGAATATATAGCCATATTACAAGACTTAATAAAACAAATAATTCAAATAGATTAGATTAGATAGATCTTGTTATGTCAAAAAAGCTTTATTTATTATTAAAGGAATATATTTGAAGTCATACAGAATATCTAAAATGAAGAGTTTCATTTTATTTATTGTTCATACTACCTAAGATTCCATTTATTGTCTTCTCTTCCCCTCAATGTAGTATGTCTTTTCATGAAATTGTTGCCAACAAATGAGAAATTCCCTTTTATAAATCTAGGCAAAACACAAACAATATCCTTAGGTGTCAAACACCAATAAATTAGTATTGGCTAGTAAAAAGTAAAATTTGATGGGCAAATTTTCAAATTACTTAATTCAGGATTAGTTTAATAAAACAGCTGTATTTTTATAGCCAGAAAGGATTTAACTATCCTAAACAGGACTATTTTAATCTAAAAGGTCTTAGACGAAGTAGAGGGACAATGATCAGTTGTCTGTGGAGAGTCTTAATCATCCAGGTCATGGTTGTCTCAGAGGTGCTTTTTATCTGTATCCTCAGGGTCACCTCTGAATCAGAGCAGTTCCAAAAAGTTTCCATACCCATTTACACTCTGATTCAGGTGACTCTGGGAATACAGATAAAGCCCCAAGTGGCTTCAACAACTCTCAAGAGTGCTAATGAGCAGATGGCTGCAAAGAATATAAATCCTTCCATTGCTCACCAATCAGTTAGAATTGAAAAAGCTTCTTAGTGAGAAGTGAAACATTGTCAAAAGGAGAAAAAAAAACAAAGAAAGTCCAGTTGCCTTTTGAAAAAAGCACATTTGGGGTTAGGTTCAGTGGTTTAAAACACCAGTTAAAACTAAAGAGAAGAGAGTTGAGAAAGATTAGAAGAGAAGGTTGGGGTTGTTGCATACTTCTGAAAATAGAGTTAAATGTATTTTAAAATTACTGTAAAATCTCAAGAAAACATTGCCTGTATTTTTGCAGCACAACTACAAAATTCAGTTCTGTCCCCTCAGGTTTTGAGTAGTACATTAGACTTGTGATATGGACCCTGGATTGATCATTAGTAGAATTCCAGAACAATTTACAGTGCTATTTACAAATGGTAACGCATGATGTGACTTAGTGTTGAGATGCTCCAGGATAAGCTTTTTCAGCTAGCATCAACCTATGATACAAACCCAAGATACAAATCCCAAGATGGGACTTATGTTTGTGAATCGTAGCTTGCATGAAATTAGGAAGACCAAAGTTAAAGAATGTTTCTTCATCATTGGGCCCACACTATCGAATTTGACTTGTCCCAGTTCCTACAGCTTAGTTAAGGTGATATTATCTTAATTTTCTTTGTGTGAAGTGTTCTGGTTTTAGATTGTACGCAAATTGTAATTTGACTTCTGTTTATCTTTTACTCTGATTTTAAAAAGTCATACATGATTTATACTACCAAGAGTTTTATGGTTATCCTTTCTTCTTGTGCCATATCCATTATCAGACATTGGCGATCATGTTGGTGATCTTATTTTTATTAACAGCTGCACAAAAAAAGTTATGGTTATTACTTAAATAATAGGAATAGCATAACATTTTAATTTAATGTCGTCCCCCCAAAAAGTTAAATCATAGTTTCCCAATTTGAAAAAATGAGAAGCAATAAATTTCCCTAATTTATTTGCTGACTCTCTTGAATGTCAGCAGATTGATAATTCATATCTTCATCTATTAAACAGTTATAAAATAGATTACTGTGTCAAGATCTAGAAAGTTACTATTGCCAAATCCAAAATTCTATCATATTACTGTAATAAGACACTTCAAAAACACCTATGATTACAGGTACTCCTTATAATCAGCTGCCCTGTTTAGAAAGCATTTGAAGTTGAGATGGCACTGAAAAAGTAACTTTACAACTGATCCTTGCGCTGAAAACTGTTGCAGCATCCCTGGATCATGTGATTTGGGCCCTTTGCTACCAGTGAGCTTTTGTGATTGTTGCAACATCCTGAAGTCTCGTTATCACTATTTGCACATTTCACAGCCAACTTCCAACAAGCAGAGTCAATAGAGAAGCCAGCCATAAAATTGAAAATTGGGATCACATGGTGTTTCACTTAATGACTGCATCAATTAGTGCCAGAATGACCAGTCCCAATTGTTATTAAACAAGGATTAGGTATAAATTGTCAATCACAGTGTTTATTTTTGAGTCTCAGTATCCAGCATAATTAATATCTTTTGGGTATTTCATAGGTACAGCGGCATTAGAAGAAGATGCTCAGATTCTAAAAGTCATTGAAGCTTATTGCACAAGTGCCAAAACACGTCAAACATTAAACTCAAGTAAGTTTTAAAAAAATATGAATAGAAAAATTATCTTAACCATCTAGCAGTTGCTTGCTAAATTTTGTATTTATTGTTGTCAGTGGTTTGTATGGTCTTAAAAGTGAGGTGTGATGAAAATAGTACATAAATTCATTAGGAATTAGAGCAAAAGTGCGTTTGCAATGTTGACTGATCCTTTGATCTTTTAGATGTGCTTTACGATTCCCAGATTTAGCAGTAAGAAATGTATGTGTTGGCAACACTGCTATGATGTCTTACTGAATTTTTTGAATAATACATGCTAACAGTTTAGTTGTAGTTGTTCATTTTTAGTGCATTCACCATCTCATAAAACCATTCAGTTATACTTACTGAAAGGTTATTAGGTTTTGTTGTTTACTATTCTAATTTTAAAAAATGTTCTTGCAAACATTTTAATACCTAAGGCATAGTTTCTTTTTGGTTTAGAATTGGAGGCATTCTTTACTTGACAGTCAAAAAGGTAGGTACGCATTTTCTTGATCGGCTCACAAACACCACCATTTTTATTGTGAGACAGCTGAATGAATGCCACTGTCAACATCATGCCTTTCCCTTTGTCCTATGAGCCAGATTTCAGACCATGTTCTTATGCAGTGAGTGTTTCACAAGCCTTTTCTTCTAATCTAGTGTTCTCCAGATTTGTTGAACGTTTGTGCAGTATGGTTACTGACACTGCTTTGGCAATGGGAACTGAATCCAGTAAATTTGGAGGACAACAGGTTGGGGAAGGTATTTTTAGGACTTTCTTTCACCTCTCTACTGCATCATGGAGTACATTGACCAGTTCCTTCGGACTGAAAAGAGGTCACTCCCACAGAAAACGAATAGAGCTCCTGATACTAAATGGATAATGTTTCTGCTGATAATATGTGTCTTTTTTTGCTGTAAAGTGAGAATCAACACTCTGAACATTTTTGTTCTAATCTAATGCTTATGTATAATAATTATGTATTCTTAATTTAGTAGTAGTGAACATGGATGATAATGTCATCACAGAAGTTTCCAAACTCAACCCTAAGAATGTGTTTATTATAGCAATATTTAAATAAAGGTAGACCCCTTTGAATGAAACTTAAATCTTAGACTTATTCATGGAATTTTCTTAATGTAAAAATAATTTCCTTTGCCTTTTTACAGGGTTTTGCCTTTTTATTTTTAGGATCTTTCCTGGTTTTTATCCAACTACTAACTGGATATGGCCTTGCTTAGTTTTTCAAAATTGGCCAGAGTTGCTGCTTAGCTAGGCACATACAAGTTTTCAAATAGTACAGCTAGTGAATAAATCTTGCTTGACTGATTCAGTTGTTTTTAATTTATTTAAGCCAAATCTCTCTTACAATAGTAAATATTAAATGCTTGATATGGTTTACATTTTAAAAGTTATTTTTTAAAATTCTGCTTAAAATAAGAATGACAGACGACCACTATTCTGGGAAATTTCAGCTTACTATGTATGAGCTCTTGAGTCTTCCTGCTGAACATTTCCGAAATGCTTTAATTTTAGAATCTAATTTGAAAACTTGGCTGAGATTTTTTTTTACATTTTGCAAACTAGATTTTCTGAACTATTAATGTTTAATTATGATTTGTATAAAAAACAGCACAAAAGGTTCAAGGTTTAATTAACATGCTTAATTGCAGAAAGACAGCCTTCAAGTTACATAGTTTTGATAACATTCTGGAGGGTCAAGGAAGCCCCTTCCCCCACTTCCTGCTTGTTGTTTTACCATTACGGTTAGCAATGGTGAACCAACAATTTGGATCAGGCTCTGTCTGCATTGCATTAGTGAATGTGTTCTTGTGGTTGTGTTGGTACTGTATAAGAAAGGAGGCATAACAGATATATCTCCAGTTGTCTTCCAAAGATTTATCTGCCACCAGTGCAGCCTTTTATTCATTTGTTTTTTAGAAGTCCTAACCCTAAGCATTGTGCTAAATGAACAATTTTTTATTAATTTATCTTCTCAATCTAGTAGGAGTAGCCAGGTGAGAGTGAACAACTGTATTAATTAACACATGGCTCATTCATGGTAAGTCAGGGTTCCACAAAACCTGGCTTACTGTGGTTTTTTCTATCAAAAATGGGAATGAGACATATGATAGAAAAATCCATCTATAGCAAAAATTGCTTTTATTATAGTTATTAATATCTTTTTATTCTATATTTTTAAACATTTTATATATTGAGCAAAACTGCTATTTTCAGTTATTCAGATACATGCTCAACTTTCACTGTGTCTTGGGGACCCAGGTTATTTTAATCTTAAAGAAGGCTGCAATGGTGGAGATCCTCTGTTGTAAGTAAAGCATTGCATCTAATCAGACAATCTTGCCCGCATGTGTAACCTGTACCTAAGGAATACTCTTCTTGATTTAAATCAGTTTGCACAGTTTTGCCATTAATGATGAAAGTGGTCAACAGTTAAGGCTATTTTTATATCAGAATAGTCACAGTCGGTCTGTACAGGAAGAAATTGGTATAGACATTGATGGGTTTTTTTTGTCCAGTAATTCTCCTTAATGCTTATTTTGGTTTTAGATTTTAGACAAATATGCATTGTAGACAATAATTTATGTGCTAATATTTGACAGTTAACTGTCACATTCTTTTTTTGTTTTTTAGAACATCACTTAAAGCTCTTTTGTGTATCCTGTGAATTGAATTTGATTTTTTAATAATAGTGTTAATTATTCTAAAACTACTTTTGCTTTACTGAAGGTTTTTTCCTCGAACTTTAATAAAAGATTTTGTATTGTTATGGAACCATAGGCACGCATGATTGGTACTCATTGCTATAAAATTGTCACTGATTCTTTTATGTCTTCTTGTACAGGCCTTTTTACAATTTTCTTCTAAAACAGACATTATTATTTAATTTGATACTAACCCTACAATTAACTGAGTTATTATGATTCTATAGATAACTGAACGGAGTGGGACAAAATGAATTGGTAATGCTTCAAATGGTACAACTGTGCTAAGTTGGTGCTTGTCATTTAATTATATTTTTATATACCAATATGTATAAGGTGACAGATGTCTTAATGTAAGCATATTATTTTTAGTAATGCAAGTGTGTTCTTACTGAGACACAAAACTAGTGCAAAATGCTTTTTGCTGTTTCCCCCTTTCTATGTATATTTTATAAGTATACATAGTGCAAGAAATTTCATTGCATACATCAAAAAAAATCTACTGCTTTCATTTGTGTTTCTCTGCAATGGAAAATGATAATAGCAATTTGTTGCACGGCTTTTTTTTTTAAGATTGCTGATTTTATTTAAACTATTATTTTTAAAATCTATCCCCATGCAATTTAACAGAACTTCACAAAAGCAAGTGCAGTTGGTCTTGTATTTTGGGGAGATTGGCTGGTTTGGATAAAATGGTTCCTAAATACTATGCTGTATTTTAAGAGATTAGGCATTGTAAATAAATTTATTTTGAGTCTAGGAGATTAGCTCATGTTTCAGTATCCTTTGGTGTCTCTTTACCTCTATGTGTTGACATTCTGCCTGCTCCTCAAAGTGCAGATCTGGCAATTCTGCTAGTAGCATCATCCTTTTGTCATTTTGGAGGTGCTGCTGGGAAATGCAAGTTCAGCATGACAGGATGAACCATAAGAGGTAGGACAGAAGATATTTTTAAATTTTCATATAAAGAAACATTTGGAAAACAACTTGAGGAGATTTGGAGAGAAGTACCAGCAGATGGCTTTCCTTTCCTTTCACCTGTTTCTTCTTCAAATCTCCCTTCTAGCTGGACACCAAAGTTGTATGCAAACGTTTAGGTAATCTGATGAAATTACAATTTGCTGAATCCCCAAGGGAACAGAAATTGATGCATGTAACTCTCTACTGTAAGAAGTAAATGACATTTTTCTGAGAAATTGAATGCATCTGTACTATTTATGGCTACTTGCTTACTAATTCAGAATGAAAAAAGTGAATATGGCAAATGCAAAACTTGCTACAGTCTTCCTGCAAGTTTTCAAATACATGTAGTCAGCTAATACTCTCTCTGTTAATGCTTTAAGATTTTCTTCTCACTGTTCCTTAAATATCTTCTCTAGCTCACAAATGTTATTAGGTCTCTTACCTGGATTGCATGTTTGAGATTGTCCTAAAGATTTTCACGAAAGACACAGAATAGTATATAAATATTTATCTTCCTTTCCTGTGAATGCTTCTTGTTGCTTTGATGTAGGTAAATGCATAGATAACGTTGAAGAAGACATGCAGGAGCAATTAAGGAAAAATAAGACAAAACTAAACTCTGGGAAAGGAGAAAGTTTGGGAAGGAAACTCAACCCTTTCTTGGATCTGCTTGGTATAAAAAGAGGCAGAAATAAATTCTGGGTGGATTTTAGAGTTATGTTCTTTACAATAATAAGTAGCATTCTATAATTCCTGCAATGCCTGGTTCTTGACCTGGCCTACCTTTATGGATTGAAAGTATGTTTTGGTGCATTGTCTTGTTAAATTATCCAACCTATTTTTATCTATAAAACGCTATACAGTGGTACCTTGGTACTTGTTGATAATTTGTTCTGAAAGATGCAATGAATACTGAATAGCCATGTGACTTATCACATGACCCACAATTTTAGATGGAAGAAATAGTGAGCCACAAAGCACCTGACACCAGCAGGTTCTTCCTTGTGCGTTGACTACTGGGAGAAAGATGAGTGATGGGAAAGATTTCTGCTTCAAAATGCGTTGAACCCCGAATTTGACAAGTTTTGAAGCAGTCGAGTGCTGAGGTGTCATACATATTACATTAGGCTACCTGAAACATATAGAAGCTGTTATTTCTGGCAAAGGCAGATTACAAAAAATGTCTGGAAAGACATCCAAACTTCTGTATCTGTCATATTCACTGTTCTATTTTATATAGCAAATATACATTCAAATTTGCAAAGATATGTCATTTTTAATTTTGTTCCATGGAGAGTTGTATCAGCTTTAATGAGTCATACAATTTGAGCATGATGCTTAAACCTCTGCATATAACTGTATCTCTATGGGTCTTTTCACAAGATAAGAATATTCTGCTTCTTTGAACCCAATACACGCATAATCTTTCACTTGAGTTTCACCTTTTTGATGGAACAAAAGAAATACTTTTGCATGGGTAATATGCCATTCATTGCAGTTGAAATTATCATATGGAGTATGATTGCACATGCCACTAGTCTCTTATTTTTAAAGATATGTTATATTTTTTGGATTAAACTGCTTTGATTAATTCATTGTATATTTAAGAATTTTATGTTAATTATCTATTTGAAACCTGTGCTATGGATCTCCAACACAGGAGAGCTTATATAGTGTCCTGTAGAGGGTAAGTGTAGCTCAAAACCCCTCATGATTACATGGACATACAATATCCATCCATTCCATGTAATTGTTTCTGGCAACAGTAGTGTTGTGCATTGCAACTTTCTGAGGTGATTTTGGATATCTCAGAACAAAAAGCCTAAAGTCCTGGACTACCATGATGATATCCATCCAAGAATAACTAGCTAGTAGGGGCTACCCTATTATTTGTTTTATGAACTGTTTTCAGCTTTCCTGTTCTTCGTTTCTTTTTCTCCTGTAAATCTTCCCTGCACTTCTTGATTTTGATATATTTCACTTTGTAAAGAAATAGGGAATATAGCTGATATCCATATTTTTCTCCTGCGACAGAATGGTCTTTTTCCTTCATTATATGTGGACAATATGTTTCTTCACTGAACAGATAATTACAGAATTTCAATTATAGGCCTGTAAGTCTTCTACTATCATGCGAAAAGGCTTTCATATAATTTTGAAAGGATTGAAAAGCAATAAGAAAATCCAGTTCCATTAAGCTTAGTAGTAACTTGTCCTAAATATCACAGTGATTTTTCCGGTTTTGTTTCACTCATGCCCAACTTCATCTTCTATAGAAGTGAAAGGGACATTTAGGACAGTCTCACATGTACAGCCTATGGAAAGCTGGATTGAGAACCAAAGGAGAATGAGCAAATTCTATTTGGCAAGCTACTTAGTGAGCATATTTCCCCATGTAACTTACAGTTTTAACTACTGCAAACCTTCTTTGTTGAAGAATTCATATTAGTGTCACTAAAAGGCTCCAACTAGATGGATAATGCCTGGGTACAACTATTTTGGACACTGACTGTATATGCAAATTGGGCCTAAGTGTCTTATGTCTTTATTTTCACTAAATCAAGCTGATTAGTATTAGCTACCTGGATAAATAATTTTCAGTTTTTCTTGGCATTTTTCAGTTTGAAAATTGTTTCATATTTGTATATTCTTTTTAAATTAAAAGTTCCTGAGCCAGTTAAATTTTTTCTCCTGTGCTTCTGGTCTGGAATATTTCTATAAAAATAAGTACTTATGACAATAATTTCTGATAGCAATTTTGTGTAGGATGGCAAAATGCTAACAGCTCCTAGTCATTAATTTCCTTCTTCATAAGGGCATTCTTCTAGATCTCCTTAGAGAATTATTCCAGATATAGATGTACACAGAAAGCTATGATCAAAATTAGTTTATAAGGGGAAAATGTACTAAATATGGCTAAGTAGTATTTTTTAAAAAATCTGCACATTCTACAAATGTATTGCATTCCCAATGTCTCAAATTTCAAGTTGGGGAAGTTCATATGGCATTCTTGAGCAGATTTTTTTTTCCTTCTGGAAATACCATCTAGCCCAACTTTAAGAATCAATTCAAAAGATTTTTTTTTTTTAAAAAAAAATGCTAATGTAATAGTTTCTCCCACTTAAAAAAAAACTTCATATTAAAATCATGGTTTCTTAGAACATTAAAAGCAATATGAAAGCAAATGCACATTCTAAGCAAGAGAGTAAAATTCAGAGAGTTCCCTTTTTTTTGTTTTTAAATGTATGTGCCAAATATATTTTGTCGATAAAACCCAACCAAAATAGGGATTTAAAAAAGATTTGGTGCTTTTTTAACAATATTTTCTCTTTTCCTTTTCTTCCCATCACCTTTGCTTTTATTTTCATCTGTTTTGGTTGTGGCTTATCCTGTATGTTCTCCTCCTCATCACACCTTTGCCTGTCTCCATCCTCCCTTTCATTTCACCCATACATCCTTAGCATGGCAAGGCACTGACCTGATGCATAATCACGTCTTGGCTGATGATGACCAATCGAGTCTAGATTCCTTGGGTCGTCGCAGTAGCCTTTCTCGTTTGGAGCCTTCCGACCTCTCTGAAGACTCTGACTATGACAGTATATGGACAGCTCATAGTTACAGAATGGGCTCTACATCTCGTAAGAGCTGTTGCTCCTATATCTCTCACCAGAACTAATGCACTTCTGAGCTTTTCTTAACAAATGCTTGTTGTATCACAGCTTGCTTTTCTTAGACGTTTTCTTGAAGTTCTTTGTCTCTTTTAATGTGATATTTTAACAATCTTTTGGAGTAACTTCTGACTTCAGTCACACCTTCTACATTTATGGTATCTTTTTTATATTAAGATTCAAGTATTGGTATGTAGCTATGAATGGTTTACTCTTTTTAAGATTTCAGCATAGCTACAACACTTCTCCCCCACCCTGATTCTTGAAATATATGTATACTTGTATCTTGAAATACTACTTGTGCCATTCACATGAAGATTATTAAGCCTTACAGTATTTAGGTTCATACATATTTTAAACTAAATAACTTAACAATAAACTTTAGCATAGCAGCTAAAAGAACTTCCACCTCAGAAACCAAAACTGCCAGAAATGAGAAAATCATTTTTTGATGTTTCTGATAAATGTCTAAGTTATTTTTTAAAAAAACAACAAGCAGATTTAGTATATTACTAATTAATACTGCATCATTCTACCTACATTTCTTAAATTTTGGAAGAATCAGAAACTGAGCAAGTGAATTAAGCAAGCATGGAAAACTTCAAAACTGCAAAAAAACTGTTTTGAGAGCAAGTTGAGTTTTGCTATTATTTTTGCTAAGGTAAAGAAATGATACATTCAAGAAATTGTGAAGCCAGTTCAACATAAAACAGTGCACTAGAATATTTGCAAGTTTCCTTGAGCGCCAACATTACACTGAACTGTAGCTATCATGTTAAATATAGATTTTATGACATAAGTGTACAATAATAAATCAAAGGCTAATTTCTGTCTAAAGATAAGCAAGTTATACATTGGGAGGAAATCCAAGCATCCAGATTTTGGAAGTGCCAAAGTCATACGTTCCTACTGGCAATTTAAACCCATTCTCCTAAAATTGAAAAATAGGAGTATATTTTCATAGTTTGCTTTGTCATTGAAATGTAAATAAAACTATTAATTTCTCGATAAGCACATTTTTAAAAGCCATCCAAATTTCTATCAGTAATACTCTTGCAAAGTTTTGCAATGTTTTCTGTGTTTAGCTCATTAACAAAAGGTCTTCATATTTCATGGGAGATTTGCAGTATAAAATCATTGCCAGAACTCATTTTAGAAAAGAAAGCAGTCTAATAGTATTTCAGTTGGTACAAAATATCTTTGAAACATTATTTTTCAAGAATACTGAATTTATCAAATCAGTTCAACAATTTAAGTTACTACTGAAACAAATTTAATCAAATGGACCAGTTATTTCTGTTCAGCACACCCCAGAGTACCAGTCCTTAGAATGTCACAGATCTTGAACCTGTAAATATGCACACAATATTGTACTGCTTGGAGATTGGATAGTACATTGGTTAATAGAAGCAGATATTTGAACTGATATACTGAGAAAGTAAATGTAAAATTATTCAACTTCTACATAAATCATTTCATAAATACATATTTTAAATAAAAGCCTAAGGTTACATATTTACCTGATAGCCATGAAATTGATGGGCTAGTGAATTGGGAGCCTAGGCACAAAATGTTGTTTTGTGCTACATTGCTGACCTAAATAACCGTTACTGCCTCCAAAATGGCTTAATAAAACAGGGAGCTGAACCACTGTACAGCCCAAAGGAAATTAAGAGCAGATTAAGTTACTGTGACCCACAGAGATGGATCAACAATAGCAGTCCTTAGAGGCATTGGTTTCTGTTCTGCAAAGCTCCAATTAATGTGGCATTAAATTATTATGAATCTTCCAGTAGCATCGGGATTAGGCTTCTATTAGGAAATGAGATTCTTAATCCTTTCCATTGGGCCTGGTTTCCTTTTCAAACACAGATCTTTCCATTACGAACACCTGAAAAGAAGCAATTTGAGTGTGAAAATGACTGGGCAAAGGAGTTAATGGCCTCCTTTGCTGTTTTCCTGCTCAGGTATATCTTTCCTTGCTGCTTTTACAAAAAGTTAGGAAATTATATGCTTTTCCTGTATAAAATCTAGTTTCTGCTATGAAGACATAGTGATAAGGGAATGTTTGTGTATTCTATGTGGGTGAATACTTTCTAAGCCTTTTAACTCTTATATTTTCAAAGTTTAATAAAAGTTTAATAAAGTTCAGTATTATTCGTATTGTTTTTTAATTAAAATGAATTAAAAAATACAATATAAATAATATTGAACTATAGGTCAATGCTGTCATTAATCAGAAATGTTTTGGCTTTGAAAGTTTTTTTTTAAATGGGTAAAGTCTTTTTAATACAGCCTATTGTTTTTATGATGTATTACAAATTTGAATTACTGTGGCTGCTCTAAAGCTTTGTATTTTCTTTTCAGAATGTTTATTCAAAATGTTCATATTCTGATAATTTCCCATGATTAATTCTTACAACAACTGTGAACCATGGGATGGGATCTTTACAAAAGTTTCCTTTGGTTTAACTATATTGTTAAAGTTCTCTATTGGTGTTTTTGCTGTTGGAGATTGCTGGCTGTTTTGATGGATTTGAAATTTTAATGCAACAGCATTAAAAAAAAACTTTCTAGTGTTAACATTGTTGTATTGTATTCAGCCCAAATTTTAGTTAATATTTTTGTGGAACCTGTATGATAACACTGAGTACTTTATGTTATGGAATGTACAGTCAGTATTATAATGAATGAAGAATTAGAAAGTAAGTGTGAACTGTTGTGGGTCTTTTTCACATGGCTTAAATGGTATTGTCATTTAATTCGTATTTACTATAATAATTCTAATTATATTAATTTTGTGTTTTGTATCATCTCGCCAAAACACAATAAACTGTGTACATAGTGATATGAAACATATGTATATATAAAGAGAGAGAAACTTTGCATTTTATTTGTGAATGGAAAAGTAAGTTATAGGCTTTTGAAAGCAAATATAGATGTATATCTGAATGTGCATTGTATTGTATAATTTGTATTTAATTGTGTGTGGTAGCTTATAACAGCTAAAGTGTTTTGCTCATTTTTCAAAGTATTTGTTATGTTTATTTTAATACATTTTGTATTTACTAGTTTATGCTTTTATTGAAGTTATGCCAAAAAAGAGGGAAAGAAATAGGAGAAAAAGCAGACTGGTTTAAAATATTGTTTATTTAAAATAATCTTTTGAAGGTGACCAGAATGGAAACCAAAAATAAAATAATTAATTTAGGACTTGAGTATATCTGAGTAGCTGCCTTCTGTATTTTGAGGAATTATTTCGTGTTGAAACAGATTTTGTTAGATTTCAGATTTTTAGCTGATTGAAAATTAATTAATTAATTGAGAATTAATTTCTAATATTGTAGAGGAGAATCTCATTGATTTCATTTCAAATGCATAAGCAAAACAAGGTAAATCTTCCCTTTTCTGCCCGCCCTCCCAAAGAACTGCAAAGTGGAAAATTTCTACTGTAAATTAATAAAAAATTTATCGTTTTGCCCAAATTATAAAACTAACTGTGGTTAATTTAACCATGTTAGTGAAATCAAACCTGTTTGATAAACTGACTTTATATTTCCTTCTTTCTTTCTTAACAGTTCAGATGAATTACAGCTCATCTATATTCAGGTGAAATTGTTGAGTTTGAAAAAGAAAAGATGGGCATGCCACCAGAGAAAAGCTAAGGGGTTTTTTTGGTTCGTCCAAACAAGTGCATTGAATATCTCATATGGAAGAGTTGCACACATTTGACATGGGTCAGTTTTTGAAGTGGGAGATATTTGTATGGTGTCCAGGTATTATATATTTTCTGACAGTTATTTCAGTAGTTTATTAATGGGGTAAGCAGAACTGCATTCACAGTACAGTTCCAAATGAAAAAGGGAGGATTTGTGCATATAGAAGTGCCAATGTGGCATCTCTGAGAAATTGGATTGAGACATGTTTACAAATGGACTCTTTAATATTCATAAGATTATCAGCATGCTACCTGGATTTGTAAAGTAATTACTGCCTATATTACTGTTCTTAAACTTTTTATTTGTAGGTACCAGGGTAATTACCCAAGGGGTTGGCAACCCCTCTATACTAATATAATTTGTCTTATTTGTTTTTTATGTGAACATCATCAGTTAGGGATTTATGGTCTGGGTACCACTTTGAAGTATTACTGTTCATTCCTAAAATGAAAAGAATGTAACTTTATCTAAGAACTTATTTTTTGAATTATCAAAGTATTGGGAGCTATTATTGTAAATATACAATATTAGCAATGTATATTGTTATGATGCTGCAATCATTTATATATTTAATTAGTAATTAACTATCAAATGACAGTGTTTATGAGTAAGCATGCATATGATCAGGCATTGAATTTTATCAACTTTTATTGAGTCTATGCCCAGTTTCATTCTTAGTAATAAAGAATATTTGGTAATCTTGTTTGCCTTAAAATGGTCTCTAGTATATCTGTTTAGTAACATGGATTTTGATAGTTATTTTCACAAGAAAATGTTCATAGTTAAAAATTGAAGATGGTTGATTAGAAGTATAAGGTGAAACAGCCACTGTAAGTAGAATGAAATCAATAGAAAATCAGTGTTGTGCAAATAAATGTTTAAAATATTTTTTGTTAAGATGTAGATGCAGATCTCAAAGTTTAATTTAATTTAATTTAATTTAATTTCTGTAGTCACCTTAAATAAGTATATATATTGAACATTTGACATTGAAAGAGTCTCAGAATTAAATACCATGGCTTTCGTCTTAATTTTTTTTACTCATGTTAAAGGTGACTATTTCTCACAACAAACCTCTTCACCTGTAGTTTGATACCATTCCCAGTGCACCCTCAATTTCCAGAAACTTCTGAGGGTGGGGGATTTCAGGGAAGATAGGGAAGGCTGGGATCAATGAAAGTAAGGTTTGGCCTGCCAGCAAACACAGGGAATTATTTTGTCAGGAATTGTTTAACTGGGTTTGAAAGTTGATAGGTGGATTGACAACTTATCTCATCAACTTATGAGAACAAGATGATGCACATGGATAAATAAAAGTATGATGTCTTAGTATATTCAGTTTGGGAACTCCCAGAATAATTCCTTTACTAGTACACATAATAATGAAAACTAGTAATAAGGGATCCTGCTTTTCAATTAGCACTATATAGCCTTAATTCTCTTTGTAGCTATGTGGGAAAGCTTATACAGCCTGTTTTTTCATTTGATTTACAAGTACATCTCACCTTTTATTCAGAAGCTCAAGGCACAGCATATTTGTTTTACTTTTTTCCCCACAACATTCCCCTGTGGCATTGGGCTGATTGGTAGACATTGGTCGAAAGTCATGCTGATTTTGGTGAAAAATAATTACTAGATCATCTTAGTGACTTCACCTTGGACATACTACATGGAAAAAAGTGTTCCCGTCAGTTGCTTTAGCATATATTTTATATGTTTATTTATTGAATTAATTTATCATCAGAGACAAAATAAAGGAAACAAGCCAGCTGCTTTATCTTCATCTGTTATTCTTGCTGTCTTTAGTTTGGATTGGGTAGGATTCTGTATTTTGTAATTAACTGCATGATAATGGTACATTTAAGCTAGAGTGATTTTGATTATTCCCTTCCTCTGAAAACTATGTCCTCGACTCTTGGTTGATTGCATTTCAACTGTCAGAGGATAGTAGATGCAGTGATTATTTTTGGGGTCTTTTCTTACTTGGTTAAAAATGCCCTTCCTCTCTTTTTTCTGATGCCATAAGCCCTCATTTGACCCCTTTCCCACACTTAAGACACTTTAAGTGGCTATTAGCTGTTCTCATGTAAAAGTTTTTTTCTCTTATCCTGAAATATTTTAGTTTTAGATACAATTTGATACACTTCGTCAACCATTCTGTCTTAGGGGGGTGAATCAGCCCAAAATGTATTGATTACTTTTGTTTGCTATGGACATCCCCCTTCTATGAAATCTCTGAGTTGTGGGAGAAACCAAATTTTAAACTGGACTAAATTCAAAAGTCCCTCAATCAGATGCTATGGGTGAGTGAGAGACTTTGCTGTGAAGCAGGAGGGAAATTCCCTCCATACCTCAGAACCAATGCATGTTCCTTAGCTGTTAGTAATCCAACAGATATTGGGGGAATGGTAGTGCAGTGGGAGGGTTACCTTCACTCCATAACACGCACACCCCAGTGTCTGTCCCCTCATGGGTTTTTGGACCCACAATGCAAAACAATTGTACAAAACTTAAGAATAGTTAGTGAATATTTTTTGTCCAGATAGAAAATAATTATGTCAGGACAGAATCAGCAATGGGGCAGCAGTTTTGAAACTGATATTTCTCTGTCAGTTCAAAGATGGATAAATGATATATTCAATAAGCCCAAAACAAGAAAACTAGAGTAATTGAGATACCATACTTTATCTTAATCAAAAGGCTGAGAAGTTATGAGTAACTGAGATCATTTTTAATTATTGATGATGAAAGGCTCACCTTGAAACCCCTTCTGATTTTAATAACTTATATTTGTTGTGGTATTCCATCTTTTTAAAAACAAAATTCAATACACATATTTTAAGTGGAATAAATTAAATAAAATAGAAATATATACCCATTTCATTTCTGTGTTTATACCAAATGCAAAAATATATATAAATTTTGGCAGAACATTCTGAACTATTAACACTGCTTCGGAAAAACCTAACTGCAAGAATGGAAAGAAATTAATGAGTTTTATACAACCACAAACAGTTTTGACATCATATAATATAGCTTCTGAATTGCTCTTTGTTCAAAAATAAATAAATAATTGTAACCTATATTAGGGGCTTACTCATATAGGAATGTCCTGTACATTTACAGATTTAATTTTATATCATAGGCAGTCCCCGGTTAAGAACAGTTCCATTCCTTAACTTTGCCTTTAACCTGAATTTGTATTTAACTCAGAACTTGTACTTAAAAACAGATTTCCTAATTACTAAAAATGCCGGACAGCATGGTCCTTCCTCCAGCCAGTGCTGGACTGTGTAATGCTTTCAGCTAAACAGGCTGTATATTAAAAACATGTGGCTTCATGGTTTCTGAAGCATTGTGAAGTTTCAGCTTACGTCAGATATTCTTAACTCAGGGACTATCTGTATCTAAATTAAGCCTTGATGGTGCCTACTAGTGTATTGATTTTCCTTAGAGATATGCCGAAAGTGTTTCATCTCCCTTTTGTTGGTGCTCAGTAGAGAATTAAACTTATGTACAAAAGACTGATTCTAAGGACTGGTGGTATTATTTTAGTTTAAGTGAATTTATGCTTCTTAGATAATTTTTTACAGAGATTGAAAATTGTTCCATTTCTCTCTTCCCTCATTTTCTTTCATTGTTCTCATGGTTTAATTGAAACTTGATGATGTAAGAAGAGGACTTTAAATCTTTTGTGAACATTAACTTTGATATATTTTAAAATGAATGTCTTCAAATGGATTCTGACTGCATATGTTATAATTTATCTGATTGCCAAGCTGAAACCAAGTTTGTGGACTTCTAATTCCATTTTAAGAATATTCCTTTTTAAATGTATGATTGTTTTTCAAAGTTCCTTTTTTATGGGATGATACAGTACTTTAACAATACTAGACTGCTAGTTCTAATGTGAATAAAATGAATATGGTTGCTCTGTTTGTGTCCTGTGTTCTGTATTTTCCTTCATTTAGTCTATTATTTTTATTGCGGACAATGCTGTCATTAATTGTAGAAGACCTGTGAATAATCACTGCAAATCCTGAGAACTGTTACTGCTTCTTTTAGGAGTTATGACAGTCTGAGTTGAACAGATCTGAATGCTTGAAGGGTCTTTTTGGCTTGAATCCAAAGCACTATATCTCCCTGTTAAAGATTGGGCATCTTTCCATACAAGTCATTTTTCAAGGAATACTTAGTTGCAATAAAGAAAGCATTGCAATTGGCACTTCATCTTTGTTAAATGTCTTAAACTATTTGTAAAAAAAAAATGTTATGGTTGCGTTCAAGAGATCTGGAAACAGTGTCCATTGATGAAATGGAACCAATGAAAGAAAGTGACCAATTTCTAGACGCTTCCTTAGATGGTGCTTTGATTCCTGTGGTCTTAACCTCTTTTCTACTCCTCCAAACACATGTATGGGTTCTGGACCATACAGTGCTCATAAATATAGCTACTGTACAACAATCCAAGTCTGTATTATCTTATTTACAGATTTCAAACATGCACATATAATAGGCTAGTCCAACAGCAATTATTAGATTCATGCTATTATCAAAAATATGGAAGGCTGGTTTAGTGAGATATACAGTAATTTTTCTGATACATTATTTATCCTGTCCAATATTGTTACAATATTCAGTTAAACCTCTCTTTCGAACAAAATAAAGCTAGCAGGCCTAAATATTGAAGATTGACATAAACAGTAGGGCAGACATTGGAAATAAATGGCTAGGGACACAGAAATCTACTGAAGAACAAGATTTACGTTCCCCTGGGGCTTTGATTAGATATAAACAATAGACCCTACTTTTGGAGTTCAAGTCATCACAGATGCTTGGCAGAATGCATTAATAATAATAGCCATTGTGTTTTATCAAATGTGTTTCCTCTTTTTAAATGTCAGTTATCTCTATCTAAGAAATATTTGAGTGAGTGTTTTGTGATGTGTTTGTACTTATTAATCTCACCTAGTTTAAAAATTTAATGGCATGCTTATTGAACAATTTTCTAAATACCTGGTATGCTGTAATTAAACCAAAGAGTTAATCTTTAAGGAAGTAAATTGAGTCCCTTTGGGGAATCACAAGAAATGAATAGGAATCCACAGATTGTTAATGTTTAATCTGGTTAGATTTGTGAAGATGGGAATCTGAAGTGAAGTCTGTGCAAGTCTGAAGTAGGCAGGCAGTTCTACAAAGCCTGAGAACCCATAAGCTTACATACATAAAAACTGAAAATAAATTTTTAATCTGAAATGCCAATGAAATCTTGATTTTATATATAGAGATATTCACATCAATCTGTACCTCATTTTATGGATTCAGATACAACAGAATTTGAGAAATCCTGTGCTAGTGTCCTTGCATTCTTTTCCATCATGCAAATCCAAGAGACTCTTTACATACAGAAAATAGATTTCTAGAACATCCATACATAATCTAATGTATATCTAACCAATTTGGCAAAGGTTGCCTGATCATTCTTTAAGAGGAATAAAGAAATCCTAAATACCAGCTGTTTATTTTTCAGGGCTTTCAGCAAAAATTCTTTTACTGGACAATATGTTACAGACTTCCTGAAACATTAAACCCATGTTTTGTTATATTGCTGCAATTATAAAGACACTCAGCTGCAGGTAATAATGTCCCATCTAGTCAGATTTCCAGCTTACCTAGATCCATTTTATTAATCTTTGTAATCCAATTATTGTGATGTTATTTCCCTTAACCTGGCTAAGTTTTGTTTTACTGTTTTTAAAATAAGCCATACTTTGACTGTTCCAGTATTATAATTATTGGTTTTTACTGTGGTTGTTTTATTTGCTGTCTAACAATTTCTTCTTCTTTTTCCTTTGGGAAAATTAGTAATAAAGTGCTGTTATCTACAGACTTCTTGCAGCTCTTGGAATTTTTATCATTGTCTTTTAGGTTTATTTCTGCAATAAGGTTGAAACTAAAGGTAACATTAAAAGGGATGTTTTTAAATCTACAAGCGGAAAGTACTTGGGCAGGTGTGTTTATGTGATAATGAGGATTATAGCAGGTGGGAATGGGGTTTCTTGCTTTCATATGCTATGTTGCAAAAGGAACTTGCCATTTTGAAAATTGTATTGAACATTGGAGTTCAGTCACGTATTATTTATATTTTATTGGATTTTTTGGCAAAACATTCCCCGGTGAAATTTCTTTCTGTGTAAATGGAATCAAAACTTTAAACATGTTTATATATTGGGTAATATGTATTTGCGGCTGAAATGACATTTTCATATGGTTTCACATGCTTCCAAGGAAGATTGGATTAAGTAACAGTGAATTAATTGAGGTTTGCATTAACAGAATGTCATCAACCTCTTTGAAAACTTGATCTTATATACCTTATTAAATGTCTTTTCTTATTAATTCCAATGGATATAAATGACTATTTATTTAAAGGTTAACTGAGTTGTGGTATCACTTGTAAGATAATCGACCCCTAGGCTTAATATTAAGTGAATTATCCGTGGCTCTCAGAATAAAGTTAATATTTTTTTCTCAGAAATTATCATCCTATTTTAAAATTATTGGTATTTTTCTAGTAATAGTTTTATATACTCTTTAGTTTTCTCTCATAACTCAAGGATTGTGCCTCCATTATTTAATTTCAATCCTTCTCTTTTCCTTTCTGCCATGTTTTTACATTTGAAATAACTTTCCTGAGTTGTTTGAGTAACTTAACATTAAAACATTGTTTTATGTAATTTTTCCTTCAATTAACATCTGCCTCACTACAGATCACTATTTTTTCAATCTGCTTTTAAGTTTTTATTTTGAATTCACTTGCATTATGTTTGTACCATAGAAGTTTTGTTTTAATTCTATATGCAGAATTAATATTTTTAAAAATATGTTTTAACATTTCTGACTCAATCTGTATCATAATGATCCTTTCCCAGCTATGTAGTTGATAAGTTGGTGCCTTGTCCAATGATAAATAGAATTTTACTTCATGTTAAGTATAAAAAAACTCTGTAGAGTCAGAAATGTTATTCCATTGCAGAAAAATATTGCTATCATTGCGCTTATAAAATTAGTATAATTTTATAAATTATAATTAGTTATATAAACTAAGTTTACAGGTTGTGTGATAGTAATATTTTTTGCAGTGGAATCGCACCTCTGAATATGCTGGTTTTTGTTCTTCATAATGTTATCAATAAAGTACTAGTCTTTTACCACAGAATAAACAGTGGGAAGAAAAGTTGTGAAAAGTTATGTTGGTTGGGGATTATGGGCAGTGATATCATATGGGTGGCACAAAGATGTGAAAGATTATTTTAAAGTATAGTGACCATATGTCTTGTATTATAAAAGACAATCCTTTATTTCACATAGCTGTCTTTTAGATTTATTTATTTTTAATTCACTTTTGTCCTTTATTTTGGTATTTAACTTTAACATACAACAACATACTGATTGATACACAGCCTTTCACGTTTATGTGAAAAATGTGGAAATTGAATTGTGTTTTAAAAATAAGCTTACATAAATTGATTTTGAATATTTTTATTAGAAAATGCATTTCTGTAATTTTTTTCTTGGATTTGGTCTTAAATTGTCCTTTCTAAAGCAAAGTTATAAGTATAAACATTTGGTTTTTATCCTTATGAACCTCTTTCAGATTTGATCCCCTTTCAAGTTTATCCTTTTATTTTTTTCAGAAAAATATAGTTACCATACTAGTCAAGACATTTAAATTCAAGATATTTAGACACTTGAAGTCAACTATAGTAATTAGAATTGTTTGATAGCAGTGCAGTAATAATTTGAAAATTGTTTTTATATATAACCGGGTTTGGAGCTACCAGCAATATCTTCAAACACTTTCTAAAATAATAATCTTAACTGAATGTGTTTAATAATCACAATAATTTCTTGAGCAACAGAATATTTCATAATCATTGCTTATTGCTCATTATTTTACTAGCTTTATATCTAACAGTAACACAGTTAGTTTAACTTGGCAGTTCTTTCCTAATTTAATGCTGGTTGAAAAATTTACATCAAAGTTTGTCGTCTCTTCTTATTGAAGCCAATGATAATAAACAGCGACTGCTACATAATGCATATCTATAAAATAGAGAACAAGCAAATAAAAGATCAACTGCTCCTATGAACTTTAATTATGATATCTGCCTAAAAGTATTTTTTTCTTTTAATTCTATTATCATTTTATATTAGACTCCCGTAAAGAATCTGCTCCCCAAGTACTACTTCCCGAGGAAGAAAAAATTATTGTAGAAGAAACAAAAAGTAATGGTCAAACTGTCATAGAAGAAAAGTAAGATAATTTCTTTAAAACAGTTTTAAACTATATATATATATATATATAATTATATATGCATGTGTGTGAAGTAGAATATTTGCATTGTTATGTAAGTATCTCAATAATAAGGAAGTATGGAATATACAGTCAAGTGTCAAAAGAATAGAAATACACATAAATACACAGAATTTCAACCACATAGAAATTGTTGACTTTTTCATGTTTCAACATACAGATATTTAAACTTCATTTCAACAATATTGAGAAAGGGGATCTAATACAATATATCCTGCACCATTTACATTTTGTACTCCATTTGTTTAAATAAACATAAATACAGATTTCACATATGGAAAAAGTAAGTACACCCGTACATTTGTCTCTCCTTTGCATATCTAAAATTCCATCTTAGAATCCTGTGTACTTGATGAGGTGCCGATGATTAGAATATTGTCTGAAAGGCTAGGGGACAAAACTGTCTTACTGAAATATCAGACAGTTAATTTGATTTGTTCTTTGTTGCTGAAGTATCACCATGCCTAGATTTATAAGAGCTCTCTCTGAGATTTTCAGAAAGAAAGTTACGGATACCTATGAGTCTTGGAAGGGATTTAAAAATATTGTCAAGCAATAGAATATCAATCATTTGTTAATCTGGAAGATTATCTACAACTGGAGATTTCAAGCAACTGCCATCTTGTACAGGTGTGATCGTCCCTATAAGTTCAACCCAAGAGCAGAATATAGGATGCGGGAAAGAAATCTCTTAAATTACAGAATGTTGTCATCTGGTTTACAGAAGGCTTTCAGCATTATTCATGTCAAAATGCATGACTCTATCAATTGAAAGATAAATTACTTTTACATAGGAAGTATGCCAGGAGGAAACCTTTGCTACCCAGAAAGAATTTATAGGGTAAGATGAAAGTTTGCTCATGAATCCACTATGAATTCTTCCTTACACCAAAGGGTGCTTGAGGATAGGTGAAGTCATCTGTCAGAAGACTGACAATCATGATAATTACAACATGATAATGACAACAAACATTCTAGTAAATCTACCAAGGGATAGCTGAAAAAATTGAGTTCTGGAAGACCCAGATCTAAATCCCATCAAAATGTCCTGGGATAATTTGAAATGGGTGGTACATGCAGGGAATCCCTCAAACACTGCACAGTTGAAAAAAATCTACATGGAGTAGGGAAAATTTCTTTCCAGTCAGTGCTAAGGGCTGGAAATTCTTCCTAGTCAGTGTCAAAGATAATTATAAGAAATGCCTACTTGTTTCTGCTAAAAGGAGTAATACCAGGGTATTATTGCCAAAGATGTTCTTATTTTTTTTCCACAGAAGGAAATGTCTTAATTTTTTATTGAATAAATGATTGTAAAGTCATAGTTTTTATTATTAAATTACATGAACTTTATCTTTAAATGCTATTTGAATGAAGGTGAAATATTAATATGTCCTCATTTGTTAAAAAAAAACTTTACATGGGGTGTGCTTACTTTTCCATGTGACTGTATATATGTATATCCTATAGAAATTCATTACTTAATTGCCTGAAATGTGGCCCATCAGTCCACTATTACCCGTTTAGACCAATTCTAGTAATCTTGGGTTCTCTAACTTTTCTTTTTGCATCTTTCTTCTTTTGCCCTTGTGCCAGCTGGGAATTGATCAGTGTTGTGGTAAGGTGGCGTTCTTGAGTACCCTGGGATTTCTGTTTTTATTTGTATGTAGGATTGCAGGTGTTTTGTTGTTGTTAATTGTATTATTTTTATATAAATGTACATCTGAAATGCTGCTTTATTTTTTAAAAAGTTGCAACAAATAGAATTGAACAGCATTTGATAGCAGATCCATCCCTAATCCAAGTTAATTAGCTTCATAAGCTTATTCTCTCCTATGCCCGCAAAAGTCTTTAAGAAATACCAGAAAAGCCCAAAATTTACTGCAAATAGAGCAGGTTCAGTAGCTTCTTCTGTATCTTTTTCATCCCACATTATATAATTTTTTAATGTAAAATCACCTGTATTGACACAATTTTATTTACGTTTATAGTATTTTATCTTAATTTTCTGTTTTAGAAGTCTTGTTGACACAGTATATGCATTGAGGGATGAAGTACAGGAATTAAGACAGGTTGGTAAAACATATTATAATATATTTTACAATTGAGAATAAGATGATAGAATATGGCAGTTATGTCAAAAACAGGTTGGCTATTTTTAAAATTGTGCTTCTGAATTAACAGGAAAATCACTATATATTATCAATTCACTAATGAAATAGAAATTAAGTAACCTTCATGCATAATTGATTGTATAGGTAATCCAATCTAATATAAATCTTGGCAATTTAAGCTCTGTGTGTGTAGTTTATTAGTAAAAATATGAACAGGAATTGAATATTTATAAAATTTATATGAGTACCCAACTGTGATTTTGGACAGTTTACAATAAACTAAGAATAAACAAATATTGGTAGACAGTTCTGTTAAAATGAAAAGAAACATTCAATTCATAACTTCCTCCAGAAGGAGACTCTTTTTATCCTAACCCCAGGACCTAAGGAAAGAGATAGGTTTTTAATACCTTTTCAAAGGCATTTCAAGTTCAGGAACAAACTAATATAGAAGAGGGGAGAGGTAATTCCAGAGGGGAGAGATAATTCCTGACAAAAAAGGAATGCCTTTGTAGCCCTAACAGATGGCACTGTTTTAGAGAAGGGACCTGAAATTTGCCCACCCAGTTAGAATCCTCCCAAGTACGATCCAATTTAAGACTGTCATCTCCCTATCATTTCAGCCACTAAGACCTCACTTTGATTATACATCAAAGCCTCAGGAACAAGAATCCTATTAGGCACATTACATCTCTGGGACACATCAATTAGGTCCTTCTTGCAGTGAAAAATAGCCAGGTCAACAGTGAGTGGTTCTTCCATTGCAAGGCACTAATAATGCCAGATGACATTGCTATTATCCTGAGGTGAAACCCAGGCCAAACAGGTCATGTGTGGATTAGGCCCTCAGTAAACTGAATTTAATTCATAGTTACTCTGGGAGTCAGGAATTCCTTCTCTGCCTCCAAGTCTGTACTTATGAAAAGCTGGATGATGTCCCCCAACAACTTAAGTCCAGTAAACTGCACTGCCAATCCAGAGCAACACAAGCAGGAAATCTTCTACTCAGGAGGGAGTTGATATAGTAGCAGCAGTAGCAGCAATTCCAAATGGTCTCTGGGGCTTAAGCTCACGTAGAGTCTCACACCTATCGATCAGAATATTAGATCACAGATGAGATAGGGATTATCAGAGACTGGACTGACATTGAGCAACACAGCTCCAAGGCTCAATGAAGGCTCTTAAGGCTCAGTGAAGAGATTGGGGTGAGTCAGTGAGTCAGAATGTGGTATGAATACAAGAAATATCTTCCCTTGAGCACGTTAGGTAAAAGGCAAATATAGAAATGCAATCTACACAAACTATTAATTCCAGTTTAAGAAAAAATCACTGGTAAGAGCCCATCAGAGGTTGAAACACCTGCTACAACGTACTGCTTCTGAGTTTAACTTTGGAAGAATCATTCTTTTAGACCTCTAATTTCAGCCAGTAGTTGTGTTTATCTCACAAGAAAGTTCTGGATAATTATTTTGTAAATTAATAAAATCTTGAACATAAGAATTACTTTGTTACTTTGACTCCCTATTCTCCTGTTAAATATATTTCATCATATTTCCTCTTATTTCTCAGTCTGTATCTATCAAATATCAACCGTAGCTTCTCCTGATAAGATAATTCTTTTCCTAATTTGCATTTGTAACATTTTTAGAGGATTTTACAAAATGAAAATATTATGCTGAGCTCAGAACAAAACAAACAAGATTTCTTTACTGATAAACTTATTTCAAGAGAGCACAAATCTATAGCAATATACTCTGAAAGTCTCCTCATTATAGAAGCCAATTTCTTCATTGAAAACAATGTTTTTACTCATTTAAAACAAATTGTCATAATGTATTTTGGTGTTTTGTTTTTTGGTCAGGATAATAAAAAGATGAAGAAATCGCTGGAAGAAGAGCAAAGAGCTCGTAAGGAGCTTGAAAAGCTTGTCCGGAAAGTTCTAAAGAGTATGAACGATCCTTCTTGGGATGAAACAAATTTATAAATTTTATTTATACATACATACATACATACATAGATACATACATACATACATATTTTCTATTGAAAGACCAGCTGTCAAATCTAACTGTGGAAGTCTTCTGATATTTAGTCAGTGTTGCATATAGAACACAACCAATAAGGATTAAACTGGATTGAATTATTATAATTTCATTATATATATATAATAATATTCAGTCCATTTATGAAGCTGTCTTTACTTAAGTATAGATAGCGTGGATCTTGAACTTGACATGTCTTTACTTATTTCCATTTAAACTGCCTCATTTTTCAACAAGTGCAACAGTTGGCTAAGAAATCAATCTCCCTCTTGTTAAATATTTATAATTTTGAATTTTATGTGATCAGTGTATCAGGACTGATATAGTATTCTGTTGTCTTCCTGTAATGATTTCAGCTCAGCAGCAAACATAGCAGTGGCTGATGATACGCTCCTAACATTTACTGAAAATTATACACTGTTAGATGAATTGTTTTGAATTTTTCATTCTCAGGCATCAGATAGGAAGCATTTTTGGTAATTCCCAGCATATTTCCCAGTATTCAGCCTATTTTAATAATTTAATTAAATTTATTTATGTCTGTTTAAACCTTCAGACACCATTTTAACATGAATTTTAAAACTATCGACTGTCAATGCAGTAAACTGTCAATTGGCATTATTTCATATTAAAGGTAAATATTTTAAGAATCAAGACTTACATGTTTCTTTTTGGCATGTTAAAATGCAGAATAGTCAAGTTAAGACAAATGTGCTTGCTCTTATTTTTAGTGGCTAGTTCTTAGATAATTTGTATATTAGAATTTGCAGTAGTTGTGCATATATTAAACAACTGGCAAATGTTTTAATGAATCACTCGGTACTGTTGTCATAAGAGAAGTACAAGTCCATGATGTGTTTGTTTTGTGAAATAAATGTATTATTTATTTATTATTTTTGCATGAACATAGCAAGTTTTAGGTTAACATATGTCTGTAGTACTCTTACAAAATCTTGTTTTACTGTGCAAACATAATCTTTTTTTCCTTCTACAATCTAAACAAAATAATAATCCTCTGACCTCCGTTCTATTTATATATAGAAAAACACACTAAAAATGGCTTTCTGAAAAGCAATCATCTGTGGTGCTGTAACTTTATGTTGGTTGTTTAAAATGTATGTAGATATGGGAAAGTACATATGGATTCTTTTAAATTACATTTTGGTCATGTAATACATTTTTCAATGTTCCAAACTAGTTTGCACATAATTTTTCAAGGTATTTGGTATTTGAAGTCAATTAATGAAAACCTAAATCTAGCTATAGTATTTTAAGAATAAATTTCTGCTGAATTTAGGCAAGTATATACTAAGAATAATGCACAAACTGTATGTGTGCTAAAAGCAGCTTTTTTGTTTTCAATTTTCTTCCTGCTACTTGGATAGCATAAAACTCTATATTCTGCTTAGAGGTGTGATGGCCCTAAAAAAAATTGGGGAATAAATCAGTTCTGTTTAAATAAAGCTAGTCTCTCACTATTGGATTTCACATTAAGTGGATAGAAACATGTTTTGCTTCCTTTTCAGTCTTTTTTACATTTTTATTTTTTTACATTCCACAGCTTTAGCTCAGAAAATTCTGTTGTCTTCAGTTACTCATCTGGAATAAGGAAAACCTTCAAACTTTAGCTAATGACCAAGAGTCAAGGAAACCATCATATTAATATCACAATATAGATTCTAACTTGCTTCATGTAATGGGGATGGGGTGGGGTGAGAATTCAGCATGACCATACTATTAAAAGGGCAGTTCTGTGATTATCATAATTTATAATTGTCTAATTGTTTATTCAGGAAAATATACTAAAGCATGTCTCCTCCATTTATGAAGCAATAAGATTTGAGCTGTGTATTATTTCTCAGTGAAATATCTATTGAAGATTGTCAAGACATCTGTCATGGCAGAGGGCATAAGGAGGATTCTTATTTTATAAAATTGCTTTATTCAACCATAATTTTAGAAATAAAATTAAGGTGAGTATTATAGTTGCGTGGGAACTGTCCAGTATCTTTCAAAGACATGATTGGAGGCCATGGAAATAGCTGACCCAATTAATGAGATAATCAAAATTGCCAAACTAAAGGAAAATCAGTTAATCATCAAATTCCCCTCTTCAATTTGTTTTATACAGATTGTATCATTTTTTTCCTTTTCAATGCTGCTGCTATGTAGCATGAGAAATCAGTTTGAATAACAGTTTCAGATAGTCCTTGACTTACGATTGGAATTGGAATTTTGGTCACTAAGCAGTGTGTTCATTAAGCAAGTCATGTGACTGAATCTGATTTTACAACCATTTTACCAAGGTTGTAATGGTTAAGTGAATCTTGTGGCCATTAAGTGAATCGTGTGGCCATTAAGTGAATCCAGCTTCCACAATTGACTTTGCTTGTTGGAAGCCAGTTTAGGAAGATTGCAAAATGTAATCACCTGATTGCAAGACACTCTATCCATTGAAAATGCAAGCTGGTGGTTCAGCATCCAAATTGTTATCATGTGACCATAGGGATGATTCAAAGGTTGTACCTTAGAGAATGCATCATAAGTCACTTTTCCCAATACCTTCATAATTTCGAACCATCTTTAAATAAAAGGTTATAATTTGAGGACTACCTGTGACTGTGTTAAAAATTCTTTGTTCTGTCTTGAATAAACAAAATCAATCCCCAATTGCTTCAAGGCACCTAAATTCGGCATCTGTACTAAGCAGACTTAAAGAGCTTAGTCTCATTTCTAAATTCATGATTTTTTATGGTCCTGTATTAATATTCATTGTTTATACCCCTATTAATTATGTCTGGATGACATAAGGTAACAGAAATAAAAGGATTAGCTTTAGATGCTGAGAAATTTTGTCTAAGCTTCAATTGATTTGATTATGATAATGATGACAACATTGAAGATGCAAGACAAAAAGAAGAATATGGAGCAAAAATTATAATAATTGACCTATGTATATAAAATCTTGAGGTAAAAGATGTTCTTTATATTAATTATTAATGTCCAAAATGACATCTATAGAGGACAAACTAATCTGTTTGGAGGGGGGCAATTGTCTTTCATTGTACAGATGCAACTGGTCACTTAACGTCCATTGGAAGTTATGACAGACCCATCCCAAAACTACTGACACTGTTTCAAAATTATAACCACTGCAGCACTCGCATGTTCACCCTTATGACCAACCACAGAGATACTGCCGCAACCCCCATCCCACCATCAGCCTTTGGCCTGCTCCCAACCTGGCAATCCAGGTCATCCAGCACTCAAGGTATCCTAAAGTTGGACAGCAGAAGCTATTGATGCCTTGGAGGACTGTTGCAGCCTGTAGCTTGAGACCTTCTTTCCATTAAACCACCCAAGGGACTTGAAGGACTCAGCCTGTTCCTCAGCTTGCTCCAGGGCCCAGCAGCACCTATCTTATCTTTCTGGTTTTTGCAGAAGCATCCAGCCAATTCAATGGTAGGCTCACTTTTCTTTCAGAGGCTTCCTGCTTATGGCAACCTCATGTTATTCTTCAAGCAGGTAGTATTCTCGTGAGTCTGTGGTTGGCTCTGTTTTTTAAAGAGCCTTCCTCATTAAAACACAGGATCATAAGAATACTGCTGTCTGGCTTTAGGTTGCCTTGGGCGGCTGGGTTGGCAGCAGGCTGAAGCCTGCAAGGACCCCAAAAGGCAGGGAGTGGAACACCAGATGCCTCAGGGAGAGAGAGGCCTAGGGTAGGTGGGGGCCTGAGCCTGCACTAGGCCTCTCAGGGCTTCCTTCGCCCGTGACAAAGTACCTGCTACTTTGCTTAATAACTCGCATGTTTATTTAAGAGCCATAACAGTAGGGGGGTGGTCATTAACAGTGGCATTCAAATTTTTTTCACTCCCGGTTCAGTGGACATGGTTTGATGGGCGTGGCAGGGGAAGGATACTGTAAAATCTCCATTTCTACCTCACTCCTGGGGGAAGGTTACTGCAAAATCCCATTCCCTCCCTACTAACCTACTTTCCAGCTCCATTCTCCTTTGCAGGGCAACAAAAGAAGATCCAGCTGATCAGCTGGGACTTAAGAGGCAGAGAATAGATGGAGGCGGGGCCAGTCAGAGGTGGTATTTGCCGGTTCTCCAAACTACTTCTAGAAAAGTACTACTACTACTACAAAATTTCTGCAACCAGTTCCCCAGAACTGGTCAGAACCGGTTGAATACCACCTCTTAAGTGAGGGCATCTCACTTAATGGCTGTCAAGCCATGTGACCCTAATACATAGGCTCCATTACAGTTCTATTTTGAGGACTACCTATAGTGTTTTTAGAAGTTCTTTATTAATTTTTAACCAAAGCATTTTCTTATATTGTTAACTACCATTGATCCAACAATGCAGTAAAAATGTCATAGCTAAGGAATAACCCAGAATCATATGGTAGATCAGTTTATCTATATTAGAAAATACACATAAGTGAATTTCAGGATTAATTATGAAACTTGTTTTGCCAAGTTCCTTCAAAAATCTTTTAACCAAATTACTGATTAACAAGTTCATATTAAGACTATCCAGGTCATATTCATAACGTATTGATGTACTCAGAAGAGCCTTCTAATTGCAGCACATGTTATTCTACATCTTTTAGAGTAAACCAGACCCTCTTTCTGCTTTTTCATTTTTCCCCTTGCATTTGTCTTCTCAATAATCAGTTCCCTTGGTGACCAGTTTAATGACAACACAAAACAGAACTATGATGTCTCAGTTACATTTTCTGTTCCACACCATAGTAGGAGAGGGACTAAGTAGACTGAGTTGATGAGCCAATTGTATGGCTATACTCTTTAGACTGACTTACGATTTGTAAATGGAAATACTGATTTTGCCAAGTCTTTCTGAAAGTAAACTACTGGTCACTCCATGCCCCCACCCCATCTCTCTTTATTCATAGCTATATTAGGTCTTTTTAATAGATTGATCTCAATAACCTTATTAATGAAATGCATAGGAAAACAGGACCAGAATCAACTGTTTATTTTTCTAGTACCTTGCCTACTGTGGCTTCCTTTGGGTGCATGTATTAAATTGTCCTTTAAGTTCAACAGTGCAACACAGTCACCATCAAGGGTTCTTCATCTGGAAAAAAGAAGTAACTTCCTTCGCTATGGTTTTTCAGGTAAGTTTGGAACTGATGACTGTTGATACTGTGGTAGCTGAATGCTTATTATGATGATTTATAGTAGCAACTTGATATATATCAAAGCTCATGTATTAAATAGCAGGATGGGGTAAAGTATTACAAAAAGATGTTTTGCAAAAGATGTTGAGACAAATAGCACTATCCTTAAAGGGTTCAAACAGCTGCAATATTTGCAAGACTTGCATGTATCTTGTATTTTTCTGGTATTATCAATTTGCTTTTTATATTGTTTGCTCCCTAGAGTTGCTGTAGAATCAGGTGACCTTGCAAATTTGATAAATAAAGCAAAAATAAAAGCAGCCTTGCCAGCCTTACAAAGGAAAGTATATTAGTGCTTTTTTATATTAACACACCCTCTATGAAGAAATATGAAAATAATATTTAATTGGTTTGTGTGTATAAAAAAGCATAAAATAGTGTGCAAGAACACTTATAAAATGTCATGCTGCCTTGCAGTAAATCAAAGTTATGGCCAAACCTACTTATTTCTTTTATATACAAAATAAGCGCCACAAAAGCCGCTGTAGTGCAGTGGTTAGAATGCAGTACTGCAGGCAACTGCTGATCACCAGCTGCCAGCAGTCTGGAAGTTTGGGTGTCACAGGCTCAAGGTTGACTCAACCTTCCTTCCTTCCAAGGTCAGTAAAATGAGGACCCAGATTGTTGGGGGCAATAGGATGACTCTGTAAACTGCTTAGAGACTGCTATAAAGCAGTATATAAGTCTATGTGCTATTGCGTTAAGAACTAAACTCATCTGGGTTTAACAAGGATATATCACATTATTTCACTTACATTGTGTGTCAGATGTTATGTTCTCGCCCTATTAGTCATCACTCTTGTCCCAGCTTCATACACTTGGTATCCCGTTATTAACACCAGTCCCCTTAAATAATTAGTCCATTTTTGTAGTTCAAAAACTCTAAATGTGATCGTTCTTCATGTATATGGAGAGTGTTTGATCTTTAATTTAGGTTCCAAAAAATAACAAAAAGTTTTTTTTAAAGTAATTGTATGACTCAGTGAGAAATTTGAAGGTACATAGAGATAGATTATTAAAATTTATTTTGTTAATATGTTTAGAAAGCCAAGATGAATAAATGAAGAGCTAATTGTTTTATATTTTAATTTTTCTTTGAGATTCTGAGCTTGAGTATGTTTTACATAAATGTCAGTATGGATAGATGTTTTATCAAGATTGAAACTGACACTAGCATAATATGGACTAAAGCAATAGTAACACTTTCTCCCTATTGCGATGCTGCTTTGCATAATGTGTCAAAGAATATGGGTAATCATGTACCAATTTACTCTCTGCTAGGCTCACCTGCAAGTATTTTATGAAAAGCACTTGATAATAATTATTTTGCCTTTATCTATAGAAATTTGGCAAGGTGTTGCCAAAGATGTTGAGACTCTAGAAAAAGTGCAGAGAAGAGCAACCAGGATGATAGGGGATTGGAGACTAAACATATGAAGAACGGTTATAGTAACTGGCCATGGCTAGTCTAGTAAAGAGAAGGACCAGGGCAGACATGATAGCAGTCTTCCAATATCTGAGGGGCTGCCACAAAGAGCAAGGGGTCAAGTTATTTTCTAAAGCGCCTGTAGGCCAGGCAAGGAATAATGGATGGAAACTGAACAAGGAGAGATTTAACCTGGAAATAAGGAGAAACTTTCTGACAGTGGGAACAATCAACCCATGGAACAGCTTGCCCTCGGAAATTGTGGGAGCTCCATCACTTGAGACTTTCAAGGAGAGATTGGACTGCCATTTGTCAGAAATAGTGTAGGGTCTCCCGCTTGGGCGGGGGGTTGGACTAGATGACCTACAAGGTCCCTTCTGATTATCTGTTATCTGTAAGGTTACCTTTGATAAGACTCTGCCTTCATTTACTAGGTTATGTTTATCTGTAATTTGTAATTTAAAATACAGAGTGACAGCATTTTGTTCATATACAGATTGTTGAATCTTCCTAGGAACCTGATTGTTGAATCTTCCTAGTTGCCAAGCACCTGGATTTTGATCACATGACCAGGAGGATGCTGCAATGATTGTAAATGTGAAAAATGGGCATTAGACACTTTTTTTCAATGCCACTGTAACTTTGAATGGTCACTAAATAAATTGTTGTAGGTTGTAGGTTATCTGTGTATCAGTGAAAGGTTTGCATCTGCTTTTGCTAATTTATAGTTGTAAATGCAAGTTATTTCCTAGTAACATTTTATTTACTTCTAACAATTTTATATTCTACAAAATTGCTATGATCTTGGTGGTTTATGAATAATGATTTCAGAATATTTTTCCATCATTTTTTAACATTGACACCCTTTGAGCAGTTAGGATCTGTGGACTAAATTCTTCAGATATTATAAACTGCTGAGGAGCGCTCTCTTGTGGTAATTACCTAAAAATCTGAATGACCATAAATAAGTTGAAGCTCTGAAAATAGGAAGAGCACACAAATTCTTTCAAGTTTTTACAATAAGAAGTAATGTATGTTCCTCTTATGAGTTCTGGCCTTAAATTTTGTGATGGGTACATACAATATTTTAAAGCAGATATGACATGAAATTTAAATTCTGTGTCTATTCCTCTCTGATTTCAAGTGAAAGTTTATTGTATTGTCTTAATCAGGATTGTTATACTGGATAATACTTTGGAATTTTTAGCAGTCACTGAAATCAAAAGTATTGAAGATGCAGATCCTTTCTGTCTCTTTTTCTCTCTGAAATTTATTCATTACCTCAATCCAATTGGATTCTGGGCAGTTTGCAACATATGAAATACAATAATAACAATAATAGAATACAATAAAGCTTTTCAAATATATAGCTGAAGTAATTGCAATTTTGCAAAGTAAAAAATAATACTAGGTAAGGCAGGTCTTTGTCTGATTGTATGTACTGTTTTGAAGCTGAATGACCATTGCTGCAGACACCTTTGCAGCTGCTTCCAGATAGTGGGCCTTTGTCATACTTTAGCTTTGAAAGGAAAAACAGGCCTCAGAGCAGAGTGCTCTAGTAGCACCTGTTGGCAACTCTTTAAAGCAGCAATATCATTTCCCAGGATTATGTTGCTTCCTTCTTCCTTCCTTCTTCAACTGTTGTGTGAGTCCTGGAAATGACATGTCTGTTTTAAAGAGTTGTGATTGAATGCTATGTATGAGCCCACACATGCACCCAAAGCATTTGGAATTGTGGGCTCTAAACATAGAAGCTACTGTTGAAAACATAGTCCTTGGGGCAGACATCAGTAAGTAGTTTCATAAGATAGGCACCAGAGGTATTCAGCAGGTTCTGATCAGTTCTAGAGAACTAGTAGCGGAAATTTTGAGTAAGTCGGAGAACCAGCAAAACCATCTCTGACTGGCTCTGCCCCCATCTATTCTCTGCCTCCCAAGTCCCAGCTGATTGGCTGGGTCTTCTTTTGTTTCCCTGAACAGGAGAACAGAGCTGGAAAGCAGGTTAGTGGGATGGGGAGGGAATGGAGATTTTAAAGTATCCTTCCCCTGGAGTGGGGAGGGAATGAATATTTTACAGTAACCTTCCCCTGCCATGCCCACAGAACTGGTAGTAAAAAATTTTTGAATCCCACCACTGATAGGGACTGTCATTGAAAGTGCACTCCTTCTGGGACCTTCAAGATGACATTGTTTCAGTGAAAAGACTTGAACTGCACCCTCTCTATCAGAGCATATAGAGTAGGCAAAAACCCTGTGAGAGGGCAGTTACTCAAATAACCTGGTTCTATGGCATTGGTGGCCTAAAAGGTGATAATTAGCATCATGAATTTAATTGTACCTGGAAAGCAATTGGGAATCAATGCAACTTGTGGAGCAGTTGTATCATGTGAACAGAGCAAGAAAAACCCAGAATGCCACTGCATTCTGAACTAACTGTAGCATCAGGATGGTTTTCCAGAACAGACCCATGTAGAGCAACCAGCAGGTGATTAAGGCATGAATGACTGTTAACGGGGCCTACTGATCCAGAAAGGGGCCCAGTTGGTGCACAAAATTAAATTGTGCAAAGCTCATTCCCCAGCCACACCAGTTCTCTGTTCCTCAAGCAGAAAGTGTGAGTCCAAGAGGAGTCTGGGTGGGACAGTGGATTATTGAACATGGGTAACCTAAATTCAAACCTACCTTTAGCCATGGAATCACATGGCATGATTTGGGCTCATACACTTGGCTCTCAGTTCAGTGTTCCTGCTTCTTGTGCTCTCTTGATAGTACATAACTTAGTTATGGTAAAAAGTCAGAGGAGGTAGCTATATATATATGCTGTCTTGAATTCCTGGGCAAAATGTGGAATATTCTACATTTAGACAATCAGTAAACACTTGTACCACAGTTGTCTCGTGAAATACACATATTAATGGCCTTCCACTTAATCACTATTGCTTCTCCTTCAATAATTCTGTAAGGATCCTAATGTATTAATGTTTACTGAGAGCTCATAGTTTTTATGGTAACTGAATATAATTCATAATAAAATGACACCATAGTTTAGAATTGGCTTGATAGATCTCTTACTTTAAATTTATTGTGAATTTTATATATAAAGTATACAACTTTGGGTTTGTTTGTTTTTTTGAAGTTTGTGAACTTCCTTTTTATGAAGTGTGTCAGACAAATGCATCAAGGATTGAGTGCACAGAGCTAGGATGCTGTTACCACAAAGAGACATGCTATAAGAAAGCTGTACCAAGTAAGTAATTGTCAAAGTAGTTGAACAATATTCATTTGATAAAAAGCACAGTGATACCACGACACTATGCAAAAGGCAACAAATATTTGTGTTATTTGCATGTTACATGATGCACATGGCTTGTCTCTCTATAGACACCCTTGCAACCTCTTAGTATGTTGCTAATTATTCAAATGAATCTAATGCTATTGTTTGTTGTTTCAAGTAGAAAACCGATTTGACATTAAGGAGAACAAAGGTGGACTTTCATCAGAAAGGAAGAAGACACTTAAACTGTACAATATAAACATATATTAAAGCCACTTTGGTCTAGTGGTTGAGGCACCAGGCTAAAAACTGGAAATGCAGGAGTTCTTCTGCCACTTTAGTGACAAAAGCCAAGCCTGGGTGGCCTTGGGCCAGTCACTTTCTCTTACTTCAATTCACCTCACAAGATTGTTGCTGTGGGGAAAACAGGAGGAGGAAGGTGTTGTCAGATATGTTCCCCACCTTGACTTATTTGTAAAAGTAGTTCAGATGGGGTATCAATAAAAAAAGGAATTATTTTAAAGTATCCTTTAAATTTAAAACAACAGATATATTTTTATACTGTACAACAGCTACAACTTTTGGATGACTCCAAACATAGGTCCTAAATACCATTGATACAGGGCATATTTTAACATTTGTAGTGAATAAAGGCCATTTTTAATGAGATATGCAACAGAAGCCAGAGTTATGTGGCTTAAAACTGAGGAAAATTATTCTGAGTTGGTATTCATAATTCTCTCTCAGAACAAGTCACTTTTAGATATCTGAGTTATTTATCTTGTTATAAAATGAAAAAAGACATTAAATATGCAACACAAAGCTAGAAAAGGTAAGCAATGTTCATCTCTCCTCCCTCTTTCCTCTTGTTTTCAAAATGCACCTTGCTCTTCTCTCTCTGAGGAACCAGTGTTGCCTCAAAGCAAGTAGATGTTAAAACATTCTACTTTTCTAGAAGATTTCTAGTGAACAGGCAAACAACCATCATAGACTGAGAGCAAAACTTTGTAAACACCCTGCATCACAATCTCCAAATATGTCAATGCCTTAGATCTTTCACATTGGGAAGGAAGGCACGAAGGAGAGTTTTACTTAAAAGTAGATAACCTCCTCTTTTGGAGCTCTTTGTTTGCCAGGAACAGTTAGAAAAAAAAAGCTCAGTCTAGTAAAGCCCATTTTTACTTGGGTAGGGGTGAAGGACATAATGGGTGGGCCAGCAATCCTTGGTTATAATTTTTACAATTAGATTTTGTTTATACTTTATGAAGGCAGCTTTGGTGAACATCCTACTGCATTTCTCTCTCTTTTTGCTCTGTAAGCATTGGATGAACAGAATGCTGTATCTGATTCATGATAGAGATTCTTCAATTTCATATAAGCAAACAGCCATTTAAGCCAACATGTTTCTGAGTTATTTATTAGACAAAACTGAAAGGGTACAGAATATAACATTCTAAAGAACTTGTACATTTATTTGCTGCCGAAAAATAAGAGTTCTCTGGATAATATTTGAAAGAAAAATATGTGGTATTATTTATTGGTTTAAGGAATTAATTACTATGTTATGAAGGTAGGACCTCCATTTTCTCTAAACTCCCCAGAGTCTCTTCAAAATGGCTGAGAAATTCTGTAGAACAAATATATTATTATTATTGTCGAGTCTGGCAGATTAAAAGGCTGTGAACTTAATATAAAGATCCATAATCAGCAGTTCAGGTGAGGCCAAGCTGTGGACAAGTCAAGTGGATTTATAAACTACCTAAGAAGCACTCACACTTGATATCTTGGCTGTATTGCAATTTAATGAGAGAAATTTGTAGAATACTTTTAAAGCAAATGAAGATGGGCTTTGCCAAACAGAATTAAATCTATATAGCTTCTGTCTTAGCTGTGTCCTGGGAAAGTCCTCTGTCACTATACAGGAGACCAGAATAATCTTATGATGATTTGCAGAAATATTTGAGATGAGTTGTGATTCCTTATTTCAAGAGCCAATGAGAAAGAGGGGAGGGGACCATCCCATTTCCAAGTTTGTTTCTTGGAGTCCAGGGGTGAGGAGCCTTGGAATGTCTGGGTTTAGGAATGAAAAAAAATAACCTTATTCTAATTAGCCTTCATTTTTAGGAGGACTTTTTCTTAAAAAATGAGCTTTTGTTTCAATATTGGTAGAACCCAGGTTCTATGATCTGGAATGGTAAAATACAAAATGTTGAGAACTGCTGATCTTGTGTGTGTATTTGTATGTCATTCACAAAACTGGGTAAAAAAGGAATTAGCCAGCCATTCAGAAGATCTGAATACCTGCTGGCAAAATTAGGAATATTATTCTCCCTTATGCTTGTCTGGTTTTAAATTGGTACACTACATCCTCTTTCAAATAGAGGGTGTCTTAAAACACAACTTTTTGTAATGCATAGACTAACATGCAGGTCTGCTGGTTTCTTTTTTATCTTCCACTCTTTTCAAATCAGTAAATAAAGGAAAGTATATTACAATTGAGAGGAATATTCTGGCTTTTTAAAACCATCCCCCAGGTTGTCACGTCCATCCTTAGTTGTGCAATGATGGATGATACTTTGCAAATTGTGTACTTGGGTTATGTGCTTGGGTTAGACATTGAGATGCAAGAACATGGCATTTGTGTGTTGACATCACCATTCACAGACCATTATTTTAGCATTATTATTTTGATGCAAGTAATGATACAGTCATTAAAAGCTGCCGATATTTTAGAAATAAGTGTTTGTATTAAATGTACTTATGATAAATTTTTAAATATATATTTTATCGTATTTGAGGGTTGAATAAATTTTTATTTTTTTCCACTTTTTTAGGCTATATGAAAGCATTTATTGCCTTAATAGTCATTATACTGGCAGTGTTCACTTTATTTATGCTGAAAAGGTAAGCTGATGATTTAAGTAGGCTTGATTGCTCAGAAGTTGACCTTCCATGGATTGCTGGCAGTATTCCAGGGGAAAAAAAAAATCAAGAAAATATTCTTAAGGGCATAGTGCAGAGGAGGAAAGGATTTTTTTACTCTTGTTTACATGTGTATATGTACATTGATGGATTCTGATTTATAGAGGGATGTTTTAAAATATTACAAGAGGTCAGTCTAGTAATATACATTTATATTAAATTTCTATTGCATTATTTTCTTGAAAATCTTTATTTAAGCATAAATGCTTGATTCCTGTAATACACCAAAAACTAGGGTCTAAGGCTGCACATAAGAGAGTTGAAAGCCACAAAGAGCAAGATAATGATGTAAAGTGCACAAGGCCTATGTCATGTAAATTGATTTGGCTAGGGGTTGGTTTTTTTTGTACTCAAACAAGTGTGATGGAGAGGTTACTTTATAAAATTAATTATTTACTAATTATTTAATTATTAACTAAACTCTAAAATTATTTTAGAGTTTACACAAGCACAGAAAAGTACCCCCAATTCAAATGCAAAAAAGTACTAGACCAGAACACACAGGTAGCACCTGTGCAACTTAAACTAATGTGTCTTTTCCTGGGATTGTGTTGCAGTTGCCACACAATGCTAGGAAGAGATACAGTTATTTCAAGGAGAGATATTATTTGAGTGTCCATATATATATCACAAAAACATTTTTGCCTTTAGAGCCAAAGCAATGTATAGATAGTCCTTATGACCACAATTGAGCTCAAACCTTCCACTGTTAAGCAAGGTAGTTGTTAAGAGAATTTGGTCCCATTTTACAACCATTTTTACCTTAATTGTTAAGTGAATCACCACAGTAGTTAAGTTAATAACATGGTAGTTAAATGAATCTGGTTTCCCCATTGGTTTTGCTTGTCAGAAGGTCACAACAGGTGATCACATGATACCCGGGATACTGCAACCATCATAAATACATGCCAGTTGCTAAGTTTTCAGTGCTGTTGTAACTTTGAACAAATGGTTGTAAGTCAAGAACTATCTGTGCAGTCACAATTTATATTAGAGTTTCCATGTGTTGCATGTTTCAGAATAGTGGGAAATCATGTCACGAATTGTTGGTGATCATATTTAAAGAAGATTGTATAGCTCAAAAAAACATGGGTTTGAAGGCCACATGCACCTAAGGCCACCCAAGCACATTATATATCTTGATGAATCTTTGTTTAAAGTAATGTGCAAACTGATGCATAATTTTAAAATCATATTTTATGGCAGTGGAATAACAACCAAAGACTCTGGGGCTATGTAGTATTGAGCATTTCACTTTGTTCAATATTGATAAAAAGTGGCAGACCAATTTCTCATCCTTTTTTTAGGCAAGAAAACCATGAAGATTGCATTGCTAGTCCTACAGTATATTTTAACAAATTTAAAACTTATTGTAGGACTCCCCTTATCTTCACAGTATATCAACAAACAAGCCTCAAACATTATGCATTACACTCTCATTTATTTTGATGTTTGGACCACCCAAAATAGTTAAGTAGATCCTGGGTAGAAGTCGGGTAGAGTAGGTTAGAGTATGGACTGGATTGGACTAGACTAGAACAGAACGGAACAGAATTTGTCTGGTACATAAGTTCTCAGTATACATACAAAATATCAATGTATGTAAAATATCAATGGGAAATATCAATAGGAAAAGGTAATAGTGGTCATAGTAGTAGTAGTGGTACTAAAGATAAAAGGATAATAGTAATACAGCCCTACTATATGAGTAAATATCTTTACATATAAGGTTAAATATTTTAAAACATTAAGACATTACATACACACAAATACATAAAGTTAAATATCTTAAGATATAAGGTTGCTTATGACTAATGATAAATGTTGAGGTAATTCCCCATTAGGACAATGAGCGCACACAGGGAGACATAGTGAGAGTAGTGAAGAATAACACACAACCAGCACACAGATACGCTGTATAGTAAAATGTAGGTTTTTACTTCCAGTAAGTAAAGTTAAACCAGTCAACTTTCAGTCCAGGGATGCTCCAATAACAAAGTCCAGTATCAAAAACAGTTCAGTAACAGACTTACATCAAACCCAAGAAGAACTATGATCAGCAACAATCAATAGTCAATAGGACGACAACACTCTCCAGAACAACAGAACAGGAACTAAACAACCCAGGTTTCTGCCTCCATCTTATGGCCATTTGAGGAACCACACCCAATTACAGTTTTAGCATTCTCTTAAAGAGACAGTATTAAAATGACTATCTTGATTTATATATTTTCCAACCCAAGTATTAGATGACTTATATTCCTAACAATAAATTTGGATAATATTTTTGTAGCTGAAATGCAGGTAACATTTGTTTGGAAAATAAGTGTTGTGGATGAATAGTTTTTTTAGGTCTTACAAAGATATAGGGTTACTTTCACAATATTCCTGATAAATTTTACATGCAGACATTAAATATAAACATGTTAACAAACAAATGCTTCGTGACAGTCCAAGCCCAAGACACAAATAGGTTATTCATGCCTATTGTAAGTGACTGATTTTCAGGAACTTGTCATTTTGGAATTGCTGATGAACTTTAGAAAAATCTTAGGTTTCCCACCCTATTTTGAAACCCACCAATTAAGCAGAAATCCATTGCAGAATACTGCTATGTTGCTATTTATTACTACTTAGTAATAAATAAAACTACTACTAAATGTACATACATACTCCATTGGTGGGATTCAAAAAAATTTACTACTGGTTCTGTGGGCATGGTTTGCTGGGCATGGCTTGGTGGGTGTAGCAGAGGAAGGATACTGCAAAATCCCATTCCCTCCCCACCTCGCTAACCTGCTTTCCCGTTCCATCCTATACAGGACAACAAAAGAAGAGCCAGCTGATCAGCTGGGACTCGGGAAGCAGAGAATAGATGGGGGTGGGGCCAGAGGTGGTATTTGTTCTCCGAATTACTCAAAATTTCCATTACCGGTTCTCTAGAACTGGTCAGAACCTGCTAAATACCACCTCTGATACATACATATATACCCATCATGCTATTTCTGTTTGAGATAAACAGTGTTATGCAAGGCATAGAAAAGAAGAGATTGTAAGCCAACAATATTAAGGCATGAAGTACAAGAAGGAAATGGGAAATATGGTTAAAAGTATAAATATCAAATAATTGAATGTCACTACAGTTGTTTACGTGGGAAGGAAAACTTGTCAGCTCAGAAAAAGAAAAACAAAGAAGATAAGGAAAGTGTAGCTGATACAGATAGTACAAGTGAATCTGAAGAGGAGGAAGATGAAGACTAGGTTGATGCTTTGAAATGTAAGCATATTATGTATCCTGCTAAACTGAAACAGTGTCATGATTTTATTCACTAGAGATAACTGAAATAATTTAGTCTGTCCGAAACACAAGCATTTTCGAAAGATTAAAAACAGCAAACTAAATTTGTGTTTTAACATCAGAAGGCAAATGATGTGATTTATATTCTGGGTGTTAAAACTTCACTATGTCATGAAGCAATTTACCCATTCATTTAATAAAGCACATTATGGCTTGTCTGGACCTATTGTAGTGTTCTGTTTGTTTTGTCAGATGTTAATTTTTGCTGATGTTGATAATTTAATATTTTTAGAGTTCACAAATTATTAACTTATATTTTTCTGAAATGCTATATAAGAGAGAAATACTACTATCTTAATATACAGACTATACTAATGGGGTATATCCATCTTTTGCCCTTTTTTCTAGGCCTTATAGTCTGCCATTTGCACAATAATTATGTGATGAATGAAAATAAAATTCCATTGATCCTCCACTGTTTTGCTTAGACAATGCTGTATTATTTTCTATCTTAGTGAACTTTATAGAAAGCACTCTGGTAGTTTTCAAAGCAGCTGGAAATTTTGCAGTGACTGTTATGATGTAAGTTAATTGGAATTTTCTGCAAGGCTCAACATGGGAATAAAGGCAGTAGGAGGGCTCAATTAGTTGTAGTCCATTCACCATCTTTATAGTGGTGCTATTTCTCTATTGTTATTTTGCTTAAGCCAGAAGTTTTAGTGGAGATGGAAGAGACACATGCTTGCAAAGGCAGCTGGTTGGAATTCTAGAAATAACATCCCTTGTTTTCCTGCTATTATTCCTTTCTATAAAAAAGGCATATCTTTTATACAGAGTAAATTAATCAGTAGATTGTTTGGGAACTTGGGTATATTTTCCCACTTGCCAATGAGTGAACATATGCATGGAACTTTTAAGATTTACTAATTTGATGCAAATACATTCAAGGTATGAAAAAGATTTTAAAACAGAAGGTTTCTATAATAAATTGACTGATTTAGATAAGATTTTGAAAGGTAATTTAAAAACTATGGATATTTATTAGAAATTAAACTAGAAGAAGAACAAGTTAAAGAAACTATGATTGCTTGGGGGAAGAATTTTGGATATGGGATTGATCTAGAGAAATGGCAAAAATTGTGCTCTCAAAATTATAAAATGACAATGTCAACAGCATTTAAAGAAAATTTGTATAAGATATTTTACAGGTGGCATTTCCCCCAGACAAGAATAGCAAGAATGTTCACGAATAAATCTGAAAGATGTTGGAAATGTCATCAGATACCTGGCTCATATTACCATATGTGGTGGACTTGTGCGGATGCAAAAAAATATTGGACTAAAATCCACACGTGGTTGGAAAAAATGACTAAAAAGCATAAAGATTTAAAACCAGAGATATTTTTATTGGGAATTCTACCTGATACATACAGCAAAGATTTAAAATATTTGATTGTAAATGTATTAACAGCAGCTAGGATTGTATTTGCTAAAAATTGGAAAAATGAGAAAATACCATCACAGGAGGAAACTATCAAGAAAATACTGGAATGTGCTGAAATGAGTAGACTGACATTTGAAATTAGAGAACAAGAAGATAAACAATTTTACAAAATTTGGGACCTTTTCTATCAATGGCTAGATAACAAAATGTAGTAATATAATATGTAGAATTTTAGAAAATAATAAATATATAAAGATGTATTTCTGTTCTTTTTTTATTATTAGATATATAAAATGTTTTTAGGATAGATTTGGGAGAATCTATGAATTGTTATAAAATAAACTAAGTAAAGTATAGCTATCTCGCAAAGTATGAATGAACAAAATTATAGTCAAATGATTGATTAATAATAATACTAGGATATTCAATTTCTGATTAATAATATGAGTTATTATGTAATGTAACTGTAATTGAGACTATGAAATAGATGCACAAAAAAATTTGTAAACCAACCGACACACTGCTTGTACACTTATGGAAGAAAGTTGGATTTTATGTTTTGTTTGTTTTGGTTTGTCTTTAAAAATCAATAAAACTTAACAACAACAAAAAGATTTACTAATTTGGCCAAGCAATCAGTAAATATCCCATAAAATTCTTAGTTCTTGATGACTAACTGATTAAGAGATGTAAAACTTGATTTAGATACGATTTGTGCAGTTCAAATGAATAGTCATCTGCTTCCATTCATTTCGATGGCAAATGATATCCCAAGTTATTTGTCTGAGTATCCCTTACATTATTTACCTCACAAATTGAATATATGAGACTGGTTGTATCATGAAGAACAATATAAAAGGAAGAACATCTCACAAGTACTTTTTCTTCCTCATTTTGTTACAATGCTTTAACATGCTCTGAAGCATTCAGTTGAAAATAATTTTTAGAGAGGAGAGTGGCATTCCTCCCTACTGGCCATATTTTCTATGAATGCTGGTAGCCTTTGTTTAGCAACACCTGGGTTCTCCAGGATGCCAATTCCTGTATTATAGCTTCTACACCAGTCATATAAGCTATTCAGTTAGTGACACAAGCATTTTATTGTTCAGCAATGAAAGCTTAAGATTGGTGGCTCTGTGATAAAACACATACTTTCAGTATAGAAGATCCCAATTTCAGCATTTTCATATAGTGTTGAAAAAAACACCTGTTTCTAATCTAGGAAAGACTGTTTAGCATATAAATACTACTAGTCTAGGCAAATAAATCATTGTGGTCATTAAGTAAGTGACCCATAAGGCTACATATATAAGATCTGAGCTGAAGTGCGGTGCTTCCTAACATTATTTTTATGTTATTTCTGCAGATATATTTCAGAAAGGTGATACTGAAGATGTAAGAAAAATTACTATGTCGTTATATGGATTTTATTAACTGATAAGCATGCATTTTATTCATTTAGTTTTCACTGAAACTGCAGAATTGCAAAAAAATAAATAAATTAGATTTTAATTAGTTATACTTGATTGTTTATTAGTTATTAAAGTTATCGACTGTGTTCATTGTAGAAAGTAGATCCACTCGATATCTCAAAAAAAAAGTCCTAGTTACCTAGCCACAATTGTTCTATGCCTCATTTGATATGATTAAGTAGAGAAGGGACATCCTTTAGCAGTGCTATTGCTTTAGTCCCTACACTGATTATTTTGTTTTGGTAGAAGGGACCATTGTCAGTGGGATGATCCTTTCTCCCCTCTTGTTGGAGATTGTGGAACTTCTTTACAATGCCTCATCGTTTTGCTGCATGCATCAAACTGCAGCCCATAAAAGAAAAGAATTATCTGAAAGATGATTGGCTCAACAGGTAATGCATAAGTGTGCATGAGAAATCAGCTAAGTAAAAGCCTTGTGTAGGAATATGGTATAATCTTTCACAGGACACTCATTTTATTTTTGACAGATGAATCTTTTTCCAGAAAAGAATACAAAAATATATACAACTATACACGGTTTTATCCAATTTTTAAAGCAAGGTGAAAGATAAGATAAAATATGAGCAAAAAACCCAACAACTCCATAGGGAAATACCAAAATCATTATCCCATGCTGTCAGTGTCTTACAGCTAGTATTTCTTGTCAGATATTGTTAGGGAATTTAATTATTATAGTATATATGGTAAAATCATTGCTTGGGCCACTATTATGTGCAAGTACATTCTTTTCAAGCACAATACTTCCCAGTTCATCATCAAATGCCTCTTTGTCCATCTTTTTGAATAGCTTCTATTCTTCCCTGAATCTCAAGCACACTTTTTTTTTGTTTAGAGTTAAATTTGGAGTGTTGCTTTATCAAGCCCATTTGTTGTTACAGGCACTAGCTGATTGCAAATGTACATCAATTCTCCCCCCCACCCCACCCCGTCTTTTAAAAAGGACCAATCTCTATGGTAACCATATTAAAGAAACAATCCTTTTGCTTGGTCTTCTCAAATTGTCCTTCAGAAAAAGGTCATTTGGCATCAGCATTTTCTGACTAAATCTTGAAATGTTAGTTGAACTCAAGCAATTCTTACTCCTTGGCCCATCATTTGGTTTTATTCTTTTCCATCTCTTTTACCGTTCCAACATATGTCATTAAAACAATGCAAGAATGTATCTTTTTCAGAGTTTCACAAGTGCAATGGTTGGCAGGGTTTTAAAGATGAAAATTTTCTTCCAGGTCATACTTATTGAATATAATAAATTCACTCCCCCCCCCACAAAAAAAATCTTTTTCTTACCTATTTGAAACTGCTCTTCTGTTCCATTAATGCCAATATGAATTAGAAACATTCTAAGGGAATTGATTAGACATCTAAAATGGCTAAAAAAGATCACCATTATACTGAAAAAAGAAATCAGTTTAATAAGGTTAGCAAAAAAAAGAAAAGAAAAGAAAAGTCAGTCCAGTTTGAATCAATTCAGACATTGGTTTCTGGTTATACACTGGTTTCCATGCCTCTCATATTCTTCATTGGATGAAATATTTTAGTTGCACATTTCAGATATATAATACCTGTTCAGTATAATATTTTTATCCCAAAGAGCAAAACTTCCAACTGATTATTTCCTGAGTGCTTCCCTCATTATCATAATCATCAGTGAGACAACTATCTCTTCCTTCCCCCCGAACTTGGAGAAATTATGGGGAGAATTACTGATCCCTACTGATGGGTACATTCCATTGATACAAAGTTTTGAGTTAGTGACATTCTGACTTCTCTCCTTCTCTCTGGTGAAGGGTAGAATACAGCAAAAGACTAAGAGGATGTTCATTTAATTGGAATGCCTACTGAGATCTAAGGCAGCTGGTGCAAAGGATGGACCCTTTCTCTGCACAATGGCACTGGCTGAAGGGTGTATATAAGGTGGCCTTATTAAAGTGACAAGGCAATTTAATTCTTTTGTGCACAATGATTCTACTTCATTGATTTACAATGGGAAGGATATAATTTTGCTAGTGTTGGCAAAAAGCTCAAATGTCAGGCTTTTCAAATTGCCATACTTGCCTTGTTCAGGATGAATAATGAATAAGTCACCTTTTGTCTCCTGTTAAATATCCTTGAATAAATACAAAGAACATGGGAGACATAAATGATTGCCTGATTTTATGTTTAAAATAAAGATCAACATTGTGATAAATGGTTGAAAATGTTCCAGGTGAAGTAATATGACTCTGCTGATAACTACATTATCTATTATGGAAATGATCAGGTGTCGAATGTGGGACAGTTTTTTAATGCCAAATTTCTCTAATGAGGAGAAAAGTCAATTTAGAACAACATAGAATTAGAACACTGATGTTCTAAAATTCTTTTGATAGATTCCTGTGTTTATAACTGCAGTATATTTCTTGGTTCCTTATTCTATTTTGCAAGACATTGGGTAATTTCATTAAACTTCAGTTGTGTCTGAATATTTGATAGAATGTATTCAAAGGAAAAAGAGTTACCGAATAATGAAAATATGATTTTAGGCTCAGTAATTTTCACATTTTATAAAGGAAAAAAAGTGTTCCAGATCTGCTGATTTTTGCATAGAAAGGCACGCTATTGAATTTTCATTCATACAGTTGCCTATTCTGTGTCTCAGCATGACTTAACAGGATAACAATAGAAGGGAAAAGCTATTCAGATAGTGTCCTCTAATCTGCATTTTTTCCTTTTATCGAAGGGATAGAAATTCAACATTAACACATGACGATTTATGCAGAGCATACTTTTTGCACCATTGTCACATAACTTCCTGATCAGTTGAAACAGCTAACTAAAGCTTTTGTATTTGTACTGTATTTGTCCAAGAATGTGCAGAAAAAGCTACCTTCTCCCTGTCATCTAAAATGTCATTGTGTTCATGTTGAAGATGGTTGAAAAGCAAATACGTTATGAACCTGATTACTCTTGTTCTTCCCTTTAGAAATATTAACAACAAAAAATAGCTTAGATTGAGCAAATCAGATTTAATCAGGTTTAGCACAGAGCCACTGAAAAGTGGGACTTTGTATATTGGATTTATAAGCTTCCCAACTCCATTGTAACTGTACAGTACAGAATATAATTTCATGACAATATAAACCAATAAAACAAGTATCAAAGCAAAATAAAAATGCAGTTATGCAGAAAGTTATTTCCAACAAACTGGTTATCCCTACAGAGGCTCCACCATCCAGTCTAATCCAAAGAATGGATCCAGGTTTTAAAATTTTGCTTAAATAAGAGGGCCACATAAGTCTCTGGGAGATTTTTCCTGGAGGGCACATACTTTGTCAAAAAAGGCCTACTTCCTGGGTCCTATCAAATGGCACTGTTTAGAACCTGGTATGTGCCAAGTCTGCTGGATCATACAGTAGACATAAGAAATATATGCCACATTTGTTAAGTAAATCACTGCCGTTGCTTACTTATCAGAAGGTCACAAAAGGTGATCACATGACCCTGGGACATTGCAGCTGTCATAAATGTGAATCAGTTGTCAAACATCCAAGCATCATGTGACCATGGGGATATCGCAATGGTCATCAGTCACTTTTTTCAGTGCCGTTGTAACTTTGAACGAAAGCTTAAGTGAACTGTTGTAAGTCGAGGACTACCTGTATCATTTCTCATCTATCTTTTGTGGTGAATAGCATTATACAAAATCAAGAAAAATAGTGAGAATTTTGAATGAAAAAAATTAAAGATGGCAAATAGGGAAGAAGAAGAAATATGTATCTATTTTACACCAACACAATCCAGTGTACTTCTCTATTCCATCTTTGCAAATATCCTTGTTTCGACTATGTCTGTATATCAGTTTGCAGTTGTCTTTTGTTCTTTAAACTTCTCACCTTGTTTCTCATCTCTCTTTTATAGTTTCAGTTCCAACATCAATTATTTTCTTGCTCTTCTTACTCTTCTTTCTGATCCATTTGCTTTTCCCTCATTTGTTTGTTTTGCAATTCAGTCCTCATTAATTCTCTTATATGCCCAAATCACCTTAACATTTTTCCTCACTATTGGTAATATGCTCCTGTATTAAGTCCACCTTAATTCATCACCCTTCATTTTTTTATCTGATGCTTGCTCTAAAACAGGAGTATCAAACTCTATTTCATTGAAGGCCATATCAGGGTTGTGTCTGACTTCCAATGGCCCTTCCATATGGAAGCACACATTGTCAGATGGTGTGTGTGTGTGAAGAACTCTCAGACTCTTACTACTGAATTTTGCATTTTTTGAATTTGTAATATATCTGGAATTTATTTATTGTTTTACCTTTTTCCTCTTATAAATTCTCATAGGCCAGCATTTCATAAAAATGCTTCAATTGGCTGGCTGTTTTCTCAGGAACTTATCTGTCTCTTTAAGGAAAAAAAGGACAAGTATAGCAGCCTTCCTGCTATAGTGGAACAACACTTTGCCTTATTTAGAAATATGAACTGGGTATTAATCAGAAAGTATTTTAAGTGAGCCTGAGTGCCTGGAAGAATTAGTTAAATGTGGGGATATAAAGTGGAGATTAATGTCTACCTAGATTTGACAGTGAAGGAGAATGCAAACTGCAGTTTCAATGGTGTTAGTCCACATACAGGCTTTTTTTTTACAGTTCCTTCTGTGACAAATATAGGAAGACCATTAAAATAGGCTAAATTTAATTCCCCTTTGAATTTAGGAATAGTGAAAAAAATTAGGTATTAATTTTATAAAAAGTATATTTGTGAATGTTTCTGCACAAACAGGGCTGTTTTGGATACATATGCCATCTTCTATTTAAGAAAGTAGAAAGGAGAAGGCGGAGCTTCGTCTCGGTGTTACAGCTGCGATCTCGGGGCTCTGAGATCGCAGCTGATATTTTCGCCCCTGGTCGGTCCTAACGGACCTAAACCGTCCCGTAGAGACTGGGATTGTGAAGGGCACAGTCCCAGGATCCCAGAGATATCGCAAAATCTCTGGTTTGATCCGGGAGAAGCCCTTTTGCTGGCAGCGGAAAGGCAGCCTCCAAAGCTGCTGAAGTCGGGACAGCTCCGGAAAGAAAGTGATTTAAATGAGCGTGTATTGGTTGGGTGAGAAATTCCTTTTGTATAGTAAATTGATTGAGACTTGAAAGGACATCCTGAACAAAGAAGAAATCTGTGACTTTATTTTTGTTTGACTGAAACTTGGCTGAGCGGCGTTTAAGTGATGTCAAATTGAGACTTGGATTCTTTCCTTATTTTTTTTCTGAGGACTTTAATGTGACTTTGTAGGTAACCGGATTGAATTTTCTCTTATATATATTTTTATGCTTCTCTTGATTTTTATTTTTATTTTTCTTTAATTTTCTTTTTAGGATAGAGGCTCCCTTTGATTATCTTTTTTTTCTTCTTGTTTGAGTTTTTTAAAAATATTTTTTTTTCTGGCTGGGGGGGGGAAAGAGTAGTAAGAGATGCTGCAACACTGCCAACTAGAGGCTTGAAAATACTTTATTTGAATTGGGGAGAAAAGCACTCCTTTTCAAGGACATTTTAATGTGATAAGATAGAGGGAGAACGCATTAAATATTATTACAGGTGCTTTCTTGGACTCTTATCAATATTTCAACACTTGAGGCTTGGCTTTGAAGCTGCTGGAGAAGACAGTCATAATAAGAGCCTTGGACAAGGAAATAAAGTGCAGTGTACAGTGTGTATGTATATATATATATATATATATATATATGTGCTGTTCAGCTTCCTTCGGGTATTATCCCACGTCATTGTAGTTCTGTTAAAGTTGTAGCAACGTTTCAGCAAAATCTCATCTGCCATCATCAGGCTTCTGTATGGATGTGGGTCTTACAGCTCCTGGTTTTTAAATTTGAGGCTGGTTCATTCTGATTGGCTGGGAGCCTGGACCTATTTCATTGGACTTGGAGTTTGATTGATTGGTGT
>BLBF01000017.1:24040324-24140250 GCA_015471245.1 Laticauda colubrina
TTGGTTGGGAGTCTTGGTCTGTGTTTATTGGACTTGGAGTTTGTTTGATTGGTGTTTCTGGTTTCTTCTGTCTGTTTTGTGGCTTTGATTGGCTGGCAACACTGTGTTCCTGTATTGGAGGCTTTCAGTGCAGCTTGGCTTCATGTGAAAGGACTGCTATTATCTATTAGGAAGCTAGGTTTCATCTGGGTGCCTGGTTGGGGTGTGTTTGAGCTGGAGGTATCAGGGGGAGTCTGTTTGTGCCCAGGTGTTTGCCTGGCTTGTGGTGTGGAGATCTTTCTATTTGAGAGTGCAGGCTTCCAAATGATTTACAGTCTGGTGGAATTATCCCTTCTATTCATGCTTTCAGGTCTTTTTTCAATCTCTATGGCTTCTCTGATGATTCTGTGGCTTGGGGTTTTCTATAGTGGCTAGGGTTTTGGTGCCATTGAAGTTGATGTTGTGGCCTGTGGTTTTCATGTGTTGGACTAGTGAGGAGGTATGTTCCAGCTTTTTTACTGTATTTTTGTGTTCATCCAGGCGGGTACTTATTCTTCTATTGGTCTGTCCAATGTATGTGGCCGGGCATGATGCACAGGGAACTTCGTATATGCCTTGGTTTTCCAGGTCAATTTTGTCTTTGGGGTTTTTAAGGATGGCTGCTATTTTTTTGTCTGTTTTGAAGACAGTCTTGATGTGATGCCTGTGTAGTATCTTACTGATTTTGTCTGTAGTACCTCTTAGGTAGGGCAGGACAGCTGTTCCATAGGCCTGTTGATCTTCTAGGTCTCTATTATGTCTTAGTGTGTTTTTGTGGATCAAGCTAGTGATTTTGTTTTTGTGGAAGCCGTTGGCTGTCAGTACTTTAGTCAGGGTGCATAGTTCAGTCTTTATATGTGTCTTGTCTGCCAGGCGTTTGGTTCTGGTGATTAGTGTTTTGGCCACGGAATTTATCTGTGCTGGGTGGCGGTGGGATTGGGCGTTGAGGTAGCGGTTGGTGTGTGTTTTCTTCTGGTATACGGTGTGTCCTAGTTTGCCACCTGTTCTTTTGTAGATTAGTACATCTAGGAATGGTAGTTGTTTGTTTATTTCCGTTTCCATGGTTTATTTCCGTTTCCATGATTTTGGGGTGTGTGTTGTTTAGGTGTGTTAGGAAATTGTTTAGGTTTTCTTTTCCATGGGGCCAAATCACAAATGTGTCATCGATGTATCTTAGTCAAAGTTTGGGCTTGTGGGTGGCATTAGCCAGGGCTCTGGATTCGAATTCTTCCATGAACAGGTTTGCAATGACGGGTGACAGTGGTGATCCCATAGGGGCTCCTTCAATTTGCTTGTATCTTTGTCCTTTGTATATGAAATATGTGTTGGTTAAGCAGTGTTCTGTTAGTTCCATGAGATGTTTAGCTGGTTGGTATTCATTTTTGATGATTTCGAGAGTTTATTTTATTGGGACTTGAGTGAATAGTGAAACCACGTCGAAACTTACAAGCAGATCTTCTTGTTCCACGTGTAGATCTTTGATCATTTCTAAGAAGTGGTATGAGTTTTGTACATATGAAGCTGCGGTTTCAGCATGGGGCTGTAGTTGTTTTGCTAAGTGTTTAGCTAGGTTTTGTAGTGGTGCTCCTTTGGAGCTGACTATGGGTCTGAGAGGTATGCCTTCTTTGTGTATTTTTGGGAGGCCGTATAGTTTGGGGCTTCTGGAAGATTTTTCTCTTGGGATGATCGTCTGTTGGATTTCTTTGCTTATGTGGCTGGTTATAATTTTCTTCTTGGTTAATTTTTCCAGATATGTGGTTGGGTCTGTGTTTATAGGTTTGTGTGTGGAGTCTTGGAGTAGGTCTGTCAATTGTGTTTCGTAGTTTTTTCTGTCCATTACTACTGTGGCATTCCCTTTATTTGCTGGGAGTATGATTATGCTGTTATCATTTTTCAGTGTTTATAGTGCTTTAAATTCATCTTTTTGCAAGTTGCTTTTCGGTGGTTTGCTTCTGCATAAGATGTTTGTAACCTGGTGTCTTATTCTGTCAGCTTCATCTGTATTTAATTTGGTTAGGCTGGATTCTACTGCACATATGATAGATTCTGTGGGGATTTTTTTGGGTGCTATGGCATAATTGAATACTTTGGTTAGGAGATCTGTTTCTGTTTTGGTGAGTTCTCTGTTGGAAACGTTATATACCAATTGTTTCAGGTGTTGTTGTGATTTGCTGGGGGGTTTGTTGTCATTTTCTAATTTCATTGGTTTCTTCAAGAGTTTTTTATTTTTGTAAGTGGTTTCAGTTTCAGCTCTCCAAGTTGTAAGTTGTTTTATCTTATCCCAAAGTAGAGGGTGGATTTTGCTGCTCAATTCCAGGTGTAGTGCTCGCAAATCTTTGTTTAACTGATCCAATTAGAATCTCTTACTGTGGACCTCGTTCCTGAGTAGAGCCATCTCAGTTCTTTTCAGGATACATTTAGTAGCTGCTGTGCTGTGATGAAATGTTAATTTGAAGCAGGTTGGTGTTGCATTGTTGTCTCTGCAACTGCATAGGAATTTCAGGTCACATAATATTCCTGCTCTTTTAACTTCCAGCTTCTCATAGCTTTTGATCTGGCTATTTATTTCCTCCCCGAAGAGGTCTGATATTTGTTTTTTTCAGTTTCCGCGGGTACTTACATGTGTGCTGTTCAGCTTCCTTCGGGTATTATCCCACGTCATTGTAGTGCTTTTAAAGTTGTAGCAACGTTTCAGCAGAATCTCATCTGCCATCATCAGGCTTTTGTATTGAGTTCGTATGTGGGTCAGGCTATCACAGCCGTTAGTTTTAAATTTGAGGCGAGCCTACTGTTGTCCCAGGATGGTTTTTTCTACATCCTGATTGGTTGGGAGTCTTGGTCTGTGTTTATTGGTCTTGGAGTTTGTTTGATTGGTGTTTCTGGTTTCTTCTGTTTGTTTTGTGGCTTTGATTGCCTGGCAACACTGTGTTCCTGTGTTGGAGGCTTTTAGTGCAGCTTGGCTTCGCGTAAAAGGACGGCTATTATCTGTTAGGAAGCTTGGTTTCATCTGGGTGTCTGGTTGGGGTGTGTTTGAGCTGGAGGTATCATGGGGAGTCTGTTTTTTGCCCAGGTGTTTGCCTGGTTTGTGGTGTGGAGATCTTTCTATTTGAGAGTGCAGGCTTCCAAATGATTGACAGTCTGGTGGAATTTAAGACAGGAGGGGGGATTACCTGAGACTATTCCCATTGAAATGAGGCAATGGATGGAGATGGCTATAAAAAAGGGCATTGCGGCTAGAGTTTCGCAATCAATCCTTCCAGATACCTTTTGGCTACTTCAGAAACAGGATCCCAATCTGCTTGATCCTTTGCACATTTGGGACACCATCAAACTCAGGTATTCCCCAATACTTCTAACTTACCAGTCCAGGGTCTTCGGAAGGAGGTGGAATTAGATGACCAGGATGTTCCCATGGAAGTGGGGTTGATCCATCAGAAGGACTTGGGGTTGTCAGAGGCTGACCCACTAGAACGAGGAATGTTGGATGACGAAGGCCTCATTCCGGACCAACCTACCTTTTCTGGCCTTTTTCATCTGCACCCCTTTAAATCTTTACTGTTCAAAGCAAAGAACACCGCTAAACTAGGCACATCAAGCCCTCATCCATTATCATCAGGGTCTCAGGATGAATCAGAGGATCTAATAATCTTACAACTGGCTAATGAGGCAGAAACTATTCCTGTCCCTCATATGTTTGCTGATTTAGTACAAAATCAATGGGCATCAGCAGCATCCTACCCAGCCCCAACAGGTATGATAAACAATATTATAATTTAGCACCAGAGTTTACATATTTTCTCAAAATGCCGGAGGTGGATGAGCCCATTATGGCACTGGCCTCTTCTTCAACCTTTCCCAATGAGGCCGAGGAAGCCCTGAGACCAGAGGAAAAGAGAGCAGAGTTGGCACTCTGTAGGGTGCACGTTTCTGATGCCTGTGCCATTAGAGCAGCTACAGCTGCATCTTTTTTCACACGGTCCTCCCTATGATGGCTCTTCCACTTGAGGGATATATTGCTGCTGTTAAATGTCACAGCCCACCAGGATATTGCGAAGATTATTGCAGCGGTAGAATTCTCCGCTGGTGCCACATTTAATGCAGTCAAATTCTCATCAAAGGCCATAGCATCTCACGTGTCAGCACAGAGACTGCTATGGCTCAGACATTGGCAGGCGGATATCAAGCATAAATGCAAGCTGGCATCAACCCCAATATCAGGGAATAAATTATTTGGCAGTGTCATAGAGCCCCTGCTTATTGAGAATAGAAACAAGAAAAAAGTGCTTTCCCCTCTTTTTCGGAGGTCTGAAAACAGAACGCTCCAGTCGTTTCGAAGGGGTTCCTTTCGGCCCTACTATCAAGACCCATACATTTCCAGATCACAGAGAACATTAGGCTACAACCCCAGTTTTAGACAGGATAGGTTGGAATCTTCTGACAGAGGGCAGTGGGGAGGCCAAAACAGAAGAAACCCCAGAGGTACCAGAGGCCAATTTTTTCATCGCCCCAAGTGAGTCCTTGACAACAGCTCCCATTGGAGGGCGGCTAAAATTGTTTGCTGGTCAATGGGATAGTTCTACCTCTGATGCGTGGGTCACTGTTAGGTTTGGTTTGGCGCTAGAGTTTCAATCCTCCCCCCGTGAACTTTTTTTTTTTTAATAAAAATTTTATTGATTTTCAGTAAACAAACATACACAAACAAAACACAAAACATAAAAACATAAAACTTCTTTTTGGAAAGTGGCTTAGTCCCGGGTTACATCTTTTTGTACAGACATAAATTCGAATTCATGCTCACTTTTTATCCCATTTCATATCTTATTTACCATTCTACATTTTCTATATAGCTTCTCCCCTCTTTTCACTCTCTTAATTCTATTTTATTTATTTCATCTCAATTTAAATATGCGTATATCTTTTGTCTGTTTTATTTCAATTTTCTATTATCTTTTCTCATTAACACAAAATTTCTCCTGTAATCACTGATTGAAGTATGCCGCCTTTAAATTTTTCCCCTAAATTTAACACTTAAAATAATATATACTTTTCATTTTGATTCTGCTTAGTACATTCTAGCTACATACTATATTATAAAATAAAAAAGAATAATAAGTTTATAATATAATTAAAACAATAATCCATAGCAAATTAAGCTCTATTATTAAATCCAGTTTTCTAACATTATTTCAAATATAAATACAATACAATCTTATGTACTTTTGCAGAATCTCTTTTTTAATCATATTTTTACCCACTATCTCTGAATAAATCTTGTTTCTTTACATCTTGTTTTAAACCTTTGTAACTTCTCTTCCCTTTTTCCTTTCCTTTCTTCTCCAATCCTGCCTTTTTACCCCCTTGTCTCTTAATCTCCACCTTTTTAATATCCACCTTCTTCTGTATTCCTCTTTTCTGTTGCTTTCTGACATTGTATCGATTTTTCACCTTATTTTTCCTTTTTTTGGTTGTTTTTTTGAGTCTTAAATTCTCCATTCCCTTTCCCTCTTTCCCTTTTCTTCCCCAGCTAAAGTTGTTTGTTCATTAAAGATGGCTTCTTCTTCATCCCAGTCTTCTTGTTCTTGTAGTTTCTGGTAGGTAGAAATCACCATTTCTAAAAAATGGAAAACAGATCCAGAAGAGCCCTTTCCTTCTTGTTCCTCTTCTTTTAGCTTTTTAAATTCAATTTTCAGTTCATCAACAAGTAGTGCCATTGTAAAAAGTTTATTTATACAACCCAAATGTTTTTAGTCTTTCAAATAATAATTTCCAAAAGTCCCAAAGTCACCAAGCAATCCAAATACACACAGACTGTTTCATTTAGCACTTTCTTCTTTTTATACTTTCTCTTCCTGGGGTTATAGTTCAGTTACAAAGCTCTAATTAAAGTATATCTTTTAGAAGTCTTGTTACAGTTTAGCTCTGATTTTATAAATTCCAAGCAGCCTCCTCCAACAAAATCTTAATGTTAATTCTTTTCCTCTCCCTTCCCACTTATAGGAAAAATATATATATATATTTTTCAATGCTCAGAAATCTTTATTGTCCCCTTGGCTTTAATTTTCAGGATTACCTGCTGATGCCAAAACAGGTTTTTTTCGATTTCTCCATTCATTTGCTATCACCGTAAGGAAGGAGAGTGAGAAAAAACAAACTTTCCCTTTTTACTTTCATTCGCCGCTTTTTCGTTGGGAACGATGTATCTTTAATGAAACTTAAATTCCAGGGTATTTAATTAAATGTTACTTATTATCCCAGTTAGCAAAAACTTTCACTTTCTCAGCTTCCTCCTGCACATTCTTATCCGGATGAAAGCTTCTTTGTGGCAGCCATTGCTGACCGCCGTTCCACCGCTTTCGGAAAAGGGAGTTAAGCCAGCTGAGGAGGGAGGTTGCGATTCCTCCGGACCCCTGCTGGATCTCCCCTATCTTCAGTTACCTCTACGGGGTAACTATAGCCCCAAATCCAGCTGGATCAGGGGCACTCCAGTGGCAAGAGCAGCAGAAACTGCTCACAATTGTGGATTGCTGCTGCCGCCGAAGCCTTGCAAACCGGAAGCCCACCCCCCCAAACTTTTTCATTTGGAGCCCTAGGTCCACAGACCCCATTAAGAGGGCGTTGATGCAGGAAGCTATCAATCATCTTCTGCAGATTCGGGCCATTAGATAGGTCCCTTCTGAACAACGGGGTCTCTATTGTTTGTGGTCCCAAAGAGTTCGGGGGGCTGGAGGGCAATTCTGGACCTCAAACGTCTGAACAGATCATTGGTTTATCGAAAATTCAAAATGACTACTCTCCAGTCCATTCTGCTCAGCATCAGAGAGAATGATATCCTGACCTCTATAGATCTGACAGAGGCTTATCTAAATATACCAATTAGACCTGCTCACTACAAATATCTTAGATTTTTCTATTGTGATCAGCACTATGAATATATCACCCTACCATTCGGTCTGGCTTCGGCCCCTAGGACTTTTACCAAGGTCCTGGTGGCTTTGGCTGCCTCCCTCAGGATCAAATCTATTCATTTACAATGTTATCTGGATGATATTTTAATTTTGTCATCTTCCAGACATCAAGCAAATTTGGATTCCAAGATTACTCTGGAGACCCTTGAAGGTCACGGCTTTTCCATAAATTGGGATAAAAGCCATTTGACCACCTCAACTAGGTTAGTTCATTTAGAGGCAGTGATAGATACCATGGAGGGCAAGGTTTTTCTCTCTCAGGACAAGTTGAATAGTATCCAGTCTTTGGTCAGAGAGATCAGAGCCTTAAAGAGGGTTTTCCTGGCAGTTCTGTCTCAACTGTTAGGGACACTGATTTCTTGTATTTCCATTGTGCCTTGGGCTCGATTCCATTCTAGAGATCTGCAATGGTTCCTGCTACCTTTCCAGAGATCTGGAAGAGCCACTTCCAATGTCCAGAGAAAGGTACTGTGCAATGTTCTCTGATCGCTCTGCTGGTGGTCGGAAAACACGATAAACAAGGGGTGTCCTTTCAAGGAACCTTGCAGGGCAACGATCACAACCGATGCCAGCCTGGTAAGATGGGGAGCTCACTTCCAATCCCACACTGCACAGGGAAGTTGGACTATTTCCAAACAATCACAAAGCATCAACCTGTTGGAGCTGCGAGCAGTTCATCTGGCGTTATGCAGTTTTCTACCCCTCTTCCAGTCATGCCACGTTCTGGTCTTGACAGACAATATCACAACCAAGGCCCACATAAACAGACAGGGGAGTACCCATTCTAAACTTCTGATACTGGAGATGGCCAGATTGTTCATGTGGGCCGAGGCCAATCTGTTTCCGCTCATAGCAAAGCACATAGCAAGGGCCTTAAACACACAAGTGGATTGGCTCAGCAGGGCCATGATAGATCAGGCAGAATGGCGCCTACACCTGTCTGTTTTCCAGGAAGCAGTGCGGAGGTTTGGGCAATCAGTGATCGATCTATTTGCCTCTCTCCTCAATGCCCAATTACCCTGGTATATTTCAAGGTACCTGACTCAGGGGGCGGAGGCCATCAACGCCCTGCGATGTCAATGGCCTCCTGGACTTCTATATGCATTTCCTCCACTCCCTGTAATACCCAGGTTGATCCAGAAGTTGTTGGAGGAACAAGCGGAATTGATATTGGTTGTCCCTTACTGGTTTGCAGACTTACAGGACCTGTCAGGAGAACCACCTTGGAAAATTCCACCATTGAGGGTTTCCCTCTCGCAAGGGCCAGTACTTCACCCAGACCCACAATGGCTCAGCCTAGCTGTATGGAGGTTGAACGGAGCCGTTTAAGAACCCAACAGATTTCAGAGGATGCCATTGCCACCATACAAACATCCAGACGGTCCTCAACAAATCATATATACGAGGCTACCTGGTCTGCTTTCTGTCGCTGGTGCCAGGGGTCTTAGATCGACCCAACTGCCCCATCAATCGGACAATTATTGGACTTTTTACAGGAGGTGTTGACCAAGGGCCTATCTCCAAATACTTTATGCAGACAGGTGGCGGCCTTAGCCTCGGTGATATCCTGGGGTGACCTTCGTTCCATAGTGCACCATCCACAAGTCCTCAGCTTTCTCAAGGGTGCTGCAAACTTATGACCTCCTGTAATTCACCGCTATCCCACTTGGGAGCTCAACAAAGTGTTAACCGCACTTACAACTGGCCCATTCAAGCTTTTAAGAGCCACTAGTCTTAAATTCCTTACATATAAGGTGGCCTTCTTAATTGCGATCACATCAGCAAGGAGGATTTCCGAATTGGCAGTATTGTCGATGAGAAAGGACTTGTGTGTGTTTCATGAGGACAGAGTGGTTCTCAGATTGGATCCATCATTCATCCCTAAAGTAAATTCAGCCTTCCATAGAGCGCAGGAGTTGGTGCTTCCAAATTTTTGTCTGAAAATTTTTGTCTCAATGGCATCAACTTGATGCCCAAAGGGCATTAAGCATCTATATAGACCACATGGCGGCATTTCGAAAATCTGAGGCTCTTTTCCTATCCTTCAACCCATCCAATTTAGGACACAAGGTGTCGTCGATGATCATTGGTAGATGGTTGAAAGCCACCATAGCTAAAAGTTACGAATGCCAGTCCATCTCAGTTCCTAAGGGCATTACACCCCACTCAACAAGGAGTGTGGCAACATAAGCATCATGGGCCACACGGGCTTCCATAGACGAAATTTGTAGAGTGGCAACTTGGGCTTCACCATCCCCCTTTGTCAGAAATTATAAAATTGATGTCTATGCCTCAGGGGATGCTTCATTTGGCAGTAGAGTCCTGCAGAGGGTCCACAGATTTTAGGAGTGGATTTCTATCCAGACGGAGTCCCTCCATAAGGACAGGCCAAGCTTTGGTATGTTCAACTTCTGGATGCTCTGAACAGCTCATGGGAGAAAGGGCGTTGGTACTTACCTGATATGCCCGTTCTCTGTGAGCTGTGAAAAGCATCCAGCCCTACCCATTTCTTTCTGTCTGGTGGGGTTCTGTTCCAGTCAGGGATCTAGATTAGATGATGAGTTCTGGACTTTGGTACTCAGTCTTCGCAAAACTTGGGGATTCTGGGGAGGTGTCCCATGGAGGAGGAGCGTCCTGGAGTTTTAAGCTCAGCCTTTCCAGAAGAGACTGAAGCACCTCCCACTTCTGCATGCTCCTCACAGTTCACAGAGAACGGGCATATCAGGTAAGTACCAACACCCTTTTTCACTTATACATTCATTGAAACGTACAATTTGATCTAAGATGGGTCTGAACTTTAGAATAGAGCTGTAACTATTTTAAGATCAAATCTGGGTCATTAGAAGACAAGCAGTATATATTGTAAACATACTAAATATTTCCACTACAAAATACTCTGCAACCAGATTTAGAAATTTCATTTCCTGAGGCATCCACTGCAGAATGAATGATAATCCAAAATAAAATTCAATTAGTATTTGTCTTCTTGTAAACATATCTTAAAGAGATGCAGAGGGAACTCTTATTGGATGAGGTGACTAAGTGCTCCCTTACAGCTTTGTTTTCTCTTTGAAAGCCCAATGTACTTTAACAGATAGTCAGAGTTGGAAGGGACCTTGTAGGTCATCAGTCCAACCCCCTATAACATTTCTGACAAATGGCAGTCCAATCTTTTCTTGAAGGTCTCAAGTGATGGCGTTCCCACAATTTCCGAGGGCAAGCTGTTCCATTGGTTGATTGTTCTCACTGTCAGAAAGTTTCTCCTTATTTCCAGGTTAAATCTCTCCTTGTTCAACTTCCATCCATTATTCCTTGTCTGGCCTTCGGGTGCTTCAGAAAATAGCTTGACCCCCTTCTCACTGTGGCAGCCCCTCAAATATTGGAAGTCTGCTATCATGTCTCCCCTGGTCCTTCTCTTTACTAGAATAGCCAAGCCCAGTTCCTGTAACCGTTCTTCATATGTTTTAGTCTCCTGTCCCCTAATCATCCTGGTTGCTCTTCTCTGCGCTTTTGCTAGAGCCTCAACATCTTTTTTGTAATGTGGTGAAACAAAACTGGATGCAGTACTCTAGGTGTGGTCTTACTAAGGTTTTATAGAGTGATATTAGTACCTCCCTTGATCTTGATTGTATCCGTCTGTTAATGCAATTTAGGATTGCATGAGCTTTTTTGGCTGCTGCTGCACACTTTACAGAAGCAATGGGTGTCATCACATATTCATTCCAGAGAAACAAAGTTGCCTTTCTATATATATATATTCTGGTGGATTTTCAGTGCATCATTTAAACAGCAGCAGCAGCAGCAACAGCAACAAAAATTAAGAGACTGTATGGTCCATCCAGGTTGCAATTTTTTGTTTCATTCTTTGCTTATAACCTTTAGAAAAAAAAGCCAGACAAGAAAATTCTCCTGATAAAGGAGCAGTAGAATAGAATTGATTTTTGAGGATACACACATCTCTATTTTATTATTTTTGCCAGATGCATTCAGTGGTCCTAAAATCACTGGTGTCAAATTTTCTTTATATTATTAACTCAAATTAACTTTATATTATTACAACATGGAAACTCGGGACATAACAACATTATTTTACACTTTAAAGATGCACTAGTAAAATTCCAATTTAAAGTCACTATTCCAGTTGCAAAATATTCAGGATAGAATTACTATTTTAATTGCTTAATGAAAAATAGTATGACAAAGTTAGCCTTTGCTAAGGAAAAGAAATGACATCAGTTTCAGAGGTGATAAGGTTCTTGTAATCATTTTTAGTTTATATTTATTTATTTACTTCCAGAAGAATATTAATAAAGCAAAACCTGAATAATGTCCCAGCTATGATTTATGCTGGAAGACAAAGAATTCATTTAGGCACCCAGAGGCTCGTTTATGACATATGGAAGTCCAACAAAGTAGATTTTCACATTGAAGGAAAATGTGTAATTCTTATTTTGTATCTTACATGAAAGCCATAATAGCAACATGATTCACTAATTTCTTATTAAATTTTTTTAAAATATTGTGTACAATGAAAATAGAAACCATCCATTTCTAAATGGAGCTTTAAAAACTGGGGGGGAAATTCAAGAAAAAATAATTTGCAACATAAGCATTTTGTATTTTGGATAAATATTAGCTCAATAAAAAACAAATTTACACTAAAACGATTAACTCACATTATGACAATTTGTTTTTTTTGAAAGATGTAAACACAAAATCCTATACAAAAATTCTTAATGCAGAATGACAGTCAGAAGAAACTGTTAAATGCTACACTGGGTTTCTTGTTAAAACCTTTATGTTTAAAAATAGATTAAATTAGTTAAAAGGATAAACCTTGTATGTCAACTTTTAAAATCCAAATTTTACTGCTCAGTTTTTTAAAACATAAAGTCTCTCCTCCTGCTCCTTGCTTGTTGCAGTGTAGAAACCTATCAGACCTTTAAGCGCAGTAGCATGAACAGTCTTGTTATAATTCCTGGTTGAACTTTGTCATTGGATGCATGATTTTGGAGTGTGCCAGGGTAACATTCATCCTCCACCTTCATTTTTATGATAATTCCTAGTAAATTGTGGTGCAATAAACTCTTCAAGCCTGTCTTTCTAGTGAAAGCCATGAATCAATCAGCTGCAGGCTCTTTTTGGGGGTCTTTTCAATGTATAGCGATCATTTAGATTTGACATGCATTGTGAGACCTTAGCTTGGCTTCTCTCTATAGTCTGTCATTAATTCCAGCCTTTGCTATTCTGAAGTACAGTGAAGGATGACTGAGAAATCATTGCCCCTCTTCAGCTCTGTTATTGCACAAAATAGCAGCGCAATAATTTTTTGTCAATGTTTTACTCTAAAAGCTTTCTACGTCAGTCTTGAAAGGGAAGCAATAAAGCCCATTCAGTGGCATGAATAAAAATCCTTTGAGGTTTAGGCATAGGGTTTCTTTTCTTCAGCTGGTAATCAAATTGGAGCTAAAATGAAATTGAGTTTTCTTATGAAAATAGCCTTTGTTGCTGGGAAGGCTGGTAATTCATAAACAATAACCTGCTCTTTTGTGTGGATAATAATATATTCATGTTCTTTCAATAGGGTAAAAGCCAGACCTAGTGCATTATGGTACTGTAAAAAAAATAGCAGAAGGAGCTTTGCTGGAATAATCTTCAAGACAAAATGTAGTGTTTGTGACTTGAACCTTTCAGCTTCTCTTGGAAATTATACTTTGCTCTTATATATAAGCTGAGTCTTGATTTCTTTTTTTTCCTGCTTTTTAGTTGTTGATTTGTTGCTGCTGTACAATATTTGGTTAATTGTGGAATAGTATCAAGCTGTGCTCATTTGCTGCCGCAAAAGCTGCTGACAGCTGCGGGGAAACAGAGCCTGCTGCTAGAGGATGTACATTATTCACAGAAGCAGCCTCTCATCCCTGATTATCACTGAAGAGTTTCTCATTCTTCATTACTGTATACCTACAGTACAGGCAACTGGACCACAAGATCACCCCAAGGTAGGCAGAATTCCTTCCTCTTCTTTATTTTATGTTGAGTCAAATAATCAGTGGGCATCAGAAACTGGGGAAAGTTCTAAAGGTGAACTTGGAAAGAACCACATACTATTTACTTTACTAGAACTGAAGGAGATTTTTATGTTGATGGTCATGGTGTTGATTTATAAAAAGTCATGTATGCTAAAACATTATTTTATATCTGTGTGGGGTGGATTTTCATACATTTGCAATGTATTTATTATGTAGTCTTGCCTTTGAAGAGTTGGTTTCAGTGTGCTTCTATCAGGCAATTGGCAATAGTACATTCATTTTGATATATTTTGTGTATAGCTTGTACTTTATGTTGTCCTAAAATGTGATTGAACCTGTTACTGTGATGACACACATTAATTTGAAAAAAAAAAAAGACAGCTAACACTGTCAAATACCACAAAGAAACCTTGTTGTCCAAAGTGAAAACTATTCTCTGTTTTAACATTGGGGGAAAAAGGAGACGAGAAGTTTTGATTGATTGAATATGGTTTTAATTGTCTCAGAGATTCTCATGTAAGAGAAATGTAAATCATTCAGTTGGAAATCTTAAGTTGATGATATGTTTATTAAAATGTACACAAGTTATTTTCAATCTTAGATAAAGGCACTAATCCTTTCATCATTTGGATGGGCTATTACATCAAAGATTTAAATGTAATTTAATTAACCTGTAAGCATTGGTGGAAAGCTGAATGAAATATTTCAATTGCTTGAAAACAAATCTAAAGCAACGGTTACCCAATAGGGACTATAAGCTTATAAAAAGACAAGAGATGATCAGCTGATGTATTTTTTCTCCTTGCTCTTGCCACTAGCTTTTAAAATGAAGTGTTGTATTATCCAAAGATTTGTAAGTTTACTTATGATGACATGTAAAAGAACCTGGATATTCACAATGATTTTTTAAAAAGTTTGCAAACTACACGTTAGTTTCAAACAGTTAAATACAATGTCTCTACAAAATATATCGCAGAAAAGAGTTTGAAGTGTACTCAGCAGTAGAACATTGGGTGTAAAGAATCAGAAATATCTATGTTCCACATTAAAAGTGCAATCCTATTTACCTGAAGTAATCTATTAAATTCAGTAATTACTTCTTAGTAGACTTTAATATAAACTGTACAGTCATGTTGCTTAATTATTTATGGAATTCAGTGATAAAATTGTATGCTTTGCAAAATAACTTTTAGGCACTGTGGGAGTTGCCAGTCATGGTAATGTATGGCATTATCCAATTAGTATAAACCAGCATGGGAGTTTTGTGCATTTGTAATATTTAACGTACTTCTCTTTTTAACTGTGGTGTGCATGAGATACTTTGTGAACATTTGGACTTGTTACTAATATAGATCAAAGTTTGGCAACTGGTGCCTTCCAGAAGTTATAGCCTATTATATCAATCAACCCCAGTTAGCATGGGAATTATAATCCAAATATGGAGAACAACAAATTAGCAATTGCTTGATCCCTCTTACTACTATTAATACAGAAAACATATGCTCTTTCAGTTTATGTTGTATTCATTTGCCTTCTTGATATTAATGGAATGTTTTCTGAAATATATTTGAAACCACTGAAACATTAAATGTACTACCCCTCACTCCCTATGTGCTCCCTATGTAGGCAATTTCACAAATTAGGCAGAATAAGTGGGTAGCGTTCTGATTAGATAATGTATTTTATTATGTTTCCATATAACAAAATATTCCTTTCATATAGAAAGCTAGCACAAAAAGGAAGAAAATATAGCAGAGAAATCCAGTCCAGAATGCTACTATTTTCTTTTTCTGCATTAAATAAAGAACACCCCTCAAATTGGAGGAGCATAATGTGACAGTGTAATTCAGAGATACAGCCTAATGGTGGTAATGTGGGTTATACCACTTCACAGAGCAGCTCTATGCAGGGGAATCATCTGTTAGTGCTTCAGAACCAAAAAAGTTATATTGTGGACATGCCTTCAAAATATTTTATAAAGGCAAAATAAAAATATATGAAGCAATTAAAATACATTATACCTGACATAGGGGGCAAGAGGTAAGCATAAAATATTTCTCTAAAAATCATTCCTCATATACATACAGATTGTATTTTTATAGATATCATATAAATATTGTAATCCTAAAACAGTACAGTGTTTTATCAGCTTATATTGCCACTCATGTAAAATTAATATAAAACTAATTAACTTCAGTTTTATTCTGAATGATGCTGGACAGTTCAGTTTCAAATTATTTAGTTGTAATATTTTACAGCTGCTTAGTTCTTTCCAAATACTGCAACTATTCCTCAAAATTTGGTGAATTATGCTTTTGAATTGTAGTGAAATCTTTTAAAAAGAGATAAAGTTACTTAATGGATTCAGCATGATACACATTTATTTGAACAAAAATCTAAAAGAAATATTTAGATTATGTTGGAAAATGGAAAGAACTATAAGATTGATAAAATTAGTTGACATCTTTCATTGGAGCAGCTTCTATTAGGATAAATTAATACAGAAATAAGATAGAAATTGAAAAAGTATTTTTTAAATTAATCAGTATGGCTTTGGGTAATAGTTTAACTTGTTAAATGTTAAATGTAATATTTTAGTTTGGCATTAATGTGTTAATTTGTTTGTATCTCATATGGTATTATATATCAATGATGATTATTTTGTAATCTGCTTTTCTCCGAAATATTGTAGAAGTAGCTAGAGAGAAGTCAAAAAAAGTCCAAATGTACTACAATTATAATCCAACAAGATTTTAGTGATGAATATTTCAATAATCTTGAAACTAGTGGAGTTCTGAGATTAAAAAGTCTATCCAAATTTCTTTAATTTCAATAGGATGCTATTGGGTCATTTTTTCAGGAGGAAGACCAGTAATTTCATGTTATTTGATTGAAATCTCATTTTTTTTTAACTGCAAAAGCATTATTCTATTTGATAGGCTTTGTATTCTAAATCAAAAGAACAAAACAAAATAATGTGTTTGATTTATATTTAAGTACATTATACAGCTTAATATTTATTGGTCTTTAATATTAAAACAGGACATATATTTTAAGGATTTGTTGGAAAATTAGAATACAGGAAAGGTTCTCATTCTTTTAAGATAATACAATGATACCTTTACAGCAATGCCTATACACTTACTGAAGGGTAAATTACTTAAACTAAATTAGACTTCTGAGCAGGTATATAGAAGATATGTATGTGAAGTGTTGCAAAAATAAATAAATAAATATATAATCCTAGAAACTGAGTTGTCTTCAGTGAGAGAGACGACTGTATCTATCCAAGTTATCCAGTCTCACCTTGCCTCTTCCCATTACATCCTTTGAAAACTAGCCTCAAGCCTATATCATATTCATATGCAAAATATATGGCAAACTCTAAAACATTGGTAGAAAACTATGAACAGTAGCTGAATAATATGTTTCAGCCACATGTTACACATGCTTATCTGATAATATCCCACTTAATTAAGTAGAATCAAGTATATAAAACTTTGTTGTCTAAGAAAGGGACAAGATAGGAGGCACCACTCCAATCTACATATGAAATAAATGCTTCCTAGCCTGGAAACTGAACTTTTTTACACTCTTGTTGATTAGAAATCTATCCTACCAGAAGATTTTCCACAGGTTTGAATGCTGGGAAATAGTGGAATCCATTATCTTGCTTGGAAATAAAGTGAAGTCTTTTAAAGAACACTATGTTTGCAAATCTCATTTTCAAATTTCTTCCAGAAATTGCCTTGTAACTATCTTAAAACTATCAGAGAACTTTGAATGATAACTTTGAAAGTCTTTATTGGGTGATGTTTTTTCAACTTCGAACAAAAGAAAAAATAAATATACCAGCTTAAGAAGTTAAAAAAAAAATGATACAAACAGCAAAAAGCTAAATAAGATTCTCATCTATGAAAGTTATAAATGGATTAAGGCAGAGGTGGGATGCTACCGGTTCTGCCTGGTTCTGCCAAGCCATTAACTCTGAAGATCAACTGAGACCAAACCAGTTCTCTCAGACGATCTGCTGTTGGGCCCACCTGCCCAGGCTCTCATATTGGCTTTCATTTCCTGTTTTTGAAGCCCAGCAGATTGCAGCGCGTCAGCTGTTGAAGACACAGGGAGACTGCAGGATTGCAGGAAGTGAGTAGGAAAGCCTCTGTGCATGTGCAAAGTGTGTGTTTGGCATGTGTGTGCATGCAAAGTATGTGCGCCTACACAAAGTGCACCCACCAAGCCACGCCCACCGAATCAGTGGCAAACCACTTTGAAATCCACCACTGTATTAGAGGATCTAAATAATATTGACTTGGAGTATTGACCATAACATTTTGGTGTCAATTATAAAAAATAGCTTCTTGTAGGAAATAGATTTATTTTGACTATCCTGGCTATTATGAGCCATAACAAAGATAAATACAGTTTTACTAGATATGAAAAATAACTGGCTGAAGTTTTAAAAGGAAAAGGGAATACAAATAATGAACCAAGAGAATAACTTGATAAATGTTTTCTTCTAGAGCCATGTTTAGAATGGAGTACTGCAAAGCTAACTCATTGCTCACTCCAGGAGTTCGATTCTGAGCAGCTCAAGGTTGATTCATCCCTCCATCCCTCCGAGGTCAGATAAATGAGGACCCAGATTGTTGGAGGCAATATGCTAACATTATAAACTGTTAAGAAAGGGCTGTAAAGCACTGTGGAGCAGTATATAAGTCTAAGTGCTATTGCTATTATATAATTCACAAAAAAGGCATATTAAAACCTTAAATATATGTAATTGGATAAAGAAAAACTGAAGTAAAATCCCACAATAATAATTGATCTTATTATTAAGATTATTAATCTTAATAAAGATTAAAGATTAGAGATTAAAAAAATGAATAAAAGTTGTTTTATTTGATCAAGGTTAACATTTTTGCAAAGTTTGGCAACCCTTTTATGGAGTTTTTGCTTTCAGTAAGATTGAAAAGTTGTTTGATGCATTTGCTTATAGATAAGGGATGGGACAAAGGGTGAAGATATATCTGTTTGTGACCTTAAGGGGGTCAAGGGTTATTAATTTGTTTTGCTTGTTGTGTGGTTAGAATAGTATATATCAGTGGTGGCTAACCTTTTTGGGCTCCTGTGTCAAAAATTGTGTCACATGCCAATACCCAGGAGGCAATGCATGCACCTCCCCCCCACACACACACCCTGAGCATGCACACACAATCCCTTTTTTGGCCTCCCAGAGGATTGAGGAAACCTTCTGTAGGCTTTGCAAGCTGAAAAATGGACCCATTTCACTATTTCCGGTATTTCCGGAAATATAGGAAGTGACGAAATGGGCCTATTTTTCGACCTGCAAAGGCTTTCCTCAAGCCTCTGGGAGGCCGAAAAAGGCCTCAAACAGGCCAAAAATCAGCTGTGAGGCGCACACGTGCAGTGAAGTAAGTTTGCCTGCAGCTCATGTGCCAGCACAAATGGCTCTTTTCTTTTTAATCTTTTTCTTTTTTCCTGCACTTCCCCCCCATTCTTATTTTCTAGTTTGTGTTAGTTTTTACTATTTTAACTAAAATTCTTGATAATTATATTAACAAAAGTGAAACCTCTTCAATAATCCATACAATTGTTTTTTTTTCCTGTTCAAATGAACATTATGTTGCTATCTGATACTTAGTTGTGTTTCTTATCCTATGAATATACAAAATGCCAAATTGGTACTTTAAGTGGGACAGGAATGGGGAGAATGACGTTTATGTTTCTTTAATTTACCAATATGTAAATAAATGAAAAAGATTTATTCAGTGAGTGGAGAAATATGTAGAGCAGGTCTCATGGCCAATGGTAAAAGATATTGGAAATTTTAGTTCAGCACTTCTGGAGGTTCTTATTGTTTTCACTAGTAGTAGAAGTATGTTGTGCTAAAATGGTCAACAGTTTCTTTCAAATGGTGTACTCTATATTGGTTGGAGAGATCCAAATGACTGCATTGCTAATGAAGAAGATAAAACTGTATTGATCTCTGGATAGTTTTGAATGAGGCCACAAAATTACAGTTATTTCATTTGGGAGAGGAAATTAAATGAATATTTAGTGGTCAAATTAATAATAAGATAATAATTGTTTGCTTAGCAAGTCAGTTTGGAGAGGAATTGAGAGTATTTGATTTAGGGTAGGAGAGTGGTAAGTACTAGTAGGAAAACTCATTGATGCTAGTGAATTACCTTGATTTTTAGAGCAAGTGTTAACCTTTGGTTTACAATCAATTAGTTATTATTGGCAAGTAACTTCTTTTTTTTTCTAATTGCATAACTAGCTAATCAAAAGGTTCTGTAAAAGTTAAGTTCATAGTTCTAAAAGTTGGGTCTACAAAGAGCAGGGAGATTGGGCTGCAAAATTTCCCTGATATAAGCCTTGCTAGTCTTTCAGACTGAGAATTATTTGGAAATTTATATGGTCGCGTACTCTCTAACAGTGACTCTAGAAGGCTCAGAAGCACAAAACTGATCAAATTCAGCTAGCAAATTCAGCTAGCAAATTCAGCTAGCAAAGCTAAAGAACATTCTTCATACCCCATTCAGAGAATGATTTGTTAAATGTTATCTATGTGTCACACATATTGCTGACTTTATATGCCAATGAAAGCTTCAGGCTGCTTTTTTTCAACTAACTGCTGCTGAAACTCATCTGGCTGAAATACACAGCTTATTAAATATAATTATTTAATATGACTTTGATTTAGTATTTACCATCTGCAGGGATACTTCAGCTGTCTTAGACAATGATGGTAAGGGCTATGGCCTATTGAGTTTTTTCCTTCAGTCGCACACTGAAAATGAATAATGAGCCCCTGTTTGACTAGTTCAAGTTCCTAAATCTTAGAAGGGCAGGGATGCAAAAAAAACCAAAAACCTAATTACAAGAGCTTAAAAAGAGTCCTAATCAGCTACACTGTGGGTTATAGATTTATAGCTTTCAAAAATAAGGCAGGTCTGAAGCTCTGTAGCTGATTTTTTTTAGCATGCTAAGCAGGAAAAAAAAAGACACTTCTTCTCCAAAGTCAAAAAAGTTGCCCATCTAGGCAGTGATGCTCTACAATCATTGTAGTATCTTCAGTATTTACAGTTTTTCTACTTTAGCTAGAAATTCAGAAGGATTGATGGAAGCATCTCTGGACTTGACTGAATAAAGCTTCCTCCCTATTTAGGCCAGACTGGATGGAACTATGGTTGTGACATGTTGCATTTCTAGATATCCCTGGCAGGTAGACTTGCAGAAGCAGCAGCAGTCCTTTAAATTGTCAGTTTATAATGCAAGCCAAGTGGCAGCAATTGCTATCTTGAAAACTAGATTTTAAGGACAAGAATTATTTGTAAATAATGTGTGCGTGTGTGCATACACTGTATGTATTGTATGCATGTATGTGAGCCCTGTGCAGTGGTTAGAATGCAGTGTTATAGGCTCTGCCAACACTCTGGAGTTCAATCCTGACAGGCTTAAGGTTGACTTGGTCTTTCATCCTTCTGAGGTTGGTAAAATGAGCACACAGTTTGTTGTCGGCAATACGCTGACATTTTATGACACCACTTTATGACCTTTTTGCCACACTTGTTAAATGAATTACTGCAACTGTTAGGTGAATCATACAGTCATTAAGCGAATCTGGGTTCCCCCAACTGACTTTGTTGGAAATCAGCTGGGAAGATAATAAATGGTGGTCACCTGGGACAGTGCAATTGCCATAAAATATGCCATTTGCCAAGGACCCGAATTTTGATCATGTAACGATGGGGATGTGACAGTGGTCATAAATGTGAAAAACAGTCATAAATCACTTTTTTGAGTGCCATTGTAACTTCAAATGGTCACTGAACAAATGATTGTAAGTCAAGGACTACTTATACTTCGTTTACATGGAAAATCAGAACTGCAAACATAGACAATAGATTGTAGCAACTTCACTTCTGAATATAACAGTAGCATAATAATATCACAACCATAAAAATTTTTACGATGTTTTTTTCAAAATAGTTATGACCAACCAATTTTAAAAATATCAAACATCAATCTTGACATGTTCTTAAGAAAAAGTATTAATCAGAATCAGTGGAGAAAGAAGCTTGGGGTGCTATTAACTACCTTGATCCATCAATGGAATCTTTCAAGAGATCCAGATGACATCATTTTATATCCTCAATTTTCCTGTATCTTTCACTACTGCTTCCATTGAGGAAATCTGATAAGGAAAAAAGAGCAGATGAGTTGCACTGATTACATGCATCAAGAGCACTCTATCTGGAAACACTTTGGAAAGGTTTTATTTAAAAAAGGGATGACCTGGTAGAGTGAAATAAGGCAATACAAGCAGTCCTTGACATATGACAGTTGAGCCCAACATTTATTTTGTTAAGTGAGACATTTGTTAAGTGACCTTTTCCCCATTTTACAACCTTTTTTCCATAGTTGTTAAATGAATCAGTGCAGTTGTTAAGCTAATAATACAATTGTAAGCAAATATTGCTTCCTCATTGACTTTGCTTGTCAGAATGGTGCAAAAAATGATCAGATGAATTGGGATATAGCCACGGCCTTAAAAACATTCAATGACGGAGTACCCACAACTTCTGCAGGGAAGCTGTTCTACTGGTTAATTGTTTTCACTGTCAGGAAATTTCTCCTTAGTTCTAGGTTGGCTCTCCCCTTGATTACTTTGCTTCTTGTCCTATCTTCAGTGCTTTGGAAAGTAGGTTGACCCCCTCTTCCTCATAGCAGTGCCTCAAATATTGGAACGCTGCTATTATGTCACCAATAGTCCTTCTTTTCAATAGATGAATCGTAACCAATTCCTGCAACCGTTCATGTTTTAGCCTCCAGCCCCCTAATCATCTTTGTTGCTCTTCTCTGTACTCTTTCTTCTCTCAGTATCGTTTTATGTTGTGATGACCAAAACTGAATGCAATATTCCAAGGATGCTCTTACCAAGGCATTATAAAATGGTATAAACACTGTATATGAACTTGATTCGATCTCTCTGTTAAAGCAACCTAAGGACTGTATTTGCTTTTTTTGCAGCCGCAGCATACTGCTAGCTCATATTTAAGTGGTTGTCCACTAGGACTCCTAGATCCCTCTCACAGTTACTGGTATTGAGCCAGGTACCAGCTATACTATACTTGTGTATTAAGTTTTTCTTGCATAAGTGTAAAACTTTAAAGGCTGATTGGTCTGTAATTTCCTGGATCCATTTTTCCCCCTTTTTTTTGCAGATACGAACCACATCAGCTATTTTCTTCTGATTGTTTCAAAGTACTGTAGGAACTTTGAAAGATATGGTTCAGTGGTTCTGAGATCATGTCTACCAGGAGCTGGTTCTGGTGATTTGAACTTGTCTAGTGTGGACATGTGTTGTATTGCTATTTTCTTGCCTATTTAACTTGCATTCCTAATCTGTTTTATGGTTCTGCATTGGTAAGTTGTGCTATTTTTTTTCCTATTGCATAAAAACAGATGTAAAGAATGAATTAAGCAGCTCTTTCTTCCTGCTGCTCATCACTTCCTTGCCATCTTCTCCCATTAATGGACCAATCATTTCTTTGACTTTTTTCTTGCTTTTTACATGTGGAAAACTTTTTAATTATTATTTTTGACATTTCTTGCAAGTCTTAGTCCATTCTGAGCCTTAGCTTTCCTGACTTCATCTTTGCAAGTTTGAGCTGTATGCTGGTATTCTGCCTTAGTAACAGAGTAACAGAGTTGGAAGGGACTTTGGAAGTCTTCTAGTCCAGTGATGGTGAACCTTTTTGTCGTGGTGTGTCAAAAGCATGCGCGTGCTGGCACCCGCAATGCAATGTGCCCTGCCCCTGTGCATGCATGCACAATACCCCCACCCCCCCTTACCTTCACTGCACATGCACGTGCCTCCCATCTGTTTTTTGGCCCATTTGAGGCTGATTTCACACTCCTGAGGCTTGAAGAAAGCCTCTGCAGCCTTGGGAGGCCAAAAAACAGGCCTTCTAGAAATACCAGACGTGCCTGTTTTCAGCCTCTGGAGGGCCTCTGGAGCCAGAAGGAGGTTATTTTCATCCTCCCAGAGGCTCGAGGGAAGCCTCTGCACCCTTGGGAGACCAAAAAATGGGCCTTCCAGAAATTCCCAGAAGTGTCCATTTTCAGCCTCTGGAGGGCCTCCCAGAGGCTCAAGGGAAGCCCCTGGAGCCTGGGAGGCTGAAAATAGGCCTGTTTCGGCACTTCCGAAAGTCCTATTTTTTGGCCTCCCAAGGCTGCAAGAGGCTTTCCTTGAGCCTCAGGAGGGCGAAAATGGCCTCAAACAGACTGAAAGTCACCTGGGAGTCACTTTACTTATAAAATTTATATCCCACTCAACTCAATAAACTCTACAGTGAATGATTGTTGTCTAATTTATATGCTTAGTATATTTCTGTACAGGATAGCTTAATGGAGGTGATGTTGTGAGCCTTCCAAAAAGCCACAACTCATCTGAACACAAGGATTGGGGATATTAGCCTTAGCTTGCCAACTGTAATGGCCACAAATTGATTATGACTTTCTCAGTTGACACATTTGAAAGGAAGCAATTTTTCAAGATTCTTGGACATGTGCTTTCCAAGTTGTCAGAGATGAACAATTACATCTTAAATAAGGGTTAATGTCAGAGAGATTCTTGAAGCTTTCCAACTTTTTTAGATGTGTATCTTGATATGAATCTGGCAAGGAAAATATGTTGAATAAACAGTAATGTTTTCATTGTCTATGTGACCTTCTAAAATCTTATTGATAGAACTATATATTTTATTCATGAATTTTTTTGAAATAGAAAAGATTTCATTAGGTTTATTACACATTTATGATGGAACAAGACTACAAAACTGTTACAACATGAACTAATAATTTATCCAAAACATTTTAAAGGTGATATAGGGACAGTACTCTCTCCCAGTCCTACAGTTCCCATTTAATTGTTTATCTTTCCTTTCAGGAACAGAAGTTACATGCTTAATTCTCCTTTTATTTTACCTGTACAAGAACTTTGGGAGATGATTTGCAAGATACTGACTTTCTCAAACATTATTATTAATCTACATGGCAGAAGATTTGGAGCTGTAATTGTCTAGCACTCACTCTTCTTAATATCTTACTTATGCAGATTTTATACTTCAGGTTATTTCAGCCTATGGCACTGAGGTCTCCAAGCTCTGACAGTGTTTGTTTGTGCCAGAACCCAGATTTATTTTGACATTCCTTATGAGTGTCTTAAGGTACTTCCTCGACACCCTGAACCACACTAAAACAGTGTCAGTTGACTGAGAATATCTGGAATCAAACAGAACTTTGTATTCATGGACTAATAACATTTAAATTCCTTCCTATCAGCTGAAATCATGAAAAGAAGTGCTCAATGTCCACAAGGAGAATGGAGTGATATCTATAGCAGAAAAAAAAAAGTAACCAGAAGTACATGTTGGTATTACATATGCAAACAGGATCAGCATTCTGGGTTCATGACTAGCCGAGAAAACTATTGCTTGAGTGCTACTCAATTGAGACCACAGACCACTAAGAGTAAGCTGGAAAGGGCATTACATAATGCTGCACTTGTGTTCAAAGATGGAATAGAATAGAATAGAATAAGAGTTGGAAGAGACCTTGGAGGTCTTCTAGTCCAACTCCCTGCTTAGGCAGGAAACTCTATACCACTTATAGAGTGATAAATCATTGATAAATGATTATCAAATATTTTCTTAAAAACTTCCAGTGTTGGAGCCTTTACAACTTCTGGAGAAAAGTTGTTCCACTGATTAATTGTTGTAACTGTCAGGAAATTTCTCCTTAGTGCTAAGCTGCTTCTCTCCTTGATTAGTTTCTATACACTGCTTTTTGTTCTACCCTCAGGTGCTTTGGAGAATAGTTTGACTCCGTCTATAACATTGGGTACACTCAAGTAAATCAGAGGTAAAATTCTATTACAGAAGAATACCACACCCAAATTTCATAAAGCATGCCATACTCAGAAAGATAGAAACTGAACTAGGTCAGATGCAAGCTGAAGATTTTTTTCCCCAAAAACTGATTGGAGCCCATGAGCTAAATCTGTGTTTCCAATAGCTAAAAAACCCAGAAGTGTCAGGGTTTGTGATGATATAAAGTTATTATTTATCCTTCATTATAGGCTGGGCAATGCCCTGTGCCTGGAATGGAGGACATGTTTGCTAATTTTCATTCAAACATTTTAGCAAAATAGACAACACGGACCTAAATGTATTTGTGGATGGAAATGGAACAAAATTCAAATATGTTTCTCATAAATACATATAAAAGATTATAATATTTATACAAACTTGCTTTTGAAGTAGCATCTGCACTAGTGCTTTGGCAGAGAGCCATGGACCAAATGCCATACCATTGTTCAAGCATCCAGTGCTATTCGGATGATATCACTATCATTAGCAAAATGATGCAATGCATTTGCAAGATATTAGTTATTGGTAGAAAAGGGCTTCAATTATGATGCAATATGTATTCTTTAAAATTAATATTGCATATTGTGTTTACACCACTGATACAAGACTTCTGCAGAGAAAATTCATTCAGTTTTATACTCCACTCACAAAGAAGTGTCACAAGTATATCCTTTATGCATGTATTAATTAGTACAGCAGATATAGGAGTTGTGCAATTGCTTTGTGGTGGATAGGGAAAGATAGTTGGGAGGCAGGGTGTAGGGCATATTTGGTGACACCTGCCCTCATGTCAAAAGCCAGTGTTGAGTTCTAGCCCTCCATGCACACAGCCATATTTTCTATTCAGTGAACCTCCAGACCCTTACTTTCTGCTGATGCTGTTAAATGCCAGGTCAGTCTGTAATAAGGTCTCCCTCATTTTAGATAAGATTCCCTCATTTTAGATAAGATTATTGATGATCTTATCAACTTACTTTACAGAGGATCTGATGTAGATGAAATGAGAGAAGAAACACCTAGGGACAACAAGGAGTGAATCAGTGTGAGCATGTTAGAGCTGCTACGAAGGCCAATATGGCGGTAGTAAGGGTAATGAGATGTCATCATTTCTTTACTATTACTACATTATTGCATAGGTAGTTTCCTAGCAGCCCTATTTAAGCTCTTCTGGGAAAGGCTGCTTTGGAGGTTCATTTACAGCAGGCCTGTCAAACTGGTGGGCCAGATGCGTCACATACTGGCCATGCCCACCCTGGCTCCGCAAAGGCAAAAACTGTTGCAATACATCATGTGACGCGATCGAGTTTGACACTTGTGATTTACCGGATTGCTGTGAGAAATATGCTAGGTATCTGTCAAAGTTACTTGGATTTGTTCTAAGCTAGATTTGTAGGATGTTGTTTTGGCAGTCTCTACTGTGATTTCTGTTATTTTAGTTTCCAGTAGTTAAGTGCTGGCTTTCTTTAGAGAAGAAATAACTTATCATTCCATACTGAAATATCTTCATAGATCTGATCTGGATATATTGTTTTTAATGTTGCAGCCATATCTTTACTATGGTAATTGAACTACAGGTAGTCCTGCAGTTACAACTATAACTGAGTCCAAAATGTATGTTGCTAAGTGAGACACTTGTTAAGTGAGTTTTGGCCCTTTTTACGACCTTTTTTACCATTGTTGTTTGTTAGGTGAATCTAGTTCCCCCATTGACATTGCTTGTCAGAAAAAGGGGATCACGTGACTGCAGGACACTGCAACCATCATAAATACGAACCAATTGCCAAGCATCTGAATTTTGATCATGTGACCATGGGGATGCTGCAACAGTTATGTGTTTAAAATGCTTATAAGTCACTTTAGTGCTTAACCCTTTGTCATTTGGAATGCATTTTAAAATATTGCTGCAATATTAATAGGAGTAAATTATTTGTTTACCATGGTTTTGAGCATATAACACAATGGATTACTATTTCTCAGTCTAAATATCTTTACAGGATATTTTGTGGAAATCATCTATCAAACCTGTTTAAATAGTCCATCCTCATATAAAGGATAAGCTACAAGTGCATAAACATATTTTGTCAAAACTGCTTTTTGTATATTCAAGTTTGTACCACACCACAAAGGAGAACATCTGAGACACTATTAGATAAGATCAAATCAAATCATCATCAAGTCTGATGATGTTAACATTTAACTGTGAAATAGTAGTATGGGCAGTAAAAGCACAATTTGCAAGTGCCTGTAGGTTGTCGGAGATAATAGTACTTCTCTTCCTTTTCTTTCCTGGGCCCATCCTTCCTCTCCAGTCTGGTGTCCTATACACTATTGTGGAGTTTGGATTCCATTGATTCAGCAATTTGCATTGTCTTTTACAAATTAAACTTAGAAATGTTGTATTTCTAAGGTGGTGATTCTATTTCTGTTTGCCCATTGAATGTAATGAGCATGGCTTCTGCATAGAATTGGATAGTTCTGTACTACTGCTGTCTCCCCTAAGTGCTGTAATAATACATGAATTATGAAAATTAATAAAACTGCAGAAGAAAATAAAAAGCTTTTATTATTATTACTCTCATTGCTATTTTGATTGCAAAGAAATGCACAAAATTGCAGTCTTGTCTCAATGGACTGATTTTGTATCACAATGCAAATATGGTCTGAATAAACAATTATTTACTTCAAAAGACGGACTCCCTCTTGTGTATGAACATATGAATTGCTTAGAAAAAGGAAAAGTAATAATAGCAGCTAGAGATTTGACACATCTGATTAAAAATATGTTTTGTAGTTGCTTCCATTATGAAGAAATGTTATGTCTGAGATGTCAGTTTTATGTTCTAAGATTAAATCTATGGGAATCAGCTTCTCTAATTCCAGCATCTTACCACTACTCTGACCATTTTTGACATCCTATACTGTCTAAATGTGTGCGATGAATTGTGCACAAAATATAGCTTGAAGTCAGTGCATCTATGAGCAATCTATCCTGTGTCACAATACAGTTTTACAGTCTAATTCCCCACCCACTCTCATCTCTCTCTCTTTCTCAACACCTCATTCAAATCTTGTTAAGTGATATTTTTTAAAATATAATTTTATGAAGAGTTTTAAATAAAAGATAAAGACTAACAAGAACTAATGCGAATAGCAATAGCAATAGCACTGAGACTTATATACTTCACAGTGCTTTTTAGCCCTCTCTAAGTGGTTTACAGAGTCAGCATATTGGCCCCAACAATCTGGGTCTTAATTTTACTGACCTTGGAAGGATGGAAGGCTGAGTCAACCTTGACCTCAAACTGCCAAACTGCTGGCAATCAGCAATCAACAATCAGAAGAATTAACCTGCAATATTGCATCTAATCACTGCACCACCAGGGGCACACAGCAACGTATCATTTTGTCTAAAAATATAAAAAAACCTGTTCTTCTCATGTCTTGTATCTATAAACAAATCTTTAAAGTCTCATCATTCAAAATTAATCAGAAAAGATTCCATTAAGAGCTATCAGGAACAATAACAAGTGAAATTTTATCCCATCGAACAATGCCAACAAATTAATTTCCTATCTTCATTTCCTCCAAAAACTCCATTGTAAATGTAAGTTTTTTCTTCAATTTTAATAATACAGTTTGTCACATTCTCAAAAGATGCAACAAAAAATCTTTCACTCATATTTTATTTATAAACAAATCTTTAAAGCCTTGTCATTCAGACCTGGTCAAGAAAAATCCATAAAATGTTTCTAGAAAAAAAAAATCACATACATTTTAACTTTGGTTGAAAAAGCCAACTTTTATAAATATTTTTACTATCAAAAGTCATGAAGTTCATTCCTTTTAAATAGTGTCCAAAATCTGTAGTTTTTTTTAAATTTCTCTCTATCATTTCTCAGGAACAATGTATAATACTTGGCTTTTTAACGTCCAAAATAAGAAAGTTGTTCAAGTCACTCTTCTGATTTATAATTTGTATTTCCCTTTTACCTGTTGAAACCTCAACAAGTTTCATTTGTAAATCCTACATAACATCCTTGTCAATATCCTGTCAGTTTTAAATCCATTTCCAAAATAGTTTGAATTGCAATCGTATCCTATTTTATCCTTTAAACCAATTTTTTATAGTTACAATCTAAAAAAAGTTCTCAATTCATTGTTACCAAATATTCATGAATTCTGCCAGAGCTAAAAATATTTTGCAGTAATGAGTCTTCTCTTTTAATTAAATTTATTTAATTTATTGGTATACTGCATTTATTATTTTTACAAATATAAATCAAAGTGGCAAACACATACTTCCAGCACACCTTCCCCCTATTCTCCAGAAAGCAACAACCTTCTAGATGAGTTGGACTGAGAAAGAGTGACTGGCCCAGTGGCCCAAGGTCACCTGGCTGGCTTTCATGGCTAAGACAGGACTTGAACTTATGGTCTCTTGCTTTCTAACCTGGTGCCTTAATCACTGCACCAAACTGATGATAAAGAATTATAATGTTTAATTCTTTCTGATTGACTTGAGAAATCAGCCTTCAGAGTATCTTCTTATCGTATTTTTCTCTAATCCACAACACTTTCCCAGAGAAAGATTGCTGAGACTAAAATTCAAATCGTCATATATTTTAATAAGATTTTAAGTAATTCACATGAAGGATTTTATCATTATTTCATAAACTTCTTTATAGTCAATCTGGCTTTTTAGTCTGTTTGAAAACTTTCCAAAATTTTGCAGCTGATTTCCAAATAAAGTTTTTTTTAAAGTTCTTAAATTTACATGAAATTTATTTTGCTTAGGATTGAAGGAAAATCAGAGTTATAAAACTTGTCCTTCTGAAGGTTAATACAAACCAATTGGTTTGTAACCAATTTACAAACCATTTGCAATGAAAGTGATTAAAAAAGGAAATAGAGTGTTACTGAATTGTTAGTTTGGTAGTGACATAATCAACTTTCTAGGGGTAATGCAATGCCTAAGAAACTATGGCACTCTCATGCATACAACCCAAAGTATGGATCTAGCATTTAGATGACATCATCATAATAAAAACAACTGGAGAAACAACATGAAACTATTTACACATCTTCAAAGGAATAAAATTATAAGAAAAGAAAACAACAATGTAGTACCTTCATATCATACAAATCATTTATACATCTCACAAAATGAATACCCACACAGTGTCTTACCATTCAACCCACTACAAAAAACCAACACAAGCTATAAAAAGAATAATAACCATACACCAAAAAATGTCAGAAACAACAAACTATTAAAACTACTTGCCATTACTGTAGCACAAATCAACTAAAGTCCTCCAAAACACCTTAAGTAAATAAAAAACCCAATAGCCCCCAGAAGAAGAAAAAAGTAGGTGTTATCTGCAACATACAAGATAAGGACAGTAGCAGTCACTGTGTAAGACAAACAAGAATCAAGCAGACTGCATCCATGAACAGCTGTGTGAAAAAGTCCTGCACGCTTTACAGTTTATGACATTTTTTGGATAGGCTGTTGAATTTATGATATTTTATGCTAGTTGCTATGCAAATATTGTTATATTTAAATAAATACTGGTGGTTTTTAAGTGAAAAGCATAAGCTTTTTGCAATTTGGTGCTGTTTGGATGGGGATTGTGAATTTTCTTGCATGCTTATAATGCATGCTTACAATGACTATGAAAACAGATTAACTGATGCATCCCCAGTGTGACATACGTATTGCAATTGCTAAGGCCGATGCTAGTATTTTGTTAACATTTTTATTGTTTGTGGCCCTGAAAAGGATCGTTCAGATAACCAAACATGGTTACTAATATGAAATTGGCTAGCCCTTATTGCTTATCACCAACATCTACACACCATCCATTAGAGACAGTCAGGCACAAGCAACCAGTTCCACATGGATCAGATTCAAGCTAAATACTTTATTGTATTCTTCAATAATTTGGGATTCTTTCCGGGCTGCTTGCTTTCTCTTGGGAACAAACAGATAGGGTCCCATGGGCCTAAGGTGGAATCAAGACTAATTGATGATGACCCAAGACTAATTCCCTACTTGATCCCTCTTTCTTGCCTGGCTGGTAGTTTTCAACACAAACAAACAAACAAAAAAGCTAAACGGTCACAACACCTGCCTGCCAGCAATCAAAACCCAGATAAGCAGAGATTAACACCAAGATTAACAATCATGCAGTACACAATACCCCAATCAAGGAACTATAAACTCAGAATAACAGAAGTGGAAGACATTTTGTAGGTCTTCTAGTCCAACATCCTGCTCAGACAGAAGGAATATATCCAGTGATGGAGCACCCACAACTTCAGGAGGCAAGCCATTCCACTGGGTAATTGTTCTCACTGTCAGGAAATTTCTCCTAATTCTAGATTGGTTCTTTCCTTGATTAGTTCTCATTCATTGCTTCTTGTCAGCCTTCTGGTGCTTTTGAGTATAGGTTGCCCCCCACCCCCGCTTTCCTTGTGGCAGCCCCTCAAATACTGGATCATGTCACCCCTAGTCCTTCTTTTCCCTAGATACGACATACCTACTTCCTGCAATTGTTCTTCAGCCCCTTAATCATCTTTGTTTTCTGCACTGATTAAAATTGGATGTAATATTTCAAATGTGGTCTTGCCATGGCATTATAAAATGGTATTAATACTTCATGTAATCTTGATTCTATCCCTCTGTTAATGCAGCCTAGGACGATGTTAGTTTTTTGGGTGGTTGAGTACACTGTTGGCTCAATATTTAAGTGGTTGTCCACTAGGACTTATAGATTCCTCCCACAGTTATTATTATGAGCCAGGTACCATGTGTTCTGTACCTGTGCATTTGGTTTTTCTTATCTAAATTTCATTTTGTTACATAGGCCCAGTATTCCTTCTGGATGTTGACAGACTGGAATACTGGGTCATATCTATATCCATGTATCTCTCTCTCTCTCTCTATCCCTATATCTCTATATCTACCATGTTTCCCGAAAATATGACCTACTCAGAAAGTAAGTCCTAGCTTGATTTTACATGTGTGCCCAATATAAGCCCTATCCACAAAATAAGCCCTAATTAAGATCTTGCTCACTCCAGGATGCACAGGTGAAAACTTAAGCTAAGGTGGGGAAGTGGGTGTGGTGGAGCTGCCCTACTACTTGCTTTGGAAAGTTGCAGCCAGGCCTTGCACGCCTCAGCCATTTCTTCTGCAGCCTGCAAGCCTTTCCTGAAGGCCTCTGTAGCTGATAACAGAGTTTCAGATCAATCCAGAGTTCTGTTATTGGCTACCGAGGCCTTCAGAAAAAGCCTTGCTGGTCTTGTAAGTCAAAAAAGTTCCTGAAGGCCTCTGACAGCAAAAGGGAGGCCAGGGGTGATGTGCACAAGTGAGGTGAGTCAGTGGACAACCCCCCCCCCCCCCCAAAAAAAAAAAGACCTGGTGCCTTTTTTGATGGCAAAAAATATAAAGCAGGCTCTTATTTTTGGGGAAACACAGTCTATCTCTAGCTCCATTTCCTCTCCCTATTTGGATCACTTTTGTTGATCGCAGTCCAAGGCCCTGAGTCACTACACCTTTGGAAGCTGCCTCGATTCTTAACCAGAATTCTTTTTTCTTTCCAGCAATGGGGGGGAAAGTATTTACTCGGCTGATGGAAAGATTTGAAAAAACAATGCCTCAGCCAGAGAACATGAAAAAAGCCGAGATGAGCATAAGGGAGGCAAATGCATCATCTAATTTATCTAGCCAGGAAATCAAGAACTCTTGGTACATTCAAGCAAAATCCATAGGAATAGAAAATCATATCTGTGTAAAATCTATGTTACTAAACCTTGATTATGATAATGTGCAATGAGAATTTTTGAGCTGAAGCCAGATTAATTTCTTCACCTGGGAGTATAAAGGCTTTGCAGAAGTTGATGATCCCAGTTAAGCCCAGATCCCAGTTCAGCCCAGATCCCAGTTCAATCAAACTTTGAAGCATTAGGAGAAAGTTGTCCCCAGGAAGCATCCTGCTTGCTTCTGCCTGCTTCAAGTGTCCTTTCTCAGAATAGAATAGAGCTGGAAGGGACCTTGGAGGTCTGCTAGTCCAGCCCCCTGCTCAAGCAGGAGAACCTATACCATCTCAGACAAGTGACTATCTAGTCTCTTCTTAAAAACCTCCAGTGAGTAGTGTCCACAATTTCTGGAAGCAAGTTATTCCATTGGTTAATTGTCCTCTATGTTAGGAAGTTTCTCCTTAATTACAGATTGCTTCTCTCTTTGATTAGTTTCCAACCACTATTTCTTCTCCTGCCTTCTGCTGCTTTGAAGAATAATTTGACCCCCTCTTCTTTGTGTCAGCCTCTCAAATACTGAAATATTGCTTTCATGTCACCCTAATTCTTCTTTTCTTTAGAGTAGTCAGACCCAAAACCTGCAGCCGTTCTTCATAAGATTTAGACTCCAGGCTTTTGATAACCTTGGTTGCTCTTCTCTGAACTTTTTCCAAAGTCTCAATATCTTTTCAGTGGTTGGTGATCAAAATTGTTTGCAGTACTTTCCATGCAGTGTGTGGTGGGATTCAAATTATTTAACAACCAGTTCTCTGCCCTAATGATTTGTTCCAACAACCAGTTCACCAAACTGCTCAGAAAGTTAACAACTGGTTCTTGCGAAGTAGTGCGAACTGGCTGAATTCCACCACTGGTCTTGACCTTTGGCCACACTTATATACATGGACAATCTAGATCACAAAGAGGGATAATTAATTGTTGCCAAAGTGTATATTGTAGGTTTTTTTTGGTGGGGGGCAACTGCTGGACCCCTACACCTGTCATGTTTGGATTTTCATGGCCAGCACTCCCTCTTTCTAATCACACAGAAAGTTGGAACTTCTGTTGTGGAACTTCTGTGCTTAGAAGTTGTGGAACTTCTGTGCTTAGGAAACTCAAGAACCTGCACTGAATATGACTAGCATCATTTTAATGTGTGTAACTGATCAGTGGATTTCAGAGCAACTGAAATTTAGTTGTTGCATCTTTGCAATACACTCCTCGGTGCCCTTGGATCCCAGATGTGTGGGGGCCATGATGGCTTTTTCTGCTCTTGGGGAGTCCCTGGCTTTATATATTTTCCATAGACTTCCCTGAATGGTGTCAGGAATAAGCCTCTCTTGCGGTTGGCCATTTAATCTGACACCTTCTCACAACTGCTAAGCAAAGAACAATGAATTCAGCATCTGAATAATCCAAGTCATTAAAAGATGGCACCAACAGGCATCCAGACCTTGATATCAGGAAAGATTTGAGGTTTCAGAGTTAGGGAGGGTATTGCAACTGAAAACCCAAGTCTCACTCCTTGTAGTCTGGGAAAATGGAGAAAATTCTGCACTGTCCTGACTCTGGAAACTCATGGAGGTTTCCTGTCCCTTAAGCTTCCTTTGAGCTGCAAATTAGTCCTTGGAATCAGTTCTACTTTCAGGTTTCCTTGAGAAGGAAGGTCAGGCAAGGGTTTTTCTTTTTCTATTTAGAAAAAATAATTCTATTTTATTTTTAAAGTAATTTTAAAATTACTTTAAATTAAAGTAAATAAATTAAATTAAAAAGTAAAGTAATTTAAAAATATGTTAATTGTGTTCATTTTACAACTGGGTTTTGTGCATTGCCTTTTTAATCAATGAAAGGCATGCTGAGTATTTACAATTCAATTTTAACACCAAAACATTCTGATAGCTTGTTGGTACCACAGCCCTGCCCTCCAAGTGGCCAGGAGGTGAGGCAAGGGGCCAGTTGAGATGAAGCGAAGTTGGGCGTGACAAAGAGTGGTGAGGTGTGGTGGGACCAGGCTTGGTAAGAGGCCGGGCAAGGTGCCCCTTGATGTGAATGATATTGAGTCGGCCACGCCCTCCCAGTCACATGACCACCCAGCCATGCCTATCCAGTCAGTCATTAGTGCAGAGAACCGGTTATTAAGTTATTTGAATCCTACCACTGTCCCTATCCCTATCCCTACCACCCCTCTGTCTCTCTTTACACACACACACACACACACACACACACACACACACACACACGGTTCTGCTTTTAGTAAATTGGGCTGTTTTTTTCTTTTCATATGAAGACAGATGCAAATTAAGCAGCACTGCTTTCTCCTTGCTGTCTGTCACTTCCTTGCCATCATCTCCCATTATGGACCAATTGTTTCCTCTGTCTTTTTCCTTGTTTCTTTCCATATTGAAACTTCCATGTTATTGCCAGAGAGATGAAATAAAAGCCATAAATTATCAGAAATCAGGTTCAACTTAAAGCATAATTTCTTCTGATTTTATTTAGAAACTCAAATATAGACTATAAGTGGTCCTCATCTTATGACCACAATTGAGCCCAACATTTGTGTTGTTAAGTGAAAAATTTGTTAAGCAAGTTTTGCCCCATTTTACAATTCTTTTGCCACAATTGTTAAATGAATAATTGCAGTTGATAAGTTAGTAACCCAGTTGTTAAATGAACCTGACTTTTCTATTGACTTTGCTTGTGAGGTCATAAAAAGTGATCACATGACCTTGAGACACAGCAATAGTCATAAGTATGGACCAGTTGCCAAGCACCTGAGTTTTGATCACATAATCATTGGGATGCTGCAAAGACAATAACTGTGAAAAACGGTCATAAGTCCCATTTTTCAGTGCCATTGTAACTTTGAACAGTTACTAAATGAACTGTTGTAAGTTGAGGACTACCTATATTTCCAAGAAACAACATTTTGTCACAGGATAATAAAATGAAAAGTGTTCTGGGAAGAAAATGTGGTCAGCTAATTTTAAACAAAGCATCCTATTATTATTCTAACTCTTTAACTTATTCTAGCCTTCATTGTTATCATGTGATATCACATCTTGGATTTTTTTTTAAATCCATGATCTGGTATCATATTTTTATTAAAGTCTTATCATACTAAAAGATAATACAGTTGAAACTAGAAGAAGGAAAAAGAATAGAAAAAGAAATATGAAGTACAGAAAAGAAAAGAAAACAGAAAAGAGACATAAAATGACTCTTGATCTTCCTTGCAATAAATACAGGCAAATTAATAATTCCACCCTATTTATGAAATGATATACAGTGTACATGGTTCACCCAGCCCCTCTTTATCCTTTTCCAAATCCAAAAATTGTCATTTCTGTTCACTTCTTGACAAAAAGTCCACGCGAGTTTCCAGAAAGTTATAAATTTATTACTTTAGCTCTGATCAAATAAATCAACTTTATGTTCCTTTCTTTTGTGTCTAATAATCTTAATCTTTAATAAATAAAGTTGCTGTTGTAAGGTTGAATCTTCATTCAGACTTACTTTCTCCCATCTCAATGTTATCTTCAATTTTTTAGAAACCGTTTCATAAATCCAAAAATACTGAATACTTTCCCTGCTCTTTTTTCATTTCTTGAGTTATCATTTGTATTTCCACTCTGTCATCTCTGATTTATAATCAGTTTGTATCCCTATTTCCTCCTGTCTATTCATAAATTCTTCTGCATTATTGTTCTGACACATTTTTCAAAACTTTCCTTCAAAAAAATCATTTGTAGGTACAGAGATTGTTGTTGTCAAATGTCAGGCACAAACAATCAGGCCCACATATGCATAGTATGCATAATAACTACTTTATTATGTCTGCCTATAATAGAGCAATCACCCCAGACTGGCAGCCTACTCCTGGGAACAATTAGATGAGCTTGCAAGGAACTTGGGATGGGTGGTCAACCTAACTCTTTTGTGGTTGTGCAGTGACTCCAGGCTAGGTCTGCACTTAATCCTTCCTTCCTGCCAGGCTGCGTGTTCCCAAGACAACTTAATTATAGTTTCTTTCCTAATTCTTCAAAATTCCTTTGAAATGTCTCAAAAGAGTCATACCTTTGTCTATCATTTTGTAGACTTCACATTTCTTTTCCCTGTCTGAAAATTTAGTGTCCTCTAGTGGCCATTTCTATATTTGCAAAATATGTGGTTTCAACTTTCAACAAATAATCTTTTTCCTGATAGACAAAATCATTTGTGTTCCCATGGAAATGTTGTTTTACTTTCTAAATTTTTAATCTTAAAACATTGTAATATTCCAAATTCATCTGGTCCATGTAAAACTTCTCAAATTAAATTATTTACCTTTTGCCATTTGTTTTATATTCTTTAAGTTCCTTAAACTGTTATTAGCTTTTTAACTATAAAGTAATTATAAATCTAACGGTGATTAGAAAGTGAGGCAGTCACACCAAGTATCTTTAAAGTTACTGCCTGAGGTTGAAAGTTTGATGGTTCACCATGCTCAGGCCTGTAGGATAATAGCTCTCTTGGGTTTCCTTGTAGCCATCTTGGAGCAAAAGTAGGCAATTTCTCACTGTCCACTTGCCCAGAATGGTTCTGTTGGATCAAGTTTGCTAATGGTCTGTTAGTATTATCTCGGCTCATTTGGGCATTATTCCTCATTGGAAGTTTTCTCTTTCTTGGAATTTAGAACATGGAAGGATTGTAAAATAGAAAGGGACAACTAGGGCAAATATATTATAAAACCAGATATTTGATGAATGAAAACAAACTCGGTACACAGATATTCTAGAATTTCGAATTATCATTTTATCTATGTAGATCTATCTCAGGAATATAAGTGTGTGTAAAATGCAGAAGATTTAACATACTATTTTAAAGTTTAGAATACAACTTCTTGAAATTATTTGCTTGAACATGAGATATAAGATATTAATATAAGATATAAGATATGAAATATTAATGATTAAAATTCATTAGTTATAATTATCTTATAAAATAATATAATATATGAATATAAGATGTAAGATATGAAATATTAATGGTTAAAATTCCCAGGCAATGCTGCCTTTACAGATTGTATTGCCTAGAAATTCTGGGTATTGAAGTGCTTTAGTGTTGAAAAGCTGGGATGTTTTATTTGGTTATTTTGTTATTATAGAAGTTTAACTAGTTTATTGCTTCTTTCTTTTTCTACTACCAGAGCTTTCCCAGGAGAGTGCACCATGATGCTTTAGAAATCTTAGGGTATTTTCAGACATCCTTTTTAAAAACCTAGAATGACATTGGTTTTGTGAGTTATGGTCATAAAGATATCTAATTAGTCTTGGGAGCTGGGCAATTCTCAGCCCAAACTACTCTATATATCACCTAGAACTCTCAGGAGAAAAGTAAGTTATCAGTAAAATGAAAATAAAAAATAAAATGTCATGATGAGTGTGCAATTATAACTATAAGTCACTGCAAACATTAAACATACACTCTTGAGTATAATTGAAATTAAACTGAAAAAGAAACATGTTTAAACCCCCTCCACAATGAAGGTATAATATTTACCAGGGCATGATCACCTATGTAAGTCTGCCTCGTTGATTAGCTCTGATTCAGGATCTGAGACAGAAGTCTGTTTATTTTGCTACATTTGAAAATGTTAAACAAATCCCATCCAGTCTTACCCTAGTCTCCTTGGCCCTTTCTTGCTCTACCCTATTACCATAAGACTCTAAGAAACACAAATATCAGCATATCACTTGATGTCAGGCTCTTGACAGCCAAGTCAATCAAAAGCAGGTGTCCAACTCAGTCTTTTAAAATAAGATTTGTTGAAAGAATAAGAGAAAGGTTAAAGACATATCAACAACTGATCATTTTCTTCAGAACCCAGTTTTATTAGGACAGCACTTACTCAGCCTTTCCTAATAACATTTTCTGTGAGTAATCCTAAACAACTGAGGAACATGTAAGTCACTGTTTATAAAACTAGTCCCTGATTATTTTCTCAAACTCCTAAGAAAACCATTAGTGTGGACTTGGTCCACAGATTTATAATAAAACATTTGGTAGAATATTAAGTTACAGTTGTTTAAAAGCAGATTGGAAAAGTTGATCTGTGAATAGATTATGGAATATCACTAAGAATTTCTGTACAATAGTCCTGAACTTCTGTGATATTATTGTTTGTTTATATGCATTCTTCATATTATAAAAACACGAGAGGGATTTGTAATAATGTAAACATTTTAATGACAAACTTTTGTGGACAGTTCACTTTATGTCATTCATAGTACTAATTACATAAATGTATTGTAGCTTTCAAAACTCTACTCCAAGATTCTGATTTTCCTGCATTAACATATATAACAAATATGAATGCCTTTCTGGAAATCTTCAAAATGTGATAAATGTATAAGTAACTATGTAGTTAGCTTCAATTAATTCACATCAATCTCAACAACTATACAGTATTTAAACATTTTCTCAATTTGTTGCACAATTTTTTCTGAAACGCAATATATGTTTTTTCAAGGTCTTCATGTTTTTTTTCCTGAACATGTCCTTGAAAGCTTGCCTATTTAATTTCCTGACAATTCATTTGGTAATATTGTAAATAATTTGAGTGAATGGTATCTAGAGGTGGAAATAAAACATTCACACTGGACATTAATCAGCTTTTAATATAAAAAATTCAAAAGGCTGCTTCACATATTAAGTATAAAGCTATTATTGTGTAGAACTTGGTGAAGGTCGCTGCCATCTAGTGATGAGATTTTGAAGATGTCAGGCTGCAATAGTGCAATCTATAAAAATCTCTTTTTTCTTATCTTTCCCAAGTGTGTTAATTAGACAAAGAAGAATTAAAATTGCATTTCACATTTCAAAACAGAAATGGCCATTGCCAGATACAGATTAAATGATTATTTTAAAGATGTATTTTCACAAAGCACAAACATGTTAAAATGAAATAGGAGTTTGTAATTGCAAATGCTTGAGGTATAATACTTTAAACCATCTTTAAAGGTGGCTTTTAAATTTTTCATGACTAAAATTTTTCATGACTAAAAAGAGAAAGTTGAGATTTCTTCCCTAAGTTTGCAGTATATAATCAAGCACAACATAATGATGTTCCTATCCCATAGTTCTTACAATGGATGCTTCCTACCTTGTTGTCATAATGGTAAATGCATGTGCTATTTTTGCAGAAGTCCTAGAAACCAAGGAACCATTATGATATTTTCTTAAATCTTTGTCCATCTAATTCAGTCATTTCTGCTTTGACTAATACCTTTCAGGTTGTAATAATATACAATTTTAGTTGGAGATGCTAGGGATTGAAACTGACACCTTATAAGTAAGGTCCATGAAATAGAAAATATACAATCTCTTAGATATTTACAGCAGTTATGTAGCAAAAAGGAACATGTAACAATCTTGAAGTGAAACAATTGTTTTGATATGTTTTTGTGTTCTTTCACCCCTCACAGATTGTGAGTTGTCTTTGCTCAGTTTCAGATCTGGTTTTGTTGCTCAGACAGACAACACACGAATGGTTGGATGCTCAATTGCCTAATTAAATGATTGAATGTTTGCACATGAATCCAGTCTGTTAACCAACAGTCAGCAGTCATTGGCACACCATACACTAAAACATGTGAGTGGGTCCTTGCTATTTAAAATAGAGGAATGGGGAAAGTTGGCTTTAAAAAAATCTGTCACCATTTGGCAGGATTACATCTAAATGAGCTTAATCAAATACTGGATTTATTATAAAATCTTGTAAACCTTCCCAAGCCCCGAGAGATGAAGCAGGGAAAAATAGTTTCATGCAGGCCAAATTTTAAATATTGCTTGTTCATCCAATCAATGAATTTACAAATGAGCAGCTGACAAGTTTGCTGTCATTTAAAAATGATTAAATGCAAAATACATGGTTCATTGCAGATATGAGAGTTGCCCTATGATATTTTTGTAATGGACAATCCGTTATATAAAGCCTGTTGGAGAATTTCTGACAAAGGCTGCTTTATAGATAAATGTGGAGTGAAGCTTGGTTCTTGCTGACTTAAATTCATAGATCCGTGCTGGTTTTGTCACATTATATGGAAGTGGTTTACTAATACAGTGTCTTCTTCTGAGATGGAATCTTGGAATTCTTGGATGGGTTCCCTTTATGTATTCACCAAGGCTTAGCAATGATCCTGCTTAGCTTTGAAGATTATAAATAGTTTTAAAGATAATAAATCATTAAATGGGATGAGGAGGACTTGAAATTGTCCATTAATAACTGGCACTTGAATAGCAAATGGAAGAGGCTCACAAATAATTGGTCAGTGTTTATCATTATGGTGAGATGCTTCTGTTATATAAATGATTTATAAATTTTTATATAGATATATGTATTACTTGTAAATATTGTGCCCATTTAAAAAATATTTTTGTTAGTATGTTACATCATCATCCCAGCTGTCTGAAACCAATTCATGACCATCCTTCTTCCTTGCAGAATATTTACTTTCCATGATATGCTACATATCATTAACTTTGCTACACATGTTTATTAACCGAAACTTCACCATTCATTCATTTATTTATTTGAAAATGTATAAGGCTACCTCTCTTAATTAATAACTGAGGGGTTTACAAAACGTGAAATAAAAGTATGTCTATAATACTAAGCCATAGAATCTGGCCTTAAAATAATTTGGCCATCAATATGTTCTGCAAGCATTAATTTACATTTAAGAAAAGGAGAAGAAAATATGGTGTAATGTAACCTTCCCAAACTTTATCTCAGTTTAAAGTAGTAGCTTTATACATGAGGTAAAGGATTTAGAGCAGGAGTGACAAACTGGTGGCCTATGGGCCATGCTCACTCAGGGTGTCATCCACAGGCCATGCCCACCCCAACTCTGTGAATTGGAAAAACATCGCAAAATGTCACGTGATGGCAACGTGACGCTGCGAGTTTGATTGAGAGAGACAATGAAGATGTCAAAAGTAAAGAAGTGACCTTGACAGACATGGCTCAACAGACATCTGCCTCAATAAAGTATGAGAAGGAGGTGGAGATACAACACAATTAGACTTGTAGAGTTTTTATGTTATAGTCCATCCCATTAAACGTTGCTCTGGTCTTCCAGTACAGTAGATTTTTTTGCTTTCTACTTAATGCGGCTGACAGAAAAGTTCCAAAAGTATGCCTTAACTGGAAGAAAATAGAATAAAGCTAGTGTGAATTGAGATGTTTGGTAGAACACAGAATCTTTATTGCAGGTATATGTTAAGTCAGGGGTGTCAAGCTTGCATCATCACATGACGTGTCACAGCTTTTTCCCCTTTGCTAAACTGGGCGTGGACATGGCTAGTGTGTGACTCATCTGGCCTTCAGGCAGTGAGTTTGATAGCCCTGTATTAAGTAATTTGAATTACCATTGTAAAGAAGAAAAAAATATTGGATAATTGTGGACAGCTGAAAAGTAATGTTGTCTCAGGGTACAGGTAAGGATTCTAGGAAAGAAATTAAACTTTCAATATAATAATTTCATTGTCATATCATAATAAATTATAATCCCATGGTGTTTTGGGTTTCTGTTTTATTTGTTTTAGAAGGAGAATGTAAACTATGGATAGCCATCTATTTTTATTTGCTGTATCTGCTGAAAGAATTATTGTGACTGTCGGTATTTTAGGAAGAATGTGAGTGAGTATTAAAGTGAAAGATTATGTATGAAAGATTATGTACAACATAAAGTAAATTCTGAGAATTTTTATAATACTTTCACAATACAATATGATACAATACTATAAGAATTGGAGAAGACAACAAAATACAAAGACCTACCAATAGAAATAGAATGACTGGAAAGAAAGCCAAGGTAGCACCGATAATAATCGGTGCCTCAGGTGCAGCCCCAAAACAGCACCACATGAACATCATCAGCATAGATAAATTCACCACCAGTCAATTGCAAAAGGCAGATTTATTTGAAACAGCTTACATCCTGTGAAAAACATCCACATCTGCCTATCTAAGGGTCCTTGGGAAGTACTCAATAGTGGACAAAAGTGCCAAATCTAGTCTGAACATCTGGCTGACTCTGTGATTAATATAATAATATGATATGATAATATGCCAGTTTGCTTTACTAGTTAAGGCTAGAGATCAGGAGACCATGACTTTTAATACTGCCTTAGGCATGAAAGCCATCTGGCTGATTTTTGACCGGTTCCTCTCAGTCAACCCACCTTAGAGGGTGGTTGTTCTGGGGATAATAAGAGAAAGGGGGAGCATTAGTTATGTTTGCCTCCTTGAGTTATTTATAAAAATTACTAGACAATCCATAACCCTTTTGATTATCATTTTACAGATATTTCCTTACCAAGTGCCTTAATGCTTTCAACAACATCACAGCTTCTAATTACTATAAAAGTTCTTAAAATTCAGGGAATTATTCAGATATTTATCTGTCTTGAATGTAGCCTATGTTGAACTATATAGCACAGTCAAACATCAGTGACTGACCCCAGGAAACATGTTATGACATTTGGTATCATATCATATCATATATGGTAGCTTTTATGTCATAAAAAGGTTTTATAAAATGTTGTAACTATGTAAAAATTTGCCAAAATTCATTTCCAGGGAATTATGGATCCCAGATTTTGGTAATATTCTATAAGTTAAGCCATTTGAGGTATCTTACTTCAAAAATTATTGCTTTGTGATGTGTCATTTCACCCTGCAGAAACAAGAGTTTTATTAGTATATTAAGCAAACTATGCCCTAAAAGGTCATCCTTTTAGAGATATTTCCTCACCAACTTCCTCAATGCTGCCAACAATGACAGAACTTCTAATGTATTGCTTTCACTGGAAAACTTGGGATGCATTCAGAGATGTACCTGCCTTGAAAGTAAGCCATATATAGCAGTCATAGGAAATTTTATGAAATATTTTATGACATTTTATTGATATTTTGTACCATAAACTGTTTAGTCCATGTTGAACTGTATAGTGCAGTCTAACATCAACACGTGACATATTTTATGGCACTATAGCATTATAGAGTGGCACAGGATTTAATCTTATTTCACCTACAGTTTAACATTGGCTTTATCCCACTAGGAGAAATTGTTCAGCACAGGTTAAATACGATCATAAGCTGATGATAACAAATTGTATGTTGGGCAGAGACTGCTTATTTTAAATTTTGTTAACCTCCCATAGTAACTTTTGTGAAATGAGTAGCTGTATTAATTATTAACTAATTTCCACTCTATACTAGCAGTAGATGTAATAGAGATTCTTCCCTGGAGCTTGGAATCTGATAAAGTTTAGATGGGGAGAAACAGGTTTAGATCCAAAATACAGTGGATCTAGAAGCCAAGTCCAGACAAAGTCCATCTTTAACTCTGGATGATATAAAAATCATCTTCAAAGTAAAGCCCATGTCACACTGCCCAACAGATGCAAAAAGGACACAGCGGATGAGCAAAATGTTCCATCCGTTGTTATCCACTCTAAAAAGGGGCAAAGATTTGCATAACCGGAGCGGATAACACGGACGCGGGGAGGACGCAGGGCGGATGCAAAGTGGATGCGGAATGGAAGCCCAGCGGATGGAAGCGGATGAGAGCGGATGGCGCATCCGCTAGGCTTCTGGGGGACCTCAGCAAAGCAGACGCGGAACGGATACAGTGGATGCAGAGCGGACGCCGAATGGATGAAGCGTACGCACAGCGGAAGCCTAGCGGATGCACAGCGGAAGCCTAATGGATGCCTGGCGTTAATTGCGCATGCAGGGAGGATGCATTGCGTCAGCCCCGCGGATATAACGGAAGCAGCTCGGAAGCAGGTCGCCATTCAGAGGAAAGACCTGCTGCCGGACGGATTGGCTGCCTTGCCTGCCCTGCCTGCATGTCTGCCTGCCAGCCTTGCTGCCAGCCTTGCTACCAGCCTTGCTGCCAGCCTGCCTGCAAGCCTTGCTGCCAGCCAGTCTGCCTGCCAGCCTTGCTGCCTGCCTTCCTGCCAGCCTTGGTTCATGTCTGCCTGCCAGCCTTGGTGCCTGCCTGCCTGCCAGCCTGCCTGCCAGCCTTGGTGCCTGCCTGCCTGCCTGCCTGCCAGCCTTCCTGCCAGCCTTGGTGCCTGCCTCCCTGCAAGCCTTGGTGCCTGGCTTGGTGCCAGCCTTCCTGCCAGCCTTGGTGCCTGCCTGCCTTCCTGCCAGCCTTGGTGCCTGCCTCCCTGCCAGCCTTGGTGCCTGTCTTGGTGCCAGCCTCCCTGCCAGCCTTCCTTCCAGCCTTGGTTCCTGCCAGCCTCCCTGCCAGCCAGCAACCCCACAACCATGCGGAAGCACAGCAAGCCTCAGCCATCTGCTGCCAGCCCTGGCAAGAGGGACAGGGCTACCATCCCACCCCCTGGCCCTCACTCTGGTTCTGCTGGGGCTTCTGCAGCACGGGCTCGCTCTTCTGGGGCTGGGGCTTCTGCTACTTCTGCTTCTGGAGGAGCTGATGATAAGCACTCCAGCACCAGCCACCTCCACAGCACCTGCACCCTTCACCCCTGAGATTGAGTGACCAAGAGGAGTGCCAGAGACTCATTTTTGTCTTATAGCTTGTTGTTAATAAAGTCTATTTTTGATTCACACACTTGCTTCATTTCTTTTTTTTAATAAAGTCTTGGTGGAAACTTTTAGAAATGGTTTAAGCCTTTGCATGCTTGTGGGATGGGTTAGGATAGCTGTGGGATGGGTTGCGATAGCTGTGGGATGGGCAGGGATACCTGTGGGATGGGTAATAGCTGTGGGATAGATAAACCTCCAGTGCAAGCATAGTGGGACTGTATGGTCCACCCTCCCAGGTGCCACACCTACGGCCCTTTATTATCAATAATAATGGAATAATTATCCACACATGTCAACATAAACACAACTCTTTATTAAACGCCCTGTTCATTGTAGGCCAACCAAACATACATGGCCCAATCTCATTCATGTGATGAGACAGGATGAAGGAAGCATCCATTAAGCATCTACCATCCTGTCTTGCCACTCCACTGCTCCAGCTAGGGAGTTGCACCATTGTCTCAGGAGGTTGCACTGCTTCTTCGCTTCATGTGAGGCTCTGTTGGGGCCTTGCACATCCTCAGTGTCTATCAGATTTCGCCCTTGCCTCCATTCCCCAGGCACCATGTCCCCATTGCCTTGCTGGAGGTCCACAAGCCTGTTCTGCAAGACTGGGTAGCGTCTTGAGATTGTGCAGGACTGGGTGCGCATGAGATTGTGCAGGATGCAGCAAGCTTCCATGATCCTCCTCACGGTCTCTGGGCAATGCTGCATGGTGGCGAGAAGTACCTGGAACCTGTTGGCCAGGATGCCAAAGGCGTTCTCCACCACCTGCCTTGCCCTGGACAGCCTGTAGTTGAAGATCCTCTCTTCACGGGTGAGGAGTCTGGAAGTGAGGTAGATTGTGAGGGAGAAGGCGTCATCCCCCACGATGAAGTAGGGCACATCTTGTGTGTTGTTGGGCAGGGGTTCTGGATCTGGGAAGCCCACGATGAGGTTGCCTTCCAGCTCCTCCTTGAGGTGACTGGCGTTGTATACCTGGGCATCTGAAGATGAGCCGTTGCCTGAAGCATCGATGTACAAGAACTTGTAGTCAGCATCGACCATGGCGAAGAGGATGATGCTGAAGAAGCCCTTGGAGTTGAAATAAGTGGACCCCGACTTGGCTGGAGCTTTGCAGGCCACGTGCTTGCCATCTATGGCTCCAACGGTGTGGAGGAAGTTCCACTTCTGATACCACTGCTCTGCAACTTTCTTCTATCCTTCTTCAGTGGAGGGGTACTGGAGGAGCTCCTCCTTGTATTCTTCGATGATGGCCTGCACCACTTCTCTGACCACAATGCTGATGGTGTTGGATGGCACCCTCCAGCCGTACTGCATGCTCCTGTAGGTGGTCCCTGAGGCCAGGTGGTGCAGAGTGAGTGCCACCTTCAGCCCAGGTTCCAGGCTGGGCCGGAAGCTGGTGTTTGCCTTGGTCAACCTGGGTGTCAGCTGCTGCACAACTTCGTCAAACATGGCTGGAGGCATCCTCATGAAGTTCTGGAACGCCCGAGTGTCTTCGTTCCTGAGCTCCACCATCAGCTTGTTGTACAGTCCGTCCTCTGCTCTTCTGGCGAACCACCTTTGGATCCAGACACTTTTTGGGTGGTTCCTTTCCCTCTCGCAGTAGAGTTCACAGAGCCTGCAGATGGCTTCGCACTGTTGCAGAATGATAGTGACTGCCGAAAGGACTTTGTTACAATCCACGGTGGACATGACTGTGTGCTGTGGAAGAGGAAGAGCCAGATGAAGGCTGCAGAGGTCTGAACCGCTGGGCTGCTGTTCTGAAAGTGAGATGCAGGCGAGTTGCTCCCCCTTTTTATAGGCAGTATAGGTTTTCCGCTAGGCATCCTCTAGGCATCCTGTAGACATCCTTAATATCCTAGATAGGTCCCCTCTGCGAATGTTTTTTCCGTTTTAAATGCTTTGTTTCTGTGCTGCATCCGTTCTGCATCCTTTCCGCATCCGTTCCGCTTCCTACCTGCGTCCGAGCGGATGCGAGTTGTGCGGATGCGCAGCAGATGCCTAGCGGATATAGCGGATGCGTAACGGATGCGTAGCGGATGTGTAGCGGATGCAGAATGGACGAACTGGATACATTTTCCGTGCAAAGGTTTTGGGCAGCCCAAAACTTTTGGAGCAGATGAAACGTCCATAAACGGATGCTGGACGGATAGAGAGGAAGCCAAACGGAGGCAGTGAGTACATCGCGTTTTCGAATGGCTGGCAAGGTTTTTTGTCCGTTTTACATCCTCTTTGCATCCGTTGGTTCAGTGTGACATGGGCTTAAAGGATAGACCTCCCAGGGGTTAAGTAAAATCCAGTCTCAAAATTATGACGATTCTGCAGAAAACTAGAATTGCTTCCAGTTTTCAGTAAAATTGGCCACAGCAAACTACTAATTTGCTTAATGATTGCAGCAGTTGCTTAATGACCACCTGAAAAAAGATTATAAAATTAAATCAGTCATGTGGTTAATGACCATCACCAACAAACTACTATGATGGGCAGGCTCCATTATGATTGTAAGTTGAGAACTACCTATAATGCCACTCCAATGAAAGCTGATCTACAAATCAAATGCTTTCCTGGACTCACCAATCTTGCTTTTACAGCAGGTGGAATCTGTGGCCCTTGCACAATTACATCTTGTATGTTAAATTTTCTGGGATCAGGGGAATTATTAATAATCACTCATGTCTTCTCGTCTAGATTATTGCAATGTGTTCTACATGGGGATGTTCTTGAAAAGAATAAGGATTTTGGTGCATATCATTAACATGTCTCTGAATGTCTGTTTGTCCATTTTTTGTTTATTTTTGCAAAGAGAATGTGCCGTGCATTGCTATAATTTATGATGAAGCTTAGCTGAGGGTTCCAATGAAAGGGAATGGCTAGATTTAAAAAAAAATGCTATCAATGCTTCTGTAACATATGCATCCATACTGTCTATTAGAGTTAGAGTTATTTGGATAGCTAGATATTCTTGAAAAGTAAAACAGTCTCATTACTATTGAAGATCAGGAGTGGGATTCAACCGGTGTTACTACCGGTTGAATGACTATGTTTTGCCCATGTGTAAAAACCTTAAACTGAGCCACCCGAACAGCTGAAAAGCACTGTGCGCAGGTGTGCAACGTTTGTAAAAGCCACTTTTTTTCCTGCTTTTTCAACCTCAGCTATGCAGCACAAAGCAGCTGAGGTTGAAAAAGCAGGAAATAAAGGACAGGATAGAGTCCGGGCAGACAGGTGGGCCAAATAGTAGCAAACAGAGAACTGTTCGGTGTCTGCTGCTCTTCAGAGCCACCAGTTCTATTGAGCCAGGCAGATCTGGTAGCATCCCACCCCTGTTGCAGATAGATATTCATTTTGCTTCAAATTTTAATATGTTGTGTTGTTATAAAGGCTGAAGACTTGGTCAGAAATAGAGCTTCCAGCAATAGTTTTCCTAAGTAGATGTTGCCAATAGAAAACTTTTGTCTTCTGGTTTAACAAATAACAACATTTGGCTATCTGATGTCTGATACCATTCAGTATCAAACTTGGCTTAATCTGGGGTAGAATACCCCCAGGAAATACACCAGATGTGTAGGCTAGTTTGGGAAGTAATCAAAAAAATCCAAACAAAATCCAAACCCAACTTGGAAAACAACAATAGTAAACTATTTCCAAGAAAACTACAGGAAGTCTCAATTTATGACAACAATTGGGATAAGAATTCTGTCATAAATCAAGTTGGATCTACGTTTAAGACAATTTTTATGGTGGTTGTTAAGCAAACCACCAAGGTTGTTAAGAAAATCACATATTTTAAGATAGACAAAAGTACTTCTAATCTAAGAATCATCTTGATATCTAGGAATAATACCACAATTTCTTCTGTCTTGTATGAACCAAAACTCTCCATTACTGGGGCTTCCAGTGGCACTTCTTTTGAAGATGGACCCAAGACCACGATCGTGAGTGGCTTCAATCTGTGCTTATCCTGTTGGAGGGTCCCAATGGGACCGGATCCATCTGACCCACCTTGAAGGGATGGAGGAAGAGGGGGAGACCACCAGCCAGGTTGAGGGGAGCCACATCTCCCCTCCTTTTCTAGTTAAACTCCCCTTGAAGACAGGAGATAGTGGCAGATTTAATGGCTGCCCTGAAGACAGAAAGCTTCCGGGACTTAAGTGTGTGCTGGAGTGGTGAAGTGGTGAGCAGTGTGTAACCAGGCAAAGGATTTTGGATTTTTTCTTTGATATCCCTGAGAAACAAACAGAAAGAACCCTCATTTAAGAGTGTGGCAGTGGCAAATGGAAAATAAGAGGAAATTATAAGGTAAATGAAAAACTGGATTAAAAAAGGACTATAATGGAATTAGAGACCAAATTTGGATTAAGATACAGGAATTGGCATTAATCAAGCATTGGACAGAATGCTGGACTTGTCTGGAATTGACTGTATTTGAAAGAGCTAATGGTTGAAAATGAGAGGAATTAATGCAATTGAAAAGAGAAAAAAGAACTTTGAAAATTGGAAAGAGATGTAGAATGCCATCTAATGGTTAAAGGCACTTTTCCCATCTGATTTTATGGAAAATTACTGCTCTTATAAATGTGTGAATGAGAAATGAAATAAAATAAAAGACGATATTATAATAACCCCAGAAGTACTTAAAAAAAGGATTGTAGCAAAGGGATAAGAAAAGTTATCTTGGGACTGTTTGGTGTTGATTGTGACAAGGAGACAGAAGGACTAACAAGAGGAATTGAGATAAATGGATATCTTTGGCAAGGACTAAAATAAAAGACGCTGATTTTTAATAAAATAAAGAATAACTTAACTGATTAAAAAATGGAAGAAATAAGCAAAAAATTCAAGTTGGAACTGCAAACTGTGAGAGGAATGTTAAAAGAAAGAATGGAATTATTGGGCATATTGCAGAAAAATTAATGGCAATGCAGTTCACAGAAGAAAAAAGAAAATTCAAGGAGGAGGAGTTAAAAGAAGAGGAAAGCAGCTTAGAAGAGAAAAGAACAAGGGATATTGCAAAAAGACATGAAAGGAATCAAAATCAAGACATTGATGATAGATGTAATAAATAAAAGATAAAACACACCCAAGACTAAACAAAAGAAGAAGTAGAATAAGAAGAAACTTCAAAAGAGAGAACAGGAAAGGGAGGGGGAAAAATAAGGGATTGGCAGATGAAAATAAAAACAATCCTAGAGGGAAAAAGAGGAGTCAAGAGGAAAGACTGGGAAAACTTAGAAAAGGGAAAGCTAGTTAGAATTATAAGAAACTATAAGGCCGGGAGATTTAGAAAAAAGGGTTAATGATAATATAAAGGGGGGATGCCACATGGAAATGTATTTTGGTATTTTTTTTGAAAGAAATATAGATTGGGGAGATTTTAAGTTTAAAATTTATTGAGAATTACCTTAAAATTATTATATAATTATACATGAGAAAAATGATGATAGAGGAAAATAAATTAAGATGGTTTTATTGTTAACAAACCCTTCTTTTTATATACATATAGATTAAAAATGTAATTGATTATTCAAATTATATTAGAAAAACAGAGAATATGGTAAACTAGAAAAAATAATGCTATTATGACCGAAAAGGGTGGAATGAAAATTAAATAAAATTTTATAGATTAAATTTGGCTAAATGAAAACAAAAAGAAAACTTAATTTTTTTCTTTTTCTTTATTGTATATATTTTATATTATACATGAAATAGAAAATATAATTGATTATATAAAGGATATGAGAAAATAGAGAATATGGTAAACCAGAAAGGATTTCAGTGGAAAGTAAAGTATTCGTAATGAGAGTATTATATTATGAAATGGTTATGTGAATATGACTGGAATAAATATAAGATTTATTGTAGACTGTGGGATATACCATGTGGATCCTGAATATATTAGTTTTATTTCATTTTTATCTTTTTTTGTTTGTTTATTATATATTGGCTTTGAGAAAGTTAATGAAGATAATAATGAAAAATGAAAAATAAAAACGTGGTTAGCTGAAAATGAAAATAATAGGGGATAAAAACTGGAAAATATATGTGAGGATGAAATGTTTTTGATATTGAATTAATGAATTGAAATATGAAATAAGAACTTATTTAAAGATCAGTGGAATAGATAATGGTTTGATATGAAATTGGATAAGAAAGTTGGAAATGTAATTATGACTGTGTATAAATGTTATAACCTGGAATCATGTTGCTCACTTGAAGAGATGTGTAAAAAATAAAAAAAACTTTTTATAACAAAACTATCCATTATTAATACTTTTTTCTTTGTATTTTTTCTTGCAGATATTGAGTGAAAATCTCATTTCTTGAGATAGGCATGTGTCTTTCCAAGAAACTTTCTTATTTTTCTTATTTTAGTATAGCAGACTATAAATTGTAGTCATCTCTTCTCATTCTGACTGGATGATACTGATTCTTCTATTAAATTTTGTTTTTCTGTGGTTAAAAAATAAATAAATATGCACCTGAAGTTTTCAGAGGCTTTGCACATTCTAAATTTAATCTTGCTTCACAAATTCCTGATAATAGATTCAGTCATAAATTATGGTTCTCAATTTTATTCCCAGTAAACATGTCCTCTCTCTGAAGGACAGTAAATTAAATCAGCCTTCCCAATATACTGATACTGCATTTGCTAGAATTTGCAGCAAGCATGATATTTTAAGAGGTCTTTTTGTATTAAGATATATTGTACGAAGCTTGAGATGGTATCAAGCATGTTATTAATCTCATGGCAGGATTTTGGCTTGTTTGAAATAACTTAGAAATATTTACATACCTACTAAAAACCAGGACTACTAAAAATATTGTTCTAATTTTTTCTAGGGTGAGAATTTTCTTACAGCCACCAGATGTCAGTAAAATCCATGTTTAAAATAAATGTGCAGCTGTGTGACATCCACAATAAATGCCACCAGGTAGAGAAATATCATGCCGATATATGCAAGAAACCTAGCAGAAGTGTAGGGAAGGTAGATGAAAAAGTAAGCATGAACAGAATGAAGAAGAAAGGTACTAGCCACAGTACCTGCAATCTGGACTTGAAAAGTAGCTCTCCTTTGGATTAAAATTTCATGATATGCAACACTGAAATAGCTGCATCTTTCTGAAATACTTTTACTCAAAATATTGTCAAGTTTGTTTCTTTGAGCCTGATAGTGATGTATACAATAAAAATAATAGGGAATAAACTTTTGTGTTTATTAAAATTTCATTTAAATTATATGTGTGCTGAAAAATTCTTATATATAATTATATTGATATCATAGATGTAATATTGCTATAAGGCCACATGTAAACTGGAGGAGAAGGAAGTGGGGAGCAACTGCAGAGAGACAAAATGGCTTCTTGGGTATGTTAGCAACAAAGTAACTTATTGAAGGAAGAAGACAGGATTAAATATAACAATCTATAAAATATACTTGGATATTAAAATAATTTTGAATATCTTAGTCATTCAATATTATCAATATTTCTAAATATAATATAATATAAAACATACTCTTTTTTTCTTTACCATTGGATTAACTACTGTTTTATGAAGCAGTATGGAATTTAATATGGTAAATCCATGCAAAATTCAAACTGTATTTTTTCAATCAAACTCCTAAATCTCAAACTAAAAATTAGTTTACAAAACACAAGTTTTTTACCTTGACTATTCTCTTTTCATTTTAGATAGGTCTTCTGTCATATATTTTATTCTCATTTATGTTAGAGTGTTAAAGTTTTTTTTTTTAAATTTGCAAAGCTCACTTTTAAATGTTTACTGTGGAAAGATATTCCAATCAGGAATTGCCACGAGTCAAGGTTGGCTATCTTATGCAAATAAGTCTGCATGTTAGGAAGTAGCAGTTTTATTTAATATGTTATTAATTCATAGCCAAAGTGGGTGGAGAGAGGCTTTTTTGGGCTACTGTATGAGCATTTGCTATGATGTATTTGGTGCCTTTATATTTGGGATTACTATGGTAATACCATTTAGAAGGATTTTATTTTGAGGCATAATGAAGAAATCCTCAAGGGCGAAATGCCAATGCAAAAATTCTAAATACCCTGATTCAGAACCTGGTTGGACCTTGAATGGATATCCCAATTATCTATAGTACACAATTTCTGCTTTAAGCAGAATGGGATTGCTTATGTCTGATGGATTTATTCCTACCAACTATAAATAATTTCTATGAACAAAGTATTGCCTGATTTATACATGTTCTTTAGAATTGATAACTGCAATATTTGTGTATTGGATTTTTACATCACCAACTATTATAGTATTGTGGTGTTATACAATAGAATATGATGAAAGTGGTGTATGAGGTAAGAGATTATAACTTGAGAGTTGAACACATGCTTCTTATATGTGAGACTTAAGGCTAGGTCCACTGGCCGACGGACGCAAAACATATGCATAAAGGACACAGCGAATGAGCAAAATTTCGGGGGTGGCTCCATCCGTTGTCATCCGCTTCAAAAAGTGGCAAAAATTTGCATAAACAGAACGGAAAAGAACAGAAAAGAATGGACATGGGTAGTATGTAGCGGGGATGTTAAACGGATGTTCATCGGAAGCCTAGCGGATGACAGTGGATGACACCTCCGAAGGGGTTCTGGGGGAGAATTTTGAAGCAGATGCATAGCGGATGAAGCGGATGCATCACGTATGCCTAAAGGAAAGAAAGGGGATGACGCACGGATGTATATCAGATGCAAATGCATCTTTTCTATTTCTGTGCTACCAACGATGTATAGACGTTCCATGTACCCTTTCTTTCCTCCCTCTTTCTGTTTTCAGCTGCAGTGGATGTGAGTTGCGAGGATGCCCAGAGGATGCAGAGAGGATACAGCGGACATTTAATGGATGATAAACGGACATAGAACGTTTGTTGCTTGTATGTTGTGGATTTACATCATACACAGCGGAAAGTTCATCCGTTCAAAAAGTTTTGTGCAGCTCAAAACTTCTTGTGCGGATGAAATTGCAGTGGACAGATCCTCGACGGATAGAGCATATGAAACACGTATGCAATGAGTACACAACAGATGCATAGCATTTTACAATGGATGGAAAACTTTTTTTAACGTTTTACATCCTCTTTGCATCCGTAAGTGCAGTGGGACAGGGCCCTTAGGTTTAATTTCCAGTGTGTTTATATAGAAAGGTATTGTGACTTTGGACATGCAATACCTATAATAACTGTCTGGCTCAATATATGACAGAGCCCCATATAGCTTTATATATCTCCTCAGCCCCCAGGACAGAGCCCCGTATATCTCCTCAGATTGTCTCTAAAGTAGTATTTTCAATAAAACTACTTCAGGTGCTCTGTTAGTATCAAAATGTGTAGAATTAAAGTGTAAAAAAACTAATGGTTGTGTCAACTAAGCCAAAGACTATTGGAACACTATTGTAATAAATGTTGTTATTTATTCAGCTTTGATGGCTCACAAAATAAAGAACAATGTAAAAACACATAAATAGGAAAACAATAGAATTAATCCAAAAAAGATTTACAAGATAGTTATGACAACACATCAATACATACACAAAATATAACAACATTACAACTAGGGAGGGCTCCATCCACTGTATCTCTAGCCCTGGAAGAAAACTCAGATTTTCAAGATCTTCCAGAATACCAACATTTGACAATATTGCTATATGCCTTAGGTTACACAATGCCATGTCCATTGATCCTGGTATGATCTGATGTTGAATTTGAAACTACAACCAACATTTTTCTTCATTTAAGAGCCCTTTAAGACATCAATATTTAGTTGTAGATAACACACAATAAGCAATATTTTCTTCTCTTCCTCTCTAAAAAATAAGGGATGTACTGGTCTCAAGATTTGTTGTTCCTTTATATGCTGCTATAACATGCTGTAAATTTCCTACTTAGGGCTACTATTTAAATGTACAAATAAAAAGGGGAAAAATTAGATTACATCTGCTCTGAATCTTTTGAATATACAAGGCTGGTTTGTGAACAGAGACTAAACTATATAATTAGATAAATGACTTGTTCTTTAAGCATTAGAATTATGGCTTGTCTCCATATAATTCCTGCTAAAACAAAAGCCTGCACAGCAATGAGTGAATCTCAACTAGTTCTTACATTCAGCAGGTGGAAAGAAACATAGGAATTGAATAAAGACAAATAATCTAAACACATGCCTTTCCTATGGTACTATTTTTGTCTTCTTACACACGGGTACAAGAGATTTGGAGCTCACAAATACCACAGCAATGCAAAACTATTTAAACCCCAAAATGACTAAAATATAAGTCCATAACATGGCTCAAATACTGTAATTAGGTCCTTATATCTTATAGAAATGTTTATGTACTTGTTAATTACATTTTTGATGGAATCAAAGCAAGTTGCATCCTAAGAACACTTAATGGGAATCAATTTCATTGCTTGAGGGGGAACTGTCCAGTTCAGGGCTGTCAAACTCCTGGCCCACAGGCTGGATGCATCATGCGCTGGTCACGTACACGCCCATTTTAGCAAAGGGGGAAAAGTACATCACGATACATCACATGATGACATGAGCTTGACACCCTGGTCTAGTTGATATGCCTTCTTAATCTTACATTTCTATTCTTAGAAAATAAACAATAGTGACACAACAAGGATTTGGAAAAACAAATCCCTATGTAAATATTATCAAGATTAAGACAAAGAGTACAATTTCCTCAGACTGCTGCCTCATGGAGCTCAGAGGGGTTTATTCCTCTTCATGATGAATCCCTTAGCAAATATTCAAAGGAATGCCTCATTTCATTCAAGAGAAACTCTCCCTCAAAGCAGCTTCACAAAACAAAATGTTTGTTTATTTTAATAGTTAAAACAGTTTTGGCAAGTATTGTTGGGGGAAAATGCTATCCCAGGTTTATCAAGCAACCATGAATGTGCCACTCATTTTCTCTGCAGTTGCTGCATGTAACAGACAAGGGTAAGCCTTGAAGCAACCAGACATACTTAACTGAAACAAACTGCATTGTCCTGTTGGTTTGATGAGTCATATTGCCTCTTAAGTGCAAAACTCTTTATATACTGTAAATCTTAGTTATTCCACACAAGTCTCGTAGAGAAGCTTAGTGGTATGGTGTCATTGAAAGACTTCACTCAATTATTTTCCTAACAAAAGTCTTTTGGAATGGCCAGGTTAAGATTTTTTTAGGCTACATGTCTTCAGCTCTCAATGTATTTACTACGGTTAGCCATGTCACTCTACTGTTTTCCAGTGGAAAATTCTTCCTCTATACTGGCCCTCCCAACACAATTGGGAATTTAATTCAGTTCTTAGCAATTTGGATAAAGGTTCAAGCATAGCCACATTGGTGTGCACTTTTAAGTCTGGTCTTTTTTTGAAACCCCAAATGATGGGGTATATAGTAGGGTATAAAGCTAGAAATAGTAATTTCTTTGCCAGCCTCTATCTCATTTTGTCTCATTGTGCCAGCCTCCAAGACACAACTGAGTCTTTCCAGTGAAGGACAAATCTTTTCCAGAAAGCCTCTAGCCACCTAACTATGTGATTCCTTCTGATGCAAAAATATTTCCAGTGATCAGAGGAAATAAAACTCATTTATCTGATAAGAAGAAATCAATTGTTTCTTTTCTATATCCTGGCTAGAAGAAACAATTTGTCAATGTACCTCCAGAATCACATTCACCAGTATCAGTGTTGAGGGTGTTCTTCCTTTGAAGGCCAACTTTGGCAACCTTTCTGGAAGCACAGAAAATCCAATAATGACAGAAAATCATAGACAGAAAAATTAACTCAACTTTTATAGAATGCAAATGAAAAGAGAAACAACAGAGAAAGCTACAAGAAAAAAAAAAACAAGAAAAAGCAGAAGAAAAATAGAAAAGAAAGAAAAATAAAAAAAAAATGATTCCAATCTTCTTTATAGCAGTCATGAATACAATTATACATTAAAGCCCATGTCCCACTGCACCAACGGATGCAAAGAGGATGTAAAACGTTAAAAAAAGTTTGCCATCCATTGGAAAACGCTATGCATCTGTTGTGTACTCATTGCATACGTGTTTCATATGCTCTATCCCTCGAGCATCCGTCCACTGAGATTTCATCCACCCAAGAAGTTTTGAGCTGCACAAAACTTTGTGAACGGATGAACTTTCCACCGTGTACGATGTAAATCTGTGACATCCAAGCAACAAACGTTCTATGTCCGTTTATCATCCGTTAAATGTCCGCTGTATCCTCTCTGCATCCTCTGGGCATCCTCGGAACTCACATCCATTGCAGCTAAAAACGGAAAGAGGGAGGAAACAAAAGGTTCATGGAACATCTACACAGTGTTAGTAGCATGGAAATAGAAAGGATGTGCAGTGAACGGTTTGCATCTGATATACATCTGCTAGGCTTCCTATGAACATCCGTTTCACATCCCCACTACATACTACCCACGTCCGTTCTTTTCCGTTCTGTTTATGCAAATTTTCACCACTTTTTGGAGCGGATGACAATGGATGGAGCCACCCCCGAAATTTTGCTCATCCGCTGTGTCCTTTATGCATATGTTTTGCGTCTGTCGGCCAGTGGGACAGGGCCTTTACCTCTTTCTTTAAAACTGCATTGTGGCTCTCTTCTTTCTACAATCTATCCTATCATCAGAATTATAGATCAAAAGTTCATTTCTCCCCAATTTTTCCAGCTTTATGCAACAAGTCCAACAGAGTTTCTTTGTTCACAATAAACATAGGTATTTTCTGTAATCAAACAGATCATTTTGGCTATCACAGCAAATTTTATCTTCTTCCTCAATCATTCCTCCATTGCACATATTGCCAAATCTTTCCATCTTGATGTGTACATTAATCTTGCTCTAATTATCTCTCTATATAAAAATAAAGTTTCATGCCTTTTTTCAATGGTCTTACCTTTCCAACATAAGACACAAACTTCTGGTTTCAGTTGTTTATTAATCTTTAAAATTTTCTGAATTAATGTATGTATATGAACCCAAAATCTTCTCATTTTTTTTGCATGTCTGCCACATGTGAAAAAATGACTCTTGTGTTTGTTCATATGTTCAACATAGCTTTGAAGTATCTTTGTATATTCTAGATATTTTTTCTGGCATTATATACAAATACTACATCATTTTATAAAAGTTCTCTTGACAATTCTATCATAGTGTAAATTTCAGTCCTTCCAACTACATATTTTCCCATTGTTCCATCTGTATCTTATAACCAAAAATTTTAGTCTTCTTAATCATACATCCTTTCATTTGTTCTTTTTCTGTTTCAAATTTCAAGTAAAAATTTCACATTTTGGGAATTTTATCTTTATCATTTGTATATATTCCATTTCAAAGTCTGTTTTAAAATATTTAATATCATACATTGTATTGTCTACTTTGAATCTTTCTGATAACTGTAAATAGGAAAACCATTGACAATTATACCCCTCTGCTATTTGTTGATTTTATTTCATACTAGTCAACCCTGTCGTCTGGAAATATTTTCCAGATTTAGCAACTTTGTCAGTTACATTCTGAACTCACTTCTTTGGGTTACCTACATTTACCAACGACATCCACCAGTAGACTAGGCTGTGGTTGTCCTTTTGGACTACCAACATTTAGCAGCTGAACTTGTCAAGTCTTCAACTTTAGGAACACCTCCTCCCAGGCATTCTGAATTTATTTCTTTTTCCCTTCTCATTCATTCACTGCATTTTCTCAAAATGAGCATAATGCTAAATACACTTCGTTCTTGGTATACTGCTTTGCATAAACTGTGAACATAAAGATGAAGAATCAGCCCAATTAAAGTTTTTTATTTAATTTGGATGAGATACTGCTATTAAATACTGCAAAAAGCAAATTACTCATAGATAAGAATGAAAGGAATTCAAGGTGGGCCTGGCTTTGATCTCTTGTGGGTGAGAAAGAACTCATGATGCATTTGATCCCTCCCTTGGGCTCACCCTGTTATCTCCTACTGTAATACGGTATCTTATTTATATATACTAGGTGATAATCTGGCGTTGCCCGGGTATTTATTTAATTATTCCAATCCTGTATTAGATAGGAAAAGGAAAGAATTATATCTATAGTGTGAAATAAAAACTCTCTCTATATATAATGTAGTCAGGCCTCACAGTGTTGTCCTGTCTCTGAATGTCTAGATGTATTAATTCTCTCACGCAACATCGCAAGTCTTCTGTTCCTCTCCTCAGGAGTTTCTTGTCTATGCTGGTGTTTCTTTTTTATAACCTTTAATTGTACTTGGCCAATCGCCTGACGTTTCTTGGAGGAATCTTGGGCCTCACCCTATTAGCTAGACCATTGTGGTGAGAATTAGAGACCTAATAGCTCTGGCCAAAAGCCTTGGAAAAATTCTACAGGGAAAAGCCTTTGAGGTGATTATCTGCATTAGCAGGCACCTCCCCTGACAACTTACCCTCTTTGCTTGAAGCTGAGGGTCCCTTACCAGAGGTACTCCCCTTGTTTTTTTGTAAGAACCAATTCCCCTTACCAGAGGGAGCCCCCTTGTGAATCTGTTACCATGGCAAACCACTGTGCTGTACAGTAGAAGCCATTTTAAGGCACCACCACCCCATGCGGTTTTAGGGATGTCTTACCCCCACAGTATTGTTTTCCAGAGGGTAAGTTTACCACATTTAGTTGAAATTGCTTGAGGCGTTCGAGAGTTATGCTGAAACACACACACACACACACACACATATATTCCACCTAACAGAATTCTATCCATAGTGTGTCAACCATTCTGTTTGCCTATTATTTCTCATCTGTAAATACTTTTTGTGTTTTTAGGAACAACCTTAATTTCATATTCTAAATATAGTATAGTATATATCAGGGGTGTCAAACTCAATTTCATTGAGGGCCGCATCAAGGTTGTGGACCTCGGGGGGCCAGGATGGGTGTGGCAGGGTAGATGTGGCCAGCATGATGTCACTTGTTTCGGGAGTACTTGTGGTGGCCCGAGTGCTCTATAAGTGGTGCTTGTGGTGACCTGAGTGCTTTATAGAGTGCTCTATCAATGGGCTCCTGAGTTCCATTTTTGGCTGTGATGGCCTCCTGCAATCCTCTGCCAGTGAAAATGGAGCTAGGAGGGCTATGCGTGGCCCTAGTGAGCTACATTTTTGCTGGTGAAAGCACCACAGGCCAATCCTTTGTTATTTCCAGGGCAGCCTTGTGGGCCATGTCTATCCCCCCCCAGCCCATGAGTTTGACACCCCTGGTATATATCATAGTATATACAGTATTATAGTATGGCTAACTTAAAAAATATCTACATCAACTTTAATTTTATTATATCTCAAGTATTAATACAATTCAATACTTTTCCTTTCATGGATGGGTCTTGTAATGTTATTTCCATTGCTAGGTTTGATGCATTAGTGAGCCAGTTAGAAGGAAGACATTACCACAGTTTTATACTCTTTTTTCCTATGTTTTGGTCTAGAAGGGGAAAGTGGCAGGATACTTGTTAAGCTCCCTAATTAAAAAGATTATGCAATTCCTGCTATTGCACATGGCAGCCAACTGGAGATGAAGTGTTGTCTACAATGAAGGAAATGTAGCAAATGAACCTGATAACTGTTTGCACCAGCACAAATGGGAAAATAGTATTTTTGACATATAGGACATTTCATGCACATGCTGCTTTAGTGGGTAGGTACAAGTAAGGCTAGATCAACCGTATGTGAGTGTAGGTTGTGGTTTTTGAAAACAGAACAAGAAAGCAAGTGTGTAACAAACAGCTCCTACCTTGCAAGTTGCTCTAACAATGCCTGAATCAATTTTGACAATATAAAGTGTGGCTCATTTATTAGGATCTAATTTTACATGATATTTGTATGGAATTTTCCACATTCCTTTGGTCTTTTTGCAGACTTCCAGAGTATTATGAAAAAAAAATTAAAAAAAGAAACATCTGCCATCCTTTGGCTGGTTAATAATATCTGTTCGATGGAATACTGGCGGAATTTTATAAGGAATTCCAAGATATATTAGTTGACCTGCTAGTGGAGCTTTACGATGAAGCCTCAAACCAAGCAAAATTACCCCAAACATGGATAGAAGCTTTGATAACTCTTATCCCTAAAGAATAAGCGGACTCCCATCAGATTAAAAATTACAGATCTATCTCACTCCTGAATGTTGATTATAAGATTTTAGTAGCAATAATGTCTGAAAGATTAAAAAGAATTCTAAATGATATTCATCCAGATCAGAATGGGTTTCTACCAAATAGACATACTAAAAAAATACAAGAATAATTATGGACGTGTTAGAGTATTATGAGGCTAATTCTAACAAACAGATGGCATTAATGTTTTTGAACTCCCAAAAGGCATTCGATAATTAATTGGCAATTTCTCATTGAACAACTAATTAGGATGAAATTCAGCAAAAAATTCATAGGGTTAATTAAAGCCATATATTCCACACAAAATGCAAAAGTAGTAATCAATGGAGAAACCACAAAAAAATTAATAAATTAATAAAGGAGTGAGACAGGGATGTCCTCTTGCCCCATTACTATATATATTATCAGCAGAGCTATTGTTGACACAGATAAAGAAAAACCAAACCATTCAAGGATTGATTATAAAACAAGAAACATACAAAGTGCAAGCGTTCGCTGATGATATGGTCTTCATAATGGAAGACCCAAAAGAGTCAAATAAAAACCTAATGCAAGAGATGGAGGCATTCAAAAAAGTAGCGGGGCTTAAAATCAACAAAGAAAAGACCAAAACAATAACCAAAAATTGTACTAAAAAGCAAAATGAGGAATTGACAAAGGAATTAGGGATTCAGATAATGAAAAGAATAAAATATTTTGGGATTTGGCTCACAGTGAAATACTCCACAATAAAGATGGATAATTATGATAAACTGGTAGATCAAATAAAGAAAGACCTAGATAGATGGGCAAATATACAGGTTTTGTGGATGGGAAGGATAACGACTATTAAAACAAATGTCTTACCAAAATTATTATATCTACTTCAAACCGTGCCAGTCAAACTAGGGAAAAAAATTCTTCGAAGACCTGAATAAAAGAATTGCAAAATTCATTTGGCAAAAGAAAAAAGCCAGAATAAAATATAAATCAATGCAGGATAGTAGAAGTAAGGGAGGATTGGCCCTACCGGATTTTGAGCCATACTACCAAGCTGCAGTTAGTACCTGGATCAAAGATTGGGTTAATTTGGCAAATAAAAGAATATATATTCTTCGACCTTCTATGGGACGGAAAAAACAGATGTCATAACTATTTTCAAAGACACTGGGTTAGAAATACTTTGTTACATGTATGGAAAAAAATAAAAAGAAACCACTGTGAAAATACCTCTCTGGCTATCCCCAATGGAGGCACTAATATAACCCAATGTTATGGACTTGAACAAAACAATAAAATATAAAGAACTGATAATGGATGAAGGTGAGCTAAAAACAGATTAAATTAAAGCAACAAGGATTTGAAATAGGATGGTGGCCATACATCCAAATCCAACAAGATATAAAACAGATAAGGAACAATTTGGGTTCTATAATATCAGAAATTAGACAAAATATTACAAGGAGGTGAAAAAATATGATGACTAAAATGTACAATTACTTATTGGATTTTAAAATGGAAGAAGAGACGATTAAAGAGAACATGATAACATGGGCTAAAACCTTTGGCCGTAGTATTGATATAGACCAATGGGAACCAATATGGCAAATTAATTATAAACTAATGTTATCGGTCTCCTATAAGGAAAACATATATAAAATATTTTATTGGTGGCATCTTCCACCAGCGAGATTAGCTAAAATGTTCCAGAATCTGTCAGCCAAATGCTGGAAGTGCGATCACAGCCAGGGAACGTATTTTCATGTGGTGGACATGTCCCCAAACATGAAAGTATTGGCTTAAAATTTGAGCATGGCTAGAAGAACTAACAAAACAAAAGATTGACTTTAAACCAGAAATTTTTCTATTGGGAATGTTAGAACCAATATGGGACAAGAAGTATCAACATCTCATACTATACATTATAACAGCTGTAAGAATTGATTTTGTGAAAAATTGGAAATCGACCATGATACTCACAAACCTGGCAGTAATTAACAAAATTCATCAATGCACAAAAATGATCAGTTTAACTATGGTATTAAAAAATAAGGAAGAAGGTGATTTTAAAAAAATATTGAATATATGGTATAATTGGTTTAAAAAAAGGAACTAAAGATGTTCAGTGAAAGTGACCAGAGAAACCCTAAAGAAGAATTGGATACATGACATATGTGTATGTAAATGTGTATGTATATAAAATACTGTAAATTTATAAATATGGTAATTTAATAATAACATAAATAAGTAAGGACTTAGTAAACAAGCAATAAATTTATTGGTAGTAAATGAATTGAATTGTCACTGAAGAATATGCATACTGTTATAACAATGCTGTAAAATGTGAGAACTTATTTCTCTTTTTAATTTTTTTTTGAAATCTTGAATAAACTTTATGAAAATTAAAAATAATAATAATATCTGTTCATGCTTCTTATTGCAAGTGGGGTAGTATTGACTGGCCTTGCTCTAGTCTCTGCAAAAACCAGTTGTCTTTTTAATAAACATTTAAAGCTTTCATTCAATCTATGTTTTTTGTTTTGCTATAGTTGTAGTACTTATACATATTTCTGTTATTAAACAGCAGAAGAAATACAGGAGTTTTCAGAAATGCTGTGTGTTCATACCTCATTAGAATTACTTTAAAGACAAGGGAAGTATTCAAGAATAAATCAGGTCAATTGCTGAAGAAACTTTAGAAACATTAGCATTTTGGAGCAGCACAAAGTCTCCTTACTCATTCATCATTTAATTAAGCCTATTGTTTTCTATGGAAGTCAGGCCTGGGTAAGCAGGTTAGGCTGCAGCTCTGCACACAGTTGCTAGGTTCCTTAAAACTCATAGAAAACAAAGGAGTCTTTTCCTTGAATCAAAGTGAATGACCAAAGTGAATTGACCCAGTTCAGTGCTTTGATTTGAAATAGAGTGAATTGCTTTTTTGTATTGTAGAACTGCTTCAGATTAGATATCTTTGATTATCTGAACTGAAGCAATGCTGAAAACCAAGTTATATGGTGATCTATACATTTCTTTAGGAAATTGTGAGAACATATGAATGGTTACACTGGGAAAAGTTGTCAAATAGAACACATTAATGAAAGCAACCTATATACATCTTCTTTTGGTCTCTTGTTTCTCTTATATGTGTTTGCATACACACTCTTGGCACACATACATGTATGGCATCTACTCATGAAGCATAGACTGCAGCAACTATCTGTGTAACAAGTGGCTGTTAATGTGCAATGTGCCACTCAGGCTTGGATGAATATTAGAAATTAGAATCCACACATGGAATTTTAATATTAATTTATAAGGAAGAGGTATTACCTTATATAGCATAAACACAAGAGTTCTATGAGTGAGATGGGCAGGGTTGAAATTTGATAAATAAAATATAATGGATCTAAAACTGCATTGGAGCATGAACATAAAACTTTAAAGCAGATGTATCTTTTCCTTGTTTCATTGATCTAGGCAACCATGAACTTGCTTCAAAATTTTTAACAAGTACGAAAAGGTTTAGGACATTACACCTGTCCTTCAGTTGTTGCTCTTGTTCAATTCAAGATGCTTAATGAATATAGATAAAGCAAATGGCTTACCATTTCAATACTAAGAATTGCCTCTTCTACCCAGGTATATCTCAACCATGCATCCTAGGAGGGACTGTTTAGTATCCCTATTGTATATGTGATGGAAAGAGAAAAGAGCTGTAAGTTTGCCTTTTCAGTTGCAGCCTCCATATTGGAACACCCTTGAATCTGGAGGTCCCAACACGGCTTTTTTTTTTTTTTTTAAAGAATAGAATAGAATTCTTTATTGGCCAAATGTGGTTGGACACACAAGAAATTTGTCTTGGTGCACATACTCTCTGTATACATAAAAGAAAAGATACATTCTTCAAGAGTCAAGAATCATAAAGTGCAACACTTAATGATAGTCATAGGGTACAATAAGCAATCAAATCATACTAGGAGACAGTCAATATAGATCGTAAGGATACAAGCGACATGACAAAAAGTCATACAGTCACAAGTGGGAGGGGAGGGGAGATAAGGAATTATGAGAAGATTAATAGTAATAGTAGTGTAGACTTTGTAATAGTTGAACAGTGTTGAGGGAATTATTTGTTTAGCAGAGTGATGGCTTTTGGGAAAAAAACTGTCATTGTGTCTAGTTGTTCTGGTATGCAATGCTCTATAGCATTGTTTTGAGAGTAGGAGTTGAAAGAGTTTATGTTCAGGGTGTGAGGGGTCTGTAAATATTTTCACAGTCCTCTTTTTTGACTCGTGCAGTGTACAGGTCCTTGACTGAAGGTAGATTGGTAGTAATTGTTTTTCCCCAAAGCTTTGAAATATTTCCCCCCCAAAAAATCATTTGATACAGATATTGCACATGGTTGGTGCCTTTACAGGATTGGTGCTGTTAGAATGTGTTTTGTTCGGAAAACACACGAGGTAGACCGGGTTCCAACAACAAATACTTTATTCTTCAACTAGTTAGTAAAAAGGAACTCTGGCTGAAGCTGAGGCCAGCCTTTTATACAGGCTGGCTTGCCTGCTTGCAGCCAATGGCAGTTGTTTAGATTTGCCGCCTTTTAGCAGCTCTTTGGATTGGTTCCTAGTGAACCAATCCAATGTTCATTTTATTGACCAATCAGGTTTGTAGATTTGGAGTCACCCACTTTACATATAGAACAGAATGCATTCAAGTTTTATTTTTGTATAATTTGTTGCTGTATTTGTGGCTGTTATGTAAATAGTCCTGGAAATAGGTAGAATGTAAATTGTACAAATAAACATCAGTAATGTAAAGTCATGGTGTATGGGAATATTCAGAATGAGCCCTGCATGTTCCCAACATTTCCTTTCCTTGATTAGTTCTACTTACATGTCTCAGGTAAACACTACATAAACCCTTCTTGATGTAAAACTGGGTAGGAAATAGTTTTTTAGGCTGTAGGAATATATTACTTTAAAATATATTCACATATTGCAAATTTCGTATTAATCTTTGAGAACATTTGGCGTACAGTGCAGATTTACCATCACTGGACAGATGATCAAAAAGATATCATTCATTTGCTTTTTAACAATGAGTCTGAGATGTCCAAACATTTTTGTATTTAGCACTAGTATATCTGGACTGCTAGTTTATCTGGTAGAATAAAATATCTTCAGGGATATTTATGGGATCCATAAATGAAACAATGAAATAGCCAGTGTTTTTAAAAATGCTTTCTTGGAGTAAATTATTATTACTAAATTTCTTTCTCAGATGTAGCCTTTAATGTTGTTTGTCACACTGAGCTTAGCCTTTTGTCTCATCTGGGTCTCTTCCTTCTTTACTTGACACATGCTGCTAAATGTGACAGGCCTCTTGCTGTGCAGTGTATCTATTCGGGGTTTTATGAGTGGAAAAGGCTGTTTGCCTTGTGGACCCAAGCAGAGGTAATAGGATATTTTTTTTCCTGTCTTATTTATTATCTCATTGGATTAGCACCTGTCTTTTTACTGTTCTACAGGCTCTTTACATGGTCAGCTGATAAGAGATAGATAAGCTTATTACTAACCAAGTTCTCTTTTAAAAAAGGTTCTACTTGGTTAGAGACCACACAGAAAGTCAGTAGAGCATTCTGCTTTGCTGAAGCAAGGGCCTTTTAATGCCGGAAACAAGGCTATCTTTTACAAGGTTTTATAGGAAAATTAAGGGTAGAAGTTGATGGAAGGAAAAATAATACAAGCTTGATAATGAATAAGAAGCGGTAATATTTCTATCTACAAAGAAGCAATATTATGATGGTGGGAAATTGCTGGGGATGGGTCATGGGTGCAAACTAAAGGTTATTAGTTCATGGACAATAGGCATAAGTGCTTATAAATTGCTCCTGTAGAGCAGAGGTACCTGAAGGATTGTAACTTTTGCTAATAGTGATAGAGATTGACTGCTGTGGCCAGATGGATTGGAATATAATCATCTTCTCAGCTGAGAAATGATATTTTAAGTGTGCATTGCAAAGGAAGATTTGTGCGCATTTTAAGATAAAAGACATTAACATTAATATATACTTAAGAGTGGATTAAAATCAATTCACGTGGAGACAGGCGGATCTATAAGTGAATATTTGTAGAAATAGATTCATATCTCCATGTTGCAAAAAGAAGTGCTTGTCTTCATCAAGTTATATGTACATTTATATTCCGCCCTCTGTCTCTCCAATCAAATCAAATATTTATTGCAGTCAGATACCAGTAGAATTAAAAATACTCGAAGAGTGTGTAGTTAAGAGTTCTAGAATAAAATAATGACAAATAGCAAATAAAAATTATGTCAAAATCATAATTTAGCAGACTATCAATTGTATGTAAACAGAGCAAGACCTAAGCTATAATGTAATATTAATCTTTAAATTGTGAAAGCCTATAGTTATTAAGTACTAAAATACAATGGTGATAATATCAATAGATTTGGTGCATTAATTATATAAAATGGTTTTAATGAATTATTCATTAAGTTCCAGCAAATCTTTAGTGCTGCTGAGCAAAATCTAGCTAACAGCATTGTGACTATGATCTATTTGTCTTTAAGCAACCACTGAAGATAAACAATATCAGAATGGCAAGGATACCTATTAATTATTGGGAAAATAAATTTTGTTCAAATGTCTCCATAAAAAGAGCAGCAAAGAACAAGTGTCCACCTGTCTCTTCAGAATCACAGGAATCAGCCAATGGTATCCCTTTATATTTGCCATCCAGGACAACTGAGGGGAGCACATAACATCATGCAAGCGAAAAGGCTTTCTGGTGATTCACTATCTCTAACTGGCTAATAGATATTCTGCTAGTATATTGAACAAAATCTGGAGCGAGAAGCAACAGAGCTTTCTCTAAGTCTCCTTGCCTCTCAACGTCCTCTTCCCTTTGTCTCAAGGTTTGTCGAACCTGTCGAACTTGAGTATTGAGGATGGAAAGAAGCCCAATTTAGCAAGGCTGGACTCAACAGCCTTGATCCATGAAGAGGAGAATTTACTGTATTTTTCAGACTATAAGGCGCACCTAAATTTTCTCAAAAATCGGCCGTGTGCCTTATAATCTGGTGCGCCTTATATGTGCACTGAGTTCCAAAATCTGTAAAAATGTTGCTGTGTGACTTTGGTAAGCTCCGCTTGATTGACTGTCGGACCATTTCCTGCTGACACTGGGACGTAATACGTATACTACGTACGCTGGCAGCAATAAACCAATCAGAGAACATTAAGTAATACGTGCAGTATGTACACATTACATAATAGGTACAGTACGTACCTGTATGCTTGCCGGTATCTCCGCCATGCCTCCGATAGGTATACTACCGGTAAACTGCAAAACAACATTTGTTTGTCTCAGGACCCCCGAAAATGGCACCAGTGAAGAGACATGCTTACAAGACACAATTCAAACTAAAGGCTATCAGTTACGCGGTTGTAAATGGGAATAGAGCAGCTGCGAAAGAATTCAACATCAATGAATCTATGGTTCGGAAGTGGAGGAAGCAAGAAAATGAACTGCGTCAAGTTAAGAAGATGAAACAGAGTTTCCGTGGGAACAAAGCAAGGTGGCCACAGTTAGAAGACCAACTTGAACAATGGATTATTGAACAAAGAACAGCCGGGAGAAGCATCTCTACAGTCACCATTCGACTGAAGGCAATAACAATAGCACAAGACATGAAGATCGAACACTTTCAAGGAGGTCTGTCTTGGTGCTTTCGTTTTATGAAAAGGCGTCATCTCTTCATCCGCGCAAGGACTACCATGGCGCAGCAACTGCCAGCGGATTACAAAGAAAAGCTGGCCATCTTCCACACCTACTGCAGTCATCAGATTACAGACAAAAAGATCCAGCCCAACCACATCACCAACATGGATGAGGTCCCCCTCACTTTTGACATCCCCTTGAACCAAACTGTGGAGGAAAAGGGGACCAGCACAGTATCGATACGCACCATGGGGCATGAGAAGTCGGCTTTCACTGTTGTTCTTGGTTGCCACGGTAATGGACAGAAGCTACCACCTATGGTCATTTTTAAGAGGAAGATGCTGCCAAAAGAAAAGTTTCCAGCCGAAGTCATTGTTAAGGCCAATCAAAAGGGCTGGATGGACGATGACAAAATGAGAGAGTGGCTGAGAGAGGTGTATGTAAAGAGACCGGATGGTTTTTTTCCACACATCACCGTCCCTGTTGATCTGCGACTCCATGCGTGCCCATCTCACCACTACTGTGAAAAACCAAGTAAAGCAAATGAATTCTGAGCTTGCCATCATTCCGGGAGGATTAACAAAAGAACTCCAACTGCTGGACATTGGTGGAAACAGGGCATTCAAAGTGAAGTTGTGAGCGGCGTGGGAGTGATGGATGACAGACGGTGAACACACCTTTCCTGACTGGGGAGGCAGCACCAGGCGAGTTACGCCACCATATGTGAATGGATTGTGGATGCCTGGGCTAAGGTATCTGCTTTAACTGTTGTCCAAGCTTTCGCGAAAGCCGGCATCATTGCTGAACAGCCACCTGGCAACGAGACTGACTCCGACAATAATGAGAGGGAACCTGGCATGTTTGATGGCGAAATTGCCCAGCTGTTCAATTCAGGCACAGAAGATGAGGACTTTGATGGATTTGTGGGAGAAGATTGATTAAAAAATTAATGTGAGTGTATTGTTAAATAGTAGAATGAAGTTCAAATAAACTCGATGTTTTGATTCTGTTACCTTTTTTTTGTAGACTGTATGTTTTAGCATACGTCTTATAATGTGGTGCGCCTTATGTATGGGTTATATACAGAAATAGACCCCGTAATTGAGGCTGTGCCTTATAATCTGGTGCGCCTGATAGTGCAGAAAATACGGTATCTTGGAGGATTTATGGTTCAAGGCCTTGAGAAAAGAAATTAAGTTTTAGCCAAAGATTTAAGCAAGCTATATTTTATCAATCTTATCTCCAGGCATAGGGGTGCACTTGAAACACAACAAGGCATCTAATGAACAGACCAGACAGAATAACAGTGTTGTTTTGGAAGAGACCTTGGAGGTCTTCTTGCCCAATCCCCTGCTCAAGTAGGAGACCAGTGATAGAGCACCCACAATTTCTGAAGGCAAAAGGTTCCACTTGATTGTTCTTATTATCAGGAAATTTTCCTGGTTAGTATCACTAAATTAGTCAACTTATCAAAGAATGCAGTAAAATTTGTTTGTCATTATCTGTTTTTGACAAAACTGTGTTGGCTTCTAGTTATAACTTTGCTGGCTTTGAGGTATTCACAGATCTGTTGCTTGATTATCTTTTCCAGACTCTTCCCAGGTATTGATGTCAAGCTGGTTCATAATTTCCTGGATCTGTTCCCCACCCCCCCCTGCTTTTTTTAAGATGGGAACCACATCAGCTCTTTCCCAGTCTTCTGGTAGTTCCCTAGTACTCCAGGATATTTGAAAATTTTAGTTCAATGGTTCTGGGATCACATCTTCATTGGAATTGTGATGGATTGGGCTTTTCATAATCTCACTTTTCAATGTTTCCTAGAGATTGTTTTTCCTCTGAGGATTCTCATCCATGTAACCCTTCTCAAGTTCTCTCTAAGTTTATTGAAATAAGCTCTCTTAAAGTCCAAGTCTCTAGTTTGAGTTTGTTCTATTGCTTGAGCTGACATAATGGTGAATTCCAATAATGCAGGGTCACTCCCTCCTAAGGTTCATGGCACTTCAATGCCTTCCATCATATCATCTTTGTTAGTAAGAATTAAGTCTGTTATGGCTGACTCTCTTGTTTCTTCTCTACCTTTTGGGAAACAAAGTTGTCTGCTAGGTTTCTAAGGAATTTGTCTCATCTTCCAGTAGGTGTAGAGTTTGTAGGGTAGTTAAAGTCCTCCATTACTATTGTGGTGTGCTTCCTATGTACCTTAATTAAGTGACTAGTAAAAAGTTCATCTATTTCCTCTGTTGTGTTGGGTAGTCTGTAGGACAATTCATCACAGCCAATTCACCACATCCAACTTGCCACCCTCAACATGCCACAGCCAACTTGCCTGCTGCAAGTGAATTGTCCCATGGTGAGTTGGCCCATTCCAGCCTGTAGTATACACCTATGGCAATGTCATTCTTTTTTTCTTTAATAGTGATCCAAATACATTCAGGATGGTTTTCATCATTGTTGTTCTGTATCTCTACAGAGATATAGTTATTTCTTATATATAGCTCCACCTCTTTTATGAGGTCTGTTTCTTTTAAACAATTTAAATCCCTCTAGCTGTATATTCAATTCGTTCATTTTAATGATATATAGACTGATATCTTTTCATCATTTATAGATTCAATATGATTAAATCTATAAAAGCTGATATTATTCAAGATGCTTAGCACTATTATACTGTGTTATTATATTATTTGGTTTGTGTTTTTATTGATCTGGAGGCTTTCCGGTATTACTTTCATATCTCATCGTAAATTGTTTGATTTTGGAATTGAACAAATAAAATAATTGAATATAATTCTGTATTAGAAATTTCTAATTATAAAATGGTACTCCCAGACAATACACTCAGAGGTGGTATTCAGCAGGTTCTGACCAGTTCTGGAGAACCGGAAGCAGAAGTTTTGAGTAGTTCAGAGAACTGGCAAATTCCACCTCTCACTGGAGATTTTACACCAAGCCACGCCCACCAAGCCACACCTACAGAACCGGTAGTAAAAAAAAATTGAATCCCACCATTCAATACACTGTATTCAAAATGTTTATATATAAATAAAAAAAACCTTGACCCCCCCCCCCAAGAAAAAAGAAGTTTCAAATTGTATCTAATCTAATTTTCTCCCGCACAGGTACACATATGAACTGTGAATGCAAATTTAAACATTTCTTACTTGAAATAAAGGTGGGTGTTTTTCTTGTAGAATCTTAGACTTATGATAGATCATACTATGTATATAGAAGTCAAGAAAAACTTTTATAAATGAGATCATCTTGCTTCCCCATCATAGATTCTTAGTGTAAATTCCAGTAATCTTCCCTATCTATATCTTAGCTAGCTTATTATTTTGACTGGGAATTCAGGGACCTGCAATCCTACAACAGACTACAATGTTGTTACCTATTACCAGTTTTTCTTAGTTCTAAGAGAAAACTTGTTTCAAGAGAAGAACAGTTCTAACATAATTCTCAGTTGTGTAAAAGGTACTCAAAGTGTTTGATAAAGTGGTGGGATTAAAAAAAAAATATTACCGGTTCTGTAGGTGTGGCTTGTTTGGTGGGCATGGCTTGACTGGATGGGCGTGACCAGGATCTTTTGCTAGGAGATGGCGCGTGGGCTACTGGCTTGGTTCCATCTGGCAACGCAGCAGCAGCTGGGACTTGCTCCCCTAATTTTTGTGCCAGGGTGCACCTCACTGCCTGCTGCACCAGAGCAGAGATACTTGCCCAGGCAAGTCCCTCCAGAGCAGCAGGCAATGAGGTGTGCCTGTACGGCCGGTGTGAAGAGCAGAGTGGCAATGGTGGCAGGGCTGAAGCTCTTTTTTGGCACATTCAAAAAGCAGAGGCTGGTAGATTTCAGTGCAAGAAACCTGCTGCCTCTTTTTTTTTTTCATTACAAGAAGCCTCTAGCCAGCTGGCTTGGTTCCCAGTGGCAAAGAGGCATCAACTGGGGAGGCTTCTTGCACCAAAAAAAGAGGCAGCGGCTGCAGGCATCTTGTGACAAGGGGGGAAAGATGCAGGCTGGCAGGGAGTCCAGTGGCTCTCAGCCCTGGTTTGCCTTCCTTGGCAGCCAGCCGAGGTAAGAAGGTAAGGTCCTGGTCACAGACGATGAAAGAGGTGGTTATAGGGGAGGAAGTGAGGAGATTAAGGGTTGGAGCCTCTGAAGGAAGGGAAACTGACCCAAGTGAAGACTGAGTGGGTGGCATGCATTGCTTACCTTTGGTGAGTTGAGCTGACTGAGCATTGGCAAGACAACTGGTGAGGCAATTAGCTGGGCCATGTGGTGAAGGCAACATATCTAGGGTGGAGGCGGGCAGGGCAAGCATCGAGGACCCAGGAAAGGTGAGCGAGCATTGAGCAGCCAGAAGGGGAAAGCGAGTGGTGACTGGGCGACCTGGTCAGGGTTGTGGCCAGCCAGAAGTTGCTATGGTTGGACAACTCAGGCCAAATTGTTGTTACCAGTTCTCTTGAACCAGTTTGAACTGGCTGAATACCAACCACCACTGGTTTGATACCTATATAGAAGAACCCTCAAAGATAACACTTGTTAGCGTTCTCTTGTTTTAACTTCAGATATCATTGAAATTCAGTTTTAGTAGGTAGATCAGTGCAATTATTAGTCAATCTGAAAGCTATCTAGATGATCAATAAGAATTTGTAATCTAGTGGGCTGAATAATAGAGACTACGAGCATTATCTTACATACCATTCTGTGGTCTTCTCCTCTGGTGTCCTAGATTTGGAAGCAGAATGCAACAAAATATGGATTTGGTACCTATGCACTTTAGAAGGTACAACTTTTTTTACTTTTTGTTTTATTTATTTCATTTGTATCCCACTTTTGTTATTTTTACAAAAACTTAAGACAGTGAACGTATCTACAATACATCTTCCTCCTCCTTTTTCCCACAGTAACAATCCGGTGAGGTGAGTTGGGAGAGAGAGTGACTGGCCCAAAGTTACCCAGTTGACTTTCATGATTAAGATAAGATGAACTTAGAGCTCCTGATTTCTAGCCTTGTGCCTTAACCATTAGACCAAACTGGATCTTGCTTCAGAAAACACCATTCTGACATTATACTGGAACAGATGGTTTGTTTTGCTATTTGCCAGTGGAAAAGAAGCATATTATATGTTTAGATGGCAAGATAGAATATCTCTACTCATTTTCTGAACATAGGTTTGGATGACCCATGCATGGTGCTTACTGATGGTATAATGAGGCAACCCTGTAACAGCTCCATTACGAAATTAGAGGCTTGATTTCTTTAAGAGTATTTCCATTCAGTTGTCTGCAAAATCAAGACAATAAAGTTTCCTCAGCATTTGAGGAAAACAACATAGGTACATAAAACATGTATAATAGGTGCATAAAATAGAAAGACTGAATAATAAAATATACATCAGTGTCATTAGCAAGGTTACTTCTAGGATAGGAATAGTTTGCTATTTGCATTTTTTTTATCTTGGGGAAATACCAGATGACTGATTTTCTGCATTTGGGAGGATTTGGTGATTTTTTTCATTTTTAAACATTCTTTTTAAATTCTTTTCAAATTGAATATGTAACAATTTAATATTCGTGAGTTGAAAGAGTAATTAGTATCTGTCTGTAGTGTTATTAAAATGGTTTATAATACAGTTTCTATATGTGCACGTGTACACATGTGTCTCAACGCAAGAAAAAAATCTCAATGTTGATAACTATACAGGGATGATTACTGAGTCACTGGATTGTCATAACTCCATGTTTGTTTATTTACTGTCACCAATGAAATAAGCTATATTGCAGTTTGCAAAGCAGTCAAGTTTATGTTTGCATTTAGTAATATAGTTGCAAATTAAATGCAATACGTTTATTGCTCCTTTAGAGAATAAATGCACATAATTATATTAGCAAAGGAAAGAATCATAGGTTGCAAAGCATCTAGAATTAGATGCTAATTATAGATGCTCAATAATTTAATGATCAACTGGCAGATCTCTTATTGTAATATAGACCTGAATATCCTGACTGCAAAGGCAACCTTCCTACTCGGAACTGCCTACATACCCAGATGCTACCTTAACAGCTGCTTGGTCCTTGGTTAGGACCTGAACTGTTAAGATTTGACCAGTCCCAGATTCTGAATTGAATTGAAGAAGATGATGATGATGATATTCCAGTTCTGGAATATTAAATGGAAGATTTCAGAACATTCAGAATAATTTGTCATACTGTTTAATATGATTACAATGTATAGTAGATATGGACCTTCGGTCACAGTTAGCCCTAGAGCTGATATTTTACAAGCAGCTAATCAAATATACACACTTGATGGTCTTAACATTCCATCCTCAGAGCCAACCATAGACAGTCCTAAAAGTATGGATTATGTAGATCCCTTCCAGTCAGGATACCAGTCCAGTTATGGGAAAGAAATGACACCAGCTTCTCTGATAACTAATCTGCAGGACCTAGAATGGATACATCTCAATTTTAGTAGACTTCTCAATGATGGTTGAAATATTAAGCAGTGTATCTTTTGCAAGGATTAAATGTTGGAATCTTCGCATTGCAATGTGACCCAGGTGACAATCCTTTTCCATGATAGTCTCTATGGTTTAGAGAACATGCTTCCCTTGGAAATGTTTAGCTCTGTTTCTTCTTGCATTTCACAAACTTGTAAAATCTATTTTATTCTAATACTATATCTACATGGCTCCAGTTCACTATGTATATCCATCATAGTTATTTTTTAAAATTATATTGTACATATGCTATTCTGTGATGCTTTACAGATCCAATGAATTTTAAACTTTCTTGCAGCTCTCAGATCATAATACAAACATGTCACATATTTTTTCTAAGTTTAGGTCAGTACTTTACAGCATATAAAAAGTTTATAAATAAAAACAATGTACTAAAGTAAGAAAAAGTTTTTGCAACCATCTATGAGAGGAAAGACGAATAAGTAAAATGGTAATTCTTGAGGATTATATAATTATGTAAATTTAATGAGCCAGTTTTATTTTCTTTCTTTTCATTTTAATATGTATTTCTTGTATTTAAACTGAGCTGCATATATTATACAATCTTTTTTGTTGTTTTTGTGTTTAGTTTTTGATGTGACTCTACAGACCATTTAATAGTACAAATTCCATCATTCTTTACCATTAACTGTTATGGCTAGCTAGAACTAATATGAATTCAAGTTTAACCAAGCCTGCAATACCCTTGAACAAATACCACAGTAAACATCCTTAATTTATAAAATAGCTAGATATGTGTAAAGCTGAATTGAGGAGCCTGCAGTTCGGTGATACAGTATATGTATTGTGTAGAAGTTCACAGATTCAATCCAGAATCTTCAGATTAGAAAAATACTTTATTTGAAACATGAATAGTTGCTTTTGGTGATACAATATTGCATAGACTCATGATTTAATTCAGTATGAAATAAAGTTCTGTGTTTCTCATTATTGTCTTGCACGAAAACATTAAAACAGGTAATTGCTATTCACTTTGCAATACTTCTCCCTCCCCTGGTTTGGGGAAAATAAATCTGAACTGTTGATTGTACTTCGTTGTTTTTGGCTGTTTATTTAAAGAAAAGAAGTTGAGTACTTTGGAGATAGTGGGAGTTATATTTTAAAATGCAAATCAGAATGGAGCAAGCTTTTTAAAAAGGCCAATGAGTTAATTGAAAAGTGCTGCTTAGACTTTCATGTGCCAGGGTGGCATAAATCTAAACCAAAGGTGACAAGCATACAATGATTACATTTCTTCTCTATTGGTGTATCCTGCATCTGAACTATTTATTAACTGGAATGTGAATGGGCAATGAATGGGCAATTTATTTGTTACTCTGAGAGATGTATTACAACTGCCTTAAGCATTGATTTCTTTCTTTCTCCTATTCTTGGGTGGATATATATACATAGAGTAGCTATAATATGGTGCTTCCTTATCAGATATTGGATATTTCCTGAGACTATCTGCAACCATTAACCCAACATATTATCTGACTTTAGTGATTAGTACGGGGCATATCAAATTGTATTGATGGCTAGTCTTTGGTAAGAATAGTGAGCTAAATTATTGGAAGGTAGATCTTGCTGACTTTGTGATACAAATGATAATATAATGCCCAGACTGGGAAATTGCTAATTTGTCATTTCTTTCATGGGGTAGTCAATGATGAATGAATGAATTAGGCCCATAATTGCGTCATATGGAATTGGAGTTTTCTGGGTATGTGTGGTTTGGGGAAAATTATCTACATTCCTTTTGTTCATGAAAACTACTTTACAGAATGAGATAAAGAAACTGACTGCTGCATTGGTGATGCAGGGTCACTTGTACATGCTTCTCTATCTTAAAAACAAACAAACGAATGCCCTGTATTTTGAGACAGGATTGAGGATTAACAGATTAACAGAATTGAAAGGGATCTTTTAGGTCATCTAGTCCAACCCCCCACCCAAGCAGGAGTCCCTACACCCTTTCTGACAGATGGCAGTCCAGTCTCTTCTTGAAAGCTTCCAGTGATGAAGTTCCTGTTACATAGGTGCCATTTAATCAAACTAAACTTCTGAATAAATTGACTTTGACTCATCCTAACTAACATCTTGTAAATCTCAAAGTACATATATATCAAAATAAGTGACAGAATTCTGATCTTTAAAAAGCTGACTATGCTGAACTTTGGTAGGACCAGAAAGAAATCAGTGTTATAAATTAGCGCGGAAAGATAAAATATTAGTGTGAATAAGGAATTGGAATTCCATTTCTGTGCTGTTGCTAAGAAAACTATATGTCCTCAGAGTTGAGCTAAATACATATTTATCGTCATATTCTATCATTTGTAAGGGAGATTGTTGAGGTAATTCCCCGTTAGGAGAATGAGCACATACAGGGAAACATAGTGAGAGTAGGGAAGAATAACACACAGCACACAGATACACTATACAGTAAATGTAGGTTTTTACTTCCAATAAACAGTTCAAGATAAGCAGTCAAGTCATTCACAGGTCAAGCAGTCAGTTTTTCAGTTCAGGGATAATCCAAATATCAAAGTCCAATATCAAAAACAGTTCAGTAACAGACTTACATCAATGATCAGTAACAGTCATAAGGAGGAATGACAACTCTCTCCAACAGAAGAAACAAAAAATCACTGAGACTCCTCTGAGACTAAACAACCCAGGTTTCTGGCTCCATCTTATGGCCATTTGAGAAACCACACCCCCAATGACAGTTTTAGCATTCTCTTAAAGACATAGTATTAAAATGTCTATCCTAGTTTATATATTTCCAACCCAAATAACTGAAGTGACTTACATTCCAAACAGAGATTGATATACTACTGCACATATATGGTATAATCTTTAACAGTGGCATCCTTGAGTTATTACGTAAAATGCTGTTGTTTATTCAGCCATCTCAGGATTCTTTTGGCTTCCCTTTCTGCATATGAAATATAGAGTTAATGCATATTTTTAGGCAGGATTCACTTTTTTTTCTTGAAAGTAGGTTCTAAGTTATAGAATTTATATAATATATGGATATTATATATGTTTATATTTTACTTGGTGATGCATTCTTTTTGAGATTATTTTTGTTCTGATTCTCTCTTTTCCTCTCCTCCCTCTCCCTCTCCTTCTCCATCCCTCCCTCTCTCTGTCTTTCTCTCCAAATTACATAAAGCAGGGAAAGATAGCCATATTGGTTTTTTAGCCACTGCATAGGTGAGATTCTAAGTTTCACATATAGTCATGCTGGTCACATGACCACAGAAATGTCTCTAAACAACGCTGGCTAAGAAATGGGGATAAGCACAGAGGTGGTATTCAGCAGGTTCTGACCAGTTCTGGACAACTGGTAGCGGAAATTTTGAGTAGTTTGGAGAACTGACAAATACCACGCGTGACTGGAGATTTTATAGTATCTTTCCCCTGCCCCGCCCACCAAGCCATGCCCACAGAAACGGTAGTAAAAAAATTTGAATCCCACCACTGGATAAGCACCACCCCCTAGAATTGGAAATGACTGGACAGGGGAACTCTTTACCTTTATCAAATGGGAACAAAATATTTAGTGGAGTGAAAACAGTGATAAAGAAGAGAGATACCAAATATAACCTTCCTGTCCTGTGGGCTTCTTAGATAAATCCAAAAAGCATTAGACTTTATCTTTTAGACAGTTTTATTTTTAAAAGGAATCTACAATCTTAAAAATGAACTAAAAATAATTAGAGTTGCATATATAGCCCAAAAAAATAAAAATAAAATTTGACCAATTGGCCTCATTTATTGTTGCTGCACAATAGGCAAAATGATTAAAACATCAAATAAATTTATTATAACACTGCAATCAGCCTTTCCACAAATAAACCAAGAAACAAAGAGCTCAACTAGCCAGCCTAAGAAATCAGTTATTTGAGAATGTAAAATAAAAAGTAAGTACCTGCTTTTTATTTTAAAATATTAGTTTAGAAGATAAAATAGTGGTGAATAGAATTGGGACTGAAGTCTTGTGGTCCCTTTGGAAATGTGCATGCTCATTTGACTTGATTGCTTTTAATACCTTAAAGGAGAACTGAACAGGGAAGGAAATATCCAGGTGAAATTTTCTGTTCACATCATCAGCTCTGTTTATTTGTTCATTAGCCTTTAGATGGCACCCCCATCTCCAGGGCAGAAGTGGCTCAATATTAGTCGTTAGAAATGTTACTGCAGGTTTTTGCTATGGGAGATAGTGGTAAATGGATAGTAGTAGGTGATTGGGATAAAGTATTAATAGAAGAAAAAATATTATGATAAGACATTGGCTATCTGTGATTTTGAATGGAGATAATGGTAATGAAAGAAGAAGGAACATTGAGTTGGAAAAAAAGGAAGGGGGAAGACAGGAAGGCAGAAACAGATATCACTATTTAATCTTTTTACCCCCTATGGAACTCCACAAGTAAACAACCATAAGAATGACTTCTCCTTCCCCTGACCACTGCTAACTGGAATCACTCACCAAGGAAGGAGTGAAACTGCTGCAAAATCCCCATGCCCAAAACCTGCAGGTAGTTCAGAAGATCATAGTGAGAATATAAGGTATCAGTTTCTTCCTCTCTGTCCCAACAAAGGTCATCCACTAGATCAACAAGTGCTATCCCAATCAGGGGTGGTATTCAAATATTTTAACAACCAGTTCTGTGGGCATGGCTAAGTTAGGGGCGTAGCTTGGTAGTCATGTTATTGGTTGGACGTGGCCAACTCAATATCACTCACATCGAGGCATGCATCTCCTCGCCTGGCCTCTCCTGACTATGGGCAACAGTCATAAGTATGAAAAATGGTCATAAGCCACTTTTTTCATTGCCATTGTAACTTTGAATGGTCACTCCACACAAGCAAAAGAGGGGAAAAAAATCTCCAGAGATGTTCCTGAGACAGAGTCTAGTCCTGCCAAGAATGTAGTAAGGGTTAATGGAGAATCAGTTTTTGCAAACAACACCAGAATGTTTCCTTCCTTCCTCCCTTACAGGATTAGGCCAGTAATTTCTTCTAACAACCGGTTCTCTAAACTGCTTAGAGTGTTAACAACCGGTTCCAGCGAATAGGTGTGAACTGGTACAATCCCACCCCTGATCCCAATGTAATATCCAGGTCTGAAACCTGATTGAAAAGAATATAGATAATGGATTTTATTTAGAACACTTAAGCTTCTATCATAATCAGCATACTTAGAATGATTAAAGTGAAAATTGGACTTCAGAAAAAGTTATCATTTGTATTTTGTATTTTTGAAACACTATCTTATTTGAAGTGAACGTCAGAAAGGATTCAGTGGACATAGTCAGTCATTGGCAGCAATAGTCTTTCATAGGATTAAATTAATTCCATTTAGTCAGCTGTATTGTAGGGCATGAAAAAATTATCCTGTATTGAATACCTAGTCCAGAGGTGATATTCAGCAGGTTCTGACCGCTTCTGGAGAACCGGTAGTGGAAATTTTGAGTAGTTTGGAGAAACGGCAAATATCACCCCTGATTGGAGATTTTACAGTATCCTTCCCTGCCACGTCCACCAAGCCATGCCCACAGAATTGGTCAAAAATTGAATCCCACCATTGGGTACTGCCTATGATAAGTTTGAATTAATTAGAAAAAAAATCAGTTGTATTTGATCTTGTTCAACAAAGACGCAGCTTTGTGACTCAAGGGTTGTGTATTTGATTTATTTTTTGGCCTAACAAAAATAAAACATTTGAGTCAAATTATCTGTTTTGTAGACATTAAAATATAAAACATCCATCCTAAATGAAGGTATGGTGACACAAATAATTAAATTCTTTCAATTGACCCCTTTTAATCAATTTTAGCCTGACCTTAAATGTTGTTGGTCAGCCCTTTTCTTAAAACTACTGATTATTTGGGGAGATTAACTTGGCAATTACTCTAATGGTCTATTTATATATTGTCCCTTTCTTGTTTTTACTGCTTTACTTTGAAAAAGAAATTGTGAATATGGTATGACATACTCCCATTATTAACAAGAAAAGACACCACAGTGTTTTCTTTACCAGATTTCTTAAGATCTTCCAAATAATACAATCCTAGAAAAATCCTAGAAAAAAGTTGCCAAACAAAATAATTAAGAATGAACTTTTGAAGAAAATTACTTGTTAAAGCTGAACATTCCTCTCATTATTTTTCATATTCCTAAAATTGCATAAAAATATTTTCTTTTTGCATCTCTCTGTTCCCAAAAGTGATACCTCAAAAGTATTTATTAAATAACCTTATAAGGGGATTAATTATATTGTAATGAATCATTTAATGCTGGCAAAGTGATATTTTTCCTTCACAGTTATTTCACGGAGACTATGCAATTCTATATCTTTCACATGTGCTTTATTTATTGAACCATGTTTAATTCAAGATCATCTGCTGCTTTTCATTGATGGGAATTTCGGCTAGTAGCATTTTAAATAAGTGGAAAATGCTCAGTTATCACCCAATGTGAACAGGATCAATAATGGGTTAGTAGTGGCTGATAATTGCAGTCGCTCTTATGTACAAGCGCTTGCATCTTCTTGAGTGACTCTTATCAAACCATTGTCCACCATCATCTGATAATTAGACCAAAAATATAGTGGAAAATTATCCCTTTTTGAATCAAGATTGTAAAAAACATTTGAAGTAACAATTTGAAAGAATCTATTGTTCTACTTGGGCTAAAAAAAGCTTTGGTAGCTGAGTAATAGTATAGGGGTATATATGAGAGAGAGGGAGGGAGGGAGAGAGAGAGAGAAAAAAACATGCAAAATTTGAAAATGCTTTAGAAGTTTACAAATAAATGAAAAATAACAGGGATAACTATTTCTTTAGGACAAGAAAAACAGTCTATGTTTGGCTTTCTTAACATGCTGTGTCAGGATAAGAATGAGAATTTTTCTCACCTAAATTGGTCCTTCAGTTTCATCATTAAGTTATACATTTCTCCTTGGCTCTCCTTGAACCCCATACCTTCCTCAGATATGACCAAGCAAGAGGTTTGACAGCTATTTTTTTTCAGTTTTTAATTTCGATTCCTCATGTGGTACAGGGGGATTGGACCCTAAATGATCCCTTCCAGCCCACTGATTCTGTGATTTACACTGCAGTATGACATTATCCTAGCATGAATTAAAGGCCATTAAACTCAATGAAACTGATGTTCGAATACGATCATAGTATTCACTTTCCATTGCCACAAAAAATATATATTTTTTTCGTTTATGTGAGATTTGGAAAATCTGAATAACATGAAACTTAGTTCAAAAGAAAATTGATACTTGGGTTATTTTTTAAAGTTATATGTATTTTAAATATTTTAACCTACTTTTTCAGGATTGTAGCTTTCCCTAGGAAGAATTGAAGTGAGTTTTGCAAATAATTCTACTACATCCAAATCACAAAAGATTATCATATAGGAATGTGGCTGGAATTAATGGAATTCTGGGAGATACTGTTCCAAAGGACATCACCAGTTTTTTTCCCAGTTGCCACAACACTTGGCAGGAAATCCTTGATTGCTCAACTGTTCATGCAGATCTACTGAAGGTATGTAAATAATAAGAAAAACTTTTATTCTGACATGTCATGACATGTCAATTGCATATGAATCATGGTGAATCATAGTCTAGGGAACTCTTTTAGTCTGGTCTCCAGTGTTCCACTCTCCGTGTGAACAGCAGCGGAGCCATGTTGACATTCTTCTTTGCACACTCAGGAAAGGTTTTACTCCCATTTAAAGAAACAAAAATAGAAGACCATTTCTGACATTGCCAGCCAACACGAGAATTGGGAATAACAGACTGATGTGCACTTTATTGAGGTGTAACATGTGATTATGGCTCTTTATTTATTCAGTTTTAATAATAGAAGCCTCTAGCTGGATAAAATTAAAGAAGAAGAAAACTTTCTATTTCACTTTTGATATTATTTTTCAGGTTTTTAAACTACCTAGGACAGAAACAGAGCAATTTTAGGTGCAATAGCAGCTGATTAGCTGACAACTGAACCAATGGCAATTGGCCTTTCAGCTGCATTTCAGGGTTAATTGTCTTTTCCTATACAGTAGTCTAATGAGATAGTCACTTTCTGGTCATATGCTGTTAAAGCATGTAATGCAAACTAGATCCAAAGTTCTAAACATGGTTTCATTCTTATAAAGATGTAAATGCAACTTTTAAAAATGGAAAATCCCATTGCACTGACATTAAATGAGTTTAAAATTATTAATTATATTAGATGAGAATATTTAGTTTTTTGTTTGGATTGCTTAGGTAGCTTAGCTGGTTGTGCAGAATAATATAAACCTACTGATTTTTGTACTCAAGATGATTCTGAATTTATGATAACATCACCATAAGAGGTATACATATTCATTCAGCTTGCATTTTTACTAGAAGCTGCTGTTTCTGTGACATTTTTAATATAAAGTCCATGTCACACTGCCCAACGGATGCAAAAAGGACACAGCGGACAAGCAAAATGTTCCATTCATTGTTATCCGCTCTCAAAAGGGGCAAAAATTTGCATAACCGGAGCGGATAACACGGACGCGGGGAGGACGCAGGGCGGATGGAAAGCGGATGCGGAACGGAAGCACAGCGGATGGAAGCGGATGGGAGTGGGTGGCACATCCGCAGGGCTTCCGGGGGGCCAGAACGGATACAGCGGATGCAGAACGGACACCGAACGGATGAAGCGGATGCACAGCGGATGCACAGTGGATGCACAGCGGAAGCCTAATGGATGCCTGGCATTAATTGCACATGCAGGGAGGATGCATTGCGTCAGCCCCGCGGATATAACGGAAGCAGCTCGAAAGCAGGTCGCCATTCAGAGGAAAGACCTGCTTCCAGACACATTGACTGCCTTGCCTGCCCTGCCTGCATGTCTGCCTGCCAGCATCCCTGCCAGCCTTGCTGCCAGCCGGTCTGCCTGCCAGCCTTGCTGCCAGCCGGTCTGCCTGCCAGCCTTGCTGCCTGCCTTCCTGCCAGCCTTGGTTCATGTCTAGCTGCCAGCCTTCCTGCCAGCCTTGGTTCATGTCTGTCTGCCAGCCTTGGTGCCAGCCTTGGTGCCAGCCTTGGTTCATGTCTGCCTGCCAGCCTTCCTGCCAGCCTTGGTTCATGTCTGCCTGCCAGCCTTCCTGCCAGCCTTGGTGCCAGTCTCCCTGCCAGCCTTCCTGTCTGCCTTGGTTCATGTCTGCCTGCCAGCCTTGGTACCTGCCTGCCAGCCAGCCTGCCTGCCAGCCTTGGTGCCAGCCTCCCTGCCAGCCTTCCTGCCAGCCTCCCTGCCAGCCTTTCTGCCAGCCTTGGTTCCTGCCAGCCTCCCTGCCAGCCAGCAACCCCAGAACCATGCGGAATCACAGCAAGCCTCAGCCATCTGCTGCCAGCCCTGGCAAGAGGGACAGGGCTACCATCCCGTCCCCTGGCCTTCACTCTGGTTCTGCTGGCTTCTGCAGCACAGGCTCGCTCTTCTGGGGCTGGGGCTTCTGCTGCTTCTGCTTCTGGAGGAGCTGATGACAAGCACTCCAGCACCAGCCACCTCCACAGCACCTGGACCCTTCACCCCTGAGACTGAGCGACCCAGAGGAGTGCCAGAGACTCATTTTTGTTTAATAGCTTCTTGTTAATAAAGTCTATTTTTGATTCATACACTTGCTTCGTTTCTTTTTTTTCATAAAGTCTTGCTGGAAACTGTTAGAAATGGTTTAAGCCTTTGCATGCTTGTGGGATGGGTAAGGATAGCTTTGGGATGGGTTAGGATACCTGTGGTATGGGTAATAGCTGTGGGATGGGTTAGGATAGCTGTGGGATAGATAAACCTCCAGTGCAAGCATAGTGAAACTGTATGGTCCATCCTCCCAGGTGCCACACCTACAGCCCTTTATTATCAAAAATAATGTAATAATTATCCACACATGTCAACATAAACACAACTCTTTATTAAATGCCCTGTTCATTGTAGGCCAACCAAACATACATGGCCCAATCTCATCTGTGTGATGAGACAGGCTGAAGGAAACATCTATTAAGCATCTACCATCCTGTCTTGCCACTCCACTGCTCCAGCTAGGGAGTTGCACAATTGTCTCAGGAGGTTGCGCTGCTTCTTCGCTTCATGTGAGGCTCTGTTGGGGCCTTGCACATCCTCAGTGTTGATCAGGTTTCACCCTTGCCTCCATTCCCTAGACTCCATGACCCCATTGGCTTGTTGGAGGTCCACGAGCCTGTTCTGCAAGACTGGGTAGCGGGTGCGCATGAGATTGTGCAGGATGCAGCAAGCTTCCATGATCCTCCTCACGGTCTCTGGGCAATGCTGCATGGTGGTGAGAAGTACCTGGAACCTGTTGGCCAGGATGCCAAAGGCGTTCTCCACCACCCGCCTTGCCCTGGACAGCCTGTAGTTGAAGATCCTCTCTTCACGGGTGAGGAGTCTGGAAGTGAGGTAGATTGTGAGGGAGAAGGCGTCATCCCCCACGATGAAGTAGGGCACATCTTGTGTGTCGTTGGGCAGGGGTTCTGGATCTGGGAAGCCCACCATGAGGTTGCGTTCCAGCCCCTCCTTGAGGTGACTGGTGTTGTATACCTGGGCATCCGAAGATGAGCCGTTGCCTGAAGCATCGATGTACATGAACTTGTAGTCAGCATTGACCATGGCAAAGAGGATGATGCTGAAGAAGCCCTTGTAGTTGTGATAAGTGGACCCCGACTTGGCTGGAGATTTGCAGGCCACGTGCTTGCCATCAATGGCTCCAACGGTGTGGAGGAAGTTCCACTTCTGATATCACTGCTCTGCAACTTTCTTCCATCCTTCTTCAGTGGAGGGGTACTGGAGGAGCTCCTCCTTGTATTCTTCGATGATGGCCTGCAGATACCGCAATGGCCTGCACCACGTCTCTGACCACAATGCTGATGGTGTTGGATGGCACCCTCCACCCGTTCTGCATGCTCCTGTAGGAGGTCCCTGAGGCCAGGTGGCGCAGAGTGAGTGCCACCTTGAGCCCAGGTTCCAGGCTGGGCTGGAAGCTGGTGTTTGCCTTGGTCAACCTGGGTGTCAGGCGCTGCGCAACTTCGTCAAACATGGCTGGAGGCATCCTCATGAAGTTCTGGAACGCCCGAGTGTCTTCGCTCCTGAGCTCCACCATCAGCTTGTTGTACAGTCCGTCCTCTGCTCTTCTGGTGAACCATCTTCGGACCCAGACTCTTTTTGGGTGGCTCCTTTTCTTCTTGCAGTAGTGTTCACAGAGCCTGCAGATGGCTTCGCACTGTTGCAGAACAATGGTGGCTGCCGAAAGGACTTTGTTACAATCCACAGTGGACATGACTGGATGCTGTGGAAGAGGAAGAGTCAGATGAAGGCTGCAGAGGTCTGCACTGCTGGGCTGCTGTTCTGAAAGTGCGATGCAGGCGAGTTGCTCCCCCTTTTTATAGGCAGTATAGGTTTTCCGCTAGGCATCCTCTAGGCATCCTGTAGACATCCTTAATATCCGAGATAGGTCCCCTCTGCGAACGTTTTTTCCGTTTTAAACACTTTGTTTCTGTGCTGCATCTGCTACGCATCCGTTCTGCATCCGTTCTGCGTCCGTTCTGCTTCCTCCCTGCGTCCGTTTACCGCTGGAACGGATGGAGTTGCGCGGATGCGCAGCGGACACCTAGCGGATATAGCGGATGCGTAACGGATGCGTAGCGGATGCGTAGCGGATGCAGAACGGACGAACTGGATACATTTTCCGCACAAAAGTTTTAGGCAACCCAAAACTTTTGGAGCGGATGAAACGTCCATAAATGGATGCTGGATGGATAGAGAGGAAGCAAAACGGAGGCAGTGAGTACAGAACGGATACATCGCGTTAACCAACGGATGGCAAGGTTTTTTTGTCTGTTTTACATCCTCTTTGCATCCATTGGTTCAGTGTGACATGGGCTTAAGGAAGCAATGTACTTTATTGTTTGCATATTTTATTTAAAATTCAAAATACAAGTTTTCATACCACTCTGAATTTGAAAGATGAAGAAGTAGTTTCATACCTAAAATTAAAAAATAGCTAGAGGAAGTGATTGGAGGTAATGAGCAAAGAATATTAAGTTTGCTAAAACTACATTTCCTTGATACTGCAATTTGGACCTGCTTTCTGAAATATAGCATTTTAAATATTTATCTTAAATAATGAAAATATACTGCTCTTTATTAAAAAAAAGAAAAAATTGTTTCTTTTTCCATATGTTAGCTATTACATTTAATATGCAGCTTTATCCACTGAATAATGAACAAATCAGTTTTATCTGCAATCAGAAATAATTTATCCCTGTGGTACAGATCTCCACTACAGTTTCCTTGTTATTTATTCTACAGAAAAAAAATGGTTAATTTCTGCTTTGCCATGAGTTCATGAAATATAAATGAAAGTCCTTGCTTTGGTCCACAAGATAGGAAAAATCTGAGGGAGCCTTGATAAATTTCAGGAAAGCAGTTTTTACAACAATCTCATGGAACTTGTACAGTAGTCCTTGAGTTACAACAGTTCATTTAGTGATGATTTGAAGTTACAATAGTACTGAAAAAAAAGGACAGCTTGCCAGACAGGTATGAAAGATTAAGATCTTTTCTTACTCATTGGCAAAATGTTCATGAACAACAGATTCATAGAGTTCCCAATTGACTGTCCCAGGGTGACTTTTTAAAATTAAGGGTGTTTAAAGGACTTGGCGGCAAAATGGGCCATTCCATCAATAGAAACCAATGTCCTATTACTGGACAACTATGAAAACTTCCTTGGGAGACTAAGGCCATTTCATTGATCCCATTCAGAGGATCACAGCCAATCAGGTAACTTGTAAACTCAAATAGGGCAATGAAGGAGTGCAGTTATTCATCACAGATTTTAAATTGTTGGTTGGAGACATTGGATGGAATGAGGTGGCCCTTACTGACCAATTTAGAGAAGGGTTGAGTGATGACTTTCAAGATAAGCTGACATGTCAAGGAATCTCAGCCACTTTGAATGAACTATGTCAGCACCCATTGTAATTGACTCCCTACTGGAAGAATTGAAGCAGACTTGGGGTGTCAGAGGCAGAGGTGGCTATGGGTTGACACACATAGGTTTCTGTCCTCTTGCTGCCATGTCCCCAGATCCAGAAGAAGGGAAGCTGATGCAGATTGGAGCTGTCAGGAGATTAGTTGCTTCAGAAAAGAGGCAGAAGCAGCTCTTTGTCTTTCAATCCCTCCAGAATCACGCTGATCTCTCCTGGCAGTTTGTGCACCATACTGATGCTTCAGATGCCATTGTCAGAGCATGTTACAAAAGTAGGAATGACAGACCTCCTACTGTGTTCCTTTTTCTTTTGCATGTTGTCACCCACAAAAAGAAAAAAAATATATAATATATTTTAACAAGAAGTTGCCAGCAATCATGGCAGTTTTTTAGGAATAAAGGCATTGCTTGGAAATTGTAGAATTTCTTTTACAAATTTGTGAAGACTACAAGTACTTGGAACTAATGCGAAGTACATAGTCTTTTAACCAGGCAAATCAGATGGAGTCAATTTTTCTTCAGTTTCTATATAACCTATGTACCTAGTCCTTGAAATCTGCTATAAGAGATACTTCCATGTGAACCAGTATAGGTCATTATTCAGAAGCCTCCTCCCTGTTTTGCAATTTTGCAGTCTCAGAGGTTTAGGTAGCACCTCTCGAATTATAAACCAGAAAGGTTGGGATGACAAGATGAAGATCTATTTGCAAGAATCAAGAAATAACAGGTATGGAGATGATGTGATTCTGCCATAATGGTCATTTTAGTGTCCCCTTTCCTTTTTGGGAGGATATATTGCAGCTTTGCCATACAATGAAACAGTGAGTTTTTAAAATGCTCTGTCTCAGAGCTCTCAGAAAATACTGGTGTTTGAAGATGACCATGGTCATAAAGGTATATGTTACATTTAGCCATGTTTACTATCATAATAAATTATTTATGCAGAAACCAGCTGGACTGTTGCCTTCAAGATAGATCAGACTAGATTTCCAATGACATCTAGGTCAATACTACTATTGTTGTAAAGTTATAGTAATAGAATCTTGGAAATTTGAATGTGCTTCCTCCTCCATTTATCTTTGTGAAATCTAGGGAAAGTCTTGTCTGAAGTGTTTACTCAGATTACATTACTACCCCACATAATTCAGTCCTCTTTTATCTGATTATAGTCTTGGTAGTGGCTCTTCTTCTTATCCCTCAAGAATCAAGACCATTTCCTCTGCCCTCCACATATGAACAGTTTGTTTAGAAGAGAGTCCAAATGGCCCTGATAGTCTTCCATCTTGATGGGCCAGCAACTCTGAAAAAGACCCCTATAATTTTCTATGAAGTCTGCATTCCAGAAGTTGTTGTCCAGTTTTCTCTGTGCTGACTCAGTTTTCAGTGGTCTTAAGGAACCTGGATTTGAAACTCTGCATCTAAATTTAAAACCACTGCCATATGATAAACTTTCACCAACTTGTAAACTTTTGTCCCCTTGTTCACCTTTCCCACCTTTCCTACATTATCATTGTAATGTCATTCTAAACAATCTCAGTAATCTCATGGAGAAAATGTTCACAAACATTTTGGGACTCAAATGCTATCTTGGTGTATTCAGGTAGGGATTTATCCAAATAGTATGCTACAGTTATGCAGTCTGCCATTGGCACTTAGAGGTGCCCTTTGTTACTTTTGGATGTTTTATTGCAGTGTAAAAGTATGGATAATGAAGCCATGAATAATGAGAATCTATACAATATAACAAGAAGTTACATTTCCAGAAGCTATGGTCATTCTTTTATTCCATTGGCATTTTCTTTTTCTTCTTCCCATAGTGGTGGTTTCTATAATTAATCTGTATTTTCTTTCTCCTTGCTTGATAACAATGGAGTGTTAGCTTGGTCACAAGGCTTCAGGAACAGCTGACCATTTTCTTCTTCAGAGACACTTGCCTAACTGTTAATGATTATGGTCATTGCATAATCATTGCAGTAAGCTCTTTCACAATCTGGATGGAGGGGACTTTCAGTCATACAACTGCATGCTATAGCTATCTATGAATTGTTTCTACAGCTGGATCACACAATAGGAAAGGCAGGATAAGCGATATAAGGCAAATAGGGCAGTTCCCTCCATCACTAGTTGAATCAGTTTGTGGAAGAATGCCAGCTGCAATGAGGAAGCCAAGTAGATCCTTGTGATCAGGTTGACCCAGCAAATGTGCTGTGGCTGAGCCAGAAGAAGAGAAATACAGGCAACCAAACTCTAATATAGAGGTTTCCAAACTTGGCAACTTTAAGACTTGTGGAATTCAACTCCCAGAATTCTAGCAAATATACTTTCTGCATGCTGAAAACACTAACTTTATTCATTTGAAAAAAAATCACCCCAGGGATATGCAATATATAGTATGTGTGCATGTATATGTGAGTGTGTGTGTGTGTGTACACATACACAGAGTCACACACATACTGAGGTTTGCAGATGAAGGGCACTGCAGATAATGGGAACCCAGTAATGATGACCTCCTGTAACACACAACAGCACAAAACTGTTGTAAGCAAAGCAATTACTTTCATGTTTTCAACATTAAGCACCATTCTCTGAATTGCAGAACTCACCTACGTTTAGATATAATGTATCTACAGTAAAATATATTTCTTGGCTTCTGAAAGAAATGCAAAGATTTTAGATTTAAAAGGAAAAAAGCTCACTGTTCTTGACTGCACAATTTGTATGTGTTGTTTAAGGTCAGCAGTTGTTTAAAAAAAAATCTCAAAAATTACACAAAGAACAGGACAAAAAATTACTTCAATATCTGACAAAAGAAAGGCCATCAGAGCCAAGAATAGCACTTTTTGCCTTTTTTATTTTAAGTACCTATATTTGACATGGGTATAATATTGATTCACACATTGGTGGCGTCGCTAACTTTGTGTTCGTAGTTTGCCCCCAACTGCATGTCAATTCATCAAAATCAATTTGCTTTTGCTTTTTGAAACACAGAGATGGGTCAACTGACAAGCGACAGGGGTCCTATTCATGACAAAACAATTGTTGCATTGCAAGTATGGTTTTGCAGGAATTTTAACTAGAAAATGAATCCTAAGAACATATTTTTCTTGTATCATTTACTATCTCATATATAATTTATCAAAACTTGTGATACTCATGAAGGTCTTCATTTTGCTTTAAAATAGATAGGTTAGTTAGTTAGTTATAAGTTAGTTATATCAAAGAGATATAACTCTTTGAGACAGGACCAGGTTGTTTTTTTAAAAAAAAAATCCTTTGAGAACACTATACAAAATACTCATTGCCAACATGGTAAATATCCAATCAATATGTTCTATATTCAGAAATATATTTTCATGCATGAAATATTTCCATAATATATAATATCAATTGTAAGGGATTCACGTGAAGAAAATACTGTTTCTTAATGTTTTTGCTGTTTGATGCCTAAAGGACATTAGGCAGTCATATGCCAGTTGTGATTTATCAGAACAGATCAAATATTTTAAACCAAGTTACTTACTTGACAAACTGCCTGCATACCCATCAGGGTCTCCCACTTTAAAATCACATGCAAACAATTAGCATGATGACAATAAGTCTTGTCAGCAAAAACATGACAATAACAATATTATCAGCAGCTCCAAGTTCTAGATTGCATCACCAATAGGCCTGTATCAAGCCCTTCATCAAGAGTTTCTTGAGAGAAAATACATGGAAATGTATTATTATTACTTTTACTATAGCCTAGAGCAGGGCCAGAGGTAGTATTCAGCAGGTTCTGACCAGTTCTGGAGAACTGGTAGTGGAAATTTTGAGTAGTTTGGAGAACCGGTAAATACCGCCTCTGACTGGAGATTTTACAGTATCTTTCCCCTGCCATGCCCACCAAACCACGCCCATAGAATCGGTAGTAAAAAAATTTGAATCCCACCACTGGGGAAGGGTGTCAAACTGGATTTTTTCAAGGGCTGGATCTGCATTGTAGTTCTCTGCAGGCTGGCCGGGGAGAGGGAGACAGGACAGATACCTCCTGCATCACTCTGCCAGTCAAAACAGGGTGTAGGGCCACTGCATGCAGCTCCTGTACCCCATTTTCAGCCTTGATGTCCACCTGGAGCACTCTGCCAGCCAAAATGGGGTGTGGTGGGCTGTACACAACCCCCCCCCCCACATCCCATTTTGGCTGCCAGAGACACCGCAGGCCATTCCTATGCTATATCCAGGCCAGCCTTGTGGGTCAGATTTAAAATACATACTCACCCGATGAGCCAGATCCAGCCCATGGGCTTTGAGTTTGACACCCCTGGCCTAGGGTAAAGTTCAGTTGTACTTGGTGCAATGCTGTTTTTGGCAATGCAGCCTGTCACCATTGTCATCCCCACTCCCTTCCTATTGGGAGGGAAAAATTTCAAACTTAAATTTGTCTCAATCCAGAAAAGAACAAAATAGCCATTGACACTTAAGGCCAGGAGAAATAGTAATTTGAACCTTAAACACTGTTAAAAAGAAATATAAGCAATCAAAGCCAGTTCTTCTCCCTGAGATAGCTGGTGAAGGGTGAGGGCTTTCCCCCCCCATTCTTCTCTTACCCACAGTCTGCTGTTTCAGCTGGCAGAGCTGGTTCTTTGGTGGCCCTGCCCACTGGATTTCAAAAGGGGTGTTTAGGAATGACTCAGCATGACTTTCAGATGGTTGTGGACCCACCTAGGAGATGCATCTTAAAAGACTGCAGCTTCTTGGACAAGTAGCCAGAAAGTCAATGGTCTTTTTTACCTCTCTTCCAACCAGCAGTACTGTGATGACCCAGGGCATGGCACAAAGGCAACACAATCAGATAAGCAAGAAGAGTCCCTTTATTATCTCCAACTTTGCCCCCAATGTCCAGGTTACCTTTGGGCTGGAGAAAAGCTCTCCCAGGAACAACCTTTGACTATAGAAAATTCAGTCCAAAACAAGGTACACACAAACTGTAACTTAAAATCCAAACAGACATGAAACTCAGTCAACTGAACATTTAAAAATGTATCACAAATACCATTGACTGGTCTGATGGATGATACAGGTTGTTGCCAGCATCCTAGGTATCAACCAAGTATATTCTTAAAATGTATGTTGTTCCAAGTGGCTCAGTCTTTTGCAGCTCTGCTGGCGCTACAGCAGGAGGCTGCAGCTTCTTGATGTATTTTGCAAAATTCTTGGACATGGTACCAAGTGCTCCGATGATAATGGGTATCACTATTATATGTTTCATCCATAATCACGTAGTTTCGATGGCCAGGTTGACCATTTCATGATTTTTTTTCAATTCTTTTTCTTCAACTCTGGCATCTCTAATGACAACAACAACAACAATAATGACAATAATGACAATAATGACAATAATGATAATAATAATAATAATAATAATAATAATAATAATAATAATAATATAGTTATTGCCTCTTTTATTCATTAAACATGAAACTCAGTCAACTGAACATTTAAAAATGTATCACAAATATCCTTGAAATCATCGCAGCCAGATGTTCAGACTGGGTTTGGCATTTTTGTCTACCTATCTAGTCCTTTTCAAGGACCTGGGATAGGCAAATCTGGATGTTTGACAGTGTTACAGATATCATTGGAGGAAATACCATCAAGGCAATCAACACCTGGACAATACCAGTCATTAGATACACAGTTGGAATAGGGAACTGGACTGAAACAGAATTAAAAGCAATGGATAGAAAGACCAGAAAAATAATGACAATGAACCATGCCCTTCATCATTGCAGAGACATTGACAGACTCTACCTACCAAGGCAAATAGGTGGGGATGGAATGTTGCAAGTACATCAGATAGTTGAAGAAGAAAAAAGAGCTTTGGAAGAATATCTGAAGGAAAATGAAGAAGATGCACTAAAGTTAGTATGCCAGGAAGATTTGCTGACTACTGGGGAGACCAAACTGGCCTACAAAAATAGAATGGAGGTATGGGAAGACAAAGCATTACATGGCCAGTACATTAAAAAAAATAGCAGGGAAAGCAGATAATAACAAGATCTGGTAATGGCTAAGAGCAGGAAAGTTGAAGAAAGAGATTGAGGGACTAATTCTGGCTGCATAAGACCTTAAGGACAAATGTTTACAAAGTCAGACTTGTGAAGACAGCAACAGACAGTAAATGCCACCTATACAAAGAAGCTGAAGAAAAGTGGACAACCTGGTAAGCTGCTGCAAGAAGATTGCATGAACTGACTGCAAGCAGCAACATGACAAAGTAGCAACAAAAGTGCATTGGAAGATCTGCAAGAAATATCATTTGCCTGTAAGCAAGAACTGGTAGGACCATAACATAGAAAAAATATAGAAAATGAAGAAGTTAAATTGCTCTGGAACTTCAGAATTCAGACAGACAAGGCACCTGCCACATAACACCCCAGAATTAATAGTTGTTGATAAGAAAGACAAAAAAGTCTGGATCGTGGATGTAGTAGTGCCTGGAGACAGCAGAACAGAAAGAACTGGAGAAGACAACAAAATACAAAGACCTACAAATAGAAATAGAACGAGTATGGCAATGACAAGCAAGGGTAGTACCAATAGTAATAGGTGCCTTGGATACAGTCCCAAAACAACTGGAGCACCACTTGAACCCATAGGCATTGACAAATTTGCCATCAGTCTATTGCAGAAGGCAGCTTTACTTGGAACTGCGTCCATCCTGCAATGATGATGATTTTATATAATATCTTTATTATTGTTGTTTTTTTTCCTGTTAACTATTTTGTTATTATAGTATTTAGATGGGCTAACAATTTGTAAGCAGCTTCGGTAATTTAATAGTTTAAATTCTTTTGGCTAGTTTTGCATGGGGGGAAACTAATATTGTTATGTTAATCATCATTCAGCTATATGTTCGTCATTTTTTTCTAAGACATTTTCCTTTTAATGTTTTGTTTGCTGCATTTTTTTCTTTTTATATATATAGTTTGGTGCTTTGTATTTTAACCTTCTTTGAATAAACTAAATATCATGTAGAAAAAAAGAATTAATTTGGGAACAAAATACTTGTGTGCATAGGGAAAGATTTCCTGTAACAGGACACATTGTTCGATTTTAGTCTCCAAAATAAGGAGTTAAATCTGCATTAGAGAAGAAGTCTCATCAGACTAATGAGGCTTAAATCTCGATACAAGAGGTTGCTAATAGAATTGCAGTCCAAAAGGGGAGAGTTACCAGTGGGACAGGCAGGGAGGCTAGTTCCAACTCTTTTTACATAATTTCTTTCCACAGTCTGTTGAGTTGAAAAAAAAAAAAAAAAGCTAACTTTCAAAATTTCAGCCATTTCATTTTGTTTCCACTCTACTAACCGTCATTTTCTTTATATACCCCACAATTAGTCACCATTCTGTGGCTATTGATACATTGAATTAATATTGATTAGTTTGTTTTTTCTCCCCGTTTATTATTTTACTATTTAGATGTTCAGTTTTTTTTCATTTTATATTTGGGCTTGAGTCTAAGCTTGAGGATATTTTTTCAGTTATTTAGATGGAAGAATGAGGGGTCCTTGGTGCTTTTTGAGAGTGGTTGTTTTCTTGCAAAAGTTCCATTAACCAAACTAGGTAACATTATCATCAGTGGTAGTAAGGAGTGGGATTTGTTCTCAATTTATTTTTTAGTGACTCACCCTCTCAGTGTTGAAGTGAAGACTGTTTGGTTGGGCTGTTTACTGTTAGCTTTTTGGCAGTTCATTGATTGGAGCATTGTTTACTTCTTGATTGTTGATCTGATGTTAATCTTGGTGTAAATCTCTGCTCATCTGAGTGTTGATTACTAGGTGTTTTAGTCTTTTTATTCCCCTTTTGGCTTGTCTCTTTGACATGGTTGTAGATATTGTTTATGTCTATGTGCCTATTGATGACTGACTTGTCAGAGTGCCAGGCTTCCAGGAATTCTCTAGTATTTTTGGAGTTGGCTTTTCATAGGTTGGTCAAAGTTTCTCATTTGCAACTATGGTTAAGTCTGTTCCTGTGTTATGAAGTTAAAGAGCTTTCATCATGTCTTCTGATTGCTAATTGGTGTTCATAAATGGAGGAATTTTGCTTCAGGAGCAGCCTACTCAAACATAATATTAGCTTCAGAAGGAATGATAGGTTTGCTTCTGTTCAAGCTACATATAATAGTACTTTGTTCTTATCACTGACCATCTAGACCAGGGGTGTCAAACTCACAGTCCTTAGGCAGATGAGTCATATGCTGGCCATGCCCATCCCAGTTTAACAAAGGGGGAAAAAGTCAGGATATATCACGTGATGATGACAACATAATGTTGCTAGTTTGACACCTGTGATCTAGACACATTGGACCTATTCAGTGCCATGCTAAAAATTAAAAAAAAAGTCAGTAATGTCAAAACAGAGAAATATAAAACCAGGTTAAGGCACCAGGCTATAAACCATAAGACTGAGTTTTAGTTTCATCTTAGACAAGAATGTTGAATGACTTTGGGTCAGTTTCTCTCTCTGGACCCATGACATCAGGCTCTGGTGACAATTGGCTTATTCCTGTTCAACCAATGGATTAACATTTGAACCAAAAAGAAGAAAGAAAGAAAGAAAGAAAAAAAGAAAGAAAGAAGGAAGGATAGAAAGAAAGAAAGAAAGAAGGAAGGAAAGAAAGAAAAAAAGAAAGAAAGAAAGAAAGAAAGAAAGAAAGAAAGAAAGAAAGAAAGAAAGAAAGCAGATCCTGCACATATGGAAAACACTAGGAAGAACAAACAGAGAAACAGAGAAAGCACACAAAGGAAAACACTGCACCAGGGAAGAATTTGTGTGCATGGAAAAAAGAAGCAGAATGCATAAAGTGGGAATGAGAGGAGAAAGCCTATGAAGAACACAAGATTTGTTATCATCAGTACATTGAACAGTGGAAGTAGATGATATGGATGAAACTACATCATTTTTGTCCATTTGAAGTTTAATTATTATAAACTATAAAGTGGTGACCCTAATTTATTTGAACCAGATTTTAAAAAATTCATTTTACAAATGTATCTCTGAATACAGAGATTAGAGCAGAGAATGCTGCTTCTACAAGGATGAAGGCAATGCATATGGATACATCCATTAAAGACAGAAACAATTTATTTTCTAGGACAATTGTATATTTAAATTTATGAACTTTTTCCATCTACAAGTAGTACTTGCTTGCTGATAGTAATTAGGACTGAAATTTCCATTGCTAAATGATGTGGTCATAAAGTGCAATATCACATGACTTGTGATTTATCATGAGATCACAACTTCTGACCTCCTACCACCTCTTCTCCATTGATTTTGCTTATAGGAAGCTGGCAGGAAAGGTCAGAAACCCCAATCAAGTGGCATGGAGATGTGGCAACGGTTGCAAATCTGACCAGTTCTGGATTATGATCATGTGACTCCAGGAGTTCTGCAATGGTTGTAACTTTAAGACTAGTCATGAGTACCACTCAGCACCATCTGTAGGAGGAGTGGCTAGACCAGGATTCGATTCAAATGAGGAATCAGCCCAGAGCCTCTAAATCAGGGGCATCAAACTCACAATAACATATTGTCATGTGACATATTGCAACTTTCCACCTCTTTTTCCCTGGGGGTGTGTGTTGTTAATGCATGATGCATCTGGCCCATGGGCCACAGGTTTGTCATCCCTGCCCTATATAGATAATCACAAATTGACTAAATCCAATTTTTCTTGAATTCTATTGACTCCTATGCCAATATACTGCTAGCCATTAGTTGATTACATTCAGTTGGTCCTGATCTTTTGCTTCTGACACATTGTAACTTCAAATGGTCACTGAATGAGTGTTCATTAAGTTTATTGCAAGGACTACATTTAAAAATATTTTAAAATATTTTAAAATTTAATAAAAATAAATAAACAAGAACTACCTATAGCAATACTATTGATTAATCATCCAAGAGTTATTTAACCTGTAATGAAAAGGTAGGGAGATGAGGAAGACTCCAATCTTTGTGACAGTGCCATTTACAAACAGTATAGATAGTCTATGTTGTGAATTTCTTTGCTTTGTATTGCTAAATTTATCAGGAACTACTACTTTACAAGCAAAAATATTCTTCATTCAGGTGGGTGATCTTGAGCTGGAGGCCAAGTCCCAAGCCTCAAGTGTTATTTATTATTATGTTTTTAACCTCACCATGGTGTTACCAATGTTTTTTAGTCTGCATAGGAGTGAATGTCTATTATTCACATATATGATACAAATAAAAGGCATGTTTTGGAGAAAAAAAATATGCATTTTAGGTGGAAAGTAGATCTATCTGCAGTACTCTGTTGGTGACTTGAGAAAACAGTCCCTGGAAATACTTTGTTAAAAGCTTCATCTTGGCTTCTTGTTTGTGTAAGTTATAATTATATATATAAAATTATAATTTATAATTTATATATAAATTATAATTTATATATAAAATTATAATTTATATATAAATTTATAATTTTATATAATTTCTCCAAAGAGAGGTAAATAACAATGCAATACCTGCATTAAAATATATATTGAAAAAAAAAATCAGTCTGGACTTGAATCTGGCATGCAATATCATGCTTTTGCTATTATTTTAAGATTCATCTTTAATAACTATATGGCAAATGGGTGTTCTTGAATTCATGGAAACTGAATAAGAGGTTCAAATTTCTTCATAAGAAGAGTGGGGTTTTTTATATGAATGATGGAACAAGCACAACGGACTGAATCGGTCTTTTCTTATTTAGGTCTATAACCATAGATGCATTTTGAGAAGCCACTGTCTCTAAATCTCAGTCTCAGTCTATTGTATTGTCACAGAAATATTGTTTAACTTTTCCAAAGTGTTGTATAGGTTCCAGAAATAATGGATAGGAACATTCTGATTGTTATATAAATCATAATAAAAATATTTAATGGATCAATTTTAAGAAGAATGTACTTCTGAATTTTCATTCTCCCATTGCTTTTAATGGTGCATTTTCTGTAGAAGTGGAAATATTATTGTCTCTTTTCATTACTTACTTTCAGATTATATAAATATATATATATATATATATATATATATATATATATAT
>BLBF01000017.1:24144713-24157380 GCA_015471245.1 Laticauda colubrina
GAAAGGAAAGGAAAGGAAAGGAAAGGAAAGGAAAGGAAAGGAAAGGAGATTATAATGAGAATGAATGAGGGTCTGAGGGATGTCCTGCCTTAGTACTTGGCCACCAGAGGTATCCTCGACACGAGTGATTTTGAGATAGCCACACCTACCCCTGCCACACCCATCCCAGCCCCCCCCAAGGTCAAACAACCTTGATGTGGTCCTCAATGAAATTGAATTTGACACCCCTGGATTAGACAGTCACTTGTCTAAAATATATAGGGTTTCCTGCTTGAGCAGGGGGTTGGACTAGAAGACCTCAAAGGTCCCTTCCAACTCTTTTCTGATTGATTTGTACAGGGTCTCCTGCTTGAGCAGGGGGTTGGACTAGATGACTTACTAGATCCCTTCCAATTATGTTATTCTAAGAAATTAGTGATTTGTGGGAATTATTTCCAATCTAGCGCTTATCAGAAATGATCGACAGCAGTTCCCAAGATCCTCAGTCATGGGACAATTGTCATCTAGGATCCACCTGGCAGGAATTGAGTTAGGGAAGACTGCTCTACAAAATAGGGAATTGTCTGTTTCTTTCTGAATCACACTATACTTGACCAAAAAAAAAAAAAAAGGCCAAGACATAGGCTACTGTTTTTGTAAAAGGAAGTAGAGTCCATGTAGTCCAGGCAGAGGTGGTATTCAACAGGTTCTGACCAGTTCTGGAGAACTGGTAGCGGAAATTTTGAGTAGTTCGGAGAACCAGCAAATACCACCTCTAACTGGCCTCGTTCCCATCTTTTCTCTGCTTCTTGAGTCCCAGCTGATTGGCTGGGTCTTCTTTGGTTGCCTTGCACAGGAGAACAGAGCAGGAAAGCAGGTTAATGGGATGGTGAGGGAATGAGGATTTTGTAAAAAAATTATTTATTTATTTATTTAATTTATATTGCTGCCTATTCGCCCATGGTGACTCAAGGCGGCTTACGCAATGTAAAACCATATTTAAAACAAAAAATAAAAATAATAAAAACTAACCAAAAGAATCAAATAAATTAGTAAAGTACAATAGAACAAAATTTGGGAAAACAAAAAACAAAACAAAAAATCAAAACCAACTCCCACCCCCCTGCCCCGACAACAGCAGATCACACTCGCCATTTGATGGGCTCCATCCCACTCTGTGTTCCACAGGCCCGCTGGCAAAACCAGGTCTTCAGTGCCTTTTGGAAGAATATTAGTGAGAGGCCATTCTAATCTCTGGGGGAATGATGTTCCAGAGAGAGACGAAGCCACCACAGAGAAGGTCCTTCTTCTGGGTCCTACCAGGTCTATCTCCCTCTGTGGGACCCACAACATTCCCTGCCTCCTCGCTCTTATCATAATGGGTCGGGTGGATGTGACTGGTAAGAGATGTTTCCTCAGATAACTCAGACCCAAGCCATGAAGGGCTTTAAAGGTGACAACCAGCAGCTTGATTTTGCAGTAAGCTTCCCTTGCCATGCCCACCAAGCCACGCTCACCAAGCCACACCCACAGAACTGGTAGTAAAAAATTTTGAATCCCACTACTGAGTCCAGGGCACGATCACATAAATAACAGCATCGTGTTCACATGTGTAGGGATTTCAAGGGCTTCATGGGAATGCTGTATGTGCCATGGCTTAACAGATGCTTAAGGCTGGGGGCTCAATTTAAATATTCAATCAGGTGCATGGAATGTCAGACAAATATCTGAAAAAGAAAAAAGAAAATGAAACAAGCAGTCTGTTTGAGACTACCCAGATCTGCTCACTTACTGATATTTTCTGAGCTTTCTATCAAATGTAATGCATGCTTTGGATACTTAGGGTTAAGACCCTCACTTCATCTCTGTTAAATGTTTCTTAAGCATATGGCAGTGTTCAAAGAGAAAAAACTTAAAAGAGACTAGCAGCAGCTGTTCAGTGATTTTTTATTTCAAGAATCTGGGGTAGGTTTTTAATTTCTGCTTAGTGCTGATATATTGAATGTTCTTAAATTATTGGGAGGAAATCCAATGTGTACATGATGAAAATATTCTGCTTTCTCCTTTCATAAGCCCATGATCGACTGACTGAAGAGTTTAGCTGCCTTATCTACGAGCCTCTTAAGTCAGGATATGTTCACTTCAGCCAGCTGTATCCTGCATACAATAGGATGTAGGTGGCATCAGTCCAAATGTTGTCCCTGCATTTATAAGGCATGAGAAATTTTGCTAGGATTTTTTTGTTTCTTTCTTTTGCTAAACGACACAAGAATGTTTGGAGATAATTATTTTAAAAACTTGTACATTAGATGTTTCTCATGTAGATTCATTCTACTGTACAAAGAGAAGATCTTATGAATGAGACCTGGAAATGTGGTAAAACTTACAGGAAAATCTTATGAAAAATAGAACTTCCTATATTTTGTATTGATTAAATTTATCATTATTAACATATTAAATAATCAGCCATTGACTATTTAGAGAAAATATTTTTTCTTTACATTATTATAATGTAGTATTTTCTGTGTTAAATGTTAGTCCAGCAATAATGGAATAATACTTTTTTTTATTACAAAAATATCACCATTTCTCTGAACACGGCAAGTTGTGGTAGAAGGGAAAATAATAATAAGCAATTTGGATTTGGGGCATTGTTCTTTTTAAAATCCAATTTCCATATATTAATACTATTCAGGAAGTTCTAAGAAATATTTTATATGATTTGCCAAAAATAGTTGTAGCTTCAAGGATGTAATCTCCACTTTCTAAAAGTGGGAAATGGAATCATATTAGATATAAATGCAATGCAAAAAAAGTTAATGCAACATTGTGTGAGAAAAATTAAATGTACAATAGTCAAATATATTCAAACTCGTGGTTCCCACAGCAACTGTATCTGAAGCTTTCTTTGAACTAAGGTTCATGTATTTTAAGTGTTATGCCTGAGAAAGTACCATTCCTAATCCTCAATCAGAGAAAACAAAGTTTGGAAAGAAATAAAGACACTGATCTCTAAAATCAAGTAAAAATATTTTTCAGGTTTTTCATTCTGAACATGTTTCTTTAAGCAAATGATTGATTTTTATCAAATGTAATCAACATAGACTTGGACTGTCTAACACTATAATCTGCCAATTAATTGAAGGTTCCTTGGTGCAACATCTTCCTTGTAGCTAATTGGAGTGTATATGTGTGTGTGTAAAAATATTTCCGCATATGTGAAATTCTGAGACTAACTTCTTGCTAGTGAAATAATACCTTAATTATATAATATTTATACTTTTTATTAAGTTAACATAAATATGTACATATATGTGTGTGTGTGTGTGTGTATATATATATATATATATATATATATATATATAGTGTGTGTGTGTGTGTGTGTTTGTCTGTGTTTATGTATAGCGTCAGTCAGTTAAAGAGAGAATAGGCACAATTTGGCTTTGTATCGAAAACCTGGTTAAGGGGCATACTTAAATGCATCCACATTTGTACTACTCTAATCTATATTTTTAGCACAGGTTCTTGTCAGTGAGTAGAGTTGGTCTGTATTAGATGGTTAGGAAGACCAACATCTTTGCTATTGATCACTATTTTTTTCTTCCAGTTTGTCACTGGAAGAAATGTGAAGTTAATCAGGATTCTTTGCTCAATCCAGGTGATCACCTAGGCAGTAAGGAAAAGTGACTGAAATTTTGGCATCTTCTACAGATGATAAAAAGTCAGTAAATAGTCATAGACTAAGATCAGATAAATCAATGGCTGGCAGGAGTTTACTTAAGGGCCACTGGTTAAAAAAAGCATAGAAATGGATTTTGAACATTTATTATGCAATCATTTTTCTGATGTTTTATGTCATGATCAGAGTTAATTTAATCAAAGCTTTATGTCCAGTTCATACATCCCAGGATCAAATTATTCAGTATGTCAGCACTTCATATTTCAGAGAATTAAACTCCCCGTTAACACCTGCTCTGATCATGATAATTTTTAACTCTGTTAGCAGGTGCTATTTTTATTGTTTAAAATATGCATATTAAAAGTAAAGATGAATTAATGACAGGTCTGCTTTGGCTACTCATTCAAGAGAAAATTAAAAAAATATGTCTAGATCAACAGAGTAAATGTTAGATTTAATGATCTTAAGAATTGTCCAAGTAGGGTACTACTATCTGTATGACAGTAATAATCTGTGTTCTTCTAATAGCTTTATTATTAAACATATCTCTATGCCGCTGCAATAAAAAATGCTCAGAATGATTATTCTATGTTTCCTTTTCTGAAAACAGCTGATGTTGCAAACCATATTTATATTATAGCATATTTTGTAAATGTTTCTATGTACAGTATATTGATATGCAAATGTTGAAAGAGTATTAAAACAAACCGAAATCAAGTATTTAGGATTTTTACACAGTATATTTTAACACATTTATTTATAACTTAGATTTTATGATTTGTAAAACTCATACTTTTAATTCATTTTTAATATCCCACCTAATACTCAATCTTTTGATTTCAGAATATATTTAGATGGGATAGAAACATTTCTTTTAAAAGTAGTGGAGAGTGGGAGGAGAAGGAAGAACATTTTGAAAAACAAATCTCTAAATATGAAAACATGTTATTTACTTTCTGATCTAGACTTTTATGAAGTTTAGAAGCTCTATGCAGCTCATTTTCCACTGAGACTCATTTTAAAGCAGTGATATATGTAAAGAAAATGAATAAAGAATTCATAAACTAGCTAAAATTTAGAATAAAATAAGTGACTGGGCATCACCTATTTTGTTTTCAGCTGTAATAATAATATTAACATGGCTCCCCACTGAAAATTCATGAAACATTTAAAACAAAAAACAAAAACAAATGCCAGATTTGTCTTTTCTTTTTAAATTAAGTATATACCCAATTATTAGTGTATTTTAAACATGCACAACATTAATCCTGAAAAGTAAGGATTTCCTAGTCTGTGTAGATTATTCCTGGATTTTATCTTTCCAAAAATGGGGAAATGATCCATAGCATCATGCACTCATAACCTGAAAATCTGTGTGCCACTTTGTAAAACCTAAACTAATTAACTTCTTAGTATATTGTTCTTCAATGTGTTTGGTGTCCAAATAATATATTTGGTGTCCAGCTAAAACCAGAAGGATCGTCTATGCTTTTTAAAGGGCTGTAGTTTATAAAACACTTCCAAAAGAAAAGCTACCTTGAAAAGGGTATAAAAAAACCAATTAGCTTTTGGTAATTAGATAGTTACAAAAAGATGTCAGATGAAATCTATTAAACAGAATTTTAGTGACACATACAGTTTTCTAAGAAAAAGAAAAAAGAAAAATCAAATGAGATATTCATGCCAACCCAAGACAAACCACAACATTATAGCAAATGATAACATGCTTTTCAAATAACATATTTTAATGGAATAAAATGTAAACTTAATCTGTATAAATATAATTTTATATATTTTTAGCCAGCTAGCTACCTTGAAAATATACTATGGAACAGAGTGCTCTCAGGATTGCAGGATGACCATGGGGGTTCAGCTGTGTGATTCTGAGAAAGGAAATGGCTGGTTTTACAATTTGGTGGCAGATCTGTGTTCCTGTACCATTTCAGCCAACTTCATCAACTTCTGCAACTATTCATCCATGGCAGGAATCGAAGTGTCTTTCCATTTTTGTGCATTCAATAGTCTTGCTGTTGTCAACATATATAGTAACAAAGTTCCATTTTTTTTCTCCAGGTCTTTTTCCATTAGAAGCAAAAGGAGATTGTTAGTAATGTTGATATGGAACACTATAAGACAAAAGCAGAATAAAAAAAAAAAATTAGCAGCTCCATCCCAATTGCATTCTTATTTTTAATTCTGCCAGCCTATATATAGGATAAAGTGTAGAGATTTTGTGAAATACTTTACTGTGTTTGTGGTGTTAGCAACATTTCTCACAAGAAAGAAGTCTATTTCTGTTGGAGCCATTTTCTGATGAACATTTCCTAGATTGGTTTGAAAAGACATAATGACATGGGCTTTGCAAACAATGTCCTATCAAGAAAAGTAGTGGCAATTATAGGGAAAGTGCTAATTTATCCTTAACTTGTATACTTGGTCTGTTTAATTTCTACTTTTCATATCATCTCCTATTTTGTGCAACAATACTGATTTTTTAAAAATATCTGTGTCATTAATTTTTTAAAATTGTAAATTTTCTAATATTTATACACCTTCAGTGGCAGGGATCAATGTTGTTAGTTTTTGTGTCTTTTCCTCTATTAAATACATACAATTTTGGTCATTATACACCCTTTTGGAGCTTAGAAAAGGGACCATTTGTGCAAAAGGAGCTTTAAAAAAAAGCTTTAAAATGTGTTGCAGTCTCTGAGGGAAGGCTTTTTCCCTTAGTGATTTGTATGGAAATGCTGGGTGAGACCTCCAAGATTACAATGCTTATTTTACATGGTCTTTAAATAGCAGTCTCAGAAGTGCCAAGCATTTTATTATCCATTAAGTTACTTAGCATCCACGGTGTTCTTTTGGTGAAAATTATTTTTCCTCCAGAAGTACCTAATATATAGGTATTTACAAAAAAAGAGCGTAAAGATAGAAGAATCTGCAGCACTAATAACCTCCCATAAATACCTGATAATTTGAGAGAAATTGTACATTATATGCATGTGGTTTTTGAAAGGGATGGGTAGCCACACAATACCAGTGTGTTTAGGGCATTATATTCAACCAGGGCAAAAAACATGCAACTTGACTTTTAAAATATAGGATTGCAAATTTAGTGATTCCATGTCTGGCATTTGCAGTACCCTGAATCTTTCCTGGAAACAGAATGTAAAAGTTTTTTTTTAAGATGATCCTATTTGAATAAATTTGAAAAACTCTGAAGAAACTTATACAATCTTTGTAGAAAACAGTGATATTTTTCCAGGTAAGTTGCAGTTGTACATTTTTCACATATATTATCTCAGTCATAATTAGAAATAAATTTGATGGCTTTCTTCCCAGTGAGTTCAGCTAGAGCAAGTTCTCAGTAGTTTGTGCCAGATGCAGTCGGTCCATTTCTTTTACCTGTATTAGCTGTATACACTGGTTCAGGTATTACTATAAAACTGCCTGGAAGAAAAATCTCAAATAAGGATAAGAAAACCATAGATTCTTATAATAATCTTGTAGGGCTAGAGCCTTGTCTAAAGTTGTCTGATTTGCTTCCAAAAGTTGATAGCACAATACTGGCTGTCTTTTTCAACTTTGGGAAATTCAACTTTTTCCAGCTTTGGGAAATGTAGGTTTCAATTAAACATCAGTTGAACCCTAAAACTAATACTTCTATTGGAATTAAAATGAGGAAGTTGTCTTGCTCCCATCCACTTCTTTGAAGATAACATTTGGCATAACATGAAAACTTCAGTGTTTAGTTACCAAAAAAACCAGAGTAGTTCCTGGTTGACTGGCACTATCCCTGATGCCAATTCTTCTGGATTTCTGTTTTAGGTTAATTAGGGCAAGCTTTTGAATAATCATCATACCAGTTTAACTTTTCCAGCAAAGGAGAATGACAAGGAGAATAACTAATTTCTTACTGCATGTAAAGGATATTGCTGCTGAAGTTTATATTCTGTGCTGTAAATCTACTTCACTTTCAGGGATTGTAAATGCACATTACTGTAATTGTAAAAACACCTTATTAGAAAGGAAACAGGTCTTCAAAATCAAACTGTATATGCGTATAGATTATTTTCATTGGGGATGAAGCTTTCTTCTTCAAAAAATAATTCAGTGGGGCTAAGAATTCATTTAGAACTGTCAGCCAAAGTGTAAGAATGATAAACGGCTTTGGCCTTGATAATTTTTATTAAGCACTAAATGTCACATTTAACCTGCATTACTGAAAGCAATTACCCATGTATCAACAGTCAAGCAGCGCAGAGCTAGATGCCTGAAGCAGCCGTATTATGTTCCATCTGGGAATAAGGATTTTCAATTAGGAGGCAAATAGCTGGAGAGGGGATCAAGTCCTCCTGTGCCTCCCAAAGGAGGTCTATGAGAAGTAAAGTCTTCACATCCAAGTAATCGCTGGCAATGTCAACAGAGAATTCCAAACCATCTGCTGCTAGCACAGCATTTACTTTATCAAATCTCAATATTTACCGAATGATGATCAGCTCCTGGGACCAAGATGGCTCAATGCCAAGGTGTTCTGGGAAATTCATTTTAAGGTGTGTCTCAGTAGGCTAATTTATTTACAAGCACCTGTTTCATCCATGGGAGCTGTTAGTGTGATGACCTACAGCAGGAAATGGAGATAATCTGAGCTAAATTGATTTCAATTGATTTTCATTTGTTGATGACACAATTATATACTGAAAGCAGAAATTTCTAAGTTAAAAAGAAGCACATTGCTACTCATGGCTTTGTTAACTGCATCAAAATGTACAAAAATAACGAAGTATTTATTTACTAATTAAATTTATATGTTGAATTGGAAGTTAATTTTGTAACTTTGTTTCCTTGGCTGTAATAATTCTTACTGATTTTGGAAAAATGCATATAGAACGTTCAGTTCACCTGTTTGACCTTGTATTTGAGGAAGTGAATGGAAGTAGTTCTAAAACATAGAAAGGCACCAACCAAAGTTAATGGTAGTGACTAACAAATTTCTCTACTGCTGTACAATGATTCTTGTTATATGTTTAGTATTTAGCATAGAAATGTATAATGGACACATTTGTTGGCTTGTAGTAATAGTTATTTGCAAAACTATTATATAAAAGAAATATTATTCTTCATTATGCTTTTCCTTCTACAACATAAGTATATTGATTCTTTATATTTTTTCAATGATGTTAATTACAACTATTCTTTAATTGCCAGATTATCAAGTTTGAAAGATAAGCTATTTTGAACTATAATAGGAGAACAGAGTTATTGGAAACTTTGTAGTTCAAATCTATCAGTACCCCTTCAAAGAATCAACTTGTATAGCAAAGTGTTGGACACATTAAAATTTAAATGAACTTCTGAGAAGACGGCTGAAGGAGAGTTTGCCTATGAGCATACTCTGAACTAGGATTATTTTTGTTGAAGTTATTATTTATTTATATATTTTTTCCTGGTGCAATTTTAAGTATCTGTTGAAATACTGTGATGAAGTAGGGCCTGAAACAAAATATTGTCCAAGCTTAGGTGTTAGTGTAGTATCTAGGCTTATCAAGTTGAAAACATACAGAAAATTAATTCTATCCTGCCATCTCCAGTGATCATCTGCAATTTTGCAGCCCAGATCCTACAAAAAATAGTTTTCTCATTATTCTACCCAACTTGGAATAGGAGTCTGGCTAAAGTTTACAGGGAGAAGAAATAATTTCCTTTCACCACTTTTTTTTTAGGTCCACAACGTCTTTAAACCTTTAATTTTGTATTTTTTTTAAAGTACCAACAAGTTTCTATCAACAATGTCCAACCTGAAACTAGTTACTTCGTTATTCTTATTTTGTATCTATCAATTAACAATGCATGGGTTTGTGAAAACAAAGCTAAAAATAAATTTGCTTGGGAAATTATTTGTAAAAAATAGCGTAAATTACAGCAAATTAAAGAAAGAAATTAAAGAAAGATATGCAGTTTTCATTTGTAGAAAACATTTTTTAAAATAATACAAAAATATACATTTCCTCATGTAATAGTCACAAATGCAGGAAACAGAAGTATCTGAATGGACAGATTGTTTCATTCATACCTATCTAACAGGGATAAACAGATTTTGTAATCTCACACTTATTCTAAATCTATAATATACCAGCCTATTTATTAATATGTTTTAGAAAATATTTATGTTACAAAAACCTAATGAATTGTTATCTACCAACATGTGGCAAATGTAATGGCTACAGCTTCATTATATTTAAATGCTACGTAGTTAAATAAGCTGAGCTAAACACCGAGTCTTCTCATGTGTTTTAAAATTTCAGCTTCTTTCTATCTATCCCATTTATGACTAAATGGAATTATTTGCACATGAAACAAACCAAATAAATGTTTCAGTCATCCCATTTTTACAAGTCTGAAATCTGTTCATCCTTGCTATAAAAGCACCAGAATTGATTCAAGTTAAGAGCTAGACACAAGTCTTAAATCTGATTTTTTTTATTGCTGCATTTGGATGGGAGCTCAAGACAAGAGGAACAAGGGAAAGTGAAAGTATATTAAGTTCATTTTCACTTATTCTTCCACTTTACTAGGTGAAAGACTCTCTTCTGCAACTCAATAGTATGCTTTATCCTAATATCCACTCTGTACCAATACTATAAGAGGATATAGATGACTCTTCAAATTAGAGGTCCAGGGTCTAGATATCAGGAGGTTCAAGACAGACCGAAGGAAATATTTTAATGTGTCATGGAGTTGAAGGGTAATGTTTGATACTAGCATTTGTAGTAATGGTGGCTAAGTTGGATAGTTTTAAAAGGATTAGTAGGTTCAAGGAGGGTTAGACGATTGATTAATAAAATTGTTTACTACCTCAACAATCATAGGCAGCATACTTTATATACTGTTTGCTGGGAAGTGGCAGTGGATGGAAGAATTTGCCTTCCACACTTGGCCATTGTGTAAGATTGAATATTGATCTTAATGAGCTAGGATTTGAACTAGCAGGGCTTTTAATTATCATTGTATAAGCCACATGATATGTAAATTCAGAAAACAGCCAACTCCTTTTTATCATTATTTCTCATTCTTTTGATTTATATTGCATATCTGCCAAGTTTAAAAGGTCTTTAAACTTTCTATGTGCATCTAGTCATGTTAAAATGCATTGTTTGGGCTGTGTGAAGTTCCAGTTTAAAGATTTGATTCAAAGATGAATTGATTGAATCACTTGCACAGAATTTTTGAAACAAGTAGCCAGACTTACAATAGCAAGAGGTTATGCTCAGGAGTAAAGCATTTGTGAAAGTAGACAAATTTTTAAATTAAGAATGGACATGAAGAATGGAAATAAGAAATAAGAGAGAGAAAAGCAATTGAAATGAAAAAATGTAACTGATATTTTTAACATTATCTTTCTGTTGCATTTAGAATGTTTTCAAGATGCTATTGACCCACCATAAAACAGAATATAACATTAAAAATTGCTCTCCTGCTTAATTTCATTTTATATTTTGGGTTCAGTTCAAGTATTGAATCAAACATGTGTTCCTATTGATGATAGTTGCTGTGTTTATTTAATACAATTTTAGTTTTGTAATAATTTAAGCTCTAATGTATTGTAGAATGGAGACATCATTATGACATCTACTTCTTTGTGAATTATGTGTCTTGGAGACTGTGATTTGAGATTTTATATAAATACTTTACAGAGCTAGTAACAGATTGAATAAGTTAAATCAGAAATGAAAACAAGTAGTTTTTAGAGCAAAAATCCCAAGCTCAAAAGAGTGTTTGGGATAAAAATAAATTATAGTATGTAGTTAAATTTAGAATATTGTACATCTGAAGAACCCATTGCAATTATACATTTTTGTATATTTTTCACTCCCCAAAGCCACTATAATATTTGGAGGGAAGATTGTTGCCCCTAATGATGAAATGATAGAGATTTGTTTTCTAGCATGGATAAAAGCACCTTGGAGAAAAATATTGTTTTCTCCCATGAGTTGTTCAGAGCATCCAGAAGTGGGAGGTGCTTCAATCTCTTCTGGAAAGGCTGGGTTTAAAACTCCGGGATGCTTCTCTTCCTCCACGGGACACCTCCCCAGCATCCCCCAATTTTAGCTCAACCTTCGTGGTAAGAGGTTGTGCACTCCCTGACTGGAAAGGTTTTTCTGATTCAGCTATTCAAATTCAGGTTTGCTCTTGGGTTATTTTGGCTTGTAAAAATCTCCTCCAATTAATTTGGCATTTTCAAGGCTTGTGCCTCTATTACTCTATTATTAACCTCTATTAGGTTATCTCAATCACTTTGAAAACAGTTTCCTTGTGACTGGCAGAGCCTGCCACTCTGCAGGCAGCCTGAGATGGCCGCCTCAGGCAATTACCCTATCTAATCCCCCAATCGTTTTCTATGCGATAGTGGCGGAGCGCTCGCAGCCGCGGCTCACTTCTCCTTGCCGTTTCATCTGACATGAGCATTTAGCTCACAAGTTAGAGTGTCAGCAGCAGCAGCTTGTTAGACTGCTCAGGCATTAACAGCGGAGTTTCTGGCTTCCTGCCTTTTTCAATGGGTGGCCTCTAGTTCATGCCTAAATATCACTGGTGCCATTCCTCACTGCTTTCCCTTTTTGGGGACCAGGACAAGTACCCTCCCACTCCATTTTCCCTGGGATTAATTCTCCTTTGTCTTGCTGATAGGCAGGCTAGTCCTTAAACAGGAATTTCTTTGCAATTGCCTTTGGATCATTTCATTGGAGTGAAGCTGCAAGAGCCATTTCAAACAGCAGGACATTTTTTTTTGACAGGAAAGGATCCACCCAGGTCCTGTGTAGCTGGTTTCTCTCGTTGGGGATCAGGGATCCAGAATATTTCTTGCTTGGAGCACTTGGGGGTTTCCCTTGTTAGGGACCCTTAGATACTGTTTACCATATACACAGTTTACACATAGATATAGGCATATGTAAATGTATATAGGTATATATATATATATATATATATATATATATATATATATATATATAT
>BLBF01000017.1:24159121-24229961 GCA_015471245.1 Laticauda colubrina
GGCGTTGAGGTAGCGGTTGGTGTGTGTTTTCTTTTGGTATATGGTGTTTTATATATATATAGTGTTATATAGTATTCAGCTGTGTTCTGGTATTTTCCCACATCATTATAGTTGTGCTTTTAAAGCTGTAGCAACGTTTCGGCAGAATCTCATCTGCTATCATCAGGCTTCTGTATTGAGTTTGTCTGTGAGTCAGACTTTTATAGTTGTTTCAGTTTTAAATTTGGGGCTAGCCTACTGCTGTGCCAGAATGGTTTTTTCTTCATCCTGAAGGCTAGCCCCAGCACTTACAATTGGCCCGTTCGAGCCTTTATGAACCACTAGTCTTAAATTCCTGACCTATAAGGTGGCCTTCCTGATTGCAATCACATCAGCAAGGAGGATTTCCGAATTGACAGCATTGTCAATGAGAACGGACCTATGCGTGTTTCATGTGGACAGAGTGGTTCTCTGATTGGATCCATCATTCATCCCTAAAGTAAATTCAGCCTTCCACAGAGCGCAGGAATTGGTGCTTCCAAATTTTTGTCTGAAGCCATCTCATAGACTGGAGCATCAATTAGTGTTCGAAGGGCCTTAAGCATCTATCTAGACCGCACAGCGGCATTTCGGAAATCTAAGGCTTTATTCCTATCCTTCAAATACCAACATCCTTTTTGGCTGAAAAAATGACATAAGGGAAAGGATAATGGATAGGCTAGTCACAGCCTTTTAGATGTTTTGAACTGCTACATCCATAGGCCTGAATTTGACTAATTACAAGTCTATTATTTTCAGTCTGGTAGTTCAAGAGCTGGATGATACCGAATTACCACTTCTGTTCACCTCTAGCCACAATAAAGTTTTCTCTAAAAACATCCAGAAATCACAGAAAAGATGTTTTCCCATATTAGCATAAGCTAAAATGGGAGAATAACAGTGTACCCAGTGTTAGAGGTAAAATTCAGTTTAATCTAGAGGTTAGAAAGCAGGAGACGGTGAGTTCTTCTATTCCTGCCTTAACCATGAAAGCCAGCTGGATGGCTTTGGGTCAATCACTCTCTATCAGTCCAGTTCAGGCAAGGCAATGCTATCTCTGACCTATTCGGTACTTTTTTCTTGTATTCTAGTAGCTGGATCCAGAACTGTTAAAATCAATGGAATATAAGTTAATTATGCTTTCCAAGGAATTATAATGTGGGTGGATCCATTTCACATTGACATGTTGGTTTGACATCTTTGGGCTTTCATATCTTGAAAGTACAAACAAGTATCTGAGAGAAAACTAAGGATCCAGCCAGTGTGGTGTGGTAATTAAATCAGATCAAGATTGGGCAACTTGAATTCACATCAGTTGTCAGCTATGTTAGCTCACTGAGCAACTCAAGCCAATTGTTTTCTATCCACTCAACTTATTCTTCAAGATGGTTGCAATGACAATAGAGTTCTCTATTTAAACCATGTTGAGTTCCTAATCTGAAAAAAATATTAAATCTATCTATTTATACATATAGCCAAGGTTGTGTATGTCTCTATTTGGACATAAACATTAGGCGTTTTGCATCTCTTTGGAAGTGGAAGCATTAAGGAACAGAATGCAACAATTTTGTTGAACTTTATTGGTGCTTCATTATATATTTATTTGGCACCATTTTGAGCCCAGGAAAAAAGTTCAGCTTTTCCTAGCAAGTATCAGAAATGCAGTATAAACACCCAAGCACCTTTTTTCATTTGGATCCAAATAGTTTCATATTCCTAATCAGCAATAATATACATTTTATGAAGAGGGGAGAGTAGATAAATACCATGATCTTCCAATCTAAAGAACTGGACAGCAGAATATCATCTGGTTGGTTCAGGATAAAGAATACAGTGCACAGTTATGGGTACTTGGTCTTAAACTAATGCTGGGCTGGACTTCAGGCAACATGATTCTTTTTGAAAGATACAGTCCTGCTTTTCCCTTATAGCAACAATGTAATCTAGAGCATAGTAGCAAACTCCAGAAAGAGTTTTGCCTCTCATTATAGATCCCTCTGTGCCTGGGCCCATTCCCTTTATCTTTTTTTTTTTAAACCGAGGATTGCATTTCTGCCAGTAGTAAAATAGCATTGTTCCTTGCTTTCCCTAGAACACAAACTGAGAACTACTATATGACTACCTATATGGAAGAAGTGCCTTTTGTGTGCTGGTCTCTTTTGTTTAAACAAAAGAGGGGAATGAAATATGCTATAGAATACTCAAGCAGATGCTTGCCATTATATTAACACATGTATTATGGTGTATCATGTAATGGTATACTGTGGGGAATAGTAATGAATAGTTTGGCGCACAATAATGTGCATTGTTGATGTTTGTTAAAATAAAGATATTCAATTTATAATAAAAGGGATTAAAAGCTTAATTCATGACTATGTTAATATTTGTCTGCATGTACACAGATAAATGGTAATGTACCTTATCACATTAAGCACCTGACGTACAAGTTGCTCTGCTGAGATCTCTATGGGATTGTATATTTCACAGAGCTTAAACTTTCATTTTCCAAAATAATGATATCATTCATTTACAGATATAGATAGGATTTCCTTACTCTAATGCTATCCTGAAATGGGTATTGTTATTTTAACTACAAAAAAGGCTTCAATTACCACAGTGGTTTCCTTGTGCTTCCATCTGGTGATATTTGTGTATGGTATATATAAATTTATATACTTCTGCAACAAATCTGATTGCATGACAGATGTGAATTAAGACTTTTATGAAATTCATTTCTGATGCTAAAGAAAATGGATATTCTCATTGTAGAAGAAGTGAAGGTATGGGTGTCATGTGACACAGATCCCATCTTAATATCAACCTCCTAGTGTCTCAAATTCCCTACCAACTATTGCACAGGCTGAACAGAAAAAAACCCTGCAATTCATGAAGAATATGCATAATTAGGGAATGTGATTGATGTCTGAACTATTTCATTGTTTTGCTCTGCTGTGCAAGCATTTACAAAATGTTGGATGGCTGTGCAGACTCTATTTGGTATGTTCCAGAGGACACAATGCCAGCTGAAACACCCAGCATGTCCTTTTTATTACTAAATCAGATGGCAGCCAAGTTATTGTCAATAATTTTAATGGGGAGACCTTAAAAGCCTGCTTGTAACTATGCACTGTAAATTTATAACAATTAATGCCCACAAGCTAGCATTAAAACTATTTTAGATGGTGCAAAATAACACATTGTTAAGTTTGTAGGAAAATACATTGGTTCCCTATATAAAAATGTCAATAATTATTATGCAGTGCAGTCGAGAGAAAATCCCTTTTCTTTTAACCCAAATTTACTTTTGTTTGCTTTATACACACATATGCAAAAACACATAACTACAGAATATTCTGATATTTTAAAATATTTTAAAAGCATTTCATATTAATGTATAAACTGGCTTTTTTGTATCAATAGTAAATCAGATTCTACTGTTATCAAAAATTTAATTTAAACTAAATTAATTTAAAAGATTTTGATTTAAGATACTCTTCCCTCTCTGGCTCCCTGTGTTGAACTATCTTTCCTAGTCAATACATGCTGAAGTTTTTCTATTTTCCTGTCTAACTGTCATATCTCTTAAAATTAAATCCTGTTACCTTTGGCTGCAAGGTTTGCTAGCAGGTAAAGGTAAATCCTGTTACCTTTGGCTGCAGTGTTTGCTAGCAGCAAAAACTGGAGAAAAATGAAAATCAGAACATTATAAAGAAGATGGGAAACAATCTTAGCAAGAAAAATCTTCCAAGCTGCAGGAATAAAATGTGTTGCTTTTGAATGGAAGAATCTTTAAAACTATGATGGGCAAAACTTGTCCATGAAAAGAAAAGTGTACTCCAAGATAACCCTAGAACTGTACCACAAGATATATATCAATAGGAATTTGCTTTATTGGGGTACCATGAATTTGTCAATGACACATTCTACTGTTAGGAACGTCTTCAATGTCCTTCTCATTCCACCTAGAAGATAAAATTATTATACTGTCTGCATATAGTAAGGCTAGACCTGCACAATCTGATAATGGATTAAAAGTGATGATTAAAAAATGAGAAAGTCTGATTTACTGAATTATTGTACAGATTGAAAAGTAAAATATCAGCACGAAAGATCAGTCCACCACATGTGAAAGTTGAATTAAACTGGTTTATTGATAAAAGCATATGCATAAGAAACTTCTCAACTAATTGTTATTATTCTGGGGTGGGCTTCAAAAATTGCAGCAATGGGTTCGCTGCCCAGTTGCTGGGTGGGTGTGGCCATAGTGGGCATGGCCTAGTCAGCCTCCTGCACAACCATGGCCGGAGGGGCTGCTTTCAGCTTCCTCAGGCTCCGGAGGCTTTCTTTGGGTCTCTGGGACAGTGAAAATGGCTTCCTGGGCTCCAGAAGTTGGAAATAGGCCCATTTCAGGACTTTCGGAACTTCTGGGAGGCCCATTTCCCCCCTCCCAGAGCCTCTGCATGCACCCTGCACTTATCTTGAATTCAAAACAGACCACATGGAGACTCCTGAGAAGGGCAGGGAGTTGGGGCAGGGTGGGCGGGGCCAGCCAGGTATGGGATTTGGTAGTTTGCTGAACCAGCCATAACATTAGCAACAGATCTGCCTGAACCCAGGCATACCCGTCGTGGCCCACCCCTGTCAGTATCTGCTTAGAACTAGAGAAGGAGCAATGGTGGGTTAGATTTAGGTCTCTTGTGTTCCGTCCGGAAAAACGCGAGGTAGACCGGGTTCCAACAACAAAGTCTTTATTAGTTAACAGTAGTTGAAAAACGGAACATTGGCTCAAGCCGTGGCAGCCTTTTTATAGGGGTTTGCCTGCCGGCTTGTAGCCAATGACAGGTATTTAGTTTTGCCGCCTTTAAGCAGCTTCGTGGATTGGTTCTTATTGAACCAATCCCTATTCAGGTTTTTTAGCCAATCAGAATCCTGTATTAGGAATCTACTATTCTTTATACAGAACACCTCTCCCCTCTTGGTTTAGTCCCACGTGGTGACGTAGTCGCGCAGGTAGGTGGGGCTTCTTTTGACTCGACTGGACTTGCGCGGTTCATTTTTGCTGAAGACTTCGACCAGTTCGGATGGGGTTGCTGTCTCTCCGGTTCTTCTCCATGGAAACGCCTGGAAGGGTGAGTTAGCCATTTCACTGCCGCCTGAGTTTCTCAGGCCGGTGGTTTTGCCGCTCCCTCCTGTTTTCTCTGGGCAGGTCGAGCTGGCCTGGCTGGCCCCTTCGAGTGGACTCTTCTCACAAGTTTCTTTTAACTGTAAGTCTCTTTTTTGCTCTTTTTGTTTGTTATTGTATTCTGGGTTAAATTTAAACGGTTCTTTATTATTTTCTCGTATTTCCCCCCCCCCTCTGGTTTGAATTTCGTCGTTTTTTATTATTTGTGGTTGTGTGTTTGTATTTCTTTCTATGTTCCGGGACCGAAGCTGGTCTATGTGCAGCTTCCATTCCCTGCTGTCATCTACGGTTTGTCGGTAGGACCGGGGGCCTGTAATTTGTGTGATTGTGCCTGGAAGCCATAATGGGTCCCCGGTGAAATTTTTTGCATAGACTAGGTCGCCGATTTCAAATGTCCTGAACGGGTGGAGGAGTCGGGGGGTTTCTCTGGTGTATAATTTGGGTGCAATCTGTCAAATTGCGACCTAAGTTTTCTTCCCATTAGAAGTTCTGCTGGGCTTTTATTTGTTATAGTACTGGGTGTGATATGCTGGAGGGTGAGTAGGTGATTTATTTTATCTTGGACATCCCCAATGTCCATTTTTCCTAAACCTTCTTTGGTAAACCTGACCATTCTCTCTGCCCTACCATTTGCAGCCGGGTGGGCTGGCGCGGTTAGAGCATGTCATATACCTAGGGAGGCTAGGTATTGTTCGAATTGGATACTCGTTAATTGCGGCCCGTTGTCGGACACTAGGACATCCGGCAGGCCATGGGTTGTGAAGAGTTTGTCAAGTTGTTTAATGATGGTTTCAGTTATTGTAGATGGCATAATTATAACCTCCAGCCAATTTGAGTATGCATCTACGACAATTAGGAAGGTATGTCCCTTAGTAGGACCCGCAAAGTCAATGTGGATTCGTGACCAGGGGCCTTGTGGGGTTTCCCACTCCTTTATGGGTGCTTGTGGTGGGGAAGGCCTGGTTCTTTGGCATTTGTTGCAAGAATTTACCCAGTATTCGATGTCCCTATCTATACCCGGCCACCAGACATAGCTTCTAGCAAGGCTCTTCATTTTAACAATTCCAGGGTGGGCTTCGTGAAGCATACCCAGTACCCTAGTTTGTAATTTAGGAGGGATAACTACCCGATCACCCCACAACAAACAACCTTTTTGAATCGAGAGTTCGGTTTGTCTGGTCTGGAAAGGTTTAAAGTTCTCAGTTTTTTGATTTTCCGGCCAGCCTTTACCTACCCAGTTCAGTATGCGGGCAGTCAATGGGTCCTTTGCAGTGGCTCTGGCAACATCATTTGCAGATATTGGTAGATCGGGGCATGTCTCTATCTGCAAGGTGGTCATCGTCGGTGCCGGGTCTTCCTCTATAGTCGGTAATGGTGCTCTGCTCAACGCATCTGCATGGGAAATTTGCTTCCCGGGGCGATGTATCAGAGTATAAGAGTAGGCTGCTAGGAATTCTGACCATCTAGTCATTCGCGGGGACAAAATGTTAGGTGTGGGCTTGTTTCCCACCAAAATTCCCAGTAGCGGTTTGTGGTCCGTTACTATCAAAAATGTTCTTCCATATAGATATTTGTGGAAGCGTTTCACTCTGGCGACGATTGCCAGGGATTCTCTGTCTAATTGACTATAATTACGTTCGGTTTTAGACAGAGTCTTTGAATAGTAGGCAACGGGTGCCTCTCTCCCATCTGGCAATTGGTGGCTCAGGATGGCACCAACTCCAAACGGTGAGGCGTCGCAGGTCACCGTCAATGGAAGTGTGTTACTAAACTGGATAAGAATGGTGTTTGATGTTAATAAGTTTTTTTATTTTTTGGAAGGCTTTGTTTTCTCTATAACCCCAAGTCCAAATTGTTTTTTTATCCAGTAATTGGTGTAATGGTTCCGCTATTGTCGCTTTGTGGGGTAGGAACACGTTATAAAAATTTATTAGTCCCAAAAATGCCTGCAATTCAGTTTTGTTTCTTGGTTCTGGTGCGTCTTTAATGGCTTTGACCTTTTTGTCAGTAGGGTGTATACCCTCTCCGTCTATTAAGTAGCCCAGAAATTCGACACGATCAGTCATTAAGCAGCATTTTTCTTTTTTTACTTTTAGGCCAGACTCTCTGAATTTAGTTAGTACATCTTGTAATCTTTTTTTTAGCTGGGTCATATCTTTGGCTGAAATTAGGACGCTGTCGAAATATGGTACGACCCCTTTTATACCATTCAATAGGTGTTCCATGAGCCTTTGGAAAATGCCTGGGGCTACACTCACTCCAAATTGGAGTCTGTTGCATTTGAATGCCCCTTTGTGAGTCACTATTGTTTGTGCTTCAGCCATTAAGGGGTCTACTGGAAGCTGTTGGTAAGCTTGCACTAGATCTAGTTTTGCGAAAACTTTCCCCCCCCAAGAGAATGTAATAAGTGTTGTACGACTGACACCGGGTATGCGCTTTGTTGCAATGCGTAGTTCAGGGTAGCCTTGTAGTCTTCGCAGATGCGAACTGACCCGTCTGGATTAATTGGTGTTACGATTGGCGTTTCCCATTTAGCATGGTTCTAAAACCCCTTGGTCTATTAATTTATTTAGTTGTTCCTCTATTTTCGCTTTTAGAGCAAAAGGAACTTGTTTAGAGCAAAAGGAACTTTAGTCTTCTAGGGGCTACCTGGGGGTCTAAACTGAAGGAAATTGGGGTCCCCCGATACCTGCCCAGGGAGCCGTCAAAAATGTCCTGGAACTCTTGGATCAGGTTTTCTTCCCAGTCGGTTGCGGCCACCCGGTCTACTCCAGTCATCCCGATGCCCAATGGTGCGAACCATTCGATGCCCAGGAGGCTTGGTCGGTCTCGGTCGGCTATTGTCAACGGTAGTACTTCGACATGTTGTTTGTAGACGACTCGGAAATGTCCTAGACCTACTACAGGAATTCGGTTTCCTTGGTAGTCCTTGAGGGTTAATTTTTGTCTCTGGAGTTCTTTGAGTTTGATATTTGGGACCAGTTGTTTGATGAGTCCCATGACACCATTGATAAGAAAGACCCAGTGTCTACCTCCATTTCGCAGGGACTGCCTTCTATTTTTACAATTATTTTTACTTTCTTCCCGCTTTCCGTCTGAGCACTTCCGATAGTGAAAGACTGATGTTTTTTTTCTCGGTTACTGGCTCGCTTGTTCCATTGCCACTTTCTCTCGGTTTGTTTTGGCTCAGTTTGTGTGGGGGAGTTGCTGCGTCTGTTTGGGCTGTAATTTTTTTTATTCCTGCAGACTTTCTCGATATGCCCCCTTTTCTTGCAAGCTCTGCAGATGGCATCGAGGAATCTGCAATCGGCTCGAGGATGGTTTCCTCCGCAGCCGGCGCATTCCTGCCAATTTCTTTTTTTTGCGCCCTTTTTTGTTGGCGTATAGGCAATGGACTTCGTCGTCTTCCTCTCCAGATTCTGACGTCTCGTCAAAATCTTCGTGGTGTGTGGTGGTGGGAAATTGTTTCTTCCCTCTGGCCAGGCTCGTTTCATCGTTGTTCGCGTTCATCTGTTTCATTTTGACCGCCGATTTTTTCACGGTTTCAGCGGCTGTGGCTTCTGCGATGGCTTCAGTTACGGTTATGTTGGGTTTATTTAGCAGTTTGCTTTGTAAATTAGTCTCTTAAACCCAATATCACTCGATCTCGCATCGCTTCATCTAAATTCAGAAACTCGCATGCTCCCCCCAGTTGTCAGAGGGCTGCCACAAAATCAGCGATGGTCTTGCCTTCTTTCTGGTCTCTTAGGTAAAATTCGTGCTGCTTGATAACGTTTGACACCACTGATGTGTAGTGAGCCTTCAGCATTCTTTGGAGCTCTGGCCAAGTCATTTATTTCACATCTCGGGGCTTCGCTAATGCCTTGGCCATTTTGAAGATTGTGGGCCCGCAATGTGTCAAGAAAACAGCTCTCTTATGCTGGTCTGAGATCTCTTCCATCTCGTTACTTTCCAAATACATTTGGAAATGGTCTACGTAGGATTCCCAATCCTCTTCATTGGGATTGAAGGGTGCGGGCGGTGCGTTATTTCCAGCCATTGTCTTCAGTCTGGTTTTTTTGGTTTCTGCGTGCTCAGTCTCGTGTTTAGGACGATCCCACCCTCGTTGCCAGTGTTCCGTCTGGAAAAACGCGAGATAGACTGGGTTCCAACAACAAAGTTTTAATTAGTTAACAGTAGTTGAAAAACGGAACATTGGTTCAAGCTGCGGCAGCCATTTTATAGGAGTTTACCTGCCGGCTTGTTGCCAATGACAGGTATTTAGTTTTGCCGCCTTTAAGCAGCTTCGTGGATTGGTTCTTATTGAACCAATTCCTATTCAGGTTTTTTAGCCAATCAGAATCCTGTATTAGGAGTCTACTATTCTTTATACAGAACATCTTGTATCTACATAGGGATTCTAGATTGATCCCCTTTTTCATTCTACCCCAAGTTTCTGTTATCCCTTCTATTATATAAGGAGGCTTTAATGCACCTTTGTCTTACCTCTGCTTTGGTGGATTCAGCTCCAGAAACATAATATTTGAGATAAGGGTGCACACAATCTCTGTAATGATATGTGGGAATGCCTTTGGGAGACATGAGGAAGAGCTGCACAACAGACAACCAACATGCAAAAGATATTGCAGCCCAGAGAAGTCAAGGGGATGTGGGATACATTCAGAAGAGATCCTCATTAGTTTCAAAGATATTAAAATAAAAGAGGACAGAAATGCTTTCAAACAAGATAGATTTATCATCCATAGTTGCCGTTCTTCTCCAGAATACTTTGAAGGGCTAACAACTTCATCAGGCTAAGTCAGGTTACTCCTCCTTCCATTTGTTTTGGCTTCTCATGGTCTTCCAAGAAATCCAATAACAAAGCCTCTGAAGGATTGCAAAACTTCTGCCCACCCATGAATAACCTAGCAGCTCTGATGCCACTGAATATGGAACAGATAAAATGGCCACATTTCCCCTCTTGCTTCAGAGTTAGTGATGAAACAAGATGATTCCCATAGACTAGGCATATTGTTGCAACCCCAGGACATTGATTGGCTTCAACCCAAAAGTGCCAACGAGATCTTTCTCATACTTCCATTGCAGCCTGAAAACTGGGGGCATATAAATTCTTTCAAAAGGGCATTAGTAATTCTCAACTACCATTTGTAAATGTTTTTCAGTAAAACTAAAATGAAATGGAAAAGAGTCTTTTTACTCCACTTGTGAATAGACACCAGCAGGTCTTTGCTTCCATTCCACATTCTAATGAACTGTTTACACTTATAGTTCTTTTCCAGCTGCCCCCTGTTACACAGAAAACAATTTTTGCATTTTTTCCAAAGCTGACTGTATCAGAACATAGGATCCTATTGTAAAAATCCATAGGACATGGCCAATTTCCCTCAAAAGCCCATATGAATCACACCAAAGGCTTTCAGGTTCCTAGAATTTGTACAAATGACTGACAAAATAGTAAATGAGGGAGATATTCCCTATATCTAAGAATACTTTACTACTCTGAGGTAAAATTTTATTGATTTGGGTTAACAGAGAATGTCCATGTTTCCTCCCGAACCTCTAACCAAATGCTACTTGGCAGGTCTAAAAGTTACAATCTGCACATATTTGTAAGGCACCATGTTTTTTTAAAAAAGCTAATACATGAGATTTCAGGTTTAAAGTTTCTTTTCTTTTTTGAAAAATATATATTTAGCTTCAGCACTTCCAAGCAATCTAGATGGCATATGGAGAAAATGTTTTATTCACTATTTAACATTATATGAAAGACATTCAGCATCACAATCATTGTGATATCACAATTAGCTCAAACTAATTCTAACAGAATAAAATATTCTAACAGAATAAAAGAGTTGAAAGGAACCTTGGAAGTCTTCTAGTTTCCTGATCAAGCAGGAAATCATATATCAACATCTTTAAATCTTCCAGTGCTGGAGCACCCACAGCTTCTAGAGGCAAATTATCTATGATGTATTGTTGTCCCCATTTGAAAGGTCTGAAATCATGTTGACTATCCTATTCTAATGTAGGTTTTACTTAATTATATGCCTCTTTCCTAACACATTTTTTTTTAAACAACCTTCTCAGTGACAGGCTGCCTGTTTAATCCTCTTTCTATTGGCTTATAGTTTAAAAGCAAAGAAGGGCTTATTAATTGAATCTTCCTTTTAATGCCTCATTTACTTTTTTTTTTTTAAATTCACCGGCTATATTTACAGCCAAAAGGCAGACTTTTATTGTCAAGGCTTATCTCTAGGGTGCAGTTTCATTGTTCTGTTCTGCACAAACATGAAAAAAGATTTTGACCTTCCAAGATTTTTGTCAATTACTATCATTCTTTAGTGTGTGTGTGTGTGTGTGTGTGTATGTATGGCATATATACATGGCATATATATATATATATAACTTTGAAAGCACTACAGTGACGTGGGATAATACCCGAAGGAAACTGAACTGCATTCATGTAAGTACCCGTATATATATATATATATGTGTGTGTGTGTGTGTGTGTATGTGCGTGCTGTTTAGCTTCCTTCGGGTATTATCCCACGTCATTGTAGTGCTGTTAAAGTTGTAGCAACGTTTCAGCAGAATCCCATCTGCCATCATCAGGCTTCTGTGTGGATTCACAGATGGAATTCTGCTGAAACGTTGCTACAACTTTAACAGCACTACAATGACGTGGGATAATACCCGAAGGAAGCTAAACAGCACACATGTAAGTACCCGTGAAAGCTTAAAAACACACACACACACACACACACACACACACATATATATATATAACAAAACAAAATTGACAGACCTACTCCAAGACTCCACATACAAACCTATAAATACAAACCCAACCACATATCTGGAAAAATTAACCAAGAAGAAAATTATAACCAGCCACATAAGCAAAGAAATCCAACAGACGATCATCCCAAAAGAAAAATCTTCCAGATACCCCAAATTATACGGCCTCCCAAAAATATACAAAGAAGGCATACCTCTCAGACCCATAGTCAGCTCCAAATGAGCACCACTACAAAACCTAGCTAAACACTTAGCAAAACAACTACAGCCCCATACTGAAACTGCAGCTTCATATGTACAAAACTCATACCACTTCTTAGAAATGATCAAAGATCTACACGTGGAACAAGAAGATCTGCTTGTAAATTTCGACGTGGTTTCACTATTCACTCAAGTCCCGATAAAAGAAACTCTTGAAATCATCAAAAATAAATACCAACCAGCTAAAGACCTCATGGAACTAACAGAACACTGTTTAACCAACACATATTTCATATACAAAGGACAAAGATACAAGCAAATTGAAGGAGCCCCTATGGGATCACCACTGTCACCCGTCATTGCAAACCTGTTCATGGAAGAATTCGAATCCAGAGCCCTGGCTAATGCTACCCACAAACCCAAACTATGGCTAAGATACATCGATGACACATTTGTGATTTGGCCCCATGGAAAAGAAAACCTAAACAATTTCCTAACACACCTAAACAGCACACACCCCAAAATCAAGTTCACCATGAAAATGGAAATAAACAAACAACTACAATTCCTAGATGTACTAATCTACAAAAGAACAGATGGCACACTGGGACACACCATATACCAAAAGAAAACACACACCAACCGCTACCTCAACGCCCAATCCCACCACCACCCAGCACAGATAAATTCCGTAGCGAAAACACTAATTACCAGAACCAAATGCCTGGCAGACAAGACACATATAAAGACTGAACTATGCACCCTGACTGAAGTACTGACAGCCAATGGCTTCCACAAAAACAACATCACCAGCTTGATCCACAAAAACACACTAAGACATAATAGAGACCTAGAAGATCAACAGACCTATGGAACAGCTGTCCTGCCCTACATAAGAGGTACTACAGACAAAATCAGTAAGATACTAAATAGGCATCACAACAAGACTGCCTTCAAAATAGACAAAAACATAGCCATTCTTAGAAACCCCAAAGATAAAATTGACCTGGAAAACCAAGGCATATACGAAGTTCCCTGTGCATCATGCCCGGCCACATACATTGGACAGACCAATAGAAGAATAAGTACCTGCCTGGATGAACACAAAAATGCAGTAAAAAAGCTGGAACACACCTCCTCGCTAGTCCAACACATGAAAGCCACAGGTCACAGCATCAACTTCAGTGGCACTAAAACCTAGCCACTATAGAAAACCCCAGCCACAGAATCATCAGAGAAGCCATAGAGATTGAAAAAAGACCTGAAAGCATGAATAGAAGAGATGATTCCAGCAGACTGTCAATCATTTGGAAGCCTGCACTCTCAAATAGAAAGATCTCCACACCACAAGCCAGGCAAACACCTGGGCACAAACAGACTCCCTCTGATACCTCCAGCTCAAACACACACCAACCAGGCACCCAGATGAAACCTAGCTTCCTAATAGATAATAGCCGTCCTTTCACGCGAAGCCAAACTGCACTGAAAGCCTCCAATACAGGAACACAGTGTTGCCAGCCAATCAAAGCCACAAAACAAACAGAAGAAACCAGAAACACCAATCAAACAAACTCCAAGACCAATAAACACAGACCAAGACTCCCAACCAATCAGGATGTAGAAAAAACCATCCTGGGACAACAGTAGGCTAGCCTCAAATTTAAAACTAACAGCTGTGATAGCCTGACCCACATACAAACTCAATACAGAAGCCTGATGATGGCAGATGAGATTCTGCTGAAATGTTGCTACAACTTTAAAAGCACAACTCCAATGACGTGGGATAATACCCGAAGGAAGCCGAACAGCACACATGTAAGTACACGCGAAAGCTTAAAAAAACATATATATGTATGTATGTATGTATGTATGTATGTATGTATAATGAGATATTAAAGGACAGCTTGTGAAAGAAAATTAGATGTATTTGAGCTAAACTAAATAAATATATATTTATGGACAGAGGGTGCACAATTTTATTATTTAGTAAACTTTTTTTCAAGACATTGCAAGCTGTCCATTTAAGCAATCACTACTTGCTGTGAATGATCACTTTGAAATAATTTCAGTTTTTTTCATTCTCAATACCTCTGTTCAAAAAAGTATATTCAAACTACTCTAGTTTAATCCTCATACCAGCCTACTAAGAGATCAAAATCTTGATGTGAGGTTTCGTGTACAAACATTAAGGTTGGCCACTAATAATTTCACACTCTAGACATTTTTCATAAGCAAAAGAAGAGATATAAGAATCTACTAAAGGAGAAAAAGTGCTGGTTGAAACCTGAGACCTCTGCCAAAATCCACCAGGTGATGATAAACAAAAACCATTGTCTAATTTGGTGCCTTCTGTCTTTATCTACAGGTAGTCCTTGACTTGCTACCAATCATCTACTGACCATTTGAAGTTATGACTCCCCCAGAAAGTGCTTCATGGCCCACTTCCAGTTACTGTAAAACATCACCCTTCCACCGCATGGTCACATAATCACAATCTGGATACTTAGCAACCTGTTTATAACTGGTCACCAAGAGCCTGCAATCATGTGATTGTCGTTTGAAATCTTATCTGGCATCCTCCCCTTTCTTGGGAAACTGGCAGGGAAGTTTGCAAGCTGCTGTCATCTGCCACAGGGCTGAGATTCCCTTCTGGCAGGCAGGTCTTTGAGAATGAAAGGTGGAAAGGAATCTCAGCTCACTGTGGAGCTGAGATTCCCACCCCTCCCTAGGTAGCCATCTGATAGCAAAAAAATTGCCAGCTGAGTGGAGAGAAACACCTTTGGTGGGTTGCAAAAATGGAGGTCATACCCCAAAGACTCGAGCTCTGTTCTAGCAGCCCTCAAAGGAGTTCTCCATTCCTCTGGCAGGATAGAGAAATAAAGTTCAGATTATGAAGTTCCAAGCTATGTTCCAGCAGCCTGCTGGAGCAGTTCATTTTTGCATCAAGTGGGGAGCCGGCAAGGTGGAGAGCCTGCAGAAGTTTCCTTTTATGCATGGAGGAGAGCTGAACTTGGCAGATGGATCTTTTGCTCTGTCAATGAATAATCCTTGTGTCACAACCATAATGGAGCCTGCCCAACATGGTCATAACTCATGACAATTGCAAAGCTTTTACTACATTTTTTTCTGGTGATTGTTAAGTGAATCTGTGGTTGTTAAGTGAATGGCACAGTTGTTGAAGGAACCAATGGTTTACTATATGTATGCAGTTCTACCCAAACTTGGAAGTTTACTATCATAAATGCCATAAAAAATGGTCACATGATTAGAGGAGACTCTGCAAATAGCCATACATATGGCCTAGTTGCTGAGCACCTAGTAGGTGGGATGACCAGTGGATCTTTAAATCTGGGTCATAAATATCCCCCAGGTTGATCTTTGGAAGGTCAAATGGTTGCTAAATAACTGGTCATAAGTACTACCGGTGCCCTGGGATATTCTGAGAGTTGCTAACCTAAATCTCTTCCTTTTCCCATGATCCAGCTCTGGAATTTATTGTTTCTTGTCTCACCCTTGTTGGAATGTGCTCCCTTCTTCCTGGGAACTTGCTATGTTATTGTAGTTCATTACCTCATGTCCACCTTTGTAGACATATTCCATCACAGTTTGCTAAATGACCTAGGTCACTTAATAACTGCAACTAGGAGTGCCAGGATTTTGATCACTGAGCAAAGCAAGACATGTGGGCATCTCCTTTAATCACTGCCTCACACAGTGAAATTCCAGTCCCAATTGTGACTGTAAGTTGTGGACTAGTTAGCAAAAATCCTGCAAATAATTTAATCTTTCTTGATGCTTGAATGAGGCATTTTCAAGGTCTGTTTACATCTGTTCATGGCAGAATCCTTCATATTGAGCAATTAGATTATACCCTCCCACAATGGCCACAAGCATCTCCTTGACAACATTCAGAAGACATGTTTTCAGTATATTTATCTAAGATATTATAATGATTTAATGCAAACTAATTTATATGATTTATATTAGCCAAATCCAGAAATGTAATATTCACTGAGTTAGAAACATGAGGGCAGATTGTCTTCCCATCAGATCTTTATTAATGGCCTCATGTAGGAAGAATGTAGTTTTGATTATACAAAATTTAGGTCTCCATAAAAAAGTACCGTAAAACATAGTTTTAATATCAGTCTGTCTTTAAAAATCACTTGGAAGCATCAGATAGTCCAACCCATTTGCTGGTTGATTCTAATCACCATGAGTTCGCTACCTCAATGCTTCACTCTGTGCACAAGATTCTTGTTGACTTCTGGGTGAAATAATTTGAAATGATGGTTTTTATCTATAAAGTTCTATATGATCTGGTGCTGAGATACTATCAGGACTCTTTTCCAAGTGGAATTAGTCTTCCTAACTTGTTTTTCCTGGAAAAAACTGCTTACAGTCACTTATTTCTCCAGAATCAGAAACTAGGATAGAGATCTGCAAACAAGCCTAAATAAGGTGTCACACCTTAATGTTTGTCTTTTGCTTCCTTACAGCCATATAATTATCATAGATTCCAATTTCAAAATTTTATAAGGCCTTCACTTTAACCAGGTTGGATAACCAGGAGTCCTCCTTGGATGTTTTGAAAGTATTCCAGTGCATTTTCATTTATGCAATTTGGTGATGGTTTAATAGAAACTCTAGGCCAAATGTTATACACACCCTATATAAGCACTCTACACCAGCAGCTCCCAATCTTTTGGGCATCAGGGACTGTTTTTGTGAACTGGGGGAGGCATGGTTTTGCATGCTGCCTGGATCCTGCACATGCATGGATAGGGCTTCATTTGTTTGTGTAGCCCAGTTCCTGGCAGGCCATAGCATAGACCAGTGGCGGTCCATGGCCTGGAGGTTGAGGGGACTCCTGCTCTAGACAGACCTTACATATCTTGTTTTAAAGAAAATTACAGGAAAGCAATTTTTATTTAATGTTACTACTTGCAGAAAACAATTCAAAAATGGTTTTTCAAGTTAGGCGGTTCTGTGCTATCATTTGTATGACAAGCCATATTATTATTTAGGATTGAAACTTATAATATTTTATTTGGATTTAGTTTAGTATCTACAACCTTAATTATTTTTAAATACTATTTTTATTGTTTTTCTGTTGCATACATACATAAATATTGAAGGATTTCATTTAATATTTTGTTTGTTATCTGGCCTCAGGACTGTAATGTATAAATTTGGGTAAAGGAAGGGAGGGAGGAAGGACATCTTTCATCTACAATTGTATTTTATTAATTTTACTCATGTTTTATGTAATTCTTTAAATAGGATTAGAAGGCATTAAATGTTTATCGACCTTTGTTGCCTTTGCCTTTTCTCCTAGTTTATTTGTAAATTACTAAATATGAACTTTGAAAATTCTACTTATGTACATATTTACTTTTGTATTTTCTTCAAAAATAGTATAGGAGAAGAAAAGAAAATACGTGAAAACACATGCAAAGTGCCTATGATTTTAAATATATTCAGTTCGTCCTCTGAATATAAAAATTAGAAACACACACACACATACACACACACACATACATGATGTGAAAAAGTAAACTACTGTGCATTTTCTTTTTTGGGAAGATCAGTTTCTTTTTTCATTTATATAGAATGACTTTTTCTTTAAACACTAAGACTTTTGTTATGTTAATCAGGCAGGGAACATTTCCAATTCAATTTTACCTGAGCGCTGGTCAGCTATAGCTTTCTTTGTTTGATGTCCCTTGGGCCCTCCCTTGTCTTTTAAACTGTAATTTAGTTGGAGCTGCTGTCAATTTACTCTGTCCATTACATTTGGAGTGATATTCCAGACATTGTATTCTATTCAGTCCTTGAGAAATTTCCTGACCCAAATGAAATGTGCAGCTAAAAAAAACAAACCACATCTAGGGTTCTATAAGTGCAAGTTGTGATCGAAGATAGATAGATAGATAGATAGATAGATAGATAGATAGATAGATAGATAGATAGATAGATATGATAGAGATGGAGACAGGAGAGACAGACAGACACACACAGACAGGTACACGTGTGTATACGCACACACATACACATACCTACACATATAGATTGTATACAGCTTGAACTTATATGTGTCTGTGTCTATGTGTGTACATGCACCTGTGTGTATGTGTCTGTTTTTGAAACACTTATATTTGCTCATATCCCAGATGTTTTTTTTTAATTTATATTTATAAATTATATTTATAATTTTATATTCAACAGAGGTTTTACTTAAGGTTATTTAATTGACATTTTTAATTAATTGAATAAATTCAATCTAGTTAAGCAAACAATGAAGTTTGTGATTTTATTGGGGATTTAAAAATTTTACTGGTCTGGTTACCATACACAACAATTCAGCTTTAGAAAAGTCCATCCTCTATAATTTTACCATAATTTCCATGAGTAGTTGTTCTGTATGGAACTTAGTAGGTTCCAAGTCCCTCGTTCCAATTGGCCGAAAAAGCCACTTACGGATTGGTTGATTAAGAACCAATTTGAGAAGCCCGCCAAATGGCGGGAACAGTTAAATGGGTGTCATTGGCCACAAGCCAAAGGCAAGTCGCTATATAAAGGGCTGCTGCGACTTGGGCTATGTTCTGTATCTTTTGCCTTGCAAGTTAAATAAATAGTTGTTGTTTGGAACCCTATCTCACATGCTTCTTTCCGGACAGAACACTGACGACGAAGTGGGATCGTCGTAGAAGGTGAGACTGAAGCACGCAGAGATCTGAACTGAGTGAGAGAGATAGCTGGTAACAACGCGCCGCCTGCACCATTCAATCCTGATGAGGAGGATTGGGAATCGTATATCGATCGCTTTCTTATGTTTTTAGAAAGTAAGGAAATGGAAGAAATCTCAGACCAAAGGAAGAGGGCTGTCTTCCTTACCCACTGCGGACCAGCCATTTTTAAAATGGCGAAGGCGCTGGCAAAACCTAGAGATGTCAAACAGATGATTTGGTCCGACCTGAACAGAATGCTCCAAGCACACTACGCACTGGTGGTCTCGAATTTAATAAAAAGGCACGAATTCTATATGAGGGACCAGAAGGAGGATGAAACCATAGGAGATTTTGTAGCAGCCTTGAGACACATCGGAGGAGCCTGTGAGTTCCAGAACATGGACGAGGCAATGAGAGACCGCATGGTCCTCGGTTTGAAGGTAACTACCCTTCAGAGCAAACTCCTGAATAAGCCAAACATAACCGTGGCCAAAGCCATTGCAGAGGCAACCGCTGCCGAAGCATCAAAGAAGTCAGCAGCCACCATGCGGCAAATGAATGCAATTCCAGGCCTGCCAACCCCAACCAGGGAGAAGAAGGCAGAGGGAGGGAAGAAACAGCCCACAGCGACAGCTCACTACGAAGACATTGAATCCCAGAGTGATACTGAGAACAATGATGAAGACGTCCATAGACTCCATTCAGATAAAAAATGGCGCAAAAAGAGGAGAAATTGGCGGGAGTTTCAATGTGTGGGCTGCAGAGGAAATCACCCGTGAGCTGAATGCAGATTCCTCAACGCAATATGCTGGGCTTGCAATAAAAGGGGACACATCGAAAGGGTCTGCCGCAACAAAAAGAGCTATAGTCCAAAAGGATGCGGCAGCACCCCCCCCCTCCCCAGACATGAAGAAAGACAAGCCAGCAGCAGATGGAACCTTAACAAGAGAACTGGTGACAGAGAAGAAATGCATCAGACAATCACCATCGGCAATGCCAGAGCAGAGAGCAGAAAGAAGGTTCGGGTAGAGGTGAGCATCGAGGGCACACCCTGCGAGATGGAAGTCGACTCAGGGTCGTTCCTATCCATGGTATCCTGGAATACCATCCAGCTCCTGATACCGAACATTAAACAGAGAGAACTACAGAAACAAAGACTAGTGCTAAAAGACTATCAGGGAAATCAAATCCCAGTAGTAGGCCTTGGACATTTTCTAGTTAAATTTAAAAACCACAACGAAATCTTACCTCTGACCATCGGCGACCGTGATCGCCCTAGTCTACTAGGGATCGAATGGTTCGCGCCCCTAGGAATCTGGATGACGGGGATCAACTGCATCGCTGTAGCCAACTGGGAGGAGAGCCTGCTACAAGTATTCCAAGATGTTTTTGACAGGACCCTAGGCAAGTACAAGGGGACCCCAATTTCATTCAGCCTAGACCCCAAAATAGCCCCCATCCGCTTAAAGGCCAGACGCATCCCATTTGCTTTAAAACCAAAACTTGATGAACAATTGAACAAATTAATAGCTTGAGAGGTTTTAGAGCCAATCAACCATGCAAGGTGGGAAACACCCATCGTTACTCCTGTGAAACCAGATGGGTCAGTGTGCATCTGCAGAGACTATAAGGCAACCCTGAACCATGCGCTCCAACAAAGCGCATACCCAGTAACGATAGTGCAACATTTACTGTACTCACTAGGAGAGGAAGAATTTTTGTGAAACTTGATCTCACACAGGTGTATCAACAACTACCTGTTGACTCCATTACCACAAAGGCACAGACTATTGTGACACATAGAGGGGCATTCAAGTGTAACCGTCTCCAGTTCAGCGTTAGCGTTGCCCCAGGCATGTTCCAAAGCCTCATGAAATGCCTGTTAAACGTAATCAAGGGAATCATCTCCTACTTCAATGATGTACTGGTCTCAGCGAAAAATGCTAACCAGCTAAAGACCAGATTAAGAGAAGTCTTAACAAGATTTAGAAAATCAGGCCTCAAAGTAAAAAGGGAAAAGTGTGAATTGGCCACTAACCAGGTTGAGTTTTGGGGCTATTTAATCGATACACAAGGCATTCACTCTACCGAAAAAAAAGTGAAGGCTATCAAAGACGCTTCCAAGCCCAGGAACAAAACTGACCTTCAAGCGTTCCTAGGCCTCATAAACTTTTACAATGTGTTCCTGCCCCATAAGGCAACAAAAGCAGAACCCCTACATTGACTGCTAGATAAAAAAACCACTTGGACATGGGGCCACCAGGAACAGAAAGCCTTCCAAGGTATCAAGGACCTATTAACATCAGACACCGTTCTCATCCAGTTTAGCAATACCCTGCCTTTGACAGTCACCTGTGATGCCTCGCCTTTTGGGGTTGGTGCCATCCCGAGCCACCAGCTACCAGATGGCAGAGAGACACCGGTCACCTTTTATTCCAAGACGCTCTCCAAGTCGGAAAGCAATTACAGTCAACTCAATTGGGAAGCCCTAGTAATCATCACCTGAGTCAAAAGATTCCATAAATACCTTTACGTAGAACTTTTTCTATAATAACCGATCACAAGCCCCTTCTTGGAATCCTAGAAGGCAACAAGTCAACCCCAAACATTCTGTCACCTAGAATGATGAGGTGGTCTGAATTCCTCGCTGCCTACTCCTACACAACTGCTTCACCGACCCGGCAAAGCCATCACACACGCCAACACCCTGAGCCGTTCCCCACTGCCCATCACGGAAGACGACCCTGCTCCAACTACCTACACATTTCAACTTGAGACCTGCCTGGAGCTACCGCTGACTGCAGCCAACGTCGCGAGAGCCACAGCCAAAGACCCTTTGACAGCGTGCATATTGAACTGGGTAGGTAAAGGCTGGCTGGAAGAGAACAAAACTGAGACTTTTAAGCCATTCCGTACCAGACAGACCGAACTGTCTATAGAAAAGGGGTGCATTTTATGGGGTGACAGGGTGATAATTCCGAGCAGCCTCCAGGAAGACGTCCTGGGCATGTTGCATGAAGGACACCCGGGCATAGTCAAAATGAAAGCCCTGGCCAGGAGTTACATCTGGTGGCCAGGGCTGGACAAAGACATTGAACGCTGGGTTGCAACATGCCATGACTGTCAAAAATTGAGGCCTACCCCACCACAGGCACCAATAAGAGACTGGGAAACTCCCCGGGATCCATGGTCTAGAGTACATACTAACTTCGCTGGGCCAATGAAGGGAAACACTTTTTTTATTGTGGTAGATGCATATTCGAACTGGTTGGAAGTCATCCTCATGACTTCCACAACCACCGAAGCTTTAATGAAACAGCTAGATAAACTATTTGTGACACATGGGCTACCTGATGTGCTGGTTTCAGATAATGGGCCCTAATTTATTGCCTTACAATTTGAACAATATCTGGCTGCCCAGGGTATCCGACATGCCTTAACTGCGCCGGCCCATCCGGCTGTGAATGGCAGGGCTGAACGCATGGTTCGGTACACCAAAGAGGGCCTAGAGAGAATGGACAAGGGAGATGTGTAGGACAAACTAACCTGACTACTAACCTTGCAGCATATTACCTCTAGCAGCACAACCAATAAAAGCTCAGCAGAACTCCTAATGGGTAGGAAACTACGCTCCTACCTGGACAGATTGCACCCCACTTACACCTGGGACAAACCCCCCGATTCCTCCAGGAAATACCGTACATTCAAAATCAGAGACCTAGTCTATGCCAAAAACCTCACCGGGGACCCATTGTGGCTTCCAGCCACCATCACCCAAATCACAGCCCCCCGGTCCTACCAACTATCCTTAAACGACAGAAGGGAATGGAAATGGCACATAGACCAGCTTTGTTCCCGCAACCTCAAACGAAAAACCACCGCAGAATCAAAAATAAATACCGACTATAAAACAACCAAGGGGGGGGGAGTACAAATAAATAAAAAAGGGAGAGACGAACCTCCCGTAACAAGGCAACAAACTCTGCGAAAAGACAATCTAACCAAACAAAAAGAGCACTCACGGTTAGATGAACCCCAAGAAAGAAGTCCGAGAGCAGGAGAGCGAAGCGAGCCCTTCCTAGAAGAAGGCAGCCAGGCCAACTCAACCAACCCAGTCAAACCAGGAGGGAGTGGTGGAGCCATCTCAACCAGCCTGAGAGAATCAGGCGGGAGCAGCAAGGCTGACTCACCCTTCCAGGAGGTTCCATGGAGAAGGACGGGAGGAACAGCGATCCCATCCGAACCACTAGAAGACCACGCCGAGACTGAGTTGCGCAGGTCAACTAGGACTAGAAGAAGCCCCACCTACCTGCGTGACGATGTCACCCACGTTGGACTAATCTAAAGGGGGAGGGGTGTTCTGTATGGAACTGAATAGGTTCCAAGTCCCTCGTTCTGATTGGCTGAAAAGGCCACTTACGGATTGGCTGATTAAGAACCAATCTGGGAAGTCCACCAAATGGCAGGAACAATTAAATGGGTGTAATTGGCCACAAGCCGCAGGCAAGCTGCTATATAAAGGGCTGCCGCGGCTTGGGCTATGTTCCATATCTTTTGCCTTGCAAGTTAAATAAATAGTTGTTGTTTGGAACCTGGTCTCACGTGCTTCTTTCCGGACGGAACAGTAGTAGACTTTGAAAAAGAGCACAGTCTTCCTATGCTTGCCTAGGATTCAATGAATTTCTGAATCTCCACAGATGAGATATTGTTGCATTTGTAGGTCTCTTATGGCACATCTGCCAATATTTCAGTCAGAAACAGGTTGTGATCATTTTAATATACTTTTACATAGCACGATGCACATTTTTGGCTCTTTCCAGCATGTAGTCTTTCTCTCTCTCAAAGAATATAAGTAGTCATTGTTTGATGCCCACTTGTTCCGAGACCAAGACACCAAATATTTTTCAACCATTCCTCATAGTTGTAGCTGTTGCAGTGTCCTCACAATAATTATTCAGGTGCTTGGAACCTGGCTTGAAATTACAAGAGTTGCAGCATCCCACAGTCATGGGATTGTCATTTGCAACTCTCACTGCTGGCTTGTGATAAAGTCAATGAGGAAGCCAGTAGGAGGTTGCAAATGATTATGATGTGATTTTGCACCTAACAACTATATGAGATTTACCTTATAACATCAGCTGGAATTTCTGCAATTGCCGTTATAAGTTGGTATAGTAACATAACATCATGCTTTATTTATTTACTAAATTTATATATCACCCATCTCTCCATTAAACAACTCTAGGTACCTTACAACAAGATACAATCAATATAAACATTAAAATGATACATATGCACTTTAAAGTTAACAAAGGTAGCTAAGGAATGAATCAATAAACAACAGGACGGAGGTGGAGACTTCTTTTAATTCATTAACCCCACCCAGTATGGAATTTCCACATTGGCACCCCAAGCCAATTGGTGAAATCAGGTTTTAAGCCTATCTTTATGGCCAAGAGGTTGGGGAATTTTTACTGCAAGGAGCAAAACACTCTTTTCCTGAACACTGCCAGCCAGAATTCCTTGACTTCAGTCACCTGGGATGATTGTATCATTTAGCAATAGTTGCCAGATCCAGTTATCATTGTTTAGCCACAATGGCACAGTGGTTAGAGTGCAGTACTGCAGGCTACTTCTGCTGCCTACCAGTTGCCTGCAATTTGGCAGTTCAAATCTCACCAGGCTCAAGGTTGATTCAGCCTTCCATGCTTCCGAGATGGGTAACATGAGGAACCAAAATGCTGACTTTGTAAACCGCTTAGAGAGGGCTGTAAAGCACTGTAAAGCTGTAGTTAAGTCTAAGTAATGTTGCTATTGCTATTCATATAGATCCAACCAAACAAAAATCAAAATAATTGTTCCTTTATATTTATTCTGTATCATTTATATCTGCATAAGGAAATGTTTTTAATTCAATGTAAGGAAAAATGTTTCCAACAATGTTCCAATTTTAATGGAATCAAATATTAATAGGAATGTTGATTATAGTTGATTATAGTTAGTATCTGAAAGCAGAAGGGAGATGTAGAATTGTCCATTGTTCACAAAGTATTTATACAATAATGGTGAGATAAGGGTAGTACAGATGTCTCTGTAATAATGTACAGGTATTGGAAAAGTACATGTTCTGTTGTACAGAGTCACATAGGCACTGTTTCTCCCACTGGGGAATTTTCCTTTATTGGCCTTCTGTCTGTCTATCTCTCTGGTGTTTAGATACTTCCAAACTAAAGTAGGGGAGGCAAAGTACTTCTTAGATTCACTGGCAATAAAGATCGGGGATCTGGCTGTCCTATATTGCCCAATTTGGTTCATTATCAGTAAGCTAGTTAATACAGTGCTCAAAAAAAGATGGTTTAAGTGTTCTTCATATTTGTAGAATTTGCTGTTGCTTTCGTTCTAGGTTTGACAAATAGTGACTATTTCAAACTCATTCAGCTAACCTTAAAGCATGATGTTGTTTGTGATACTATTGTGAAATACCCAGGATTATGTTACATAAGATTGGTGATTATATAATTCTTTTAAATTAATAAATTGTAAAAATTGTTCCAAAGTTACAAAAATAAAAACATTTGAACCTAAGAGCAGTCAGTCTCTCTAAATAAAGCCCTTCAGAAAACAAGGAAATTTTCATTTAAATGACAAAATGGCATACCCGTAGATACTTTATACAGTTGTGTGCATAGTTATACTCTTGTTTCAGGCTGCACTCCATCATTACTTTAAAAATAAAGGATTTAATTTTAGTGATGCCACAAGTATTTTTCTTGAACATGATGACTCCAGAACAAATGCTAACATATTTGCCAATCTTTGTCTTAACATCTAGCAAAAATATGACTCGACATATGGACTTATCTGCTACCTTATCCAGGATGCTATTATAACTGCTTTTAATAAGGAAATTAATTTTAGATAATCATTTGTCATCACTTTCAAACCACATATTTCTTTTTTAAAAAAAAATTTTTGGTTTTAAAACAAACATAAACAAACAAAACATAAAAACATTAAGCCATCTTCCTTATATATACATACAGTGTGCCGGTTGGTTTACAAATTGTTTTGTGCTACCATTTCACAGTCTTCAATTATAATTACATTATATATCCTCTCATACTTTCAATCAAATATCAAATACATTAATAACTTTATTAATCAATCATTGACTTTTATTCATTCATGTTTTATAAAATAATCATATTTTACTTAGTTTATTTGATAACAATTCATATTATCCTCCCAGATCTATCCTAGAATCATAGATATAATTTTAAAAAAAGGAAAAAAAAAGAAAATACATCTTTATATATTTATTATTTTCTAAAATTCTACATATTTCATTACTATGTTTTGTTATCTAACCATTGATAGAATAGATCCCAAATTTTATAAAATTGTTTATCATCTTGTTCTCTAATTTCAAATGTCAATCTGCTCATTTCAGCACATTCCAATATTTTCTTAATGATCTCCTCCTGTGATAGTGTCTTCTAATTTTTCCAGTTTTCAGCAAATAACAATCCTCGCCGCTGATTTACAATCAGATATTTCAAATCTTTGCAATATATTTCAGGCAAAATTCCCAATAAAAAAAAATCTCTGGTTTCAAGTCTATATGCTTATTTGTCATTTTTTCCAGCCACATGCGGATTTTAGTCCAATATTTTTTTGCATCCGAACATGTCCACCACATATGGTAATGTGAGCCAGGTGTTTGATGATATTTCCAACACTTTTTGGACTTATTCTTAAACATTCTTGCTATTCTTGTCGGGGGAAAGTGCCACTGTAAAACATCTTATACAAATTTTCTTTATATGCTGTTGACATTGTCATTTTATGATTTTGAGACCACAACTTTTGCCATTTCTCTAAATCAATCCCATATCCAAAATTCTTCCCCTAAGCAATCATAGCTTCTTTAACTTGTTCTTCTTCTAATTTAATTTCTAATAAATATCCATATAATTTTTTAATCACCTTTTCATCAGCACCTGTCAAAATCTTACCTAAATCAGTCAATTTATCATAAAAACCTTCTGTTTTAAAATCTTTGTCATACCTTGATTGTATTTGCGCATATGAAAACCAATTCATCTTTATTCCTTGTTCCTTTTTGCATCTATGCAAAATTTTTGCATAGATTTAAGTTCACCCTTTTCATTCAGTATTTCACCATATCTAACTGTTTGTTCCTTTTTGTATATTATAGGATAAGAAAATGCCTCAATAGTCGATAGCCAGCCTGGAATTTTCAAATAACATTGCCTTTTAGTCTTCTCCCAGTTTAACCACAGAGAGTCCCAGATATAATGTCTTCTAAAGTACCCCTGTGTTTTCGTTCCTTTATACCATAAAAAAGCATGCCACCCCAACAACAGAACATGTCCTTTTAATGTCAACAATTTAGTATTTCTTAATGTTATCCATTCCTTTACCCACATCAATTTCATAGCTTGATAGTACAACTCCCAATTAGGCAAGCCAAATCCTCCTCTTATTCTAGCATCTTGCAAAGACGCTAGAATAACTAGCGTCTGTTCTTGCCTTCTTATCTTGCCATTCATATGAAAATCATATGTTTCAACACGATTTTATTTAAATCTTCAAAATAATCTTTTCCAAGCCTAATTGGAATTGTTTGAAACAAATATAAAATTCTGGATAATATATTCATCTTGATTGTTGATATTCTCCCTATTAGTGACAGTTGTAAATTTTCCCATTTTGCCACATATTTCTAATGTAGGTTTAGAAGTAATGCATCCCTGATATTTATTTTCAGAAGTGAAGTGCAATGTTTACATTGTTGGAAAAAGAGAAACACAAAAGAAGCCCAAAAACTTTAATCTTAGACTGTCTACTATTGACCTCACCCTTTTCCAAAGAGGTCTGTCAGGGGCATGCATAAGCTCACCAACACGCCTACCGTCCTTGTCCTATTGTTTCTTTTTATTTCTCTTACATGTATTCATTTCATGTATTCATAACTATGTTTATACTTATACCTGTTATCTTACAATTGCTTGATAAATAAATAAATAAATAAAAATAAACAACAGTCCTCTTTTCCAGCAAACTGATTTTGCTGGAAAACTAGTACAATTTATTTTGGGACTGCAAAGGTAAAGCTGCAACTTTATCAAGGTGGTTTTACATTTCTATTATTTATTCCTTATTGATATTTCAGTATAAATAAACCTCAAATGAGTTTTTCAACAATCATTTAGGGTCTCAGTAATAATAGTCACAATTATAATAATAGCAGTAGCAATTCTGCCAAAGTTCTATTCCTTCATCTTTTTATTTTATTGGGAGAATTAATTATAAAAACCACTGGAGAAAAATCCCTTTAAATGGTTGTTAAATGTTGACCATTGTCGCAATGGCACAAAAACACTCCCCTAATAATAAATTATAGAAACACTTTTATATACTTGGTCTAGTGCAGCGGTTCCCAAGCCTCAATCTGTGGATCAGCACCAATCCATGGCATGCCAGATACTGCAACGTGGGATGCAGGCAACACATAAAACCACGTCCCCTCTGGTCTGTGGAAAAAACTCTTTCCATGGAACTTCCCCCTACTGCTACTGGTTAAGGCACCAGGCTAGAAACCAGGAGACTGTGAGCTAATTATGAAAGTCAGCTTGGTAATTTTGGACCATTCACTTTTTCTCACCTCAGCTCATCAACAGGGTTGTTGATGTGGGGAAAATAGGAGAAGGAAGGGGTATTAGGGACATCCATTGTCTTGAAATATTTATAGAAACAGTAAAGGTGAAGTTAAAAAATTTAAAAAATATAATAAACTTGTAAGACAAAATTTTGCAGTGGGAATTAGAGAAAAATGGTTGATGGAGAAAAGAGCTTTACAAATCAAGATGAAAAGAGGGAAACAGGAGGAAACAGAAAAGAATCAAGCTACAGAGAAATAAAAATAAAATAATAATTTTATTAAAATTATACTTAGTTGGATTATTCTTTGCACATGCAGTCTTTGTATCACTTTGTGTCATTAAATTTAGTATCTTATAGGATTCGAATGAATGAAGTTGATTGGAATCTCCAAATGTTAAATTGTATTATCAAGATAACTATTTTACATAAATTACAGATTAAATCGTATTCCATTATGGCCTAACCATATTTATAGAAAGAACAGACTTTCCAGTTGCATCGGATCAATTTTTATCATAGTCATAGAGACATAGACTAGCATACACTTTTTCAAGGAAAGAATAATGTTAAACTCACCTAAACATCACAGAAAATACTGATTTAAGATCTGTTATTATTGATATGAGTGTTCCATGGTGCTCTCTGGGGTTTTTGTTTTCTTGCAGATGTTTCATTATTCAAACTAGGTAACATCATCAGGGCTAGTTATTTGTATTATTGGTATATTACGCTAAATTTGATCTCAAAAATGGATAATTTTAGAGATCATATCTGTAATAATATAGAGTTAATTTTATTTTTTTCTAAAAATGATTGGAAATGTAACAATCAGGTTTGATCATTTTATTTATATTTAGTGGCAATGTTGTAAAGCTCAACAATTCTGGAAAACGATTTATATTAGAATGAAACATATTTTAAACCAATTTCTTTTTCAGTCTGCAAAATTATTAACTTTTACAAAAGTGTATATTTGTAAAATATACTGTGCCAGCTTTGTATATGTGAATTCCTGCAACAATACCTTATGCTTCTTATTAGAACAATATTAGACCCCTATGAAAGTAGATAAATTGTGGGAGTGTGCTTTGATGTTTGAAATGAGTTTGTATCATAAAAGTAAATCTGACACAGAATTTTATGGTGTTTGGAAATCATTTCTAGATTACTTTTAAATATGGATTTGTACTACTTCCCAAATTTAAATTTCTCTTTATCTAAAATTCTATTTTAGGTTTATTAGATTTCTTAACTCAAAGCACACTTCTAGGAGCATAGAAGTAATCTGATGTAGTTTATAATTTTATGTAGTATAATCTTTATTTTATTATTTATAATAGATACTATACTATATTATGCTATACTATACTGATATTTGACAACTAAACAATGTCTACGTAGGTTCTTACACTATTTATTGAAGCAAGTCCCTGAATTTAATAAATATTATAAAACTAAATAAATTAAGAGATGGAATTAAAAGAGAATCTTTGTAATAGGGAAAATATTTTTCATTTTGCTCACTGATATTTATACCCCAAACTATCAATATGTTTTGGAGTTGTTGTTTTTAAACAATATTTTTAAAAAATTCAAATTACAGTTATGCTATCACAGCATATTTTAAATTTGGCTATGAAAGCAATTTAAGTTTTTTTCAGAATGAGGGAAAGATATATTCAAGAAACAGGCTTTTCAGCCACTTCTGGACAGAATAATGATATTTATTATCATTATTAATGATAATATATATCTAGAACTTCTGGTGCTAAGGCAAGGATGAACAGAGGTGCAGAAGCCCATCCGTGGTTTCAGTTAATCTCTTTTTTGTGGTTGGTGTGATCCTTTGAGGGCGCACGAGTCCTGGATAGATTCGTGCCAGTGTGGGGGAAACTCGAGCTTCAGTGTGGGGAAGGCAGCCCCCCTGCAGCAAAGAGGAGCCCTTCAGAACCCAGCAAGCAAGAAACAGCTGCCTATCAATGGCGGCTCTGAAGTCCAGACTGCCACAAATGTAAAGAAGAGAGTGAGTGACAGTTTGTGGGATCATTGGTGAAAAGTGTGGCAGAGAAAATTAGTGGCGGAGAGGATGATTGGAATGCTATAGACTTTTATAGGGTGCTACAAATGTCTGTCTGGAGCCCTAAAAGGAAGCGGCTAAAAAGCGGACATGAGGCAAGTGAAAGTGAAGGGGCTTGGCAGACAGAAGAAAGATAGAGGACAATAACGAGTTAAAAGGGAAGCCTATGAGGTTGGGAGATATACCATACTGATATTAATAGAAGGGAATCTAGTGGCTGGAAGGTGACTGGAAGATGTGCGGGATTTGGACTATTTCATTCGATTTTTATGCTGAAAGACTTTATTAAATCGGAGATGGGAAGAAGATCGGAGCCGGCGGAATAGAGACAGTGTGGCGCCACAGGAGATACTTAGAAATCCTGAAGTTATTATTACAATATAACTTATGTAAACCACTTAACTGCCCTTCAGGGAGTATACTGATTTAACTGAAGTGGTGGTTCCATTTGAAGAAAATCAGGAAAATTGAACTAAAGAACGCTAAGACAAAAAGTAAAAGTGGAAGTTTCTGAATGTGTGGAGATACTGTGCAATTACAGTCACTACTCGCCATTTCTTACCTCCCCACTTCCAGTGCGTTTGGAGTATAAGCTCTTAAAACTTAGAGATGAAAAGCTAAAAACTTACTTTAAAACTCCTTTCCCCCCCTTTTTTACTCCCTTTTTCCTGTATACATCTGCTCATTTTTCATTATTCCGCTACCCTCCGGTGCTATGATGAACTATCTCTCCTTTTTCAATCTCTCTTTATAATGTTTATAAATATGTATACTGGGGAAAGGAAAATTGATTGTTGTAATTGATTGTTAAATAATTGAATTAACTGATTTGATTGATTTATTAATAATAGTGATAATTATACTTTGATTAGATATAGGAAAAATAGTAAGAACATTAAGTAATATTTAATTAATAAATATAAAGGATTTTATATATTAATATTACAATTCATTGTGTGATCATTCTAAATATTTAATTAATCCACTTGGGGATGAATGTAATACTGTTTGTGTTTAAGAATATTTAAAATAAGGTTAGATAATACATATATTTATTTATAATATTTAAATATAGTTGGATTTGCATGTAATATTTATATACTTTTTCTATTACGTGAAGTTATGTATAGAGGCTGAGCACTGAGGCCTTACAAAATTATATATGTGATTTAGAATTTGGATTTAAAATAATACAGTGATAATATTTTTATCTATAAAAACTTATACTCCAGTAATTGGTAAAGAGTACCGATATCCAGCAGACAGATAGATTAAGTAATTAGATACCAGTCAATCCTAATATAGAGATTCTGTTACTGAATGTTAATTTCGGATAATATAATTAATATATTACAACAACAGAAACAAATCTTAAAAGAAATGACTTCCACAACAACTACATCTTGAAAACTGGAAGAAAGGTCACCCTGACGTTAACAACCACATCGGCAACAGCTTCGCCCATGGCACAAAAAAACATTGAAGAAACATTATCAATGGAGAAACAAGCTAACATCTTGAATGCCAATATCCAATAAATTCTGCTTACTTTACAGGAATCGATGATGAAGCTGCAAGAAACAATGATGAAAAACCATAATGAGATGATAGCAGATATAAATGAATTAAAAGAGGAGATGGGAAAATTAAAAGCAGAAATGAAAGTGGATATCTCCAAAGTAGAGGACAAAGTTGGATTATTACAGCAGGCCTTGGAGAAAAATGAAGCAACAATAAAAGAAGTAGAGAAAAGGACAGAACGAACTGAAAGGAAATTAGAAAGGTTAGATGAAGAATTAAAGAATGTGAGTAAAGAAATGGAGGACTCACTGGTCTACCTAAAGATGGATAAGGCTGATACATACTTGAGATTTCAAAATATAATGGAATCAAAAGAAGACTTAGAACAACTAATGGCAGGAATATTGGCTGGACTATTGGAAAAGGATAAAGATGACATCTTGAAGGAGTTTGATGAAGTTTACAGGGTTAGCACTAATTATGCGAGATGCCACAAATGCCCAAGAGAAGTCCATATACGATTTGCGAGAAGGAGTGTCCGGGATATCATATATAGGATGTCAAGAGATGAATCAATCACATATAAAGTTCTCAAAGTCATTGTTCTCAAACAAATACCAAGAAGAGTAAGAGAACAAAGATGAGATTATAAATTCTTAGCAGCTTACCTAAATCAGAAAAGAATCATTTTTAAATGGCTAATCCCAGAGGGGATGTTAGTTTCTTGGAATGAGAGGAAAATCAAAATAGACTCTATGGAAAAGGCCCAGGAAATTTATGAACTGTTGGTAGGCCCAGAAGACCAGAGCAATAAGGATGAACTGGAAACAAACTCCCAGGAAGATCAAGGCTATCATAAGAACAGAGATGGAATTTTAGGAAATCAAGGAAATACTCAATTACAGCAGGAGAGAGAAGAAAGTAGGACACATCTTCAGGCACAAGGAGAGACCGGAGCCGTTACAAGACAAAGAGAGAAACAGAACTAACTAAAACTAAGAAGAAAAGAAACTGTTATCAATTAATATAAATGGTTTAAACTCGACTATAAAAAGGAAAAGGATAATAGCCAAATTAATCAAACAAAATGCTGATATAGTATGTCTCCATGAAACTCATATAAAGAAATCAGATGAAAATACTTAGAATGTCTGAAATTAGAGAAGCTATTCACCGCACCAGCAGATGCAGGGATAAAGAAAGGGACTGCGGTATATGTTAAAGAGGATCTGAAAGCAGATTTAATATGGTCGGATCCTGAGGGAAGAACTCTGGTTTTGCAGATCTAGATTAATGCCATCCCAATTCTCTTAGTGGTAATCTATGCCCCAAATGGAGATCAAAAAGAGTTTTTAAAGCATCTTTATGGAAAAATAATAGGATTGGAAAAAAGAAATATTTGTTTTATAAGGGAGTTTAATTCTATTGATGATTATCAAAAAGACCACAATAATGGGGGAAGGAATAAAGGGAAAAAAGAGAGCTTCCCAAAATATGCATGGAAATGATGAAGGAGTTAAATTTGATTGATATATGGAGAAGATTACATCCTGAGAAAAAACAATTTACATTCTATTTAAATCCTCATCAAATATGGACACGAATTGATATGGCATGGATGAATGGGGAAATAGCAAATGAGATAAAAGGGACTGAAATCCAACCAAAGAATGGGCAGATCACAATCCAATTCAGATAATATGGAAGGGTAGCGAAAAACCCAAGAAAAGATGGACGTTAAATACTCAGTTAATAAGAGAAAAAGAATATACAAACAAACTCAAGGAGAAATTAAACTGTTTTTAAAGGAAAATGATAATGGAGCAACTACGAAACAAAACATTTGGGATACAATGAAGGCAGTAATAAGAGATATAACAATCTCTCATAATGCCAAGAGGATTAAAGAAAAATATGCCCAGCAAAACAAATTACAACAAAAAATTAAGGAATTAGAAACTCAATTACAGAGTACCCCAAAAGATTCAAAATTGTAAAATCAGATAACAATAACTAAACATAAATTGAATTTAAGTGAACAAGAGAGAATGATTATAAATCAGAATACAACTAGACAAACTTATTTTGAGCATGCCAACAAGCCAGGGAGATGGCTATCATATAGACTTAAAAAAAGGAAAGAAAAAAAGATTGATTTATCAGCTAATAGATGGGAAGGCGGATAACCAACAAGGAATAGAACAGAAAAAAGAAATTGCCCGTAAGTATTTTGAAGAGTTATATAAAAAGGAAGAAGTTAACGAAGATAGGAAAAGAAACTATTTAGATGAAATGAAGGATAAAGCAATTGGGGAAGAAATGGAAGAATTATTAAACAAAGACATTATTTGGTTCGAAATGAAATCAGCAATAGAGAACCAGAAAAACAACAAATCCCCGGGACCAAATGGGATCCCAGGGGAACTGTACAAGGCAATAGCAGAACAAATAGGACCTCTTATGGTGGAAGTTTTCAATGACATCTTATTCGCAACCAGGATGCCAGATTAATGGAGGGGGGCATTGATTTCGCTGATCCTGAAGGAGGATTCTTTCTATATGTTCCTTCTATAATTATGTACAAAATTATAGGCCAATTTCTTTGTGAAATAGTGATTACAAAATATTTACTTCTATTATAGCAAGTAGACTAAAAAGAATGTTAAATGAGCATATACATAAAGACCAAAATGGATTTCTCTCGACCAGACAAATCAGGAATAATTTAAGAATAGTATTAGATGTTTTGGAATTTTACGAAGCCCACCCCGAAAAACAAATTGCACTTATGTTCTTAGACGAAGAGAAAGCCTTCGATAATTTAAATTGGCAATTTTTAATCCAAAAAATTTATAATATGAATTTAGGCACCAAATTTGAAAATATTATAACAACCATTTATGATACACAACAGGCTAATATTATAATAAATGGGGAATATATCCGCCCACTAAAAATAGAAAAAGGAGTTAGACAGGGCTGCCCACTCTCAGCCCTGCTCTTCATATTATCACTAGAAGCATTATTAATGTGAATTAGACAAAACCCAGACATAAAAGGATTAAAGGTTAAGAAAGAAGAATATAAGTTGCAAGCATTTGTGGATGATATGATTTTTTTCATTGAAGAACTGATAGAAAGAAGACAAAAATTGATGAATGAATTAGAACAATTTGGAGCAGTAGCAGGACTAAAAATTAATAGGAAGAAAATGAAATTAATGACCAAAAATTTAATAGAAAAACAGAAATTAGAAGAAGTTATGGGACTACAAGTGATAAAGAAAGTTAAATATTTGGGAATATGGTTGACAGCACATTGTAAGACACTTAAGGAAAATAATTGTGATAAATTAATGCAATAGGTAAAAAGGATTTAGAAACATAGGCAAGCTGCAACTTTCATTATTAGGCAGGATTGTTGCTATTAAAATGAATATTCTTCCAAAATCCCTGTATATATTTCAGATGATTCCAATTAAAGTACACAAAAAGGTTTTTGAAGAACTAATAAAATAACTGCAAAATTCATCTGGCAAGGGAAAAAACCTAGAATAAACTTAAAGGCAATGCAGGATATGAAGAGCAGGGAAGGGTTGGCACTTCCAAATTGGGAGTTGTATTATAGTGCAGCCTCTTTAGTATGGTTGAAGGAATGGGTTAATTTGACTAATAAGAGAATATTATTCTTAGAAGGCCATGACTTACAGAGGGGGTGGCATGCTTTTTTATGGGATATTGGGAAAACTAGCCAGAAATATTTTCACAGACACCTAATCAGAGATTCATTATTGACCAATTGGAAGAAAATACAGAAAAAACACTACTTAAAGATACCAGTCTGGATCTCAACAATGGAGGCAATGATCCACCCAAATAATTTGGATATTACTAAAATGATTAAATATGAGGACTTATTGGATATGCAAGGAAATCTGAAATCGTGGCAAGACCTTCAAGATCAGGGATTAAAAATTGATCAGTGGGCATATCTTCAAATTCAAAGTAGATACAAACAGGACAAGAAAGAATTTGGAATTAATAATAAACTAGCAATTAAATAAAATTTTATTAGGATCAGACAAAAAAAAATAACAAAATTTTATAATTATTTATTAGAGGTCGAATTAGAGGAAGAAATTGTTAAAGGGATCATGATAGCCTGGAGTAGGGACATAGGACGTAGTATCACCTTAACAGAATGGGAAAAGGTCTGGAGGAGAAATAACAAAATCACAAAATCAGTAGCGTACAAAGAAAATGCCGATAAAATGTTTTACAGGTGACACCTTCCTTCTTCAAGATTAGCGAAGATGCACCCCAATATGAGTCCGAACTGCTGGAAATGCAAAAAAAAAAAAGAGGGAACTTTCTTCCATATGTGGTGGTCTTGTGCAGAAACTCAAAAATAATGGCAGAAAATTAGAAATTGGCTGGAGGAAATGACAAGAGAACAGGTCGAATTTAAACCAGAGTCCTTTCTGTTAGAGATCTTTGATAAAGAACTATCAGAAAAAGTGAAATGTATAATAATACATATTTTGACAGCGGCCAGATTGCCTTTTGCACAATGTTGGAAACAGCCTCATGTTCTATCAGAGGAGATGATTATTCAAAAAATTTCAAGTTGTGCAGAAATGGACAAATTAACCTTGGCATTAAAAGATAAAGACACTTCTGTATATTACAACAGCTGGAACAGCTGGTATAAATGGATAGATCAAAGATAGGCTTCACACTAAAGGGCAAAAGAAGATATGATAGAATCATAGTAGTGATATACAGATATATGTAAGAATTAATTGTGTATATGGTATAAAATAAGAATAAAAAGGAGGTCTCACAAATTGTTGAAGATGAAAATGTTTTTAACAGTTTTCTGTCTTTTTCTTTCTATTCTTTTTTTTCTCTCTCTTGTCTTCTTTTTCTCTCTTGCATTTATGTGTGTGTTGTTGGTTTATTTTAATTGTAAAATCAATAAAGTATATTTTTTAAAAAATGATAATATATATCTAAATAGTATAATCACATTCAGAAATATCCGATCTAATTGGAAAGCAGGGGAGGGAAAAATGTCTTTGAGAATTATAGAAAACAACTTGGACCTGTTTATTAAAATTCATTCTCATCATTAATGGAATTATTTTATCAAATTATGTCCATATGAATACAGGTTTAGAATTTATTGTGCCTATGAATGAGGACTGCATAGATTTATGATTTCTTGATACAGAATAGGTGTCATCAGGAAGTCAAAGAACCAAAGGAAAAAGGAGGCAATTTGAAAAATGTAGAATAATTAAAAACAAATAATCCTTGTTTTTGTTTATAATTATTAAACTTTCTGCAGATGATAAAATAACTGAAGTAGACTATTTAGTTAGATATGTGAATTTAGGCCAACTTAAACTATGACAGTCAGTAAAATAAAGCATTAGTTATGAAAGCTGTATATATCTGTTATAATCTACTCTACTCAGTGCCATTTTACCATTCAGCATATACTGTTCCTGCCTGTATCTTACTCTTTCCCACTATGCGTTGGACTAAAGCCCTGCATTTCCTACAACTTGGATCCTGTATATAATGTGGTAGATGCTGGCTTCTATGGATCTGATGTTTAATCCTATTCTTGTGCTGCTATGATCAGTGCTTCAGTGCTGTTTTTTTTTTTTAAAGTCCAGCCCTTTCCAGGCACTTGGGGGATTTCCCAGTGTCCACCACTTCAGCTTTCCATGGACAATACATTTCAGGTGGAGTTTTATCTTGTTTTGTCATGGCACTTCCTCTGCTTGGACTTCCTTCCATGTCTTTTGCAGCTTCAGGCATTTTCTCAGCAGCTCATCTTTGGGTGCCATCTTATTGATGTACTAGTGAGTGTTCTGGGGTTCATCAAGGAGAGTGGCTTTGACACTCACCAGAACCATCCACCCTCTTTATGACTGGTGTACAATCTCTCTGTGTTGGATTTGGTGTGGAAACTTCTGTATGTTATAAGGAACTTCCTACTCTTGGCCAGCTCAATATATTGGCAGGATATCAAATGAGTGGCAGGTCATAGGCCTGGATGGTGAGGATTTTGTTCTTGTCATTGAGTTGGGTCTTCAGACTTATTTTTTTGGTGTACTTAGAAGTTGTTGTCTTCTTTGCCATCTGATTTTTCCATATCACTATGGGATAACAATATACTTGTAGCTGGTCTGTATGTCTGCATGTGACTTCCTGGTAGCTCCACCCCACCAATCTTAATTAGTGGTGGGATTCAATTTTTTTTTACTACCGGTTCTATGGGCGTGGCTTGGTGGGCATGGTAGGGGAAGGATATTGTAAAATCTCCAGTCAGAGGTGGTATTTGCCAGTTCTCTGAACTACTCAAAATTTCCACTACCAGTTCTCCAGAACTGGTCAGAACCTGCTGAACACCATCTCTGGTCTTAATGAGCTTCTCTTTCTTGACTAACAGGAGCTACACTTTTCCAGTCTGAATGACATTCTTATATCTTCACTGTAGATCCATGTCAGGTGGATCAGCATGTTGATGTCCCTTTTACACTGTGTGTACAATTATTAGGCATTTGTATTTTGGAGGATTAATTTTATTATTGAACAATTACAGTGCCCTCGGTCAATCCAAAATATTAATAAACCTCAAACCTGAATATTTAAGAAAGTAAAAGTGAGGTTATGACTTTCTTACAGTGTGTGCACAATTATTGGGCAATCCCTCTGAAAGATTTTTCTACAATGTTTGAGTTTTCATAGTCAGTTAAGTTTATTTTTTAGCACATTTTACCTGAGGAAATTTATGCACACTTTGATATAGGTGGTTGATCTCCTTAGGCCACGTCCTCCTTTATTTCACAAATGCAATCACCTGATCTGCTTATATCCACTAAGCATTTAAGTTTATACAGTTTGGAGGTGGAAAATATGCATACAAAGTATGATATGGCCAAAATACTCACTTGCCTAATAATTGTGCACACAGTGTCGTATACAGTTTGATGTCATCCATGTGAAGGAGTAACTGATGACAGTTCCAGTCTTGAATGTGTATTCCTCTCCGGTCCTTGTGATTATCTAGCTTAGGGATTTCAAGCCTATGCAACATTGGGGATAGTGCACACACTAACCTTAGTTTATGCCACACTTAATCATTTGTGTGAGCCATTTTGAACCCAGTCTTGTTTTTCACAGTCTCACTGAGTTCTTGAGGATAGTCCTAAGTTTTCTGTTTACTTTGCATAGTGCCAGATATTCACGGATCCATACATATGGCACTGATAATAGGTTCCTGTTCTGGGACATTTCTGTGGTCTGCTCTCAGATTCTGCAGTGATCTTGCACTGTTGTTATATTTCTTCTCTTTTTCCCATATATTCTTCCTTTATTGTTCAGTTTCTGCTGTTGGTGGCTCTGCAGTTGTTATTGTATTGCAGTTGAGAGTACACTGTGGCTGATTCATTGGGAACAGAACATTTATCTTGGCCTCTGCTTCTCTAGTATATCTCCTTAGCCTGGTAGCCAGTGCTATGAGCCCTTTTTAGCATCATGTGAATTTGAGCCCTTATATCAGTGGTGGTATTTGACTGGTTTGGCCCAGTTCTGGCAAGCTGGTAGCAGCGATGAGCAGCGGAGACCGAACCAGTTCTCTATACTACATTGTGTTGGGCCCACCCATCCACCTGAGCTCCCATACTCACTTTTATCTGCTGAATTTGAAGCGCAGCTGCTTTGCATGGTACAGAATAGTGCTGCTGAAGTGACCGGGATCACGCAGGCTTGCAGGAGGAGAATTAGAATGCCTCTGTGCCTACGCAAATGCCTCTGCACCTCTGCAAAGTGCATGTTTGGCACACATGTGCTTGCAAAGTGTGTGCATGTGCGCAAAGCATGCCCACCAAGCCACGCCAACTGAACTGGTGGCAAACATATTTGAATCCCACCACTGCCTTATATCTATATTTAATAGCCAAATCTTATTCTTAATCTTCATATGTTTTTGTAATTCTACTGTAGCACCTGACTAACCTTTCTCTAGGTTTTGTTGATCATAGCCTCTATCCTCATTTTCTGGAGGTGGTGGGGTATGTACTGCTGTTCTTGATTGTGTTCTTGGTCTCCTAAGCATCAGAATTACAATAACTGTCAGGGGTGGGATTCTACCAGTTCTCACCTATTCGCTAGAACTGGTTGTTAACATTCTAAGCAGTTTGAAGAACCGGTTGTTAGAAGAAATTACTGGCCTAATCCTGTAAGAAAGGCAGGAAGGAAACATTCTGGTGTTGCTTACAGAAACTGCTTCTCCGTTAACCCTTATTACATTCTTGGCAGGACTAGACTTCCTGTCTCAGGAACATCTCTGGAGTTTTTTCCCCTCCTTTGCTGGTACTCTGCTTGTGTGGAGTGACTATTTAAAGTTACAATGGCACTGAAAAAGGTGACTTATGACCCTGTTTCACACTTACGACTGTTGCAGCATCCACACAGCCATGAGAGGCCAGGCGAGGAGATGCGTGCCTCAATGTGAGTGATATTGAGTTGGCCACACCCAATACCACGTCCACCCAGTCACATGACCACCAAGCCACACCCATCACCTACGCCACGCCCACAGAATCAGTTGTTAAAAATTTTGAATCCCACTCCTGGTAACTGTACATATAGTAGTTTATTCGTTTGAGTTATATTGGTAGTAGGGATTGTCATTAGGGCTCTGTTGGCATCTTCTAGCATACTATCTGATGGTACTTCTCTGCTGAACCTTAGTAACCAGTCGCAAGGGTTCACTCAAGATAATTTATCCATGATGTTATGCCTCATATCACAACTGTGCTCTGTAATGGAGGGGGTGGTAGTGATGTTCCAGCCCCAGGTATTGGCTGCCATCCAGCCAATTCTTCTAGGACTTCTCGAATCTGGGGTGTAATGTGCAGTTGGTCTGTCTCAAGTTGTGGGAATAGCTTCTTCATTATGTTGAAATGTTGGGTAACTACCTGTTTTTCTGTTACATGGATGCATTAAAAGCCTTGCTGGCCCCAAATGAAGGGATCTGTGCATACATTGGTGTTCATTCTAAAAAGTGTTTAAAGAAATAATCATGCCTACCAAGTTTGAACCGGAATTAAAGAAAAAAATAGGAAAAAAGTGATTTTTTTTTTTGAATATACAGTTGCATTATACTTCATAATGCTATAATAGACAAATACCTTCTTCTTTTTTATTCTAATAAATATTGCAATGCAACTAGAGCTAACTCTCAGTATTTTTGTTGCTGTACAGATGTTATATTTTCTCTTTAGAATATGGAGATGAATTATAAAGTTTTGTAACTACTATTTCCAGTCTTCAAATCTTTCTCCAATTTTGCCCATTCTGTGTGTGTGTGTGAGGGGGGGGGGGAGATGAGAGGGAGAGGGAGATGGGGCCATATGTATTCTGCTTTAGAGACCTCATAAATAGCCTTTGATAAGTTAGCTTGCAGAATTTTAATAAAAGCCTTCCTTTGTCACAGTGCAAAACTAATTGTGTTGTGTGTTGGAGGTCAAATTTGCTGTAATAAAACATCCATCTTGGAGCTTTTTAGAGGAACCTGTTTAAAAAGGTTAAAGTGGGTAATTATCACCAACTACTTGGCAATAAGAGTTGCTTTTCAATGAACCATTTATTCATGATCTGCTGCTTCACACTGCGGGATTCTTCTTGACTAGGTTAGAAAACATAATTAATAAATGATAGGATTATTTATGGTTCATGGTGTTAGATTGGGAAATACAATGATATACAGAATGAGCTAAAATTGCTCTCACAAGCAGCATCTCCATTTTTAATCCATGAGTTGGATTGTCACATTACTTGATATGGTATGATGAACTCTTGATGGTATTCATAAGAGATAATTTTGTTTCTATTCCCTGTCTGATTTTCTATGTATAAATAGAAATGGACATGCTCCTTGGAAAACAGAGTTAATGACTTGGTTAATCTTTGTCTAAATTCTGCTAGGGTAGCATTTCTTGTATTTTGCATCTCATGTGACTATATTAATTCATTATTACAGATAGAAATAATATTTTTTTTGGCAGATAAACAAATCAATGTTCAGTGATACTGTGGATACTTTATAAGCTTGTAGTTCTTTGGGACTTATGAAAAGAACAAAATTGTGTGGTTCTTTTTAATATATACTATAACTACTATTACCAAGTATTTAAAAGAAGAAACATATGATAACATTTTACTCCTTAAAAAGGTATAAAACTAAAGAGTCTTGTAGCAGTAAAAATTCACGTATTTACTAAGACCTATGGACTATATAATTAATCATAAATGTCTTCGTTTTTAAAATGCCAATTCTTTGTAGCTTTAGCTTCAGTAGACTCAAATTGTTAATGCTGTAGAAATATAAAATGTTATCATTTGTCTTAATAACTGTTGTAAAATAAGTTGTTGAAAAATAGCCAGCTCAAATTCTCTGCCTTTGGCTTTTGACTGTATTGTATTACTTCATTCCTTCCATTGTTTTTTGCATATCATTTTGGGTTACAAGACAAGTATATGATAAATTGGAGACACAGTGTTGCATCACCTAGTTCCATCTCCTGATTCTACTACATAAAATTCATTTGTCTCCTGAGGTTTTCATCCTGGCTCAAAAAAAAAAGAAAAGGCCAGTGATTCCTGTTATATTGATTAGAATAGCTACCCTGAGTCAACATCTCAAAAGATCATAGTACTATAGCATAGAATATATGCATTTTAAAACTCATGATTTATAACAGAAAATGTTAATGATCATCACATTTCAATGCCAGGAATTATATAGAATTGGCTGGTGGCTACTTGTTCCATGGAGTGAAAAGCCTCAGTCAAACAGTGCCTGGGGGAATGGTCTGAGAAGAAGAGCTGGGGGTGAGGGCCATTGTGCCATTGATGGTGGACAATCGCAAGAGGAGGAGCATTGGAAGAGGAAAGGCAGTTGTGAATTGGCTGAGGTGGATAGCTGGGAGCGAAGTGGGAGTGATGAATAGTTGGTGCCTAAACTTCCCATTCCCATTCCTGGATACAATCCTCATTGTCTTAGTCACTTAGTCACCTCTAGTCTAGACTAATGCAGTGTGCTATATATGAGGCTATCCTTCATTATCCAATCAAAATTGCAATTGGTCTTGGTGTGCCAATGTAACAACACTGACCTAGATTCTGAATTGACTCTCCATAAGTTTTCACATGCAATTCAAGATACTGGTTATCTCCTATAAGGCCTTCCATGGTACCAATTTATCTATGGGATATGGTGTATCCAATTATCTATGATTCATGACACCTGGCAAGTATGTTTTGGGCCACTTCCATGTAGTGGAGCTTATCTTCTCTGTTGTACTTGCCCTCAGGATTGTCATTCCCACTAAATTTTGATGACTCTGAGCCTTCTGTCTTTCTCTAAGGCTCTTAAAAACTGGCTGTTCTATCAATCACCATTGGTTTTGCTGCTTTAATTTCTGTAGCTTCTTTTTAAACCAGGATCAACAAATAGTGAAAGGCTGCTCAGGAGCTTCGTCTTTTGGTTGCCAGTAGCTAATTAGACAACCAAATTCCCCAAATGCAGAATTCAGTTGTTTCCTTTTCTTCCTCCTCTTCTTCTCTCATAACAGTTTGGTCAATCTCTGTTGGATTTTTGTATTTTTGTTATGCTAATAGACAGACTATTCATCCCTCATTGCAAGTCAAATGGCTCTGAGCACTTGGCAGAAGTGTTTAATTATCCTCAAATATTATAGGCCAACTAGATATAGTGTATAGTAGAAATCATATATATTGGAAGTATATGATTTCTCCTGTACACTATAGCTAGTTGGCATACAATATTGTCTTAATTAGTACTGGCATTAAAATCAGAGAGATGATGCATATGGTTTATCACAAATGACCAGTATAATAGGTTTGAAAATATGTTTTTGAGACTTTCTGTGGAAGTAACAACATTAATCAATCAATCAATCAATCAATCAATCTAAAAACTACTTCATAGGCTGAACTAGCAATAACTAGTCTGGCATGCCACAGATATTCTGGGGCTAAAGTCCTCAGAATTCCCAAAACATGGTAACAGGGAGTTCTGTACTGTGAAACCTAACATACCCAAATTTGGATCCTTGTGAAATGTTTTTTTTTAAAACCCATAACTAATATACATTTTACAAAATGAAGTAAAAGTAATAGCAGCTACAAATTATATCTTATATTGAAATATTTGTGAATGTTCCCTAAAAACAGTCTTGTGGATTCTAATCAATGGTATGTGTTTAAATTTTAAATCGAGGTGGTAATTTCAAGCATAAGGACTACTACAACAAACAGTGTGCCTAGATTTGCCCACTTTTCTTAATCTGATTTTTTTTCTTGAACTGAATTAAAGCTAAAAATAGTTTATTTTGGGGAAACTATTTATTGGCCAATTCTTTAAAAAATGGTCATAATTGTGGTTTTAATCTTGAGCCATATCTTTTTACTATTCAGCCATAATTCTTGGTCCTTCCGTATCAGCAAATATACATTATTTGGACTGTGATTTGAATTCCCTGGGTTAGCATAAAAGCATTATAGTATGTTCAGCCATTTTGGTATTGTTATTTGAATTTTTTTTTAATTAAAAGTCTGCCTTGGAGTATGTCAAGTGCTCCTGTATTTTTGCCATTCTTCTAATCTCTATGGCAACGAAAATATTTCAGCATTTACATGGGCATCATATTCTTTGCTAATGTACTATCTGAACTGTTTGTATGCTGAGAAGCAGGAACAGCAGAGATTGGCTTCTGCTGTCTGGGATGCAAGAGTTGTCAAGACAACCAAGAGGCCTAGTGATGTCCTTACTAGTAGCATTAAATTGAAGCTTTAAATTAATTCTCCCTGATGTGTTTTTGTAGCTTATATTGTTAATTGAAATAATAGGAATGACCTTCCCTGTACATTCAGAGCACCTGTCCTATTAAAATTGTATGTGCTATTTACTTAAGTACACTCATCTATCAGACAAATCTAGCGTGAAATAGGGAAAAATGGAAGACACTTATGTTGTACTGCCATGTATTGACTTGTAGTAATAGATGAAGCAGCTTCTCCTATGTCAGGCATGGAATAATTGATAAATTTTCTATTCTGAAACTTACATTTTCACTTTAATTTTTTTAGACCTAAACAATTCAGTCCAACATATTTTATTCTAAGTGAAGAAAACGATTGAGAAATATCAGGTTCATCGTATTTATCAAATATGCCTAAAGAGTAAACATGCTACATATAGTACCATACATGCTTTCCTTTTGTGGGAATAAAACAAAGAGGAGCCCAGATCTCAAATAACTGTGAAAATCCAGGCTTTCTTAATTAACATAAAATTTAATTCCATTTCTGTCCCTGAATATTTCAGCATGACTCTTCTAACATCTAATTGTTACAGTTTGTCATTGAAAGCATATTTGTAAAGCTACTTACTTTGGAATAATTTCTGTAGAACTCTGTTTTGTCAGATAAAATTGTAATAAGTAGAAATAGCCAAGCCAAACTGAAAGACCTTTAAGTTCCATCATGAACCATAGAATAACAAGATTGAAAGGGCCCTTGGAGGTCTTTTAGTGCAACCTCCTGCTTGAGTAGAACTTAAAGTATTCTGAACAAATGGTTGTCCAGTCTGTTCTTGAAAACCTGCAGTGACGGAGCACACTTAATTTCTGGAGACAAGCCATGCTACTGATTAATTGTTGTCACAATGAGGACATTTCTTCTTATTTCTAGATTGGATCTCTCTTTAATAATCTTCCACCTGTACTTCTTGTCCGACCATCAGGTGCTTTGGTGAGTTGGTTGACCCTCTCTTTTGTCACCAGTGCATTATAAAGCCACATGATCACATCACATGATCTTGATACTACCCCTCTGTTGATGGAGTTTAGGACTGCATTATCTTTGTTGTCAGTTGCAATACACTGCTGGCTCATATTTAAGTGGTTGTCCACTAGGATATCTAAATTTCTCTCATAGTTATTACTGTTGAGCCTGGTATACCTATTCTGTGCTTGTGCATTTGATTTTTGTACCTGTGCATTTGATTTTTTTTGCCTAAGTGTAAAACTTTACTTTTCTTACCACTGAATTGGATTTTATTGTGTAGGACCCAGTGTTTAAGTTTGTCAAGAGCCTTCTGAAGCTTGAATTTATTTCCAAAAGTGTTAGCTATTCTCCCTAGCTTGGTGTCATCTGCAAATTTAATGAGTTCCTCTTCTAAATTCTCATCTAGATCATTTATGAAAATGTTGAAGAATAAGTACTGGACCTAAAGGCCCTGTCACATCAGCCGACGGATGCAAAAAGTATGTAAAAAGGACACAGCAGACGAGAAAATGTTCCATCCGTTGTTATCCGCTCTCAAAAGTGCCCCAAATTTGCATAAACAGAGCGGACAACAATGGAAAGGAACGGACGGGGAGAGGATGTAGCGAGGATATTAAGCGGATGCTCCACGGAAGCCTAGCGGATGGAAGCGGATGGAAGCGGATGGCAGATCCACTGTGCTTCCGGGGGAGCACAGCGAAGCGGACGCGCAGCGGAAGGAACTGATGCAGAGTGGATGCCTAGCGGATGACGCGGATGCATCATGGACACCTAGCGGATGCCTAGCGGATGCCTAGCGGATGCCTAGAGGATGCCTAGCAGATGCAAAGCGTTCACTGCGCATGCGGGGAGGATGCATTGCGTAAGCCCCACAGATATAACAGAATGCAGCTCGCAAGCAGGTCACCATTCAGAGGAAAGACCTGTTGCCAGACACATCTCCAGCCAACAACCATGGGGAAGAAGAGGAAGCCTGTGCCTACTCCTGCCAGCCCTGGCAAGAAGGACAGGACTACCATCCCATCCCCTGGTGTTGACTCTGCTTCTGCTGGGGCTTCTGCTGCTGGTGCTGACTCAGCTGGTGCTGGTGCTTCTGCTAGTGCTTACTCTGCTGGTGCTGCTCCTGGTGCTGGTGCTTCTGCTGGTGCTTACTCTGCTGGTGCTGCTCCTGGTGCTGGTGCTTCTGCTGGTGCTTACTCTGCTGGTGCTGCTGGTCCTGCTGGTGCTGCTTTTGCTGCTGCTGCTGTTGCTGCTGCTGCTGCTGGTGGTGTGGTGGACCAGCCCCTAGAACCTCAAAGCCCTGCTGATGAGGGCCCAGAAGGCCCTGCCAGAGGGAGGAAGAGGTAATCGCGAGATAGGGAGAGGAGACAGTACTCCATCGAAGAGGAACATAAGAATGAGGTGCTTGAATGGCTGAGGGAGAACGAGTACCTCTGGCGGAAGGGACACAGGCTCTATCGAGACACCAAGCGGAAGCAGACGGCTTGGAGAGACAAGGCGGAGAGCCTGGGCTACACTTTGGATGTGCTTCTCGGGTGGTGGGAGCTCATGCACACCTGGTATGGGAAGCTGAACCTCAAGAAGTCTGGCCAGGCCGCAGTCAAGCTCACTGACCGGGAGACCTATGTGATGGCCAAGTGCAGCTTCTTGGAGGGTAAAGTCCGCCACCGAGGAGCAGCCCCTCTGTCAACCCTCTCTCTCAGGCAGCCCACAGAGAGCCAGTCCTCTTCTGGGCAAGAGTCAGCTCCTGTGTCCAGGCAGGTATCTGTGGAGCACCCCACGATGGAGACTCCCCCAACAGCTGCACTCCCCGTGGCAGAGCATGTGGAGGACCCCCTGATGCAGTTGGAGCAAGGAGAGGCCACTGCCACCAGAGACCAACCCACCCCAAGCTCCACCTCCACAGAAAGCAGGCAGAGAGGCAGACCGGAGGGACAGAGCCGCACTGTCCTGCTGGAGATCAGGGACACCATCAAAAACAGCGTAGATCTCAGTATCCCAGTACCAGGTGATCCCAGTACCAGGTGATTAAGGAGAGGATCACAGGTCTTCTGCACAACCCTCCAGGCCCAGCTGAACCTGCTCCAACCCAGTCCAGGTCTGCTCCTCCACCCCAGGTGATGTCACAGCCCTTCCAAGGCTTTCCACAGGCCCTCACCGACCAAGGCTACGGCTACCAGGAGTTCCAGCAGCACAGACAGCCCTTCCCAATCCAGGCACAGGTTCATCGTACGCCACTGGTGCCACCGATGCAACCGATGCCACTGACGCCACAGATGCCACCGATGCCACAGATGCCACCGACGCCTCACCTCACTCACCTGCAGATCAGACAGCCCCACTACACTCCTCCTTCCTCCACCCCACAGCCAAGCCTGGCCTCAGAACATCTGTCATTGGTCTGACATCCCATGTCATGGAGGAAGGGGCTCTCAACATCACAGGACTGAGCCAGCTCTCTGAGAGCTTCCTCCACACACCATCCCCTGTTGTCCTCTCGGGGCCAGGCACCCCAATGGCACCTCAGACCAGCACTCCAGCAGCAGCCACCTCCACAGCACCTGGACCCTTCACCCCTGAGACTATGCCTCAGAGTGACTGAGAAGAGTGCCAGAGACTGGGTTGCTACCTGTTGACTTTATCTTTGCTTGGGACACTTTACTTGGGTCATTTTGCTTTTACAGATTGTTATTAATAAAGTTTATCTTTGCTTCACACACTTGGTTCAGTTCTTTTAGTAAATAAAGTCTTGGTGGAAACTTTTAGAAATGGTTTAAGTCTTTGCATGCTTGTGGGATGGGTTAGGATAGCAGTGGGATGGGCAGGGATACCTGTGGGATGGGTAATAGCTGTGGGATGGGTAAGGATAGCAGTGGGATAGATAAACCTCCAGTGCAAGCATAGTGGGACTGTATGGTCCACCCTCCCAGGTGCCACACCTATGGCCCTTTATTATCAACAACAATTTAATCATTCATCAACACATTTCAACATAAACACAACTCTTTATTAAATGCCCTGTTCATTGTAGGGCCACTCAACATACATGGCACAATCTCATCAGTGTGATGAGACAGGCTCAAGGAAGCATCCATTAAGCATCTACCATCCTGTCTTGCCACTCCACTGCTCCAGCTGGGGAGTTACACCAGTGTTTCAGGAGATTGCGCTGTTTCTTCCCTTCACGTGAAGCTCTGTTGGGGCCTTGCACATCCACAGTGTCTATCAAGTTTCGCCCTTGCCTCCATTCACCAGGCTCCATGTCCTCATTGCATTGTTGGAAGTCCACAAGCCTGTTCTGCAACACTGGGTAGTGGGTGCGCATGAGATTGTGAAGGATGCAGCAAGCTTTCACGATGTTCCTCATGGTCTCTGGGCGATGCTGCATGGTGGTGAGAAGTACCTGGAACCTGTTGGCCAGGATGCCGAAGGCGTTCTTCACCACCCGTCTTGCCCTGGACAGCCTGTAGTTGAAGATCCTCTCTTCACAGGTGAGGTATCTTGAAGTGTAGGGCTTCATAAGGTAGGTTCTGAGGGAGAAGGCGTCATCACCAATGATGAAGTAGGGCACATCTTGTGTGTCGTTGGGTAGGGGTTCTGGATCTGGGAAGCCCATGATGAGTTTGTGTTCCAGCCCCTCCTTGAGGTCACTGGCATTGTATACCTGGGCATCTGAAGCTGACCCGTTGCCTGAAGCATCAATGTACCTGAACTTGTAGTCAGCATCGACCATGGTGAAGAGGATGATGCTGAAGAAGCCCTTGTAGTTGTGATAAGTGGACCCTGAGTTGGCTGGAACTTTGCAGGCCACGTGCTTGCCATCTATGGCTCCAACGGTGTGGGGGAAGTTCCACTTCTGATACCACTGCTCTGCAACTTTCTTCCAACCTTCTTCAGTGGAGGGGCACTGGAGTAGCTCCTCCAGGTATTCTTCGATGATGGCCTGCACCACTTCTCTGACCACAATGCTGATGGTGTTGTGTGGCACCCTCCAGGCATACTGCATGCTCCTGTATGTGGTCCCAGAGGCCAGGTGGTGCAGAGTCAGTGCCACCTTCAGCCCAGGGTCCAGGCTGGGCTGGAAGTTGGTGTTTGCCTTGGTCAACCTGGGTCTCAGCCGCTCCACAACTTCTTCAAACATGACTGGTGGCATCCTCATGAAGTTCTGGAATGCACGAATGTCTTCGTTCCTCAGATCCACCATCAGCTTGTTATACAGTACTCGGCTCTTCTCATGATCCATCTTCAGACCCAGACACTTCTTGGACGCCACCTTTTCTTCCCGTAGAACAGGTGAAAGAGCCTGTATAGGGCTTCGCACTGTTGTAGAACGATGGCGGCTACCAAAAGGAGTGTGCGACGATCCATGGTGGAGATGACTGGATGCTGTGGAAGAGCAAGAGCAAGAGCAAGATGAAGGCTGAAGAGGTCTGCACAGCAAGGCTGCTGGACTGAAAGTGAGATCCAGGTGATTTCTCCCCCTTTTTATAGGAAATATAGGTTTTCCGCTAGGTGTCCTTTTGCATCCTCCAGGCATCCTGCAGACATCCTAAATATCCGAGATACGTCCCCTATATGAACGTTTTTTCCATTTTAATGCTTTGTATGCAAGCTGCATCCGCTTTCATCCTTTCTACGTCCATGCTACTAACGCTGCGTGTCCGTTCCCCGTCCGTTTCGCTTCCTCCCTGTGTCCGTTTTCCGCTGGAGCGGATGTGAGTTGCATGGATGCGCAGGGGATGCCTAGCGGATATAGTGGACGCGTAACGGATGACGATGGATGTATAACGGATGTTCCCCCTATGCGTATGTATAACGGATGCGTTGGATACTTTATCCACTCAAAAAGTTTCGTGCAGCTCAAAACTTTTTGAGCGGATGAAATGTCAGTAGACGGATGCTGGACGGATCGAGAGTATGAAAAACGGACGCAGTGAGTACAGAACGGATGCATCGCGTTAACCAACAGATGGCAAGTGTTTCTCTCTGTTTTACATCCTCTTTCCATCCGTTGGTGCTGTGTGACATGGGCTTAAGACAGAATCTTGAGGTAACTAATCCACTGCATGCTTCCCTCCATGTAAATATAGTTCCATGAAAGACTATACACTGAGTGAAGTCAGCCAATTGCAAATCCATCTGATGGTGGTACTGTCTATCCTACATTATTCTATTTTACCAAGAAGTAAGCTGTGGTCTACTTTGTCAAATGCATTACTGAAGACTAAGTAAACTATGTTCACAACATTTCCTTGGTCCACTAATTTAGTCACTTGTCAAAGAAGGCAACAAATTTTATTTGGCATGATCTGTTTTTTAAAAATCCATATTGGCTTCTAGTAATTGCCTTGCTCATTTCTAGGTGCTCACTAATCTGCAACTTGATTCTCTTTTCTAGGATTTTTTTCAACTATTGATGTCAAGCTGATTGGTCTGTAATTTCCTGGATCCACTTTTTCCCCCCTTTTGAAGACTGGAACCCCTTCATCTCTTATCCTGTATCCAGGAATTCTGACATATTTAGTTCATTGGTTCTAAGATCACATCTGCCAGCTCCTTGAAATAAATAAATAGAAATAGTTCAGTCAAACTGAAAGACCTTTAAATTCCATCAGTTTTAAGAAAAGTGAGTATAAACTCACTTTGAACTACCGTTGAAAACTACCAGATTAAACAAAATGTTTGTTTTATTTTTTTAAAGAAAGCTGTTTTTCTACATAATAAAATCATCGAGAAGTAATTATAGTGGAAAAACAACTCGCGAACAACTTTAAAATGAAATCCAAGACACTAGTGATCGCTGTTTAATGAATATTCAATGATAGTACAATTAAATACGTCAGCTCCTGCATGATTTCATCTTGGTAATTAAGCTATGGCACTTTTACTTACCTAAATTTTAGTTTTCATTGTAAATAAGAAACAGCAGCAACTAGACACTATTCAACCAACATTCTATATTTTTGTAATGCATTGGCCAAAATCATCTGGGATTGGAGTGGATTATGAATACCATTGAACAAAGAAATAAGACCAGTCTTGCAGAATATTGGCATCTGCAGTTTTTCAGTGTTTTTAGATACTGTAACATTTTCCTTTGGGCAAAAAATATTATTTAATCCTACCTCTGGAAGCAGAAATACACTAACGTAAGCAATATGTATAAAATCCTCATTTAAATGTATGTTTAATATAATGGGATACATCCTGCTAACTATTCTACTCCTCAGCAATTTTACTTTATTCATGTTGGCAAACACAATATTGAAATGAGAATATAGTAAAAATATTAAAAGGACAGTAATAGGGTGGATCATCCAAGTAGATGATCTTTAATAACATAAAATTACAAAGGAAGAGTAGAATTTTAGTTCATCCCTAAAACCAGCATTCAAATTTGAAATGAATTATATTACTGATGAAATATGTACTTCTATAAAATTATTTAGAAATATATATTTTGTCTGATTTTTCATGATCTGGCAGAGACATGGTACAAGGTCAGCCAATGAGAGCTGAATAAAAACTGAAACTGAAGGAGCCTGGGTGTCCCTGCAAGCTCAGAGTGCTATGCTGAGAACTGTAACTAATTTGCTCCGAACTCTGAAGCTGCTGCTTGTGTTTTGCTTGTGTTAGATTGGAAGAATCTACTGTTGGTATTGTACATTTTACTCATATTATTATGTTTATAAAGAAGTTAATGAATCCTGCTGAATCAGTCGTCTGTGCTTTCTGAAGTTGATTTCTGCAATAAACTCTAACATATTTCCTAATTATATTTGTGCTTGTTAACTAATCAGTTGCTTGATTTATAAGAAGCTTAGATTGGCTAAAATTTTAGAACTTTACACAATGCAGTATCCAGTAAAGTATAATAGAAGCTGGATCAATTTATTATATAGTTCAGCTTAGCTATGCAAAAAGTTCCTGATGTAGAGAGAGTCCTCTGCTCAGGCAATGGAATATTTGAAGATATTTGACCACATTGTGCTGAATGTATTGAAGTTGGGTGCTGGCCTAGGTTCTTTTTAAAAATAAAAGTAAGCATGTTATTCTTTCATGAGGCAGATGAAACCAGTTCAAGAACTTAGTTGCTTCAAAGTGCCACAATATGTGGTATTAGTTATTTGTTTAGTGACTATTCAAAGTTACAATAGTACTGAAAACTGACTTGTGACTGTTTTTCACACTTCTGATCATTGCAACATCCTTGTAGTCACATGATCAAAATTCAGATGTTTGTCAACTAGGATGTATTTATGACGGTTGCATTATCTTGGGGTCATGTGATCATCTTTTGTGACCATATGATAAGCAAAGTCAATGGGGAAGCCAGAATCACTTAACAACCATGTTACTAACTTAACAATTGCACTGATTCATTTAACAACAGTGGCAAGAAAGGATGTAAAATGGGACAAAATTCACTTAACTGTCTTTCTTGGCAATATAAATTTTGGGTTCAACTGTGGCCATAAGTTGAAGATTACCTGTATTTTGATGTGAAAAGTTATCAGTGGGATTTTGGCGCACTGTTCATGCTGTGAAGCAAATTTAATGAAGAGAATGGGAATTATTTGCCTCTTAGAACCTTTTGCTCTCAGTGTTATTCTTAAAATCTCCTCAAATGTAAAACTAGGACTAAATTGTCCCCATTCCTTATTGCAGTTCCATTAGGTCTCTTACAATTGTGTGAAATATTGGAAAGTCACTTCTATGTTTGAACAAGAGGGCACAATTTCATGTAGACCAATTTTAGTAACACTGCACAGCCACATTGATGTAGTTGGGAAACCATGAGTTGTAATCCTGCCTTCGCTAGGAAACCATCAGTTGTAATATTGTCTTAGGGACGGAATCCAGTCACTCTCACTCATCCCTAGAAGAAAAGACAATGAGTAATCATTTCCAAATCTGTTATGAAGAAAACCTTCTGGATATGTCCATGTAGTCACCTGAAATTTAAATTACTTGAAATCACACAAACATTCACACCAATGCACAATATGTTCAGTGTAATTGAATTTAAAGATTTGACAGGCCTGCATCATTCATTCTTTGTATTGCAATATGCAAAATGCTGAAAGTTATGTTGTTCTGTTAACAAATTGCTTAGCACCATGGTTTGATTGCTTTTCTAGATTCGTCTTAGCTAGAGCTTTTTTATCTGGATTGCAAAATTCTGTATGATCATTATGTGGCAGCAGAGAACTACATAAATTTACCTCTCTACTGCCATCTAGTAACCAACTGGATTTTTGCAGCCTGGATCTAGTGGTTCTGGCTAGTGGTTAATTTGCTCAAATTGTACTTTGTACTTTAAAATCACAAACGGGCACCATAACATTGCTGGTACACAATAGCACCATTATTTGGAAAGTATTCTTTTGAAAATAAATTCAATAAATACTAGGGGCTAACTTCCACATATCTGTCTATTGAACGTTTTACAAGTTCTTCAAGCACATGTGTATTAACAATGATGTATAATATATAACATCCTCATTTTATTTTCCCAGTTCACTATTTTTAAGGCATGAATATCTCCAGGCAGAGCTCCCCTGATAGAAAGGACTCTGAAGGCTTTGTGCATCTTTAACTCAGTGGGATATTTCATTGACACTAAGGATCTCCTTCAATATTCTCTCTCTTTCTCGCTTGACATTTTTGCAAGAAGGGAGAAAGTGAAGGGAGGAAGGGGTATATAATGCTCCCACTGCTGAGCACTATGAATTAAGTCAGCTGGGGTAAGAATGTGAAGTGGCAGGGATCCATTTTGATGAAGCTCATGCTGATCTATAGCCCCAAGTCGGACTGTTAGGTAACACCAAACATCTGTTTTGAATACCAGAAAAATAAAGTACTCCATGAAACTGTTAAGTGTGCTAACTGGTTGTGGGGTGGATTTTTTTTTGATGTCATGTGGTATTTAATATAAATTTGCATTTAGAAACATGCCAGAAAAAAAAAATTTCCTGCATGCATTTGTTCATCCCTTCCAGAAAGAGGGAGATAAATCACACTGAAAGATTTAATATTTCTTTATTTACCTTCTTATATTATTTTATCTTCAATATCCTATATATTACATAAAGTAGTACCACATTATAAATAGAAATATTCCTGTATATTATTTACCAAATGAAGTATCGTGATTTCTTTGAAAAATAAAGATTAGTACCAAGAAATCTATAATTTTTCAGGAATAAAATAAATACCTTGCATTTAAATATCAATTTTAGAGCATCAATTTTAGAGCATTTTATTCATGCAGTGTGGTCAAAATACAGTGAAAATATACTGCCAGACTAATATCACCTGTGTTAGTCAAGTCAGTTCAAAAATAACCTGGAGGAATTGAGTTACATTCCAGGTATGTTCTAGAGTCCCACCCAATTTGAGAGTTTTATATTATAGCTTGGAACAAAAAGAACATGTATATAGAACAGTATAGTGTTCAAATTTCTACTTGCCCAATGAATTGCATTTTTCCCAGGTTGAGATATTTTAGGCTATGAATAAAACAATTTCTGTCACTTTCATTTTTATGAGGCCTGCAGAGATCCTTCAAGGAGCTATTGTCTCATAATTGCTATATATAGTGGAAGGATCATGTGAAATTGCTCTTATAATATAGAAACAGGTCCACAGTAGTATTATTCTATAGTAGTTCTCTATCATGCTCTAACATAGTTTCATGGCATTATGATCTGGCAATAGAATTTCTGCAAAGAACTAAAAAATGGGGATATTGCTATTATATGCATGGACAGTAACATATCTGCAAGAATAAAAATGAATATTAATAAATCAGACTGGGAAATAAGATGTCAAAATGGTTTCCCAATATATTATGACTACGTATCTAAACAATGGATCAAAATACAATCATTGTCTAAAATCATTGTTTAAAACATGCCTCCTAGTTTAACGAAACAATCAAGTGGACTAGAGCTATTAATTGCTTACAAATCAGTAAAGACAAATAAGGGAGAAAAATATGCTATGTATAGTATCAGCAAACTTCTCATGGAACTATATTTACTTGACAGCCATGTGCATATTGAAAAGTTCCTTCTACTGAGGAAGGCATTTACATTAGTCACTCTGGATGTCCAACAGTGACTGATATAAATATTTTATTAGGCAAACCTGCAGGTTTCTGAAGATTATATGTCTTATCAAGTTGACCCTTATAATTATGTTGTCTTCGGTAACTGTGGGATCTCTTTTAATTTTAAAGCTCTTTTGTAAATATTGAATCAGAGAATATACAGTCATAAGGAAAATGGAACAGAGCATTAGAGCAGGTGTAAATAGGAAATCACCCGACTACTGGTGTGAAGATTCACAATTTGCTTGTTGTCATTGAGGATGCAAGGCAAACCCTCTAATTATAATGGCCGGGGGATATTTTGAGTTCCATTTTTGCTTGCTTTCTATCTAAGTATGCTTTCATTTCTTAGCTATGTTTCCAATCTACTTGGTTATATTTTTGGAGGAGAAAGATCTGATTAGAATAGCAGTAGGTGTTTATGATAAATGATCAGGGCAGAATATATACACAGGTTGCAAAATATAGAATAATTGTGTTGAGTTTTGATTCTTTTATTTTCTTCCTCTCTTTCCCCTATGTACATATACATATATTTATCCTTGATTTATTACATTTTTATGCTGGCCATCTCCCCTAGAAGGTGACTCTGGATGGCTTACCAGTCATAAAATAAATTAAAATGATTAAAATGTTAAAACAATATATATTATGGTTATGATTATAAAACTACACCAAAATCAGAACCAAAAGACAGACAGGTCTGAGGTGAGGTCTACTTACCCCATCAGCTACCTCCAGCAATGAGCACCCCTCTCAGGGACCTAGGCCAACCAGCAAAGGCAAGTTTTGATACTTTCTGGAAGGCCAAAAAGATGGGAGCAGTTCCACAGGGTGTGTTCCACAGGGATGGGGCCACAGCAGAAAAGGTTCTTTTTGAATTTGCCTGCTTCAATTACTTAGCAGGTGGATCTCTATTTCTGGCACAAATGGAATAGGCTAATTCTGCTGGGAAGAGATGGCTCCTCAGATCCCTGGACCTATACCATATAGGGCTTTAAAGGTAACAATCAATACCTTGAATTGGATCCTGCAGAAAACTGGTAACCAATGCTACTTGTACAGTAGCAGTATTACATCTGAAGCTCTAGGAGCCTCTAGACAGCACACCTCTAGACAGCATTCTATTTGCACCAGCTGCAGTTCCAGAATACTTTTCAAGGGTAGCTCCATGTAGAGTGTGTTGCAGTAATCCAGCTGAGAGTTCATGAGTGACCATGAACTCTCATGAGAGTTCATGAGTGACTCAGGATACAAATAATGGTGCAACTGGTCCACAGCACAAATTTGTGCAAAGGCTCTCCTAGCCACAAGTGCCCTTTCTCTTTGAGCAGGAGCAGTAAGTCCAGGAGAACCCCTAAATTGTACAGTGGATCTTTCTGGGATAATGCAATCCCATCCAGAGTTAACAATGATAAACAATCAGATCTTGAAGTCCCTTGAACCTATAGTCATTCCATCTTGCCTGGGTTCAGTCTGTTGTGCCCCATCCAGACCCCTACAACCTCCAGATGCTGAGAAAGGGTGGCCACAGTATCACTTGGATCTCCAGGGATGGAGATGTAAATACCAGTGTGATGTTGTGTATCATCATCACACTGATATTTCATTCCATGGAGTCAAATGATCTCACCCAGTGATGTAGATGTAGATGTTTATGTAGATGTTTAAAAGGAGCAGAGAAAATACCAAGCCCTATGGCACCCCATTAACAACTATTGGGACTGGTCTTGAGAAAGGAGCTGACCCATTGCAATACTTTGCTACCTAGCCCCAAACTCCATAGCCAGCCCAAAAGGATACATGGTTAATGACATTGAGAGGTCAAGCCACTGAGAGGTCAGGGAGAGCAAGGATGGGTGCCCTACCCCATCCAACTTTCTCTAGAGATCATGCGCAACCATGACCAATGCCATTTCTGTCTCATAACCTAGTCTGAAACCAGAATGAAAGGGATTCAGCTAATCCATTTCATCCAAGACCATCTTAAGCTGCAAGGCAACCAATTTTTCCAAACAATTTTTAAAAAGGGGAGGTGGGAAACTTGATAAAAATTGTCCAGACAGCTTGGGTCCAACGATGGTTTCTTGAAAAGGGAGTGCATTAGGGTCTCCTTAAATGTACTGGAAGCGTCTCCTCCTGTAGTGATGCATTAATCACCACTTGGACCCAACTGCAGGTCACTTTCCTGAAAGGTTTCATCAACCAGGAGGGATATGGATCTAATAAGCATGTAGTTGTCTTGACAATCCCAAGGATCAAGTATACTTACTCAGGTCAAAGACTATCAAATCATTCCCAAATAATCTGGCAAGTCCATTCTGTAGGCATCTTCAATAGATCAGCTTCATGCTTAGACTCAAATTGATAATGGATCCAAACAATTTTACTGTTAGGTGTTTAACAAATTCATCTGAACAGCCCTTAAAATGATCATCTGATCCTCCTTTGCCAAGGTACACACTGGGTGATCTTGAATAGAGCCATTGAGTGACACTCTGTGAATGCATTAAGACAAGAAAAAGGAAGTTTCATCAATCTTACCACCATGAGGTTGCAGTTGTATCTGGTTTGATTCATTCTTAGTCTTCCTTCAGTGGTGCTCTAGCCATCTTTTGGCCCTTTTCAGCACTCTCAGTTCCTTCATAAACCACGGAGAGCTTTGGGACAAATGGGCCAGCTATGATCCTATCTAAGGTCTCAGTACCTTCTGATTCCAGATGATTGCCAATCCTCCACAGGATTATGCAGCAGAATCCCTGAGATAACTCCCAGCTCCTTCTGAATTCTGAATGGGTCCAATAGTGACCATGGATGGACCATTCAAATAGGTTCTGCCTCTCTGAAGAGGGGAAGAGCACTGGGAAATCTCACAGCCATCAGGGTATTGTCTGGTTGTAAACGCAGTGGATAATAACAGATCCCACGTCAGATCACGTTGCCACTGCTCCAACAATAACATATATACAGGACATTCAGAACGTTGTTGAAATTCATTTTTTATCATTAATCTATTCTCAGTGTCCCATAATGACAAGGTGAAAACAGAATTTTAGAAAAGTATGTGTGTATACACACACACACACACTTATACTCACACACACACACACAACACACACACACACACACATACACATAATTATAATGGGAATAGTGTATAGCTAGATAGAGAGATATTCATTATTCTTGTTATAATGAAATAAGTATATTTTTATGTTTCTACTGAACAGCAGATAAATGTTTCAGAAAAATTTCACATTAATTTCATGAAAGCATTTCCATCAGAACCTTAACTCCATCCATTAAAAGTGCTTCTCCAGTCATTTAATTATGTCAGTGGAGTCATGAGCAGGAGCTCTTATATCTATGGCTGAGTAAAGTAGTCAACTTTATTATGCTCATTGGCCAGCATTTTATGCAATTATAAGACGTTATAAAGTACACATTGAAAAGCATAGATGTTTTCTTAAATTAATAGAAATAAATGAAACATGAAAATGTTACCATAACACCATAAATACAGATAAGGAACTAAGAAATCTAAATATTAAGACTAATTAAAACTATGAATAAATATAAAGTGCTTATGTACTAAATACTAAGCTGCTAAGCAAATATATATGTATATAAATTTGAACGGTCACTAAACGAATAGATTTAAGTTGAGGCCTACATGTACAAGAGAGAACTAAAACAAAACCACTTAAAATATGTTTTTTTAAAAAAAGAAAAACATTGATTACAAGGATCCTAAAGGAAGAAGGGATATTTTCCTGGATTCAGCAATGGCAGCTCTAAGGAATTTTGCTGCTTTGCTAGAGATGTTAGGGTTTCTTGTCTAACAGTAAGAAGCAATGAAGTCATCCTCAGGCTGTTATTAGTAAGTAGAATTATGTAAATAGGGCACACTTTCCTGTAGAAAGAACCTTAAAGAAATTCCCTTTAAGACAGAGGTCCCCAATCCCTGGTCTGCGGCCCAATGCCGGGCCGTGGCCCATTTGTAACCAGGTTGCGCAACTGGCAGGTGAGCGCACGAGTGTGCAAAACTGCATTTGTGCAAGCAGCGCATGCATGGGTCAAACCATCCCTTCTCCCCCCCCCCCCCCCCATCATCGGTCCACAGAGTTGAGAAGGTTGGAAACCACTGAGCTAGATCTTCAGGTTTCTCCAGAATATTTCGGCACTTAGCTGTGAACAGTGTCAGTTGTGTGTGTGTTTGTGTTTTGATTTTGAAGTACCTGCCTGAATATTATTTATTTATTAAGTTTGCACACTAAGTTGTTCCCAAGGATTCTTGGAGGTTTACAAGCAAACCACAGCTCCCAACAAACAGTAGATTTACGACAGTGAAAACAAAAAACAAGAAAAAACACACCCAATCCTCAGAAAGGGCTACACCTATCATAACCAAAGTCCCTGGGTGAAATACAATGTCTTCAAAGCTCCCTGAAACCAGGGAGGGACCACTCAGAACTCAGGGGGAACTTTATTGCAGAGGGCGATAAGGGGCTGCCACAGAGAAAGCACACTTTTGGTGTCCCAATAGGTGGCATTCTTTAATAAAATTAACTCAGAACATCAGTTCTGCAAATTCAAATTGGCCAGGAAGTTGTTATGGTAGAGGACAGTCCCTGAAGTAACCAGGCCCTGAACCATGTACAAGTATGCAGTAATTGCCAACTTCATGAATTGCACCTGGAAGCAACTATAATTAGACATTGAACAAAATTGTGTGTTAGTTTGAAATTGTTCTTTGTATCATACTTGTAGATTTCTAGAAATATATGTACTGTGAATGGACTTAAAAATACTTTGCTTCTGACTGGATTTTAACTTTGTTACTGTTTACTAAAAGTGCTATCTGCTGATTAGTATCTGTCTCTGTCTCTGCACTTGCTTTAGTATCTGAATGTGATATAGAGCATAAAGAACAGATACATAAATGTAAGATCTATATTTACTTGCTACAGGAAACAGTGATGTCAAATTATCTGAAAAATATAGGACAGAAGAGCAATTAAGAAAAAATGAACAGAAAAATATTAGATTTCTGCCTACTTGCCTCCATATTTGTTTTTAATCTATCTTTTTTTTTCAGTTGAATAGGTTCTGTTCTCATCGCATCATGTCCATTACCTATAAAATTACAGGAAAATGTTAATTATCTAAAATGGTAAGATTAAAAAACAACTGTACTTGGACTGAAATCATTCTGGGCAAAGATATGAATATAAAAAATCAATCTAAAATGGCTAGCTTCAGGAGTTAATTGTCTTTTTTGTTTGTTTCTATCTGGTCAATAATATCTACTCTTAGATGAGATCTCATTATCAGTCAATAATGTCAGGTATTTAAAATGCTAGTAAGGATAGTATCAAAATTACTATCCTTGCTGAGAGTCAGGCATTAAAAGGATAGATATCCTGAATGTTCACAAACACTGGTTGGCATCCCAGAGTAAATGAGTTTGCTTATCTTGTAAAGGCAACTTAGTAGTCTTTATGCTGAGGTTGATATGATGATATCCTGATCTCATTATATGACAATAAGCAGGGTTCTGATTCCCTGAGGAGATCATGGAACTATTACAAGAATTCAGCTGGTTTAAAATGTATGAAAAATCAGTCTTGCAATAGCCATGAGCAAGTATAAATCAGTATAAGTACCAATTTAAAGAAACAGTTTATTTTATCATTAGAGTTCAGATCCCTCTTTAATTGCTCCTTCATAGATATTCCATTTCTGCTCTCTAAATCATACTGTGCAAACCAACCAACCAAACAAACCATGGAGCATATCTGCATAAGAGAGTAATATTATATTCTAGCCATTGCATAGTTATATAAAACTTAAAAGTAATATTGATAAATATAGTGATGGCTGAAAGGTGGGTAGAGTGGGTAGAAATTTGAGCTTTCAATCTAAATATATTCATCAAAAAGGCTAGATAACATGGGTAACAGTACCTAATGTAGGGGAGGTTTATTTTGAGCTTTAAGTTTTGATTATGACCTTGTGGGAAAATAGTATTTTTCATGATCAGTGAATATATGTTGGAAGGGGTTTGCAGGGTTCCCTGAGAGTACAGTCTGTCTCTATGTATTTAATTTAAAGAGACATATTTTCTCATAGCAAAGTCTCTCTCAGTAAGAATCATGTCATTTGCATTATGATGCAATTGATGCAAAATGAATATGTGTCATGATGTATACTAGGGGTGTCAAACTGGCGGCCTGTGGGTGTATGCGTCATGCATAGGCCCACCCCAGCTCCACGAATGGGAAAAATATCATGAAATGTCACATGACAACAATGTGACATGACAAATTTGACACCCGTGATGTATATCATTTTACATATGTTGCTATTGTAGTTTCCTTTGGATTATGCCTATTATCAGAGATGGTATTCAGCAGGTTCTGACCAGTTCTGGAGAACTGGTAGTGGAAATTTTGAGTAGTTAGGAGAACCGGCAAATACCACCTCTAACTGGCCCCGTCCCCATCTATTCTCTGCCTCCTGAGTCCCAGCTGATTGGCTGGGTCTTCTTTTGTTGCCCTGCACTTGAGAACAGAGCTGGAAAGCAGGGTAGTAGGGTGGGGTGGGAATGGGGATTTTACAGTATCCTTCCCCTGCCACGCCCACCAAGCCATGCCAAGTCCACCAAGCCATGCCCACAGAACTGATAGTAAACAATTTTGAATCCCATCACTTCCTGGTATTCTTTATCTTTCTAGCTTTCAAGGTGGAAGTTCTCATGGTTTTTTGTGTCAAGATCAGAGTTCAGAGATGGAGAATCCAGAGCAGTGGAAGATGTTTCTGCTCATATTATTTCTAGAGTCTTATTTTACTGGATCAGACTCTCTTGGTCTACTCCCTCTTGCTGTTCTCTTCCTTGAGGATTTTAACACACAATTTGGCAGTTAAATCTTGGCCCCCAACCAAAGTTATATTCTGTTCATTTAAAAATGGGTTATTTTGAGTTTGTTTCCATCTTTGTACATCTTTGTAATCCATGTGACTGGGATAGCAAATTATCAGTCTGGTTGATTTGGATCATTTTAGTGAAGCTCAAATTTTATGTATTATTACTCCAGGTTCATCAAGTGTATTTGTATATCAGACACAAAGGCCACTTGATGAACCATGCATGATGACTTTGTAACACACAGGACCAGAGATCACTCTCTTTTTTAAATAAAGAAATGTTGCAATGTAAGTGTACCACAAGTATGACCAGATTATGACCATTCATTCAATGACCATTCAAAATTATGCTGGCACCAAATTAATTTTACTTTCAGTCCCAGCTATTCTTGCAGTTCTATATTTCCAACTGTCACAGCAGATCATGGTCTTGTAATTGCAATTTCCAATATTCTTTGCTGGCTTCTCATAAGCAATGGGGAAGTCAGTGGGGAATCCAGCAGGAAGTTGGAAGTAGCAGATAAAGATAATCAGAGTTGGAAGGGACCTTGTAGGTCATCTAGTCCAACCCCCTGCCCAAGCGGGAAACCCTACACCATTTCTGACAAATGGCAGTCCAATCTCTTCTTAAAAGTCTCAAGTGATGACACTCCCACAACTTCTGAGGGCAAGCTGTTCCATTGGTTGATTGTTCTCACTGTCAGAAAGTTTCTCCTTGTTTCCAGGATAAATCTCTCCTTGTTCAGTTTCCATCCATTATTCCTAGTCTGGCCTACAGGAGCTTTAGAAAGTCATGTGAGCAGTCATGTGAGGTCTTCATTTAATGATCCAAGTGGCCCTCACTTAATATCAATAATTGGGACTGCAATCGCTAAGTAACACATTCATGCAATATATTACACATTAAAACCACACCCCTTAGCAACAGCAAATATGGTCCCAATTGTTATTGTAAGCCGAGTAAATGAATTATGTTAATAAATATGTAAATTTATTTTGGGTCATAGCACAAGTATCCTTTGACTTTCCATTCAGATAGTTTGAAATGTAGTGAAATCATTTATTGATTGTGCTTTGGATCTCAATTTTTTGCAGTTAATATTTTGGTTGTTATTATAAAGATTAGTATGTATATATTTTATGATAAGAAGAAGCTGAAATCATAATAATGTTAGCATTCTGAAAACAATTCTACCAGTTATATTTTGGGGGAGATGCTGTGAATTATGTGATAGAAAATCCTTGCCATTTAATTCTAACACAAGTAAAAATCCAAGATTCATTCATTTATTAAACAATGTCAGCTTTGTGATGTAGACTTGATCTTATTTCAATAGCTATACAACATAGAAGCTCATTGTTAAATTGTCCCGAGATTAAGAATGCCTATGGATTTGTTTGGTTTGGTTTATATTTCAAAGAAAACTGACATGATTAGCAGCTCCTAGTTATTGCATGACGGCAACAATTAATGAACCTTTCCCCATCCCAATACCTCTTAAAGTCATCCACAGGCATGACTAATGCTGTATCAGAATTATAACCTAATCTGAAACTTGTCTGAAAAGACTCCATATCTGCTTCTTCCAGGGCCTTTTATATGCATTCCACTTCCTTAACAAGCTCCCCCAAGAGGTGAAATTTATCTAGTATTGTTGGATCCAAGGATAGCATAATATGAACATTATCCAGTATTATTGCATCCAAGCATACTGCTCCTTCAAAGAAGCATTCATCACCACTTGCACCCAATTGCATGACACTTCCTGGCAGGACTTGAGGGCAAATTGCAGGATTCGTAGCTCCAATGGCTGTATCTAATTCATCAGACCTAATTCACTGAAAATCTTCCCAGATAACCAGACACTACCATTCCTCAGTCACTTCCATAAGACTTGCTTTGCTAGAGTCAAACTCCAGATGAACCTGAGCAACTTTACAGATACCTAGAATAGTTTACACATCAATCCAACAAGGGGTCCCAAGCTTCCTCTTACTAGGAAGGGATCTGGCAATTGGCTAGCTAAATACAGATAGGATATAAACAGAGAATTAGGATCATTTTGTTGCTCTTATCATCACCAGGTAATTCTTAATGAAGGCTCCTATCTGGCGTCAGTCTGATTTATTTAATGTCTTCTTCCAGTGGCATGCCAGACATCTGTTTTGATGTTTCAATTCTAGTCTTCAATTTCAATATCTCTAAAAACCAGAGATTCTCAGTCACAGTGAGTCCTCATAGGCACTATTTGATCCATGGCTGCTGTAACCCTCTCATTCAAGGCTGTGTCTTAAAGCCTCAGTCAGACCATGCACCAGAAGTTTGGGGATGCCCAGGTTCCCTCTGGAACCCCCATTAGCTCCATCAATCATCTGGGACATACTGATTGACTAGTCCTCCCTTTAGTGAATGCCATTTGCAGACAGAAGCTAGGAGGGTGAGAAAGATTGTTGTCAACAACCCAGAACATCAGATGATGTCACAATTGCCCTGAGACAAACACCAGAATGTGTGTATGTGAGTTTGATCTCCAATAAATTGGATCAGGTCTGTAATTGCTATGGTGACCATGAACTCTTGAGCTACTTCTGATTGGAACAGCATTGCTGAAAGCCTCTAAAAATTCCCAAATAACAAGAGTGACACATTCACCCCTGCCCCTTGCTGCAGTCATGGTAGTGCTACAGTCAAAATCTGGTAGTACATATTTCCAAGAGAGGAGCATCCTCCTCTGTGCGTGATCAGGTTTAGATAATGCAATATACATCAGCTCTCTCATCCAAGATTACAACATGGATGAGGATAGGCTGATTGTCAACTTGCATAGGTAGTGACAAAAAGAGACTGGAGTCATTGAAGCTCTGAAGACTTGGTCTCAGGGCCAAGCTTGAAGTACTGCATTGTGGTATATCAATATTAAACACTAACGTTGCCTTTCTTGTTTCCCTCCATATCTCCTCATACTCACCACCATCTTGAAGTCTTACCCAAAATATGCTAAGGAAGTATATAACTATGCATTTCAGTATGAATTTTGTTACAGTTTTGAAGCTCATATATAATTATGACAAGAGGACAAACAGATTTGAAGGAGAAAACTGTACTATGGAACTGTATCATAGTTTATCAGTACTTTTTTCTTCATAGTTCAGTTTATGTTTTCTTTTCACTCTCTCTCTTGCTGTGGTTTTAAAAACAATTTAATACAGTGTCTCTGTAAACATTTGCAAAGAATAATTTAAGAGACACCTTAATCTATCAATAGAAATAAAGATAAAAAAATATTTTGTCGAGATTATACTATAATACTACAGTACAATTCTACGTTCTATTGAATGTAGAAACTGTACAATAGCAGTTTCTACAGGAACCTGCCTGGATTGAATAAATGTATCCCAACTAGAAAAACACTTCATCTGTCAAGGCAAGAAAGCTTTCATTGTTTGAAAATAACTTATGATTAGTTTATAGTTCTTATAATATGTAAATTTCATAACAATGAAATTAATCTTCTGAGGGACCAAAATTAGAAGGTAGTTTACTCCCAAGAGAGATGTGCTGGGACTGTACAAAAGTATTATTAGTTATGATGAACACTCTCATCAGGGTAGACAGCAAAACCTCAGGATGTCTCATTGTTTAATTAGTTTGGGTAATATGTTGATTAATCAACTTTACTTTATTCTGAAAACGCTGTTCATTTTCACAGTCATAATATCATTTTTATTCTGTTGTACAGTTGTGGTGAACCAACCTGGTCAGTGAGGTTCAATACTGTCAAATTGGTTAAACTGGCATTGTTTTTGTAAAATGATTTTCAGATAAAATATGTTCAAGAGTTTATCTTGTGAGATGCTTCTGCCCAAAGGCAGATAACTCAGCTTCTTTACCTGTATCTGCTTTGTTGCATGATGGTAAATGGGCTTAAAACTGCATGAAATTTTATGAACTTTTCTAAACCAAGAATACAGTTTATTTGAACTGATTCATGTATAACAAAGGCAAATGTAGACTACTCAACTAATTATTTGCTAGTCTTTTGTAACTAACAATATTAGTATTAATGCAACTACCTTTAGCTTTTGGGGATCTCTTTCTTTTCAGCAGTCATAAACGATAGTAACCATAGTATATATAAAGGGTATGTGCTTCTCTAAACTAGTTTTTTTTTTTTTTTGAAATGGCTGTATTTTGTTCATTCAAATTTTACAGAATGTCTTGATGACAGGCCTACATGGTAGTTCATTATAATCTTACTTCTTACTTCTTTTGGGGGTGGGGTTTAATAAAAAATATCATGGCATATCTAATACAGGTGGTCTTTGACAGTAGTGTTCTTTAGTTTAATTCAATAGCTGGCTTTAGTAAATCATGCTTTCCATCTTACAAAAATCATGGATTTTAACAAATACCATTCAGTTTAGCCAAGATCTGGTTCAGCCTTGATGATTCTCTTACCACTTGATTCTCTAGTACTTCATTCCAGTGCATACTTTTATTTTGGCGAATCACAGTCACATGCTGTGCAATATTGTTCTCGACTTATGACTACAATTGAGCCCAACATTTCTGTTGTTAAGTGAAACATTTGGAAGTTTTACCTCTTCCTTGCCACAGTTGTTAAGTGAATAGTTGAAGTTGTTAAGTTAATAACATAATTGTTAAGTGAAACAGGCCTCCCCTTTGACTTTTTGCTTGTCTGAAAGTAGCAAAAGATGGTCACATGACACCTGGATACTGCAACCATCAGAAATATGAATCAGTTGCCAAGCATCTGAATTTTGATCACATAGCTATAGAGATGCTGCAACAATAGTAAGTGTGTGAAAAGGTCACTTTTTTCAGAAGCATTATAACTTCAAATGCTCACTAAACAAACTGTTGTAAGATGAGGCCTACCCGTAGAGTCACCTCTGCCGCTTAACCTTAGTTTGTCTGTAAATTGCCCCATATCAGTTTATTTTATCTTAGATGTATGTATATTCAGTTTTCCCTCATTTTTTTCTATTCTTTTTGTAATCTGAGAAAGGTAGCATATACACACAAGAAAATCCAGTCATTAAAGTCTGTCTCTTGTGAGAAGCAAACTAACCTGAGGCAATTCACACAGAAGTTATTCAAGAGCAAAAATTTACTGCATATCTTTTAACTAAAATCACAGGAAACAAACCAACTAAATGAACTTGCAAACAGTAGTTTTATTGCAAATTGTCAGTGTGTATTTTGCTGGGTTTTTGCATGGCAATATCAAAGAGGAAACCCCTTTAAACAACCTTACCAATCAGCAGTGTTTTCCTTACCTTGTTTGGACTTCGCAACCTAGAAGGGTCTTGAATAGGAGACTAATATCAAGGATGAGAAATTTTTAAAAATCCCACCTCTAAATGAAGGATTGCAAAGATATGTTCACAATGTCACCAGGAGTTTAGTTCAAAATACAAGAGATTTTACTTTTTTGCCTGTTTGGAATCTATCCTCTGATGAAGAATCACCTGGGTGATTTGTACTAGGGATTTGCTAAATAAAACATATTTATGAGTCAGCAATATAAAATAATATTTACCTAGGGGGACAGCATTATTAAGCAATATAGTCCTGTATTAAATGCTATACTCAACAGTGCTTAAGTAGCTTTAGCATAAGTGCTTTTGTAAGACAGCATCCTGAGATTGCTATTTTTAGAGCTACATAAAATTCATATGGAGCACTAGAAGTTTTCAGTCACAGATCTCACCTAAATAATGTTATTCAACCAACACCAATGATTTGAATGTCCTTGAGAAGACAGACAAATGACAGAAGTGTATTATAAGAGAAGGATAAATAAATACTCTGGGAGACCATAGTGGGACAATAGACAATAGATTCTGAAGATTGGAAATCTGCTAGAAAGGGCTTGCTAATTAATGTAAATTATACCATTTATAATAAATATGTCATTTCCTCAGGCATTCTTCTCTGATATGACCAGAAATCTTGTGGCAAGACTGCACAGAGACAACACTTGTTTTCAGGAGCCAGATTCACAAGTGGCAGAAGCATCTTCTCTGCCTTCCAAATTGCTCAGCTGCATCCTTCTAATTTTATTTGTAAATGTTTATGGTTTTGTCATTCCATATTATAGAGAAAAATATACCGCTGCTACATTAAGATGAAGGCAAAATTGTCTTAGTGGATAACATTTTACTGTCAAAAATTCTGAAGATATGAATTTTTCTGCGTAGAATATAGAAAATATACTGTACCCAAATCTTCCCACAATAACATGAACAGGTGAAACTCAAAAAATAAGAATATCGTGCAAAAGTTCATTTATTTCAGTAATGCAACTTAAAAGGTGAAACTAATATATGAGATAAACTCATTACATGCAAAGCAAGATAGTTCAAGCCATGATTTGTCATAATTGTGATGATGATGGCTTACAACTCATGAAAACCCCAAATCCACAATCTCAGAAAATTAGAATATTGTGAAAAGGTTCAATATTCTAGGCTCAAAGTATCTCACTCTAATCTGCTAATTAAGCCATAACACCTGCAAAGGGTTCCTGAGCCTTGAAATGGTCTCACAGTCTGGTTCAGTAGGAATCACAATCATGGGAAAGACTGCTGACCTGACAGTGGTGCAGAAGCCCATCACTGACACCCTCCATAAGGAGGGAAAGCCTCAAAAGATAATTGGAAAATAAGTTGGATGTTCCCAAAGTGCTGTATCAAAGCATATTAATAGAAAGTTATGTGGAAGGGAAAAAGTGTGGAAGAAAAAAGTGCACAAGCAGCAGGAATGACCGCAGCCTGGAGAGGATTGTCAGGAAAAGGCCATTCAAAAGTGTTGGGGACTTTCACAAGGAGTGGACTGAGGCTGGAGTCAGTGCATCAAGAGCCACCACACACAAGACTGATCCTGGACACGGGCTTCAAATGTCGTATTCCTCTTGTCAAGCTGCTGTTGAACAACAAACAATGACAGGAGCATCTTACCTGGGCTAAAGAAAAACATAATTGGTCTGTTGCTCAGTGGTCCAAAGTCCTCTTTTGTGATGAGAACAATTTTTGCATCTCATTTGGAAACCAAGGACCCAGAGTCTGGAGGGAGAATGAAGAGGCACACACTGCAAGAGTCCAGTGTGAGGTTTCCACAGTCTGTGTTGATTTGGGGAGCCATGTCATCTGCTGGTGTTGGTCCACTGTGCTTCATTAAGTCCAGGGTCAATGCAGCCATCTACCAGGAGATTTTGGAGCACTTCATGCTTCCTTCCGCAGACGAGCTTTATGGGGATGCTGACTTCATTTTCCAGCAGGACTTGACACCTGCTCACACTGCCCAAAGCACCAAAACCTGATTCAGTGACTATGAGATCACTGTGCTTGATTGGCCAGCAAACCCGCCTGACCTGAACCCCATAGAGAATCTATGGGCATTGCCAAGAGAAAGATGGGAGACATGAGACCGAACAATGCAGAAGAGCTGAAGGCCGATATTGAAGCATCCTGGTCTCCCATAACACCTCAGCAGTGCCACAGGCTGATAGCTTCCATGCCACGCCACATTGAGGCAGTAATTGCTGCAAAAGGAGCCCAAACCAAGTACTGAGTACATATGCATACTTATACTTTTCAGAGGTCTGATATTGGTCTATGGACAATGTTGTAACTATGTATCATTTATGTGCTTTCAATTGTATATCAATG
>BLBF01000017.1:24229971-24285278 GCA_015471245.1 Laticauda colubrina
CTCCCTGTCATGAGGCGCCCATCTGATGCGGGATAGCAGATACCGCAGGACAATCCTTGTTTTATTAATTGCATGTAATATTCTAATTTTCTGAGATTGTGGATTTGGGGTTTTCATGAGCTGTAAGCCATAATCATCTCAATTATGCCAAATCACGGCTTCAACTATCTTGCTTTGCATGTAATGAGTCTATCTCGTATATTAGTTTCAGCTTTTAAGATGCATTGAACTTTTGCACGATATTTTAATTTTTTGTTTCACCAGTACATATTCACTTTGCATTACCCAGTAATTATCATGATGGGCATTTTCCTAGCTTGAAAAAATGCAGAGGTTACTGATATTTATACAATCACTTAATCCATACTATTCTCTGTCTCTTCCCCAAGGATAAAATGTTACAGTTTTGTACGAAAAGTAATCATAACTATTAGCATGCAACAATGTAATTTCTTTTAAATCAATCAAATGTTTTATTTTGATACTGAAAATCCACAATATTTTGGTAGAAGCTTTTTGGAATATAATTCATACAATAAACAAAATGACTTTTAGCAAGTCTTTATTTTTATATATAAGTTTATAAATAATAAAATCCTCCATATAAAATTTTTAGCTATTTGAATTTATGATAAATATCTTAAATAATTGGAAGTTATCCCCTGCAGTGTTTTATTCAAGGCTTCTTATCATCATGTCTTTCCTCCTCCCTGCCACAGTCCCGTTTTTGGCTAATTGCACAATAATCATAAAGTGGTAGTGTTTGCCTCTTGCCATTCTAAAGAAATGGTGACTAGAAGAACAAATGTATGTGCATTAGTACATGCTATTATCCCACTAGTGATGGAAAGAGAATTGTACCTTTGAATTGCAAAAAACCTTCTGTATCATTGTGTTTAAAATGGAATCAGTTGCTTAATGGTCAAAGACAAGAAGCTTTAAAAAAAAAAAGTATCTTCCTCCTCCACATACATGCACACACCCCAAAAATAAAAAAGCTATAATAAAGTAGTGAGAAAAAAGTTTTAAAAGTAGATGAAAATATCAAAGCAAATATGAAAATGTTTATTTAACTCTTATACTGATAGAAAAGAGGTCTTAGGTACTTTAAGATGTGGAATGATTGACATACCCTCTGAGCCCCTGTTGAAATAACAAACATCAAATTGAAAACTACAGTTTCTCACATTAATTAATGTACTTAGTCTGTGCAGTTAAACTTTCCCTCACTGTCATCTCTTTTCTTTAAAAAAAAAAGCTTTCTGAGATGACAATTTCCTAGATAATTTTGTTTTGCATTTATTCCAGACTTTTAGGATGGCGCACCTAGAAAAATGTTCAAGTTACCGGTATCTCTTTTTTGAGAGTTACCCGCTCTTTAATCCAGCCAAACAGGAGGCATTAAAGTATAATTTCAAATTTGGTAGCCTAAGCCCAGGTCATCACTCGCTGATTCTATCATGTCTTACTAAGTCTTTAGAATTCATGCCTCTTTGATCCTTTTTCAACAAGTCTGCAGTTTTCAAACCAGGTTTCTTCTCCTTCAAAGATGAGAGCCACAAATTAGATTCCATCCGATTCTAAGTCTGGTTTTGCTGCTGTTCCTTTTATCTGAGTGTCATATTTGGGTTGATTTAAAATGGTTATTTTATCAGAATTTTAACTTAAGTTTCCATTTGATTTTATAAGTTGAAAAGCATTTTTATCCAAAGCATTCCAAAGGACTTAAACATTTTTGATGCATTGTTTGAATTTTTAACATAGCCCAGAAATCTCCTGGAGCTGAACTTTCATTACCAAACATAAACTTAAGAATAAGGAAGTAGATGTACCATAAAAGAATGACCACAGAAAATAATTGAGATAATATTTCCCACAATAAAAAGTGGACAAAAGGGAAAATTTCCATCAGATATGAAAAAACAAAAACAGGGCTTTTAAAAATAGGCCCACATCTGATTGCTTATCCATGTCCATTTCTTGCATTGGTTTTAGAATTAGTTTATGATTAATCAAAAAATCTTTTCTATGGATTTAGTATAAATCATATCTTCATATGTAAATATAACTTCTTCAAGTTAGTCCTAGTGAAATTGAATCTTTCTTTTCTTTAGAATGTCTATTAGGCAGACATAATTTTTTATTTTTATCATTTTAAATATCAAAACATAGGAAATAGATTCCTGTTGTAAGTTGACCGTATCCTATACTGCCTGGGGTACAATTATGATAGAAAAAACAAAACAAAACCAGTTTATTTTTGAAATAATGGTATCATTTCCATGTTAGCTTTTGAACACAAAAGATTATGCCTAAAATATTCACAATATTATTTGGATCTTTTGAAAATTCAGGAGCATTATGATAATTTCAAACATGCAAAAAGAAAGATACTGTGTTTCTCCTTTTTTCTATATGGAAAAATGCTACTTAAGGAGAGTATGGAAGATTATAGAGTTATTGAGAAGGTATGCATTTATTATGTGGAGCTGTTTCCACAAAGCTCTACATAGCTTTTTTGGGGAAGTGGGTTGACGCTTTTCATTTAATTTAAGTTGAAGATATATAATATTACGAGTAACCAAGGTGGGTTTTTTTTTTTGTTATTCTTCCAGCCTATCCTTAGTCTAGCTTCTTTCCATAAGTACTTTTTACACTCCAAACTATTCATAATCTTTATCCATTGTTTATAACAGCAATCCCTAATGTGGCATTGAAGAAACATGATTACACCAAGGGACATCTGATGCCTGTTAGTCTTGACACTATATCAGACTTTAGAAAAATTATTTTATTTTTTTCAAATAGGAATGTTGTAGTTTACAGACAGACAGACAGACACAGAGAGATGGGGGGAGAGGGAGACAACTACCAACACCATCCTTGTCCCTAAGAATGTGCCTAAGACTGTAATGCAGGTAGGCTCCAATGGGTCATTATAAAAAACATTAAAATGATGGGAGGCCCTCATGCAATGCTTTGTTCGCAGATATATTAATTGAAAAGGCGAAGAGAGGATTTATGGGAAATTTTGGAGAGTTAAACAAGATCAGAAACTCATGATTTAGCCTCTCCTTTCATGTACTGATTTTAGACAAAAGCTTCAGTATCAGTGAATGCGTATTTGTGTGTGTAGGAACAGAAAACAATTATACCAGCGGCTATATTTAGTGTACTCAAAATTAGGTGAATTTTCATAACTTGAAATCATTAAGTACATTTTGACCCTTTATAATCAGATGCAATCCCAGATTATAAAAGAAAACTGGGACATGAAGCATATAGCAAATTTTGCAGATTTTTTTCACTGATAAAGATACTCTCATCTAGCAGCAAATTTATTATTATTTCAACATTTATAAATCAATTTCATTGCAGAAGAAAATGGGGCAATAAGACACAGGATCTATACTGAATTTTGGTTCAGATAAAATATTCTAGTGAGGCACATATATAATTTTATTTGACATTTAGTCAGATGTCGGAATCCAGCAGGAACAACAACCAATGAGTAATAAATAATCAACATTCAAGATCATGTCTTTTATGGTACAGGCAAGTCTCCCATAGAAAATACTCAGGGATTTTCTGTCTGCAGTTCAATAAATCTCCACATGAGGCAGCAGCACACAGATCACCAATTTCTAATATAAAATCAATATTTTCTACATAGCTAATTTGGTTTGAACTATTTTATTTAAGGTTTAATCATTTATATATATTTAACCAAAGCAAACATGAATAGCAAGTCTCTAACAAACATTTACACAAATTTGTATATATCTAAAAGTGAGAAGAATCAAAGGAAAGCATTCAGAAGAGTCACAAAGGACTTTCAAAAAAGTTTAAGCTTATTGTTTTATTTAAAAACAACAACTTGTCATGGTGCTAAGTGTTGTGTATAGAACTTGGTAGACTCCAAATATCTTAAACTCCAAGTATCTTAAACTTAGAACTTGGTAGACTCCAAATATCTTAAGCAAGTTGCTAAACGGCCGAATAGGCCATTCTCGGATTGGTCAGTTAAGCGCCATTCCGATTGGCCCGCCTGAAGGCAGGAACACTTGAACAACTGTCATTGGTCACAAGTCGTGAGCAAGCCGCTATAAGAAGGGCTGCCTCGGCTTGGGTAAATGTTCCGTTACAAGTCACTATACTGTTTTAATAAAGAGCTGTTTGTTGGAACCCGGTCTCGCGAACCTTATTTCCAAACGGAACACTGGCGATGAAGGTGGGATCGTCCTAGAAGAGCGAGACTGAAGCACGCAGCAACCAGAACTGAGCGACCAAGATGGCCGGTAACAATTCACCGCCCACACCATTCAATCTAGCCAAAGAAAATTGGGAGTCATACATTGACCGCTTTCTGATGTTCTTAGAAAGCAACGAGCTACAGGAGATAACTGACCAGAGGAACAGAGCTGTATTCCTCACGCACTGTGGGCCAGCCGTTTTCAAAATGGCCAAGGCACTAGCTAAACTGAGAGACGTTAAGCAGATGGCATGGCCTGAACTGAACAGAATGCTACAAGCCCATTACGCGCCTGTGGTCACCAACCTGATCAAAAGGCACAAATTTATAAACGAGACCAACGGGAAGATGAGAGTATCGGAGGTTTCGTAGCAGCCCTAAGACACATCGGAGGAGCCTGCGAGTTCCAGAACATGGATGAGGCCATGAGAGACTGCATGGTCCTTGAATTGAAGGATGCTACACTCCAAAGCAAGTTGCTAAACAGACCGAATATCACAGTGGCCGAGGCCATTGCAGAAGCCACCACCACTGAAGCAGCCAAGAAATCCACAGCCACTATGCACCAGATGAACTCCATTCCAGATCCGCCGAATCAACCCAGAGAAAAGAGGGTGGAAGGAAGCAAGAAACAGCCCACAGTGACCGCCCACCATGAAGATCTTGACTCCCCGAGTGACACTGATGACAACAATGAAGACATACATAGGCTTCAGTCAGAAAGAAAATGGCAGGAAAAAGGAAGAAGCAGGCGAGAATTCCAGTGTGCTGGATGAGGAGGAGATCACCTACGTTCAGAATGCAGGTTCTTAAATGCCATTTGCAGATGTTGTGAAGAACGGGGGCACATTGCAAGGGTCCGCCGGAACAAAAAGAGCTATAGTCCAAAAAGTTGCGGCGGCACCCCCCCCCCCAGAAACGAAGAGAGACAAGCCAGAAGCAGATGGCACCAAGAGAGCAGAAACCGGCGAACGAACGACAGAGAAGAAACACACCAAACAATAACCATAGGAAATGCCAGGGCAGCAAACGCAAAAAAGGTCGGGATAAATGTGAAAATCAAAGGAAAGCCCTGTGAGATGGAAGTAGACTCCAGATCATACCTGTCAATGGTATCTTGGAACACTATCAGAAACCTGATACCAGACATCAAGCAAAGAGAACTGGAACAGCAAAAATTGATATTAAAAGACTACCAGGGAAACCGAATCCCGGTAGTGGGCCTTGGACATTTCCTGGTAGAATTTAAAAACCATGCTGAAGTGCTGCCTCTGACAATCATTGACCATGTTTGCCCTAGCCTGCTGGGAATTGAATGGTTTGAGCCTCTGGGAATCAGAGTGACCGGGATCAACAGCATCGTTGCGGCCAACTGGGAAGAGAGCCTGCTGGAAGAGTTCTGGGATGTATTCGACGGGACCCTAGGCAAGTACAAAGGGTCCCCAATATCATTCAGCCTAGACCCAAAGGTAGCTCCCATTAGGCTCAAAGCCAGACTCGTTCCCTTTGCCTTAAAGCCAAAAATAGATGAGCAGCTTAACAAACTCATCGAACAAGGGGTGTTAGAGCCAATCGACCATGCCAGGTGGGAAACACCCATCGCGACTCCTGTCAAACCAGATGGGTCAGTGCACATCTGTGGAGACTATAAGGCAACCCTAAATCATGTACTCAACAAAGCGTGTACCCAGTACCGGTGGTGCAACACCTATTGCACTCATTAGGGGGAGGAAAAATTTTTGCGAAACTTGATCTTGCACAAGTGTATCAACAGCTACCAGTTGACCCCCAAGACCACAGAGGCACAGACTATAGTCACGCACAGAGGGGCATTCAAGTGCAACCGACTTCAATTTGGCATTAGTGTTGCTCCAGGCGTCTTCCAAAGCCTCATGGAGCGCCTTCTAAATGGAATCAAAGGAGTTGTCCCCTATTTTGATGATGTATTAGTATCAGCAAAAAATGCACAACAATTAGAAAATAGACTAAAAGAAGTTTTGCGAAGATTCAGAGAAGCAGGGCTTAAAGTCAAAAGAGAAAAATGTAAACTAGCCACCAATCAGGTTGAATTTTTAGGCTACCTTATAGATGAGCAAGGGATACACCCCACTGAAAAGAAGATAAAGGCAATCAAAGACGCACCCAAGAACAAAACTGACTTACAAGCATTCTTAGGTCTCATTAATTTCTACAATGTCTTCCTGCCCAAAAAAGCAACTGTAGCAGAACCTTTACATCGACTGTTAGATAAAAAAAACTGTCTGGAAATGGGGCCACCGGGAACAAGCAGCATTCCAGAACATTAAGGACTTATTAACTTCTAACACCATTTTGATTCAGTACAGCAACACTTTGCCATTGACGGTCACCTGTGATGCATCGCCTTTTGGAATCGTCACCATCCTGGGTCACAAGCTACCAGACGGCAGAGAGGCACCAATCGCCTTCTATTCCAAAACACTGTCAAAATCTGAAAGGAACTACAGCCAACTTGACCAAGAAGCCCTCACAATCATTGCAGGCGTCAAAAGATTCCACGAATACCTATATGGTAGGTCATTTTCATTTATCACTGACCACAAACTCCTGCTAGGGATACTAGCAGAAAACAAACCAATCCCGAACATTCTGTCGCCAAGAATGACGAGGTGGTCAGAATTCCTTGCTGCATACAATTACACACTCATCCATTGGCCAGGAAAGACCATCATCCATGCGGATGCCTTGAGCCATTCCCTGCTGCCCTAAATAGAAGGCGACCCAGCTTCTACCATCTCCACTCTCCAAATCGAGTCATGGCCGAATCTGCCACTAACCGCAGCAGACGTCACTAAAGCTACCACAAAAGACCCGCTGACAGCTCAAATCCTGCATTGGGTGGGTAAGGGCTGGCCGGACGAGAATAGAGGTGAGACTTTTAAACCTTTTCGCAACCGACAGACTGAACTGTCTATTGAAAAAGGCTGTATACTGTGGGGGGGGGCAGGGTGGTAATCCCCAAAAAGTTACAGGAACAAGTGTTGTTCATGTTGCACGAGGGACACCTGGGCATAGTCAAATGAAAGCCCTGGCCAGGAGTTACGTCTGGTGGCCAGGGCTGGACAAAGACATTGAACGATGGGTGGCAACATGCCATGACTGTCAAAAATCAAGGCCTACTCCTCCCCACTGGCACCAGTCCTGGAATGGGAAACTCCCAGAGGCCCATGGTCAAGACTGCATATTGACTTTGCTGGGACTATGAAAGGGAACACCTATTTTGTAATTGTTGACGCCTACTCGAAGTGGTTAGATATTATCCTTATGGTGTCCACTATTATGGAAGCAGTCATAAAACAGTTAAACAAACTTTTTGTCACACATGGACTGCCAGATGTAGTAGTCTTGGACAATGGGCTCCAGTTTACTGCTTTAGCTTTCGAGCAATACTTGGCTGCACAGGGCATCCGACATGCCCTGACAGCGCCGGCTCATCCGGCTTCTAATGGATGGGCCGAACGCATGGTTCGTTATACTAAGGAGGCCCTAGAAAAAATGGACACGGGAGACGTCCAAGATAAACTTAACAAAGTATTAACTATTCAACATATCAACCCTAGTACAACCAGTAACAAAAGCCCAGCAGAACTCCTCATGGGTAGAAAATTGCATTCCTACCTTGATAGACTGCACCCCACCTATACGTGTGACAAACCGTCTGACTCCTCCAGTAAATATCGCTCCTTTGATATCGGCGATTTAGTCTACGCTAAGAACCTTACTGGGGACCCATTATGGCTTCCAGCCACAGTTACCCAAATCACAGGGCCCCGGTCATACCGACTTGCACTAGACGACAGCAGAACATGGAAGCAGCACATCGACCAGCTTCGCTCTCGAACATTGGAATGCAACGCTACACCACCGCCGCAGACACCAATAAACGAGTCAAAAACAACCGAGGGGGGGGGAAACACAAAATAATAAAAAAGGGAGAGACGAACCTTCAATAACACAACAACAATCACTACACAAACCCGAACTAGAATCCCAAATGAAACAAAAATAGCGCTTACCCATAGACGACCTCTAGAGAAGAAGTCCCGGAGCCGAAGAGCGAGGCGAGGCCTTCCTGGAAGGAGACAGCCAGGCCAGCTTGACCAGCCCGGACAAACCACGAGGGAGCGGCGGAGCCACCTCAACCAGCCGAGAAACTCAGGCAGGAGCGGTAAGGCTGACTCACCCTTCCAGGAGGTTCCATGGAGAAGACACGGAGAGAAAGCGATCCTGTCCGAACCATTTGAGGATCACGCTGAGACTGAGCTGTGCAAGTCAACTAGGACCTGCAAAAGCCCTACCTACCTGCGTGACTATGTTATGCACGTTGGACGAAACCAAAAGGGGAGGGGTGTTGTGTATAGAACTTGGTAGTCTCCAAATATCTTAAACTAATTGGCTGAATAGGCCGTTCTCGGATTGGTCAGTTAAGCGCCATTCCGATTGGCCTGCTTGACGGCGGGAACACTTGAACAACTGTCATTGGCCACAAACCGCAAGCAAGCAGCTATAAGAAGGGCTGCTGCGGCTTGGGTAAATGTTCCATTACAAGTCACTATACTGTTTTAATTAAGAGCTGTTTGTTGGAACCCGGTCTCACGCACCTTATTTCCAAACAGAACATAAAGTACCTTTCCTTTCTCCTACTTCTCCATCATCTTTGTATTTCAGCCAAATGAATACAATGACATTGCTACCTCCAACAAAAGAAAGTAATAAAATATATAATCTTAACTATGCTAACATTGCTGGAGAGGTGTTAGTATTATTCTAGACCAGGGTTGTCAAACTTGCAGCCCATGAGCCAGCTGTGTCATGCACTGGCCATGCCCCCTCTCAGTCTAGCAAAGGGGAAAAAGTCCTGACATGTCAGGTGATGCTGCCATGATGACATGAGTTTGACACCCCTGGTCTAGACTCTAGAATGATATTCAAATCTTTTTAGTGCGACTTTCATTGCACTATTAGCAATAATGGGTTTTTATGAGAACTAGTGGGGGAAAATCAGAGTAAACTGGTATTTCTGAGGAATGTGATTAAATAACAAAATCTACATTCCCTTCACTTAATTCCCTCTATTCTCCTTCTTCCAACCATCAACAATTCCCATCCCAAATACCCAACTATCATTGTGTTCAATTGCTGCTAACTGGGCAACCTTCTAAATCTCTAGGTTGCAGCTATCTCTTTTTACTTTCTAAAAATAATTCTGTGGTTTACACAAGCCTGTAATGATTACAAAATCATTAGGGGAGAGGAAGTGCTAGAAACTTGCATTTTACAGGCAGTCTCTAGTTTGATTTTTTTTTTTTAACTTAAAAAATCAGGATACAAAAAGTGGGTGAATACCAAGTGAGCAGACTGCAGACTCACTTGCTGCACTTCAACCATTTTAGGGACCCTTTCATTAAATTCTTATCTTTCAGCTTTTATCCCCTGTGCTGTTTTATTTTAATGTATGGAATGGAGACCTACTCTTCATGGATTGGGAAGCTTTCCAAAGCATTAATTGTATTTTCTGAAATAGTACCCCCTATAGGGCAAGAATGATTCTGTTGACACACATAGAGGGTTTTTTTCTTTTAAATTATCATTTTATTTATTTAAAAAATTAGATATCTTCAATTAGAGAGGTGGATTGGTAGTTATTAGGAGGATTTTCAGAACCAAGTTAGGAAAGTTATAGAGGGGTAGGTATCTGCACAATAGTTCTTCCATTATTTAGTTGCGTACAACAATACCAAGAATGTGTAAAGGAATTTTCATATAAAAACCATAAATAAGGTTGACTTGTAGATTTTTTAAAATCTTTGTTAGTTTAAATGGGAAATTTCTTGTAGTATTTGAACTGAATCAATCTATAAATATAGAACAGATTATTTTTCAATAAAATACAATAAAACCAAATCAATTTTTATTATAAACATTATATGTTTATAACCAGAAATGCTGTTAATTTTATAAACTGGCACAGAAAATTGTAAAGATATTGTGTTTCCCTGTGAAATAATAGCTCCCAAAATTCTCCTCAGGTTCAGCTAGCAGCATATGCATTTGACCTGATCTGAGAAATATTAGAAGGGAAAATAAAAAAATATGCGTATCATTCATTGTTTTGTTCCACATATCTTTGTCAATAAATGCAAAGTATCATTTGTTACAGGATGTAATCAGCAAGTCTCATTTTTGTCAAAGACTGAATTTAGCCAATTGCTTAGTCCAAGGAATGTTGACACGACTGCTGATCCTGAAATCAGGTGACTGAAAATCAACCACCATTATACTTCTGTATCCTGGATATCAATCGAAAAAGTCACTATCAATCTATTCCTTTTTGCTATTTACACTGCCTTATTTTCCACCCTCCTATTTGTTCATTCATTTATACAGTATATCCAAATCAGATAGCTGCTAGCATTCAGACTAGAACACCCAACAAAAGAGCAAGGGTGTTGTTTTGTTTTTTGTTTTAAAAAAGGCAATGACACTCAGAAAAAATAATCAAGTTCCTTATTCAATTACAATTGGGACATTGTGTTACATGTGTCTATTTATTAGCAAAAGGATTTATTCATACAGTATTAAATTATATATAGAATTGCTGTCTGTATTGTGTTTGTTTGTTTTACTACAAGCTATGCTTATTTTACTTTTGTTACAAATGATATTTGAGCTTTTAAAGATAATACTTCCTACTAAAATTTCTGGTCCAATAGAGCACAAACCATACTTAAAAATTTACTTATGTATTACTAAGTTCAAATTAAGAATTTAGAAACTTTTTCCTCAGGTGCAATCTTCTTGTCTAAGAACAGGTCTGTTTCTTCCAATTTGCTTGATCTTTTGTTCTATATCTATACGTAAGGAAATAAGGAAAGCCACTTGGAACTGTGCTTAATTGAAAAAAAGTTGCAAATGAAAAATCTTATATTGTATTCCTGTCCACACTACATAGAACTAGGACATTTTGCTGCAGCTTCAATGGAATTAGAATATTATGCCGTATAATTATCCATACCCCTTATGCAGTGAATCTGCATATTGGTCAATTGTATTAATAATGGCTAATGTAACCATATAGCACTACTGTTACAGCTGAGTTTTCTGCCTTTACATTTTAGAAAAGGACAGAAGATCTGAAAGAATAGTTCCATCACATTTTCATCCATACATCTGAATGGCCATGGTTATAAATATTTGAATAATTTTCTCCTTTGTGAGTTAACATTTGGAGAATGGTAATCCATACAGAGAGTGCTTTTATTGTCATGAAGCAATACTATTTAGTTTTCATATATTGTTTGAACTTTTCACATTTTGAAACTTAACAGTCAGATTCTGATGGTAATGAAGATAATGATGATAAATATTGTGGAAGTGATAGCACATATAGAATTATGACAATGTTGATACAGTGCTAATTTGTCCTTGTGTTAGAAGTCTTTTTTCCAGAGGGCATATTATTTTTCCTGTTTAGAAATAAGATGCAAATATTTAGGTATTCTCTTATCATTTTCACTGGTCATGATTTTAAATTTTGGAGCAACTTTTTTTTTTAAAAAAAAATCTCTGATATCACATATCAGAAGGTAATATAGGCATCTCATGATTTTGCCTTCTACTTTACCATGACCAAAAATCTCAGTTTGGCAAATCTCCTAAATATGTCATACTTCCTTCTACTTCTACATGTTTTTCCACATCTGCAATCTTATGTCCATTTTCTTGACAGAAGTGGAACATATTTTCAGGTAAAGAAACATAACTAAAATAACTATGCTGTAATCATAGAAGATCACTGAATTCATTAAAATGTGTTACTGGGTAATCATTGCAGAGCTTCCTTGCCATACAAAATAAAGTTGAACTTGAGTAAAGGTGAATAAAATGCAATTTGATGGTTTTAAAAAATGAAGCCAACTGACTGAATTTTTTTATTACTTTAGATTAATAAATGGGTGGGTAAGATAGTGGTTATGGAAAGCAGAAATGAAGAAAATACCTAAAGGTTAAGGTTTTCCTGTCCAGCTGTGTACAACTCTAGAGCACAATGCTCATCTTTGTTTCTTGGTTGTGGGAGCCAGCGTTAACCATTTAACATTCATAATTATTTCACTACTACAACCAATTCAGATTATTGAAAAACAATGCTAGAACATAGTGGCAGTATTAAAAATAGCATGTGAAAATTATATTTAAATTCACATAAAAGTTATCTTGTGCTTGATAATTTCATTCTACTAATTCCCCTAGATTAATATCCCCAAAAATCTACAAGGATCAAATTGATGTTGTGGCAATATTGTCTGAAACTGAATTTAAAAAGAAATCAAGAGAATATTCTACAACAAAAACAGAGGTAGAGAAAGTTAAAAAGCATAAAAAAGTAACAGCAGAAAGTACAGTCCATTCTTTTCAACTTTCTTGCAAGATAGTAATATTTCATTTTATTTTTAAAATGTGAGTAGACAAAAATAAAATAAATGCCTCAAGATATAATAAAATGTAAAAGAAATGCAGGGTAATTGAATTTATTCTCAACGAAGAATAACATATGCAGAGTTAATGTTTTTCCAACATAAATATTAATATTCACAAATTCTTATATATTTTGGGAAAAAAGAATAAGAATACTCTTGAGATTCTTTTTAATCTTGTTTATATGTGACACTCCTCAAAACAACTGCTAAGTTTCATTTATTTTTCTCCCTCATTTAGATAATTCACACTATAATTATAATTTGGAAATATGACTGTCAGAACCAACCTTTTAAAACTACATCTTAAGAAAACTAGAATTTCTTTCTGTTTTCCCTTAATTTCTTTCATTTTACATTCAGGAGTTACAGTGCAAGTGATGGGGGAGATAGAATGCTTTACTATTTTGTTATTGTGTTTTGGGGGGTGGGTTGCCTTAAAGTGTACAGTGTTAACTAGGTGGCATATGGGTGGATGAAACATTACTGATTGTCCACTGCAGCCAGGAAGGCTGAGTTTCCATAGAGATATGAAGGAAAAAGTGCTCCATGCAACCTAATTGGTATGCATCTCCAGATCAGGTTCATTGTGCTTTTGCTAATGACAGGGTTGTCTCAGTAATAAGGATGGTGCACTGGAGAAATTTGCTGCCTTGGTATATTTTTCCCTGACGGAAAACTACTTAGAGACAGTAGTCAGTAAGAAGAGTGACTGGCAGGCTGAAGGGGCGGCTTAGCAGCATATGGGGGAAGGCTGGCGCTGTGTGCCACATGCATATGGCTGCCATTAAACTCCAGCTTTGCGCTTTGTGTATTTCTGGTCCCATGCCAGTAAGCCCACCTGCTGCAAGAATACTTGTAAAGCACAACTCAAAAGTGATTGAAAAGCTACTAGAATAAACTGTAATAACACAGTGCTTCACAGATGGGACATAATTGCAAGCTAAAGTGTACAGCCTCTGCAGTAATGAAAACACGAGCCATTAAATTAAAATCATAAGGGGGAAAATATAAAAGTCTGGTTATTCTACCTCCCCCCCTCAATTTATTGCAAAAACTTCAATTTTCCTGCCCTCATTAATCAAATACCATAAAACTATAGTGTTACTTTGTTCCAATGGAGATTCAGATAATTAAAACAATGAATGTAGATTAGAATGATGTAACTTTCATTAGATACTTATTTGGGTGACCAAAGTTAGAAATAACGTTCAACATGGAAGGATGATATGCATCTGCCAGTTTTACAGATCCAGGGACTAACATGGCTTTGTAAGGGATGAGGGAAGGGGGAATGGAGAGAGTAACTTTTGGGAAGAAAAATAAAGCCTGCCAGAGCATCATCATGAATATGGATTAATGTTTGGCAAGTCAATTTTCTTCATTAGCACATTTCATAGATTTTAGAAAATCTTTCTTTCTTTCTTTCTTTCTTTCTTTCTTTCTTTCTTTCTTTCTTTCTTTCTTTCTTTCTTTCTCTCTCTCTCTCTCTCTCTCTCTCTCTCTCTCTCTCTCTCTCTCTCTCTCTCTCTTTCTTTCTTTCTTTCTTTCTTTCTTTCTTTCTTTCCTTTTGAAAAGAGTTTCTAAACCATGTAAACATATAAAATTACTTGAAATATATCAATGCCATTTTAATTAGTGGTAGTGGGGTAATAATGAATTCACTAATCTGACATGTAATTAGTTGTATAGGGTGTGCAAGTGTTATGTGGGGCTGAATAGAACTCCGCAGGACTCTAACTCAATGTGACCTCTCAAGGCATTCTCTAGTAGCGAGAGGCTAACAGAGCCAACTTTGTTCAGTTCCTTTCCTGTGGGTGGGCAACTTCAGGAGAATGGAACATTTGTTTCATAGGAGTCACAGAGGTAAACAAGCTTTAAAAGTGCTTTTAGTCTTCCATTTTTAATTATGCATTTCTGTAGTACTGGTCATAGCAAAATATATGGCATGTATATTGAACATGCTGAATAATGCCTGCCTGTTTAAAAGAAGCAAAGGTGGAAAGTACAGCCAGTGTGGTCCACTCAGTCACATGCTGGATTTTGACCTGGGTTCAAAAATCACTGAAGTTGGAAGCTTTGTGGGTGGTCTTTGACAAGCATTCTTTCTCAGTCTCAGTTCCCTGTCTGAAAAATGGGAATAACAATACCCTACCTCATAGAATAGACATGGAAGAAGAAGGAAAAAAAGACATTTGGCTTGTAAAAATCAAGAAAGTTATAGCCACAAAAAATATTTGTACATGAAAGCATCACTGAATAACATTTTGATATGTTATTTTTATATAATTTATTGAGTTTCAAAAAATAATAAAAAGAAGCAAAAAGAAAAAGAATTAAAAGGAAAGAAAAATTCAGAAAAAGCAAGGTAAAAGTACAGAAAGAAAAAGAATGAAAAAAATAAAATAGAAAACAAATGACTTTCAACTTTCTTTGATACAGATATAGATAAAAGCATATCAAACTCTTACTCTAAAATTAACATTCCACATTATTTCTCTAATTTCCTATATCTCTACTCATCTAATCATCATAAAAATCACAATTTTATTTCTTTCATTTTTCTTTCATTTTCATAGCTGGTCATCAGAAATTTAAAAGATTTGGATTTTATCCTAGTATATATTCTCCTTTCCTTTCCTTAAGGAAAATTCTTCTTCTGCCCAATTGGAAGCTGGTATGAAGAGCCAGTATCATGAATTAGTCTTCCCATGCAATAAGGATAACTTCATCCCTGTTTACAAACAAACAAAAATTGTTTCATGAAATATGATTAAAGTGTCATGAATAGGCAGTAATACAAGTCATAGAGATTGTGTATGAGGCACTTTGCTGTATTTTTTCTAGTAGAAATGCATGGCGGCCAAAGTAAACCTATCCAAGGTTTAAAACCACAGTATTTATTAGGCTATCATGATCTCAGGCCTCCAACTTATTTCCTGTTGCTTACTTTTCACAATTGTCAAAGAGTAATTATTATTAGAATTACCTGAGTGATAATTATATTTCACAATCATTCAAGGGATTACTATTAGAATTATAAGACAATATAATTCTCAGTTTTCACATAAAAGCTTGCATTCTTTGGTTGATATATATGAAAAAAAATCTAAGTAGGGTTCAGACCTACTTAATAGGGTAGTTTTGAATGCAAGACCACCAAACTAGAGATTTTAAAAATAATAAAAACAAAGAATGAAAAAGAAATTACTTCTGTATCATTTTCAAGAAAACTATAGAGTTGGATGTACGTGACAAAGGAAACAGGAAACCAGTTTGATTCAAAGAAGTCTTCACTTTTTTGTTTTTCAGGACAGTTTCCCTAGCTATTTTATCTTTGATTATCTGATTGAAAGGAATACTGTATAATAAGTTTGGAACTTAATGAGTAAGGATCTTAATTCATGGACCTTCATGCAGATCTTCATGGTATTTTACCAGCATTAAAAAACATCCCTTAGGATTCATCCCCAAGATGGCTGCTTCATGGTAAGAGCCTTTCTTTTTTCTTACCAACAATCTGCTGTTTTCATTAATAAAATGGTGTTCTCTGGCAGTTCTGTTCCCTGGATTTGAATGGGAATCCCTGGATTATGAATGACATAAAATGATTGGGATGACCATGGACATAGTTGAGAAAGGGAGTCTTGAACATTCCAGTTCCTTCCGGAAGCAGTTGAAAAATCACTGGGCGAATCCAATTTCCTGTTGTCAGTTTCATTTTCTTAAGGATACCTGGGATATTAACTTTCACTTTTAGAATTAATTTTTTAGATTGTTTGTTTGTTCATAAAAGTTGAATGCTGATTTATTTCAACCCCTTGCTGAACTTTTTTTTCCTTTTTCTTTCCTTTTGACATTGTTGTTCTGAATCATCTTTATTCTTTCCTTATGGAAGCACAGCCATATTTCTGGGTGGTGAAGTGCTTTCATTTCAATTTACATTAATACTGGACTCTCACCAGACAATGTCTGTATTTTCTGAATTTATAAAATATTTCTTTATCTCTTTTGAATTTTTTGTTTAACCATGAATTGAAATACCCAGAAAATATTTCTTGTTTCCTTCTGCTTTAGTGTTTTTTGTTCCTTGATCAAGTTTCACAGAGTAATAATGTATCAGATTACAAGCAAGAAACAGTGGCTGAAATCTAAGAAAGGACCGTTGGGCAGTATGCAGCTTTTAACTGAAAGGTTTTTTAAAAAGTTTGATGAGATGATAACGGCCATGGGAACTATGCACAGATATCTAATTTTGAATAAAGATACACAAAAGGATTTTGATCTGAATGCTACAGACCAAAGAGATATCCCCAAAGCTGGAGAACTAACTTAGTTGAGCCCATGTGTCTCTTTAAAGTTTAAGACATATCCTTGCAATACTGGGAGTATGACTGAATGGGAAAGTGACAAATTTGTTTTTTCTATGAAAACTGAGGGAGATTCAAGAGTGGATTTTTACACCTAACAGAAAACTACTTCTACTTAGAATTTATTGGGAAGATACTATGGACGGGTAATCTATTATATTTGATTAGACAACAATTGATAAGAGATGGACATTTGATCCAGATTGAATTATTTTTAACTTATGGGATGATTTGAGATAGATAAGATGCCATGGCAAGCTTTCTGTGAGTGAATTACTATAACAGTTTGTTAACAGATAGTTTTGAAACTTTAATCTTATCTTTGTTATCATTCTTCTTCCTGTTAACTATTTTATTATTAATATAATGTATAGAATGCAGAATAATTATTTGCAAATATATTTATTTAGTTTAAAAAATTGGGGGGGTTGTTTTGCAAGGGGAATCAGTATTGTAGTAATGTATTAATAGTATTCAATTAGAATTAGAATCAATTATTATTCAATTAGAGAGGAGACAATATGTGTATATGTGTTGTTTTCTTTTTGATGCATTATTTTAGTGTTTTGATTGTTTTGTGTTTTCTTTTTCTTTCTTTTTGTCCCTTTTAGGATTTTTTGAGTTTTGTATTTTAACCTTCTTTTGAATGAAATAAAAAGTAGAATGAAAAGTGTCCCTTAGGATTATACAATCATAAAATATGTCTGAAAAGTCATATACTTTCATAGATTTTTAAAAACCCATTGTAGAGCTGATCCATATCCATTAGGCTGACCTAGTTTGAGTATGAACTTCTTCACATCTTTTCTTGTTATCTATCAAAAATTGTAAATTTCCAGCATTCTGGTAGAAGCAATGCTATCTATATATTATGTGTCTGTATGTTGGTATATGGGTAATCCTTGATATACAATCATAATATAGCCTCCCCATCATAATTAGAACTGTCATAAAGTGTGACCAACCTATTTTAGGATCTTTGATATGGTGGTCATTAAGAAAACACATGGTTTGCTATGGGCTGGTTCTGCTAACAACTGGAAGTAAACCTTGGTTTTCAGCAAAACCATAATAAAACACAACTATTAGTACCACTTTATAAAGTCTTACTAAGAACAACACTTAGAATACTGCATCCAGTTTTGGTCACCATATTAAAAAAAAGATGTACAAACTCTGGAAAGAATGCAGAAAGAGCAACTTAAATGATTGGGGGCTGGAAACTAAAACATATGAAAATGGTTGCAGGAATTGGGTTTGTCTAGTCTAGTGAAAACAAGGATTAAGGGTGACATGATAGCTATGTTCCAATATTTGAGGTGCTGCCACAAAGAAGAGGGGGGTTAGTCTTTTCTCCAAAATATCTAAAGGCAGGAGAAGAAGCAGTGGATAGAAACTAATCAAGGAGAATAGCAACCTAGAACTAAAGAGAAATTTTCTGACAGTTAGAACAATTAATCAGTGGAACAACTTGCTTCCAGAAGTTGTGGTTGCTTTAACACTAGAAGATATTGGACAACCATTTGTCTGAAATGGCATAGGGTTTCTTGCTTGAGCAGAAGGTTGGAGTAGAAGACCTCCAAAGTCCCTTCCTACTCTGTTATTTTGTTAAATATGGTCTGGGACTGAGCGCCTGAAGTGTGGCCACATGATTGCAGGGAGACACCCCACTGTCAAAATCCTGGGCATATCCAACGGGTCCACCAGAAGTTCAAAATAGTTGCTAAATAACTGGTTGTAAGTTGAGGAACACTTATAGTTCATCGTAGGCCACTTCTTCACTCATGTTAGTTATTGTGTGCTATGATAGGAATGCACTTTTCCTCCAGTAATTTCCTTTACAGTAATTTCATCCATTGGATTAATGAAGCCTGTATATATGTACGTATGTGTATGTCTATGTGCACAATCGGTGTTAGTCTATGTGTGTACGTGTGTATGTATATACAAAATTCCCTGATGGCAGGGTAAAAGAGTAGACTTATGAAGGAGAATATTTGTAACTCACAGTTGAAATGAGGGGTCCTTGGTGCTCTCTGAGCTTGCTTGTTTTCTTGCAGACATATTTCATCACCTAAACCAAGTAACATCATCAGTGCTAGTGATCTTCCTCCCTCCCTCCCTCCCTTCCTTCCTGACAAGATATATTCCAGCTTTCTCTTTTTGGTCAAGTACAATAATGGCAAAACTGTGATGTTTACTTTCATTTTTTTAGTGGTTCACTGATGGGCACATCAGGAAGGTGTGGGAGCTTATATAAAGATAAGTCTTGGTCTTTTTTCCCCAGATGAGATGAAAGTGATAGAGGAGCATAAGAATCCACCAATCAGTAACCATGGTAAGTGCAGGCCAGACAGAACAACAGACCACTGCCATGCCAAAGTAGAAGAAATTAAAATTACAATGCAAAAAAACCAAACCAAAACAAACACCATAGAGACAGGATAGTTACAACAGTGCCATTTTAGCTTTCAGCGAGAAGGCATGTAGTTATTTGCTTTGTCATAATATATCATTGCTATAAAATTGATAGGTTTTCAGATTTATTTTGTTCCTCCTTCAACAACCAGAAATGCTATGGCTTACACAGAATAGAGAGTCTTGAGTTATTTTGTTAGTTAGCACTATCCATATACAGAGAACAGATTGTAAAGGCAAGACTTTATGATCTAGATATTATGATGATGTATTGCAATTACATGACATAGTTTTAGCCCCAAATCAGTTAATTTCATCTTCATGTTCTCTCTGTTTCAATATTTCATGTTTATTGTGCATCTTTTAATAAATATTTGGGTTAACCTTTATATCACTGTTATTTCTGGTACAGAATTGTTCTATAACCCAGGAATCTGAGCAGCTAGAGGTTTGCTTTAGTTTTTGAACTGCATAATATTTTTATTCATGCATTTATTGGTGAGAAAATAGGCTATTTAGAACTGTGAAATTGCCAGAAGAGCCTGATGACAGGAGGATTTTTCATTCATTTTCAGTGACTGATTTTACATAGGTAGCTATATTAATACAGTATGATGCAGCAATCCTATATTACATTAAAGTTACTACTGTGGTAAACATACTGTATTTGTGTATCCATATAATGAGCATTTTTATCATGATTTAAGATTCTAAAACATTAAAGCATTAAATCACAGGAAGGGTGGCTATTGCTAGAAGAAACATGTTGCTATATGCCCTCATTATCTACATACGATGCAGAAAAATGTAATAGATGGAAGTGATGATTATCTACCTACCTACCTACCTACCTACCTATCTATTCACTCTATTCACTTAGATTTCATCAGCTAAATCCAGTTAAAACAATGATAATATCCCCAACCAAAATTAAAATCTATCATTCCTGAAACAGCTGGTATATCTCCATAAATAATCCCCTCTAATTATGGGAACTTTATTCCCCAATACCCGGGGAAAAGAATCTTTAAGAACTTTACGAAAGACCACCGGGCTGAAGCTCATCTGAATCTCAAGGAGTATTCTGTTCTAGAGGGCAGGAGCAATGCCAGAAGCATTTTCACACTTGTGAGATGGTAGAAATACTCGAAGAAAGGCAGTCCTACCATTAAACTGGCCCTATGCCATGGAACAGCTTTGTATGCGATGACAACCACCTTGAATTATACCCTGGGGCCTATTGGGAGCCAGCTTTCTGCACCAGCATTACTGGCTGCCAGCCATAAGATAGTAAGCTGGTTGCCTGCCACAGTCCACTGATACACAAGCTCAGACAGAACTTTTAGAAGAAAATAGTTCTTTTTTACCAATATCTTTGGATAGCAACTATAAACATAGTCACATGTTTGGCATAGATCAAGAATCCAATAAACAAGCATCAAATCTAAGGAACAAGACAAGAAATGATGAAGTGATGTCCAGAATTCTAAGCATGACATTTGCAAAGTAAATATGACAATGCTGAGATTGAAAAGATTTTCCTCATTGTCTGATCTCAGGGAGTGAGGTCAATAAATCAGCCATACAAAATTTATATATATATACTTCTTCAGTATTAACTGAAGCTTTTTATTGGCAAATCTGTCAGATCTACTATGTTCTCCTTTCAGTTTTTGAATCTCTGTTTAGGGTGGATAGACTGATTGGGTGCAAACAAATCATCCTGATGGTTTCCTCAATTATCATCCCTAAATGCGCCGGACTCCAATCCCACCATATCTTCTTTATTAGAGGATGTAGCCAGCAGCACTGTAACAGTCAGTGCAGTTTGCAATGTATTGATGGCACAATGTCATATGGGTATATTGAACTGCACTTTTCACAACTTGTGCCATATTCTGGATCAACCACAGCTTCCAAGTTAGTTTTCAAGGATAGCCTTATATAGAACAGATTGCAATAATCCAGACAAGAAGTGAACAGAAAGATTCAAACTAGACACAATAATTTACAAGATGGTTTTGAATGTTGTTGATTTTGAAAGGGAAATGTATACTAAGGATAAATATGTAATTGTTAGAATGTATAAACTTCTATTGACATTTGAAACAGGGCAAGTGTAAGAATGTATGGTAAAATCAGCTAAAATGTTGGTTATGATATACAGATGGAACAATGGGAAAATATTTGGATGAAAGATTTGAAATAGACAATAAGTTATAATCTTAAAAATAACTTTTATAAAATGATTTACTATTGTTACATGATACTGGAAAAATAGTCTAGAATGTATAAAGCTACTTCAAATCTATGTTGGAAATGTGAATAACAAGAAAAGCCATTTCATTGTGTTTGGTGGATATGCAAAAAAGCTAGAAGATTTGGAATTCAGACACAGTATGCTGATTCCAAGAATTTTTAAGATCAGCTGAAACCAGCATTTCTCCTCTTGGAACTGATGATTACACAAAAGTTGTGGAACTCTGTTATGTGAACACCTTATGTGACCTTCTGATAAGCAAAGTCAATGGGGAAGCCAGATTCTCTAAACAATGGTGTCACTAACTCAACAACTATTGTGATCCATTTAACAACTGGGGCAGGAAAGGTCATAAAATGGGAAAAAATTCACTTAACAAATGTCTCAATTAGCAACAGAAATTTTGGGCTCAATTGTGTTCATATGTTCAGGGCTACCTGCAGGGGTGGGATTCAAATTTTTTAACAACCGATTCTGTGGGTGTGGCTTAGTTGGTGGATGTGGCTTGGTGGTCATGTTATTGGCTGGGCATGGCCAGCTCAATATCACTCACATTGAGGCACGCATCTCTTCGCCTGACCTCTCGTGACTGTGGGGGATGTTGCAACAGTCATAAGTGTGAGAAACAGTCATGAGTCACTTTTTTCAGTGCCATTGTAACTTTGAATGGTCACTCCACATAAGCAAAGTACCAGCAAAGGTGGGGAAAAAAACTCCAGAGAAGTTCCAGAGATAGGAAGTCTCGTCCTGCCAAGAATGTAATAAGGGTTAATGGAGGGGCAGTTTCTGTAAGCAACACCAGAATGTTTCCTTCCTGCCTTCCTTATAGGATAAGGCCAATAATTTCTTCTAACAACCGGTTCTCCGAATGCTTAGAATGTTAACAACTGGTTCTAGTGAATCGGTGCGAACTGGTAGAATCCCACCCCTGGCTACCTGTATAGAAAGAAAAGAGTCTTTAAAGATAGAAGGGCAGTAAAGAAGATTGGAAGCCACATCTTTATGTTTTTTTCCTTTCCTTTCCTTTTTATTTTACTTTTTCTTCTTTTTCTTTCTTGTACTTTATCTTTTATTTTTTTCATTTTTCTCTTCTTACTTTATTTTAGTTTGTATTAATGTTTATTAATGAAACAGGTAGATGACCTTGGGCCAGTCACTCTCTCTTAGCTGTAAGGAGAGGGCAATGGAAAACCCATTTCAAAGTCTTGCCAAGAAAGCTTCAGGGAATTGTCCAGGGAGTTGCCAGGAATCCACAATGATGTAAAGGTGTACACACACACACACACCAAAAACACCCACAAGGAGAGGTGAAGAGTACTTCAAACAGTGAGGAAAGGCCCAATATCCTACAACTTTATTTTTTTATTTTGCCAATCAGATTAATATAATATTCATTGAAACTACAAAACTACAAACTAAAGGACTTAACATTTCTTAACTCTTCATCATATTATAATTAATTTTGTACAATTAATTGGACAAAACAATTAGGAGAATATCACAGTACTTTGTTTTTCCTGTTGCTTTTCTTTTCTTGTTCCACCATGCCTTTCTTTTCTTTTTCCTTAATGCTTTCCTTTAATATTAAAGCTAAATTAAAGCATTTTCTGCATAATTATGTACTTACTCAGGAGATATTAAAACTGACTGTTGACCACTGTAGCCTATTACATCCATTCTGTGGGATTAAATATCCTGACATCAACAGGAAGACAAACTCTGTAACTAGCAGACAACTTTGTGTCCCAAAAGGGAACTAGCAGGTCAGCTTTACTGGTCTTTATTCTCACTATCAAAGATGAAATGATAGAAGGCATTGATATGATGGGAACTTTGGGGAAGAGTGGCCATGTGATATTGGAATTCAACATAATACAGGCATAAGTAACAGAACAAAGTCAAATTAGCATCTTAAACTTTAAGGTAGCTGATTTCAACAAAAATCTTTAAGGGGAAAACAATTCAAGAAGCTTGGGAAATTCTGAAAATTAGTTATAAAAGTCTAGTCCAGCACAATACCATGAAAAAAGAAAAATAAGAGATCCCAGAAGAAACCATCATGGTTTCTGTTAAGCCTGGGTTCCCCAACCAGGGTTAGGTAGACAAGCTAAACAGAATGTGCAGCGTTAGTCAGATAGGCACACAGATAAATGAGTGAGCTAAGCTTGTATGTTTATTAACATACAGTAAAAATAACAGATATGCTTGTGCTATCAAGAATATATTTTATTCCATTATAAGTTAATAGCATAGTCAAATAACAGTCCAATATTCATTTACCATGTAGTCAGTCCATTCAGGGATATTCAGTTAGCAAAGTCCATGTAGAATATCCTATGTCAGTTCACATAAATCAGTCCGTTGTTGTCTCTCCCGTTCGAGCAATGCAGTCTTGCTTCCAAGCAGTAATCAGGGATCATCAAAGCCAGAGAGAGAGAGAGAGCAAGCTGTAGACTTGCTACTTTTAAATGGTTTTCATAACCACTCCCACAATTGCTATTTCACAGTTAAAGCTGCATACACTAACTATGATTCATAGTTATTATTTCACCTAAACCAGTTAGGGTGAACAATGTTATCCCTAACAGTTTCATAAATAACTTTTTAATAAACTGAAAGGCAAAAAGGACAAGAATAAAAAGTGGAAAGTGGAAACTATGTTAGTCTTTTGGCTATATAACACAGACACACACACAAACACCACAGTTTGGAGAAAACAGTGGATGCTGTAGCTTTGGAGGGAAAGTGGGGGGGGAGGGGCATAGCTAAAGATCATTCATTGATTCATTATATGTCCACCTAACTTGGATTAAAGATTTTGGATAGCAAACACTTACAAAGGTAAAAAACAGAAAAACAAAAACACACCTAAAAGAGCACCCTAGGTAAAAACAGGTGCATCTATTACAATTGATATAGCCAGTACAGTAGAACCTCTGGTCACAAACACTTCTGACCTCAACCAAATCAGGTTCCGACCAAAAAATTTCCCCTTTTTTCCCCACAACCAATTTCCCCTTCCAAGCCATTTTTTTTTCCTAAGCACCAAATTTCTAAAATTAGGTTCAGGTCATGACCAAATCGGGTTGCGACCAAAGTTATGGAACAAACTACAGTTATGACCAGAGTTTCTACTGTACTTTGGCTCAAGCTGACCTTAGTATTAATTTGATTAGTGTGTAACTATTGAAAAGAATATTAGCTGAGAAGCTGTGTTACCAGCACCATCCTGAGTATTTCTACAAGAAAAACATCCAGTAATCTAGGCATCTAGCAATCTAATATAAATATTACCTTGCCTTTTTCTTTCTTCACAACAGATGTAACATTCTTTTCCCTGTTCTTTTGACCTAAGTTGCATCTCTAGGAATCAATAATATACTGGGTGATAGGACCTTAGCTAATGGAAAATAGAGCTGAATACAATTATCATTTTGTTATTGTGCCTGCATTATTGTGCCTCCGTTCTTTTTCCCCTGATGTTATTGCTGCTGTTCTTCAGTTTTGCTTGCTCAGCATTGCTGCCACTTCAATTTGCTATCATGGGGAATAAAGTTGCAAGTCATTGCTAATGGATGATTTGGAAGAATACTTAATCATTGCCCAAATGCAGGCAGAAGGATTTCAGATGAATATCCAATAAGAGGAGAAATGCAACTGAAGGGGACAAAAAAAGAGATATAATGTCTGTAAGTCTGAATGGAAATGAGAAAATAGCTTCCTATATATTTTAGTAAAGGCAGTGCTTCTTTTTTTAAAAAGAAGAAAATACTGCTTTTTAATATCCCTGCTGCTTAATGTAATGGATAGCTGGGTTGAGCCATGTCAGGGTCTTGCATCACTAGAATCTAAGTTATGGTTATCTATAAGTTTCTGAATTGCAATATGTATAATTTGTCATTTGGTAATTTCCGTTTTGGCTCCTAAAATTGCCCTGCTATGGAACAAACAAGGCCAGTATGTTTCATTCTATTCGTCTGCCAGTCCTCAGTAATAAATATGCCTGAAATAGCCCCACAAGAGTAACATTTTTATTTTGCTCATTTCTCTCAGTTAATTCTACTTGTGCTGTGAAGGAATTGAAAATCTATAATATTCCAAATGTTGCTCAGGAAGGGCATTTTGCAACCCCAATTTCTTTTATTGTGTTGAAGTCTTAGTAAGCCAAAACATATTTCTTCCCCTTTCTTCTTCTGATATTTTTCATATTTTATGTCATCATGCCATCACCCAAACCAATTATCAAAATAGAAAGAAGAATGAAATGAAGCCACCTATTGAGTCTCTTCATTAAACTAACAAACCAGAAACAAAATCACAATTAATTAAAATCTGAGTGGATTAATCTGTTCACTTCCCTTAACCTAAAGATACTCCGATCGTAAACTAGTATGACAGTACTACTACAAGGTTACTTCATTTTCATGCATAGTTGAATGGAAAAGCATCGAAATTTTCATTAATTTTTCTAACTTTGTCACCAAATCCAATTGTCTACACAATGTTAATTATTTAAAATTAAAATACTACAAATTTAAAATACTGTATTTCTAATGCAGTAAATTATATATAACTTTTAACCAAGAAATATTCTACAAAATTCTTTTCAAATAAAAAAGGATTTGTAATTTTCTGGTTACCATCTTTCCTAGTTTACCAATACATGCACAAGGGATTTGTGTATTTTCATACTCACATGCATATATTACTTAGCTCCAAAACAGATTTGACAAATTTAATGAATTTTGCTGCATAACTTCAAGCTTTTACTTATAATCACAGTTCCATGAACAGCACTTAACAGAAGTATCTGAAGAGGCATTTTACTAAGAGTATCAAACCATTAACTGCAGAACAGGAAACATACAATAGCTTTGGGAAAAAATATTTTACAGCATCAGGGTTTTTCTTTGGCGAGGAAAAAATAAATCGACAACAACAAATTATAATTGCTAGCTCCAAGCTGCTTGTGGTAATAATTAACCTAGATTCACTGAATTCTCCCTAATGACTCCATTGGTTCAAAAAAAAATTTTTTTCCTGTGATCTCCCTTGATAGTATCATCAGGATGTTGTCACTGCAAACAATACCCTTATCTAGTTTCTTTTCAAGTCACCTGATTAACTGAGGGAGAAAAAAAAACAGAATGGAGAAAATGTGTCCTTGTACTGAGTCTTCAGATGTCATATAAAAGCCAAGGGAGTAGTTCCATTTTTTTATTTTTCTCTTAGTGTTTATCTTGCTAGGAAGGTTTATTCCAGGCTTAACAGTTACATAATGGATCTTTATTATTATAAATCCAGCATGTATCTTTGTCAATATGTGATCTGTCTAAATGACCAATTAAGAGATCTCAGAGCTTTTTTTTTCCAGCTTAGGACTTTATTATAGGTAGTCCTTAAGGTACGAACCTAATGGAGCCTGCCCATTAGGTTCATAAGTCAAAAAAATTCATCAAATGAATTAGACTCAATTTTACACATTTTTAAAATCAAATTCATTAATTGAATCAAATGGCTCATTAAATGAATGAAGATCTAACTTACTTCCAGTCCACCACCAATCAGCTGTTTCTATCTCCACCAATCAGCTGTTTCCGGTACAGCCAAAGGAGGAATTAAATTACCTCCAAGTAGCTCCCTTTCAGGTTTATAAAAGAAACCCATTTGCTGCTGATCAACTCAAGCATCTTCAGATAGCAACCCAGAGGAGGTTGGGGCAGTAATTTAAAGAACTCTGATTGCAGTTGCTTTAAAAAAAAACAACAACAACCCACTTCCACTTAGCTGAACAGTCTCCAACCACCCACCCAGTGGGTGATGGGGGAGGGGTTTTACAGAACTCTTGGTTTGCAATAATAACAGAGATGGAAGGGACCTTGAGGTCATCTAGTCCAACCCACCGCTCTCACAAGGGTATTTCTGATAAATGCCTTGTCCAGTCTCTTCTTAAAAGCCTTCAGCGATGGGGCATCCACAAATTCTGGAAGCAATTTAGATCTGAAACCTTTTTAAAAAAACATTGCCTTGATCAGCACAAGTTTCTCTAGGTAAAAACCCAAAAACTCATATAAATAGCTTGAAAATCAGCAGTTTAGAGAAGAGTGGTGGTTTCAGCCAATTTGCACCTATTCAGGAGAACCATTTTCTAACTTTCTGAGCAGTTTGGAGAACAGGTTGTTGAAAAAATCTCCTTCCAACAACCTTTTGTTTTTTTCCTCATTCTACAGGGCTAATTCTACAAGACGGAAAGGAAAAGTTCTAGTGTTGTTTCTAGCCTAATCCTTATCTTTTTTGCCCTGTTTACAGAACCTGTCTCTTTGGTTAAACCTTATTACATTTTAACAGCTAAAGGTTCTTGCCAGTACGCCCAGACTTTCTGTTGCCTGAGCTTTTCTGGAGAGTTCCCCCCCCCCCTTTACTGGTACTTTTCTGTTCTTTGCTTTATTAGGGGCTTGACATTCTTAAAGGGGAAGAGTTGTTTTAAGCTTTTTACACTGCTTTAGTGGTTCCTGACACCATTCTTTTGGGGTGCATTTCCAAGAGACAGGATGCAAGCTTGACACTGGTTCTTTTAGTGCCTTTCTGGGGGCATGTAATCTTTCCTTAAATCTGGATTATTTCCTTAGGATATTTTGTGAGGTGACTAAGATCAGCTGGTATTTTTAAGTGGTGCAAATGCTTTATCAGTTTAATGAGCACAGGAGCACAGGAATGGGGATTCTTCAGTCATCCAGGTCAGGGCTGTCCCACTTTTTTCAAGTGACAACTGAACTTTCTTGGTTTCCAGAAAGACCAGATGCCTCTTGAAAACGCACCTTTGATTCTTTTGCATTGCTTTGGAGGGGCCAAGGCACATGATTGCTCACTGATAGTTAAGATTTTTGAAAAAGGAGGTAAGGGTGTGGATCCTCCAATTCATTTTAGTTTTCTCTCATTATAATAAGGCTTTGTAACATGGCACCAGGCTTGAAGTTTATTTAGATATCTATGGCATGTACTAATTTTATTGTGATCCCAACAAGTTTGGGAGGCTTGAACCAGGGTCCCTTATATAATTTGTTAATTTGTCTCTTTAGCTTGGCATTTTGTAGTCCAAATATGCCCACCCACTTTCTGGAGATCTTAAATGACCTCTCTGCTAAATGGTTTCACTTTATGAGCAAGAGTTGGCTGCTGATAGTTATCATTGCATTTTGACTATTTTAATACCTCAAGGTGCTCTGGCACCCTGCTTGATTTGTAACTCCAACTTGCAGGTATTTCTAATCTAATGATTGGTATTTAGGGAAGCTTTTTACAAGCAAAGAAGTTCTTTGTATTTTTGTACAGGCAATCCTTAGCTTAAAACAGTTCATTTAGTGACCATTCAAAGTCACAATGGCACTGAAAAAAGTGACTTATGACTGTTTTTCACACTTATGGCTGTTGCAGCATCCCCATCATCATGAGAGGCTGAGCAAGGCAAAGCACCCCTTGACATGAGTAATGTTGAGTTGGCCTTGCTTACCCAGTCATATGACCACCCAGCCATGCCTACTAAGCTGGTGATTAAGGCAGAGAACCAGTTATTAAATTATTTGAATCCCACCACAGGATACAGCACACATTATAGAATGTTTTGTGTAGATGCTGGGTAGCATTTCTACAAGCAGTTTCAAAGCAAATGCAAACAAAATTTATCCTTGAAGAGAACTGTACTTACAAATACGATTCTGTAGCTTGCAAAGTATAGTACAGTATTTAAAAAGAAGCAGAGCAGTTCCCAAAGTGCTTACAAACAGTAATATACTATAGATTAACAATTTCTTAAAAACAAAAATTTACAGGAGCGATTCTAGCACACTACGAGTAGTTCTCAGCCAAGGCAGCAGCAAATCCTACGTGCAGCACCAAAAAACAACAACAACAACAACAACACCATAACCCCACCTCTGAACTAAGCCTCTTTGCTAGCTGCAAAGATGGCTGCACTATCTTGTTTGGCTATGTGATCAGGGACAAAAAACCCCACCTGCTGGCTTCTAGAAATTGCCTTGTAAGCCTGAATGGCCTAGGCAAGACACAGAGTGAAAAATGGCGGCCACTGCAGCAGTGATTGAATCCAAGTCACATGGCTACAGAGGCCTGTTTTTGATCATAGTTTTGAATTTTTATGTAAGTACCCTTCCTGAATACATTCATTTTGGTGAAAATTCACTGGAGGAACCCTCATATCTGGGAGATTACCTGTATTGTTATTTCTTTAACAAGTGCCTACATTTTTCTTGGCAAGTTTTTCAGTTTTTGTTTCCCCCTCATTATCTTCTTCCAAGGCTCAAGAAGGAGCGACTGGCTCAAAACCATCTTGTTGACTTTTGGCCTAAGACAAGACGAGAATTCATAATTGGTGCAGTTAATTTAACTATTTATTTTGGGTATATTTCAGGTTTATGTTACAGGCAATTTGGCAAATTAAGACTTACAGTCAAGCCAAAATTATTGTTATCCCTCCATATACCACATTTTCCCAAGAATCCCAAGTTAGCAACAGCATTTAGATTTATATATCACTTCATAATATTTTATAACTCTCTTTGAGCAGTTTACAGAGTTAACATATTGCCCCCAACAATCTGGGTCCTCATTTTACCAACCTTGAAAAGATGGAAGACTAAGTCAACTTTGAGCCAGGGAGAATTGGCCTGCTTTCAGTCGGCAGAATTAGCTGGCAATACTGCATTCTAACCACTGTGCCACCACAGCTCTTCTAATTGCTATGAAATAAGTTGAAGCTAATGCAAGTAAATGGTGTTTATTTCATAATTCAATATTTTCCTTTTGATGTATGACTTAGCAATGTCAGAAGAAGTTCTGAGTGCCAATTTGTGCCACGGCATGAATGAACATACAGAAAAATCACTTGAAGAAGAGTGTGATTTATTCAGTAGCAGAACATGCAAGATAGCTGTTAAAGTTTGTCATGAGTAAACAGACTGGGAAAGTCATATTGATAGTGAGGTCCAGGTGTGTGGATGTGTGAAGTTGAGATGTATAAATATGTCAGCTGGAATGTGAATTTTGGGGAAATATTTGAAGTTGGGGTTGGGGAGAAAATGTTGTTCCCATTCTCTCTGGGTTAAGATAATTGTCTGGATATTAGGTAAGAGTTTGATGTTAAGAGGAGAAACTGCATTGTGTGTCTAAGAGATTTTAATATTTTTAAAGGGATGTGTAGCCACCTTACCAATATTTGTAGATTTCTTTGAGAATAGCTGCATCTTGTCCCATTAGTTTTGTCAGTTACATATCATCAAAGGCTGAAAGGTTTCATCCAGTCTTTTTCAACAATGTTTTTTTTCCTTTGGTATCTTTGGTAGGTTCACTAGAGGATCAAGGAAAGCCTATGCCCATGTGTGGAGTGAATGGTAATAGATGGCATGTATGCATTTTTGCCCCAAAACATATTTTTCTAAATAATAATAAGTGCAGAAATGGCAATACTCTTGGCTGTGTCTGTATGAAAGAAAGACCCATACTAGATTTTATGTAATACAGTGGTACCTTGGTACTTGTCGCTAATTGATTCTGGGAGATGTGACAAGTACTGAAAATAATGGGTAACAAATAAACTATGTGACTAGCATGTGCCCCTTTGTTTCTGCCATAAAGGGCAGGAACTGAGAGCAACAAGTTCTTGCTTGTGTGTCAAGTACCAAACAAATGACAAGTCTGGGGACAAAATTTTCATGTCTAAATGTGTTGAATACCTAATTCAATGACTTTCAAAGCAGTTGAGTACCACTGTAGTATAAAGCCTTTTACAAAAAATAAAACATAGTTTACTATTAAAAATATTTGTAAGCCATAGGGTGGATTGATGTATATTTCTGGGCAACTGCTGACTACAGTATGCACATTTGTTTCGTGACCATTCAAAGTTACACTGTTACTTTAAAAAGTGACATGACCATTTTTTTTACATGACTGTGCAGTATGTGATCATGTGATCAAAATCCAGACATTTGGCAACTGTCATGTATTTATAATGTTTGAATGTTAATGATAAGCCCATAATTTTATGATAAGCTCGAAAATGTATTCATTCTTTGTTTCTTTTCCCATGCTGTTAAAATTTAGATCACAAATTTAGATAGAAATTGGTTCTTATGCTTCTGCTGTCCTTTAACCAGTTTTGTATGTTACCAGTGATCTGTTAATTATGTGGCTAGACCTTTACTCAAGGCATTAAACAAGGAGTTACTAAACAAATCTTGACCTAAACATAATAGGCAGAATACCTCAAATAATCATGAAGGTAAAAGGAGGGATGGTGGAAGCACATTCAAGCTTGAAAGATTCTGTTAGTGGGTGATCCGGTTTGAGCTTTTTCGGTGATAAATTGAAATCTGCAATTGTGCGCAGTTTTGATCAATGTCGCTGCTGGAGTGCCCCGAGCTGGCTGGTTTTTAGGCTAAGCTACCCTGTAGAGGTGGTAAAGAGGGGGGAGACTGCCAGCAGGGTCGAGGAGAGCTGCATCTCTCCTCCCCAGCTGGCCATTACTCCCTTTCCCGAAGGTGGTTGCAGAAATCGCCACCTCAAAGAAGAACTTGACTGGAAAAGAATGTGCAGGAGGAAGATAGGAAGAGAAAGTTTTTGGCTGACCAGGTCGAACTGGAAAAACAACATTAAAAGGTACCCTGGAATTTGAATTATAAAGAACAACAATGTTCCCAAAGAAGAGTTTGAAGCTGCAAATGAGAGAGGGAAGGGAAATAATTTGGTTTTTTTTCTTTTCTTTCCTATATTGACAACTAAGAGATTTAAGCAAGAAATTGGCAAAAATCCATTTTGACAGTAACAGGTATTTAAGCTGAAAATAAAATGTCAAAGGGATAATAAAGATTTCTGGATTCTCAAAAACATTTAAAAGAAGGAAAAAAACAAAAGGGTAGGATCTGGAAAAAGGGAGGAGACCACCTGGAAGTGAAAGGAATTAACAGTGAAACTTTGACAAGATTCCTAAAAGATACATTTTAACTGAAACTTTGTAACAAGATAAGAGAACCCCAAGGAGGCAAAAGTGGAAAAAAGAAGCAAGAAGAAACAGCTTTGGATTATTTGGATTACTTGGTGATTTTTGGCTATTGGATCTAAAGGACTAAAATTAATCAGGTGGTTGTTTAAAAGTTTTTAAAATGGTATCACTCTTGGAAGAATTGAGAATGGAACTTAAAAAACAGAAAGAAGATGCACAAGAAGGAAGAGGTTCTTTTGGCTTCATATTTCAATTTTTAGATGTGGAGATCCTGAACCATGAGAAACAACAAGAAATGCCTGTAGAACAAGAAGGACGGGGCAAAGAAGAAGCTATCTTCATGACCAAGTATTTTTATGCAGGGGGACAAGAAAGGAAAGGGAGAAAAGAGAGTGAAAAATTTAAGATCTGAAAAAACAACCTAAAAAAGAATAGTTTGAAAAGTAATTAAAACATTAGGAAGAAACAGAAGAGAGGATTACAGAAGAGAGAATCAGAATTAGAGAGACAAGGGGTCAAAAAGGGAAGGGAGAAGAAGAGGGAGAAGAGGGAAAGGAAAATAAATTATAAAGGACAGAACCAGGACACAGAGAAACAGGGAAAATGTACAAGACACAGAGATAATGGATGAAAACTTAATAGAAAGGGGGATTCTGCAAGGATACATAAGATAGTATTGTTATATTAGAAATAGAAATGAACTTTGAAAATATGAAACAAGTGTGATTAAAATGATAGATAAAATACTCATTGTCATGTAATGGAATGTTTAATAAATAAATGAAATAAAGAGAATGAGAGAATGAAATTAGGAAAGGAGGGGAACATTTTAATCATTATAAATGTGTTATAAAAATTTAAGTGAAGAAGAATATGAAAGTAACATGAAAAAATTATGGAAATATTATAAGTGTTCCTATAAGTAAGATATCCTATTGAAAAGGAATGTTAAAGATGTCAAAGATTATAACTAACATTAGATAGAGCTGAATTAGAATAGAATAAGTATTTTGTTTATTATTGTTATATATATATTTTCTCTTTAAGAACTTAGTGCATATTTTAAGAATGTACCAAGCAGAATTCGACTGGAAGTTATGTGTTATATTGAATGTTATAATTGTAAAGGCATAAACTGAAGTTTAAATAAGAATTGAATGGATAAAAATTAAAAGATACAAAGGTGTCATATTCCAATTAGTAACTACAGGGGAAAATTTTGTTTAATGAGAAAAGAAAATATGAAATTGAAACAGGACAGAAAAAGTATAAATATGATGACTAAAAAGGTATTGAAACTTAGAAAAAGATATGTATATACAATTGAATTTAGAAAGGAATGAGATAATTAAAAGTAAGATTGAGAAAACTAGGGGAAGGGAAAAATTATTGAGAAAATGTTAAAATAGTAATAAGATATGGAACAGAATACAAAGATGAATATGAAACTGAATTTATGTCTGTATGGATTAGTGATAATCTGGGACCATGCTATTCTCAAAAAAAAGAAATTTTATGTGTATTATGTTTTGTGCAAACCCAAATAAATTTTTTATTAAAAAAAAAAAAGATTCTGTTACTATAAGCATACAAAAAAGGTAGTATTTGCTTGAATGTCTTAAATTCATCAAGATCTTAAAACTGTTTCTGATTTAACAATCCAAAGAGATCCAATCTCTGGAATGTTGGCTGACTATTCTTGGATGCTGCAGCGAGATGCATCAGACACAGAGTATAAACAAAAATCAGCAACACAACATTTTTAGCTCTGCTGAATTCATGCAGTGTGTTAGAAACATTATGCAATTAAGTACATTACATTATGTATATAAATACATTCATCATAGTTCTCAAGATTCCTGCGTGATACAGTCATTCTGAAATTACATTTGTGTTCAGTTTGCAATGTGCTCTACATAGGGCTACCCTTGAAAAATATCCGGAAGCTTCAGCTGGTACAGAATGCAATTGTGCAATCAGTTCTTGTGCCCAGAGGGTGACCCATGTTACATCGCTGTTTTGCAATCTGCACTGATTGCCCGTTTGCTTCTGCGTCCAGTTCAAGGTGTTTATTATTACCTTTACAGCCCTTCATGGCATGGGTCCAGACTGTCTAAGAAAGTGGTTCACCCAATGGGTCTAGCTGCCCCACCCACGCTGGCAGAAGGGGCATGCTGCAGACCTAATCCATCAAGGATAGGGTGGTGGACTCCAGAAGAGCCTTTTCTGCCATGGCTCCCACTCTCTGGAACATTGTGTCCCTCAAGATGAGATCCGCACCTACCCTTTTGGCCTTCCAAAGGGGCTGGAAGGCATGCTATACCAACTGGTCTGGGGCCCCAATGGGAATGTGGCATTTTGAAGGTGGCTAGTGAATTAGATAACACTCAGTTCTTCCTCATGTGCACATTGTTCATTCTCTCCCCATCCTGATCAATTTTATTATAACTGAATTTTAAATTAAAATTTAAGTCCCATGTTGTTTTAATGTTGTATATTGTATTTTAATTTAATTATTGTAAGCCTCATTGAGTCAGCTCTGGCAAGAAGGGCAGCGTGTAAGTTTAAATCTAAATGAAATAATAAAACAACAAAAAAACAAAGCAATGCGTGGATTGGCTTTTGTTGTTGTGCAAGTCCAAATGTTCTCTTTGGATCACCAAACCATAGTGTACTTTAATGTTAACAAGCAAAGTACTAATAAAATCAAATCTTAATGCTGCATTTATTGCACAAATATTTCATTTAACTTGAAATAAAATTCAAATTAAATTAATGCTAAATTGGTTAATTAGTTAACTAAATTAACTAATTAATTAAATTAGTCCCAAAAGATAGATTCCCCAATAGTGAATACATCTGTTTTTATACAGGGATTCCACATGCTTCTCTTACATTACATAGGTGATTTCCATCCCTCTGAACAATAAGTTGCTTCATTTTCTAATTAATTGTCATGACTGGCCATTCATTTGGTAGTTTTTATATGGAGATTGTTATGTAATTTGACTTTTGATTATTAGCTGATCCTAGGATGATTTCCTTGCTATCCAGGAGTTATTTACTATCCAGAATCTCCTCTTTTGCTTCAGATCAACACATAATTAAAGGCAGCTGAAGTTTTTGTTTTAGCTGATACTGTCTCTGAAATGGAAATGGAAAGAGAGAAAAGAGAAAAAAATATATCCTTGAAATGCAATTTAACATTTCATCTCTCTCAGATTATTCTTTTAGCCAAGATTTGTAATGTAACCTGGCATATATTTTCTTTCTGCATTAAAAAAATGCAATATATGTGTAAAGTAACATCCCCAAATATCAGCCAGTGTAGTTTGAGGCAGAAGAGAGGAATAAGTGTAAATAAGGAAAGGTCCAGGGCCACATGTTCTGTGCTACTCTGGACCCAAACCAAAGTAGGATTTAGCATGTTGAGCACTATAGGAGCATGTAAGGGGTCAAAACGGGGAAAAAGAGAATTAAGATGATTACATACAGGACAGCTTGCCTTACATTAGCAACTGCTGGAAATCCTCCAAGATATTTCATTAGAAATCTCTCCTATCTTAACCCCTTCTGTCATAAATATACTGGGAAAAAAATGCTTGAAGCAAACTCAGTAGATCTTTGTACAAAAGGTTTGTAAGCTTGGTTTTGATATCGATCACAAATTTTGGATTCAGTTTGTTTCGAAACATCCTATTCTGTATTTGTTAGTCTGCATCAATTCAGCAGATTACTATTCTGCATCTGGCTCTGGTTGGTAGATCTCATTGTACTAGGAACATTTAAAGTAAACCTTCAAGCCTAATATTTGTCATTTTTAATGTGAGGTGTTTGCTATGACTGTAGATCATTATTTTCTCAAAAGCTCATATATAAGTTTTTCCCCACTTGGTGGTCTCTCACCTGGTGCCCCTAAGGTATATTAGGACTACATATCTGACTAGGGGTACTCTGACTTGACATCTGGCTATCTAGATGAATTCCAGTATCATTGGGATATCAGTTCTGTTGAAATTTAAAAGGAGTTTAAACAATGAACATTTCTAAGGGATCATCTGTTTCATTACAAATCAGATTAGATGTTCAGATTTATAAAAGAAGGCCTTCTAAAGACAGATTATATTTTTGTAGAGGATAGTACTTTGTATAAACAGGAAGAATTTTTCTTTTGTTATTCTTGTACTGTGGAACACTTTTTTTGAAGTTATGGTTTGTTTCCTTTCCTGAGTTTTTTTTTCAATCACATTCTCTATTTTTCAAAATTATATTTCTATTGTTTCTAGTTCTGTGTTTGAAATTAACCATTATGTTAATTATGTATAATAATAGCAATCTAATGTATATATTTGTGGGATTTTTTTTTGAAGAAAATTTTATTGATTTTTAGAAACAAACATAAACAAACACAATCCAGAACATGAAAGCAGCCTGATCCCGGGTTACATCTCTTTGTACAGACACCAATTCAAATTCATGCTCATTTTTATATACCATTCCATATCTTATTACCATTCTACATTTTCTTTATAGCTTCTCCCCTCTTTTAACTTTTTTAATTTTATTTTTATTTGTTTCATCTCAAATCAGATCATTATATATATATTCTTTGTCTGTCCTATTTCAACTGTCTATTATCTTTTCTCATTAAACAAAATTCCTCCTGTGGCCACTGATATGACACCTTTATATCTTTCCCCTAAAATTATAACACTTAATATAGAACATAACTTCCATTCGGATTCTGTGTAGTACATTAAAGCTACACGCTACATTTTAAAAAGAAAAAGAAAAGAAAAATATAAATATATAATATAATTAAAACAACTATCTATACCAATTCAATTCTATCATTAATGTTAATATTCATTTAAATTTTAAACATTTAACACATTACTTTTCAAGTAGGTATCATGCTTCTATGGGAACACTTATAAACTTTCCATAATTACTTCCCCCCCACTTCACTTGCATTTTAAAACATTATGTCATTAAAATGTTTCTATTCCTTTCTAAATTAATTCTCTCATTTAATTCATTCCATTTATTTTATTCACAAATGTTTCACTACATCATACGTTGTTTCCAATTTTCTAAATCCTGTTTCTTTACATCTTGCTTCACACCCATGTAGCTTCTCTTCCCTTCCTTCCTCCTTTGCTTCTTCTCTCTGCCCTTTTCACCCCTTTGTCTCTCCACCTCAATTTCCCTTTTCTATGTTCCCTTTTTCTGTTGCTTTCTCACGTTATATCCACTTTTCACCTTATTTTTCCCTTTTTTGGTTGTTTTTTTAGGTCTCAAATTCTTCATTCTCTTTCCCCTCTTTCCCCTTTCTTCCCCAAGTAAAGTTACTTGTTTGTTAAGGATGGCTTTTTCTTTGTCTCACTCTTCTTTTTGTGTAGTCTTTTCTTGTAATTTCTCGTAGGTAGAGATCGCCATTTCTAAGAATTGAAAAATGGAACCAAGAGAGCCCTTCCCTTCTTGTTCCACCTCTTTAAGTTTTTTAAATTCTATTTTCAGTTCATGCACAAGTGATGCCATTGTAGAGTTTTTTTTCTTTTAAAACAACCACCCAAGTGTTTTTAATCCTTCAAATATAGTTCCAAAAGTCCCAAAGTCAGCAAGCAATCCAAATACACACAAGCTGTTTCTTTTGACACTTTCTGCCTTTTTTCACTTTCTCTTCCTGGGGTTAGTATTTAAGCCCACGTCCCACGGCACCAACGGATGCAAAAAGGATGTAAAATGGACAAAAAAGCTTGCCATCCGTTGGGAAATGCGATGCATCCATTGTGTAATCACTGCATACGTGTTTCATACGCTCTATCCATCGAGCATCCGTCCACTGAGATTTCATCCGTGCAAGAAGTTTTGAGCTGCACAAAACTTTTTGAGCGGATGAATTTTCCACTGCGTACGATGTACATCCGCGACTCATACAGGCAACAAACGTTCTACATCCGTTGTCATCCGTTAAACGTACCCTGTATCCTCTCGGCATCCTCTGGACATCCTCGCAACTGACATCCGCTGCAGCTGAAAACGGAAAGAAGGAGGAAGCGAAAGGTACACGGAACGTCCACACAGCGTTAGTAGCATGGAAATAGAAAGGATGTAAGCAGATGCATCTCGTAATATAAAGCATTAAAATGGACAAAACGTTTGTATGTGGGATGTATCTCAGATATTTAGGATGTCTGGAGTATGCCTAGAGTATGTGGAAGGACACCTAGCAGAAAACCGATATTTCCTATAAAGGGGAGAAAATCATCTGGATCTCAGTATGAGTCCAGCAGCCAGAACCAAGCCCTCTTCAGACTGTTTCACCTTTTCTATGCAAGGAGAAGAAGGAGATATCCAAGAGCTGTCTGGGTCCGAAGATGGATCGGGAGAAGAGTGGAGTTTGGACTCAATGACAAGCTGATGGTGGAGCTGAGGAATGAAGACCCTCGTGCATTCCAGCACTTCATGAGGATGCCACCAGCCATGTTTGAAGAAGTTGTGGAGCGTCTGAGACCCAGGTTGACCAAGGCAAACACCAACTTACGTCCCAGCCTGGACCCTGGACTGAAGGTGGCACTGACTCTGTGCCACCTGGCCTCTGAGACCACATACAGAAATATGCAGTATGCCTGGAGGGTGCCACACAATACCATCAGCATTGTAGTCAGACAAGTGGTGCAGACCATCATCAAAGAATACGTGGAGGAGCTCTTCCAGTGCCACACCACTGAAGAAGGCTGGAGGAAAGTTGCAGACCAGTGGTATCAGAGGTGGAACTTTCCCCACACCGTTGGAGCCATAGATGGGAAGCACATGGCCTGTAAGGCTCCAGCCAACTCATGGTCCAATTATTTCAACTACAAGGGCTTCTTCAGTATCATCCTCTTTGCCATGGTTGATGCTGACTACAAGTTCATGTACATCGATGCTTCAGGCAACAGGTCAGCTTCAGATGCCCAGATATACAACGCCAATGACGTCAAGGATGGGCTGGAACGCAACCTCATCATGGTTTTTCCAGATCCAGACCCCCGACCCAATGACACACAAGATGTACCCTACTTCATCGTGGGTAATGACGCCTTCTCCCTCAGAACCTACCTCATGAAGCCCTACAGTTCAAGATACCTCACCCATGAAGAGAGGATCTTCAACTACAGGCTGTCCAGGGCAAGACGGGTGATGGAGAACGCCTTTGGCATCCTGGCCAACAGGTTCCAGGTACTTCTCACCACCATGTAGCATTGCCCACAGACCATGAGGAGCATCATGGAAGCTTGCTGCATCCTGCACAATCTCATGCGCACCCACTACCCAGTGTTGCAGAACAGGCTTGTGGACCATCAACAAGGGAATGGGGACATGGAGCCTGGTGAATGGAGGCAAGGACGAAACCTGATAGACACTGTGGATGTACAAGGCCCCAACAGAGCTTCACGTGAAGTGAAGAAGCAGCGCAACCTCCTGAAACACTGGTGTAACTCCCCAGCTGGAGCAGTGGAGTGGCAAGACAGGATGGTAGATGCTTAATGGATGCTTCCTTGAGCCTGTCTCATAACACTGATGAGATTGTGCCATGTATGTTGAGTGGCCCTACAATGAATAGGGCATTAATAAAGAGCTTTGTTTATTTTGAAATGTGTTGATCAATGAATAAATTGTTATTGATAAAAAAGGGCCATATGTGTGGCAGCTGGGAGGGTGGACTACTACAGTCCCACTATGCTTGCACTGGAGCCTTATCTATCCCACAGCTATTACCCATCCCACATTTATCCCTGCCCATCCCACTGCTATCCTAACCCATCCCACAGCTATTACCCATCCCACAGGTATCCCTGCTCATCCCACTGCTATCTTTACCCATCCCAAAAGCATGCAAAGGCTTAAACCATTTCTGAAAGTTTCCACCAAGACTTTATTTACTAAAAGAACTGAACCAAGTGTGTGAAGCAAAGATAACCTTTATTAATAATAAACTGTAAAAGCAAAATGCCCCAAGTAAAGTGTCCCAAGCAAAGATAAAGTCCAACAGGTAGAAACCCAGTCTCTGGCAGTCTTCTCAGTCACTCTGAGGCGTGACCATAGTCTCAGGGGTGAAGGGTCCAGGTGCTGTGGAGGTGGCAGTGGCTGGAGTGCTGGTCTGAGGTGCCATTGAGGTGCCTGGCCCCGAGAGGACAACAGGGGATGGTGTGTGGAGGAAGCTCTCAGAGAGCTGGCTCAGTCCTGTGATGTTGAGAGCCCCTTCCTCCATGACATGGGGTGTCAGTTCCAAGACCAATGACAGATGTTCTGAGGCTGGGCTTGGCTGTGGGGTGGAGGAAGGAGGAGTGTAGTGGGGCTGTCTGGTCTGCAGGTGAGCAAGGTGAGGCATCGGTGGCATCTGTGGCGTCGGATGCATCTGTGGTGTTGGTGGCATCGGTGGCGTCGGTGGCATCGGTGGCACCTGTGGCGTGCAATGAACCTGCGCCTGGACTGGGAAGGGCTGTCTGTGCTGCTGGAACTCCTGGTAGCCGTAGCCTTGGTAGGTGAGGGCCTGTGGAAAGCCTTGGAAGGGCTGTGACATCACCTGGGGTGGAGGAGCAGACCTGGACTGGGTCGGAGCAAGTTCAGCTGGGCCTGGAGGGTGATGCAGAAGACCTGTGATCCCCTCCTTGATCACCTGGTACTGGGATTCGGACATGTCCATGAGAGCCTGGTTAACATAGGTGAGGAAGGGCTTTCTATTAGAGGATGGTATGTCGGAGTGTACCAGCTGAGAGAGGAGATCTATGCTGCTTTTGATGGTGTCCCTGATCTCCAGCAGGACAGTGTGGCTCTGTCCCTCCAGTCTGGCTTTCTGCCTGCTTTCTGTGGAGGTGGAGCTGGGGGTGGGGGTGTGTTGGTCTCTGATGGCAGTAGCCTCCTCTTGCTCCAACTGTGTCAGGGGGTCCTCCACGTGCTACACCATGGGGAGTGCAGCTGTCAGGGGGGTCTCCATCATGGGGCGCTCCACAGATACCTGCCTGGACACAGGAGCTGACTCTTGGCCAGAAGAGGACTGGCTCTCTGTGGGCTGCCTGAGAGTGAGGGTAGACAGAGGGGCTGCTCTTCGGTGGTGGATCTCACCCTCCAAGAAGCTGCACTTGACCATCACGTAGGTCTCCCAGTCAGTGAGCTTGACCGTGGCCTGGCCAGACTTCTTGAGGTGCAGTTTCCCGTACCAGGTGTGCATGTGCTTCCACCACCCGAGGAGGACCTCCGAAGTGTAGCCCAGGCTCTCCGCCTTCTCTCTCCAAGCCGCCTGCTTCCGCTTGGTGTCTCGATAGAGCCTGTGTCTCTTCTGCCAGAGGTACTCGTTCTCCCTCAGCCATTCGAGCACCTCATCCTCATGTTCCTCTTCAATGGAGTACTGTCTCCTCTCCCTATCATGCAATTGCTTCTTCCTCCCTCTGGCAGGGCCTTCTAGGCCCTCATCAGTAGGGCTTTGAAGTTCTAGGGGCTGGTCCACCACACCACCACCAGCAGCAGCAGCAACAGCTACAGCACCAGCAGCACCAGCAGCACCAGGAGCACCAGCAGCACCAGCAGCAGCACCAGGAGCAGCACCACCAGAAGCCCCAGCACCAGCAGAGTCAGCCCCAGCAGCAGAAGCCCCAGCAGAAGCAGAGTCAGCGCCAGGGAATGGGATGGTGGTCCTGTCCTTCTTGCCAGGGCTGGCAGGAGTAGGCACAGGCTTCCTCTTCTTCCCCATGGTTGTTGGCTGGAGATGTGTCTAGCAGCAGGTCTTTCCTCTGAATGGTGACCTGCTTGCGAGCTGCCTCCTTTTATATCCACGGGGCTGACACAATGCATCCTCCCCGCATGCGCAGTGAACACTTTGCATCTGCTAGGCATCCGCTAGGCATCCGCTAGGCGTCCGCTAGGCGTCCGTGATGCATCCGCTCCTTTGCTGCACGTCCGCTTTGCTGTGCTCCCCCAGAAGCCCTGCGGATGTGTCATCCGCTTCCATCCACTAGGCTTCCATGGAGCATCAGCTTAACATCCTCGCTATGTCCTCTCCCCGTCTGTTCCTTTTCGTTGTTGTCTGCTCTGTTTATGCAAATTTGGGGCACTTTTGAGAGCGGATAACAACGGGTGGAACATTTTGTCATCCGCTGTGTCCTTTTTACATACGTTTTGCATCCGTCGGCCGATGTGACCTGGCCTTAAAGTGTCTTTAAGCAAAGATAAAGTGAACAGGTAACAACTCAGTCTCTGGCACTATTCTCAGTCACTCTGAGGCATGGCCATGGTCTCAGCTGTCAAGCGGCCAGGGACTGTGGAGGTGGCTGTGGCTGGAGTGCTGGTCTGAGGTGCCATTGGGGTGCTTGGCCCTGAGAGTAAAACAGGGGATGTTGTGTTCAGGAAGCTCTCAGAGAGCTGACTCAGTCCCGTGAGGTTGAGAGGCCCTTCATCAAGGACCTGGGATGTGAGGCCCAAGACTGAAGACAGATTGTCTGTTGAGGGGCTTGGCTGTGGGGTGGAGGAAGGAGGAGTGTAGTGGGGCTGTCTGGTCTGCAGCTGGGTGAGGTGAGGAGTCTGTGGCATGCGATGAACCTGGGCCTGGACTGGGAAGGGCTGCCTCTGCTGTGGGAAGTCCTGGTACTCATAGCCTTGGTAGGTGAGGGGCTGTTGAAAGCCATGGAAGGGCTGTGACATCGCCTGGGGTGGAGGAGCTGACCTGGACTGGGTAGGAGCAGCTTCAGCTGGGTCTTGAGGGTTGTGCAGAAGTGCTGTGATCTTCTGCATCATCACCTGGTACTAGGCCTCGGGCAGGTCCATGAGGGTCTGGCTCACGTACGTGATGAAGGGCTTGCGGTTCGAGGATGGTATGTCGCTGTGGACCAGCTGAGAGAGAAGATCTGTGCTGGTTTTGATTGTGTCCCTGATCTCCAGCAAGACAGTGTGGCTCTGGCCCTCCAGTCTGCCTCTGCCTCTCTGCCTGCTTTCTGTGGAGGTGGAGCTGGGTGTGGGTGTGGGTTGGTCTCTGGTGGCTGCCGCTTCTTCCTCCATTTGTGACAGGGGATCCTCCATGTCCTCTGGCATGGGGAGTGCAGCTGTTGGGGGGGTCTCTGCCATGGGGCCCTCCGAAGACACCTGCCTGCACAGGGCAGCTGACTTCTGGCTGGAAGAGGAGTGGCTGTCTGTGGGCTCTCTGAGGGAGAGGGTTGTCAGAGTGGCTGCTCCTCGGTGGCGGACCTCACCCTCCAGGAAGCTGCACTTGGCCATGACATAGGTCTCCTGGTCAGTAAGCTTGACAGCGGCCTGCCCAGATTTCTTCAGGTGCAGCTTACCATACCAGGTGTGCATGTGCTTCCACCATCCAAGGAGTAGGTCTGAAGTGTAGCCCAGGTTCTCTGCCTTGTCTCTCCAAGCTGCCTGCTTCCTCTTGGTGTCGCGATAGAGTCTGTGGCCCTTTCTCCACAGGTACTCGTTCTCCCTCAGCCATTCCAGCACCTCCTCCTCATGCTTGTCGGAAAGGGTGTACTGTTTCCTCTCTCCCTTCTCCTTCCCTTGCCTCTTCCTCCCTCTGGCAGGGGCTTGAGAAGCAGGGCCTTCCGGGGCTTGAGCAGCAGGGTTTTGAGGGCCTTGGGGCTGGTCCACCACAGCAGCAGCAGCACCAGCAGCAGCACCAGCAGCACCAGCAGGAGAAGCACCAGCAGGAGAAGCACAGCAGCACCAGCAGCACCAGCAGGAGAAGCACCAGCAGCAGCAACACCACCACCAGCAGCAGCAGCAGCAGCAGCAGCACCAGCAGCTTCAGAGTCAGTGCCAGGGGGTGGGATGATGGTTCTGTCCTTCTTGCCAGGGCTGGCAGGAGTAGGCACAGGCTTCCTCTTCTTCCCTGACTGACAAACCATGGTGTTTTTCGAAGATGTCTGTGGCAGCACGTCTTTCCTCTGAATGCTGACTGCTTGCGAGCTGCATCCTTTTATATCCGCGGAGCTGACGCAATTCATCCTCCCCGCATGCGCAGTGAATGCTTTGCATCCACTATGCATCCACTACGCATCCGCTATGCATCCTATAGGCGTCCGTGATGCATCCGCGTCATCCGCTATGCATCCGCTCCTTCCGCTATGTGTCCGCTTCGCAATTCTCCCCCGGAAGCCCTTTGGATGTGTCATTCACTTCCATCTGCTTCCATCCACTAAGCTTCTTACAAACATCCGTTTAACATCCTCGCTACGTACTACCCCCTTCTGTTCCTTTCCGTTGTTTTCCGTTCTGTTTATGCAAATTTGGGGCACTTTTTGGAGCGGATAACAACGGATGGAGCTACCCCTGAAATTTTGCTTCTCCGCTGTGTCCTTTTTGCAAATGTTTTGCATCCGTCGGCCAGTGGTACCTAGCCTTTAGTTACAAAGTTCCAGTTAAAATGTATCTTTTAGAAGTCCTGTTAAAATTTAACTTTAGATTCTTTAGATTCCAGGCTATCTCCTCCTTTCAAATCCTGTTCTTATTCTCTTCCTCTCCCTTCCCCTTACAGCACAAAAATAATAATAAAAAAAATCCTTCTCTTTGTTTTTTTTTCCTTTTATATTCAGAAATCTTTATTATCCCCTTGGCATTAAGTTTTCCAGCTTAAATACCTGTTGATGCCAAAGCAGATTTTTCCGATTTCTCATTCATCTCTGTTCGCTGTCAACATAAGGAAGGAGAGTGAAATTTTTTTTTTCCCTTTTCATTTTTATTCTCTGCTTCCGAATCTTCTTTGGGAGCGATGTATCCTTTTTTAAAATTTGAGTTCCAGGATGCCTTAATTGTTGTTTCTTATCCCGGTCAGCCAAAACTTTCACTTCAGCACTTACTTCCTCCTGCACATTCTTTTCCGGATGATGGCTTCTTTGAGACGGCCATTTCTGACCGCTGCTCTACCGCCTTCGGGAAGAGGAGAGGAAAGATGTGGCTTTCCTCGACCCCACTGGAATCTCCCCCGTCTTCACCGACCTCTACGGGGTGGCTAAGCCCCGAAGTCAGCTGGCTCGGGGCGCTCCGGTGGCACGCCCAGGCAGAAACTGCGCACAATTGTGATTCCTGCCTGCTGCTGAAGCCCTGCAAACCAGAAGTTCCCTTATTTGTGGGATTTTTACTGTTGATTGTTTCCCCCCCCCCCTTTTTTTAATATGAAATTTTGGTTCAAATCCAAATGGGGAGCCTAAAATCATAGAAATTATATGGTATTTTCAACTTATACAGTGGTTCTATATTTTCGGTCATAAACTCATTTTTAAGTCATTTATATAAATGGAAAATGCTGCCAAATAGATCTACTGTTTTGTCACTCTGCATATGGGAATGAAAGGGTGGCTAATGACTCCTAAGGGATAACTAATCCACATTACATTTTTGAGTAAATGCCTTGACAAAGGCTAAAAAGGCAGAGGCAAGTAAAAACTAGAGGTCAATAACCAGCAGCTGTGTAGGGTGCAGATGAAATTAGAAGCACCAATCTTTCTATGATATGCATTATTTTGCATTCCTCTGGGAGTAGGAAAAATGAATTATATGATAATTGCACAGCATACAGAAAAGGATTCTGAGGAGTAAAAATGGTACTATAGAATGTCTGTTGTTGTTAAATGACACCTTATGTAATGCCCAGATTCTGATTAAACTGATTATTTTTTAGCATTTAGTTCAGGGGTGTCAAACTCAATTTTATTGAAGGCTGCATCAAGGTTGTGTTTGACCTGGGGGCCCAGGGGGCATGGTCAGGTTGGGCATAGCCAGCAGGACATCAGTTGTGTGATCAAATGCCCCTTTTGCTAGTAGTTTGTTTTGCTAGCACTCTGCCAGTGAAAATGGAGCTTGCACATGGCCCACCTGAGCTCTGTTTTTGCTGGCAGAGGCACTGCAAGCTGGCCCTTAGCTGTTTCCAGGCTGTATCTAAGCACCCCACGGGCTTGAGTTTGACACCCCTGATATAGATCATCCAAATATGTGTTATGCAACTAATGTAAGTGCTGAATCAAATGGTTAGAAATTTGGAAGGTATATTTTAATTTGATCTGGAGAATTTTTTATGTTCAGGCTGAGAACCTGTTTTAATTGACAAGTGAAGTAAGGTGAATATTTAGAGTCAGAATATATTATTCTGACCACTGAATAACCTCATACTTGCTATCTAGAAGGGTAGAAGTGCTTCCAGATTTGAGGGACCCTTGGCATTGTTGCCTCCAATGAGTAGCTTTGGTGTATATCAGAGATGTCAAACTCACACTGTCACAGTGACATCACGTGACATATCGGGACTTTCCTCCTTTTGCTAAACTGGGTGTGGGTGTGGCCAGCACATGATGCATTCTGGCCCATGGGCCAGGAGTTTGACAGCCCTGGTTTTAAGGGAGGGATGCTACAACTCTACTATAGGAATATCTGGAAAATGCCACTTAAATCTGTCTGTAATACTATAGTCTGAAAGTATTGGAACTTGTGTTGGACTCAAGAACTTGGCAGCTGCTTTGTAATAACAGTTGCTGATGCCATACTGTTCCAAGAACTGCATTTTGATATAGGAAATTCTTATTATATAAATTAAAATGAAAATATAAAAATTGTATGCTTGTGAATTAGAACCTGGCAATGCAACCATTGCAACCATTCTTGTAATAGTAATAAATTATATAAGATTTTCATCCTAAGTGAAATGCTAAAGAAGTGTACTGAAGTCATATTCCCTACACCTCAAAAATAGTGACATAAATTACTCCATTATCATTATAATATATAAAATACTACTTTATCTGTATTTCTACACTCCCACATCTTGTTTTCCATTTCAAACAAGAATGATTCTTTACAGCCTTCCTCAAGTTGGTGAAATTCAATTCTGTTTGACTACAACATTGCTGGCTGGAAATTCTACAGCTTTAGTCAAATGTATCTGAAAATATCAGATTTAAAAGGCTATTTTATTGGAACTAGTTCATGAACTTTAATGTTGCTGTTAATTAAACTGTTAATTATTTTATTCGTATGTGCAATAGGTCAAATTTGGTTGCAAATAGATGTTGCAAATAGAAGTTATTGTAGCAGTGAGTGGTCAACTAAGGGGGTCAACTATATGTGTTTGTTTTTTGTCCTTTTAATCCACATTTTTATTTTAATGTTCTTGTCTAGTTATGTTTTGTCTTTAAAAATTATTTGTATTTTAATATTTTCAATAAAATTTCAAAAAGTACTAATCTCAACATTCACAGTCCTCAACACAATGTTGAACCGATCAAACTCAATTTTGAAGTTGTTTTGCACATAAGATTTCAGTAGGACTTTTGTGTTGTTAAGGTAGCAAAGACACATAATCATACAAAGAAGTGATAGTTTTCTTTGATTATATCAAAGGATTATATCTTAGTTAACTCAGTTTATAACACATTGAGGTCAATAGTGGGATTCAAAATTTTTTACTACCAGTTCTGTGGGCGTAGCTTGATGGGCATGGCTTGGTGGGCGTGGCAGGGGAAGGATACTGCAAAATCTTTATTCCCATCCCACTCCTAGGGGAAGATTACTGCAAAATCCCAGTCCCTCCTCACCCCACTAACCTGATTCCCAGCTCTGTTCTCTGTGCAGGACAACAAAAGAAGAGCCAGCCAATCAGCTGGGACTCAGGAGGCAGAGAATAATAGATGGAGTGGGGCCAGTCAGGGGTGATATTTGCCAGTTCTCCAAACTATTCAAAATTTCCACTACCGATTTTCCAGAACTGGTCAGAACCTGCTGAATACCACCTCTGATCGAGGTGCTCATATACAACATCGAAGTCTGCTTTTACACAATACAACATATGTAATCTGCTGCTTGTTGGTGAGTTGTTCAGTCACCTCTGATTATTTGTACATCAGTTTGCCAAACCAATAAAATACTTAAACACACAAAAAAACCAATACCTTAAGTTTTCCTTTTTTTCACCCATCAAAATGGTATCATCAGCACAGCTGAGATTGTTTACATTACTCCAAGTAATTTTAACTCAAATTTCTTCTAGGTCAGCATTTCTTGTCAAATGTCAGAGAATTCAGGAGATTCAGGCAGTTCAAATGAGTATAAAGATTTATTGCAAGCTAAACTTCTCTACAAGAATCTGAACTACTAACGGTCAAAGAAATAACTGGAGCTAAGAAGAATTGAAGGTGGACTGGATTTAGATCTCTTGTGGGTGCACAGGGACTCATGACTGATAATGCATCTGAACCCGCCCTCAGGCTCAGCCTAGTTATTTCCTACATATTATGAATTAGTTAAATAAATGACAATATACAACATCAGTTCCTTTCCCACTTCTGAACCATTTAGCCATTTCATGTTCTGTTGCTCTTGTTACCATACAGATTTTTAGTCGGCATGCGTGGTGGTTTGAAATATCCATAATTTAAGGGATATCCAATTTAAAGTTTTTACATAATTATAAAGCAAAAATAGACATCTTTTAAAAATTATCTTACTTTTTTCATTACCAATGGGTGTTAGCAATTTGATACCTTGTCTCTGTGCCTCTTATGAAATCAGCTTATACATCTGGCAGTTCTCATTCCATGTATTGTTGAAGAATGAAAGAATGCACTTTTATAGTTTGAGCATTCTCCAGCAATGGCCTTGTTTGGCATTGCCATAAAAATGGATCTTTTTCAGTCCTTGACATTGTTGTGATTTCAACACCTGCTAACAGACCACACCAACATAAAACTTTTTCTATGGACTGCTATAGGACCTTTTTTGGGGGGTGGGGTGATATAAACAGAGGGCTAATCCCCTATTTTATTCCGATGACTGAAATTTGGGGAAAATAGGTTAACCTGGAACACTTCAGGATCTGGATCTAAAACTATACCTCAATAACCTCAATGTGGATTGGATTATCCATCCATTACCCAATGAAGTGTGAAAACCAGAGTACTGGGAAAAACAGGGTTCAAGGGTAGGTAGAGATAGAGTTATTTAAAGTAGCCCAATTTGCCCACACATATAGAACATGAGCTTAAATAGACTCCAGAGGATGATAGAGGACAGGAAGGCCTGGAGGAATATTGTCCATGGATCATGATACATCAGACATGACTTCTCAACTAACAACAACATAGAATGACAAGACACAGTAGGTCTTACATTTGAGTAAGCACATAGCGAATTGTAGTCATTGTACGTATCCTGATTCACTGAAACATTATTTCTACACTGAGTGTGCTTCTCAAATACTATTGAGAAATATAAAATATTAATGTAGTTAAACAATTTTCATTCTAATTCAGGTAAATAAAATAATGTTTCTTAGGTCCTCAAGGGAAACTATATACACTGATAAAGGGAAAATGAATATTGATTTAATTGGCTTTTTAAAGATTTCCTGTTTCTTCTTTTTCAATATCAAAATCCAAATGGAAGGTTAATCTAACTATACATTCAAAGCTTTTAAAAGCTCCATTACAAGAGTTATTATGCTAAAAGAAATATACTTAGCATGCTGTAGATTTCTAAATGTATCAGCGATGCATGTAATGATTCACTTAAACCATCATGGTCCAAATTCTTTTGCATTATTTCCATGTAAATTGGATGCTTTTACAATTGCTATAATATGTGTGAAATTCCACTTATTATTTCTTTTTTACACAAAACTTTTATCACTTAACTTAAATTCACTGGACAGAATATTTGAACCATTTATAATCATTAGCACATCTTTTATTTGGCCAAAACTCTTCTGGGATTATTATTATTGGGAGGGTGGAAAATGGATTGAAGTGCAGGGAATAGAGCAAGTTATAGTGGAAAGGTAATTTTTGAAGAACTGAAAGGTCATTTGGTATCCTAGGTATTATATGGAGATCCAATATTATATTTCATTGGTTCTGAGCTTATCCCATGTTTTCCTTCCTTCCTTCCTTCCTTCCTTCCTTCCTTCCTTCCTTCCTTCCTTCCTTCCTTCCTTCCATCCATCCATCCATCCATCTTCTGCAGGACTACACTGAACAAGTAAAAAGTAAGCCAGTAGATGATCCTATAGGTGTGGGTTTAATGTTTTTACTCAGATCAGTCTTTCATTCTGCAATATTGAATCAAGCATACATAAAGACCAAACTTGACATCTGAAAAAGTGGCACAGTCCTACTACTGTGATGTAAAAATTTGAGCCTGCAACCTAGAATATTAAAATTCAATTGGTACAATTGTATATGTATTCTAGCACAACTGTTTTCAAAGTTACTATCTTCTGGAGATTTTAGAAAACTCGTGTCATTCTGATTTATCTCTTGAGGAACCCCAACATGACCTTTGGCATAGTATTCCTACAGTGTTGTATGGTGACCATGTAGGGCAAAACAAGATCATAGTATGGTTCAGCTGGAATTAAAAAAAAACACCTACTTCACTATCCATAACTCAGTCCATTTACAAACTTCAAAGGAGTACCAATACAGTGATGACTGCTCCAGGAAAGAACTCTCAGACAGCAGAGAAACACTGTACCAGATGCTTGAGACGCTGGGTCATAGGAGCAATCTGAACCAAAAGGACCATGAGAAGTCTTCTTCCTTTCATGCCAATGCAATGCAATGCTTGCTTTCCAAATTTTTTTGAAAAGAAGAGAAGATGACTTGATGGATTGTTGTTATTATTTCTGTTTAGGAAATAGCAGGAAAAGTTCATGGGGAAAAATGCAATTGTTATGGCAATCTATTGTACAGCAACAAAATGGTGTGAGCCTAAGCAAGTATTAAAATAAAATGCAACAGACAAGAGTTGACAACAAATGCCAAAGCCCTAGATTTCTGTTTTATTTCATAATTAAGTCACAAAGCAGTCTGAGGATGTATAGAACCACCATGATGGGATAAGATAAGATAAGATACATAAGATAACCTGATGGTCTATTTACCCATCCTTAATCAAGAAAACCATAGTACTTCAAAAATTAGATTTAAAACAAGGAGAGGTTTCATCACTTAAAGTTTTTCATAAAGAAAATTTTTCCTCAACAAATATTGATAATAAATGGCAACCATAAATTGCATAGTGGTATATATATTGTGTAAACTTCATTGCAATCTCATTTAAAATTGTAATTGGCAGATATTTTTCAAATATTGAAAACTAGGTTGAAAAAATACATTCAAGTACCCGTAAGGGTACACATTCAACAGAACTTTTGGACCTAATGATGAGTTGAAAAACAGTATTGCTAATATTTCACAGAATGCTTTACTTAGAATTTAAATAACCTATGATTATATTCAAATAAGAAGTTGAAATTAGTAAGATTTATGATTTATGGTATAGAGTTGGATATATGATAACAAAATATCAGTGGATGTAAATCTTTAATAAATATTGTTTCTTTGAATATCAAGTTGAAATTAAATGATCAAAAATGTTATTCTGAGTTCTTTGGAAACTCCTAAAGAATGCATCAGAAAGAATAGATTATAGTTTTTCTTTGTTGACAGTGTAAGAGATTGGAAGATTAGCACATATTATTCATTCTTATATTTTACTTATTTATGAATTCAATTTACAGTCTGTCTAACTCCCAACAAGTCTGAGTGTCCTATGGTTAAATAATAAAAGGCAAAAGATAAAGAGATCATGAACAGTAAAAAAAAGATATAAAATCACCCAGGGCTCAATTTTCACCCAATCTTGGATAACAAGGTCTTTATTAGCTTCCTTACCTTCATCAAAGTCAACTAAATCTCTAGAGGGACATCATTCCAAATTATAGTTTCTGCAACAGGGATGGTATGTATCCTGAGTCATGTTAGATGACATTACTTGATCAATGGGACCTGAAGTGTGCCCATTCTACCTGGTTTCACCAAACAGGAAGTCCCTCAAATAATCAATCCATATTCCCTGAAGGCTTGATAGGTGATAACAGAATTGCAGTGGGAAGTGGGCTGGTAATGAGTACAGCTTGTGAAAGAGTCAGAGTAATGAGTATAAGGCATGCCTATCGCTGCCCACAATGCCACATTCTGGTCTATCTGGAGATGCTCATTTAGAGTGAATTACAATAATCCATTCATGAACTGACTAAGATGTGAATTGACCAAAGCACTTGCATTCCAGGAATTTGTGCAGTTTGAGCACTAGACATACCTATGCAAAGGTTACAGCTGTTATCTGCACTGTAAGCAGGAACTGTGAATCAAAGACAATCCTCAAATTACATAATAGTGAGGAAGTATAATCCATCCAAGACCAAAGATGGAAGAACCCTGTATTCAGGGCGAAATCATGTTTTGTTACTCTTATAATCACAATGACATCTCAGATATGGGGGTGTTACTTTTGTTTAGTTGAATTGGTTCTTTGCCTTCCTCCTTCAGGCATTTTTTTTTCTAGTGTTTCTTTTCCCAGAACTCTGTGGAGAACCAATTACAGGATCAGTGTACAGGGACCAACTACATAGGAGCAATCTGATCCAGGACTACAGACACCTAACTATTTTTAAGCAAGTAAGGCCTCGACTGAACTGCCTGTCAAATTTTCAGACAAAACTCCAGTATGGGGTGGTTTGTAGTCACATAAACAAATTGCAAGCAAAGTGATAGACAAAGATGCAACACAGTAAATTATAAACTCTGTATAGTACATCCCATTATTCTTTGTATTTATTTTAAAAAGTTTATAAAAAAATAATCCACAAAACTGAAAAAGAAAAGAAAACCAACAACAAACCAAAAAAGGGAATGAAAAAAGAAAGAAAAAAAGGTTTACAAACTATATCAAATATAAATCAAATCTTAAACAATATTTTTAAATTTAACAATTTCTAAATTAAAAAATGAAGATACTCTACTCTTTTTGTTGGAAAGGGTCATGAAATCTGTAACAAAAGGATTGTTACTAGGTTTTTTATAATTAGGTAAATTACCCTTTTCTATAACAGATAAGTTACACATCTCTTGAATATACTATTTTAATAAGTTTTAATATAAGTTTTAATATCAGGATATTAAACATAGAAGAAGTTTCCAATCTCTTAGCATACCCCAATTCCTGATACAACCATAATTCCTCAAAAATAGTCACCTTCCAAAGTTTTGGGATAGTATTTAATATAATATTAAATCTTTAATGTCATTCCCTAAATATAGCCAATAAAATAGAAGCAAAATTATATTTTTGAAAATCTGATAAAGTAAAACCACTGTCCTCAAAAAATAATCTTATGCAATGCACTGTTGAGGTAATTCCCCGTTTGGAGAATAAGCGCATACAGGGAGACGTAGTGAGAGAAGTGAAGAATAACACACACACAGCACACAGATACATTGTACAGTTAATGTAGGTTCTTACTTCCAATAAACGTTTAAGCACAATCCAAAATAAGCAGTCCAAGTCATTCACAGGTAAAGCAATAAGTGTTCAGTTCAGGGATAATTCAAATATCAAAGTCCAGTATCAAAAAACAGTCCAGTAACAGACTTACATCAACAATCAGTAACAGTCATTTAGGAGGAACGACAACTCTCTCCAACAGAAGGGAACAGAAACTCACTGAGACTCTCTTCTGAGACTAAACAACCCAAGTTTCTGGCTCCATCTTATGGCCATTTGGGAAACCATACTCGATTACAGATTTAGTATTCTCTTAAAGGCATAGTATTAAAATGTCTATCCTAGTTTATATCGGATTTATAGAAATTTAGTTTATATTTCCAACCCAAATAATTGTTAGGTGACTTATATTCCTAACATGCAATGCACCCAATAATCCAACGCAATACTGGATGGCTTATTTTCCGATAAAAATTTCCTCAATAATTTACCTGACCAAAGAAAATATTTATTTGGGATTAACTTTGGAATATTTCTTAAAATATATTTCTTTTCTGTGGAAAAAAATTCATTTTAATATTAATTTTACCTCACCATCTTCCTAGTGTTTTAATCCACATATTAATATGTATCACAATCTTCTGTGAAACTTTTAATGCATTTATTTCTATGTACTTGGAAATATTTGTAGGAATATACAGTCCGAGATACTTATTACACCCCATTGGGTTATAAAACATAGTTCTATTGACATACAGGTAGTCCTTATGTCAGGTTGTTTAATGATTATTTAAAGGTACAATAGCTCAGAAAGGGTGTTTTATGGTCAAGTAAAGCACTTCTGGCTGTCGTAAAACATTGCACTATCCCTTTGTATGATTGTGGTCTGAGTACTTGGCAACCTGTTCGCACTAATGACCAGTTGCCAGGCAGCCTGTGATCATGTGATCGTCATTTGCAATCTTATTTGTCAGCTTCCCCAGAAAATCAATGGGGAAGCTGGCAGGGAAGGTTGCAAGCTGCTGCCACCTGCTGAAGGATTTTTCCTCCCCTCCATGCACCCAAGGAGTGGGGGTGGAAACCCTTTGCCAAACTGCAGAAAGAAAGCAAGGATCTTAAATATCCCTGCTTCATCTATCTGGCCCAGTGCACAAATTCCCCTTTTGCA
>BLBF01000017.1:24285288-24300501 GCA_015471245.1 Laticauda colubrina
ACTGAAAATCTGGTCACAGTTGTGGTCATAAGTCAAGAATCACTTGTATCAGAGCACAAAGGAAGTAGAAAAGATTTGCACCAATTCATCTTATATCCCAGGTTCTTTCAAAAATTTGAACCACTCATATGAAATTTAACAATGAAAAAGTTGCCTAATACTGCAGTATCATCAACAGAAATAAAGCGAAAATAATTTATATTCAATGCCAGTATTATCACTAGTAGTCTTGTTCTGCCTAACAGAAAACATTAACTATCACTGTTCCCTCTAGTCAAAGATTTGTGAGGTGTTGAAGAAACAGTGCCACTCATGAACATTATGAAGAATATTATTCTCTTTTATGAAACCCATCAAACAGATAGTAAAAGTTTTAGCAATTCTGTGACAAAATTCTAATTTAATGGGCATATTATGACTGATGCATTCTATTGGTATGTGACATAGCACTTAAAGCACTGAACAGTGTTGTGTTCCTTGTTATGTACTGTAAGTTTAATTTTGGCATGTTAATTTCTACTGCATCTCCTTTCTAATTCTATTGAAACACTAGTAACATAATTCCGCATGGGTCTTTTAACAAATAGCACCTGACTACAAGTAGCATATTTATCAGGGAAGCCCAAAAATATAAATATATACTTAAAATATATATCTGTACCAGGATGCAGCCTTAAATGTTAGAATGCTGAAGCAGAACTACAAAAATGCAAGTAAATTTACATAAGACAAACTTCAAGCCAATTGAGCACCTTAATAAAGGCTGAATATTTAACTACAAGGAATAACTTCAATGTGCAGGGGAAATGTGAGCATGCACTTGGATTGTTTATTACAAACTTTATATATGGTAATTAGAAGAAAAATGTGTTATAAATTAAAGATATCTCATTCAAAACTCTATGAAGAGTCATTCAGGTACTTCAAGAATATTTCTACTGCTAATGCCATAATGCCGCAGCTGCAAAATGTAAAGAATGCTATGTTTACAACATGTGGAATCTTACAATACATTATTCAATACATACTAACGAATGCTAGTTTAATGCATATAGGATTCACAGTAGCAGAGCTTTCTGTATGAACTGTAAGAACAACAGTCATAAAAAATGCAAAAGACCTCCCTCAATTGGATTAGGCGAGTGAATTATGTTATGATTTTTAAATTGATAAATTCACTCTTAGGTAAACTGGTAAACATTTCTTTGCATGCATTTTGTTTTTTTTCTCCCTACCCCCCATTGCAATTTCAAAGCTCTCCTATCGTTAACATTATAATATAGTTAGTTGCTACAAATAATCAGTGATTATAGGAAAACTGTCAGTGTCTGTTCAAGGTCTGAAAAGGCTGCAGCAAATAGCTTTTCCCTTTGCCATGGAGACTGGGGTCTGTTTTTACCGTTACTCTGGTAACGGAAGCTTTTCTGGTGCCGGTCCTTTTCAGTTACTTTAACTATTAAACCCTCTGATTGAGACAAAAGCAAGGTGGTGCAGAGATATTTCCCTCTAAAGCAAATCTCAGGGTTGATCAAAATTTGCGAAAGGAAAAAAGAGTATAAAGAAGTAAATCTTAAATGATTTGTTACATTTCTAGGATCACTTGTCATGAAGTCTGTTTAGAAAGGAACTATACTCTGATAGCTTTTGGGTTTGGTTTTGTTTTTTAAAAAACCTGACTTGAACAAGAATTGAGGTTGTCCTGTGTTGTTCCAAAAAGACATGACCTTTTTTTCAAGAGAAGATTCCTTAGAAAGTAAGTTTTTAAAATTTTAGCATTTTACATAAAGAGTTTCAGGCAAAACTTAACAGAAGTACAGGATGTTGTATTAAACTGGGTGGGCTTGCTTCTAAGAATGTGTATGTATGATTCTGTTATTATTGTTAATGAACGTCATAATCTTTTCCATATCACTGAATAGATGTATTTGCTTTGTGATGTAGATCATTATAGGTTGAGATGATTGAGATATAACTAATTGTCATGGTACTGCTGATGTAACTCTTTGATCCAATTGGATATAGAGGATCATAAACAATACAGAGAGAAAATAGTCATAAGCTGGTACAGCAATACTAGGTGTCACTCTTGTTTGGAATCAGTAGGTATAGTAAGACTCCTGAATTATCTTGTTCTTCAAAATAGCAATGCTTTTCACCTCAGGTAAAGGTTTATTATTGCAAGCACTTACCTCCCTTACATTTTTTTTTTAAATTCTCTTGGCATGTGCTGTTCTGGGGGGTGGGGGAGGGAGAGGAATTTTCACAGGAAGAAGCAGAAAACTAAATAGACCACAAATAATATGCTTCACAACTGAACAATCCATTCTCACTTTAACATGGTCAAACTAAGTAATACTTAACACTGTAATACCCATGGTGATAAACTGTGCTGCAAAGTATTCAATTATTTCTCATTTGAACTATTAAATGTGTCACACCGAAATTCTTCAATGTTGTTTTCACCTACTTAGATTACCATTTTTTAAGGGAGGGGGGAACACCAAATCTTTTGTCCTATTAGAAGGCAATTCAGACTGAGGTTGGAAATATAGCAACTAAATTAACACCAGGTGACATTTGTTAACACTGGGGGAAACCATGGGCAGCATTTACACATCTAAAGCATCCTTTTTGAAGAGAGTAATATATTCTTAAGTGACTTCATTTTAATAATATCTTGTGTATGAATGTGAATTACTTATTTATGTTCGACAGCTATGGCTTTGGTTCACAATGAGTTTCTAGTGAAGTCTCATGCCTATAAACTAACTACATTTTCAGATATTAACATATTGGAAATGATAAAAATGAGATTAATAATTAGTAGAAGGATGGAGGGTATAAATCATAAGGAGTAGGGAGATTATCCCTACTTTTGGTTCTTTTGGTTCTTTTATTTCCTTTTTTTGGGTTGACAGCTGGTTAAAAGAAAAGCATCTTCTTGACTTCTTTTTTTTCTCTTAAAATGTGACAAGCATGAGAAATCAGGCTGAAGATCTTAAGCATGATAGCAAACATTATAACTGCCAGTTGCTAATGCGGAAGGTCAGCAAAGGTTCTTTGAAACAGGTGGATAAGTTATCAATAGTGAATACTTATATTCTGACAAAACTATAAATCTTTAGCTAGAATTATACAACAATTTTATCTATGAGATCTCAAGGAAGAGACATTTGACTGTACTCTTCTCCAAACATGGGCATTACTGATATTGTAACAAAGGCAGGCAGTGGATTTAGGCATCTGTTCTGACACAACCCCTTTCAGGCACAGAAAAATATTAACCTAAGAACATCATCATAGGAAAATTTGTAAAGGAATGGTACATAATTTTTCAAATGCACCTTTTTCTCAGATATACTTCTCATCAAATCAACAGATTTTTTAACCATCAGAGATTCCTGGATTTATCCCATTTATAGCTTGACTGATAAGCAAGAGGTGTTTGAAATATTATTATAGTTCATTGCACAGTCATCCAGATGTTTAGACTGGATTTGGCATTTTATCCACTTGTCGAGTTCTTGAAACTTGGAATAGGTAGATGTGGATGTTTGATGGTGTTACAGATATAATTGCAGGATGTAATCTGTTCTGAGTAAAGTGGCATTTTACAATTGCCTGGTGGTGAATTTGTCAATGCCAATGATCTTCAAATGATGCTCTAATTGTTTTGGGAGTTCATCAAAGGTGCCTATTACTATTAGGACTACCTTTGCTTGCTTTTGCCACTGTTCTATTTTTGTTTGCAGATATTTGTATTTTGTTGTCTTCTCAAGTTCTTTCTCTTCTATGCTGTTGTCTCCAGGCATTGCCATGTCCACAATCCAGGGATTTTTGTCTTTCTTATTGACAATTATTAAGTCTGTGTGTTATGTGGCAAGTGCCTGTCTGTTTGAATTCTAAAGTCTCAGAGTACTTTAGCTTCTTCAATTTCTATTACTTTCTCTATTTTATGGTCCCACCAGTTCTTGCTTGCAGGCAAATGATATTTCTTGCGGATCTCCCAGTGCATCATTGTTGCTACTTTTTCATGCTGTTGCTTGTAGTTAAGTCTGTGAAATCTTCTTGCAGCAGCTAACCAGGTGATTCACTGTTTATTCAGTTAGAATAGAGTATGTAACCAGAGTATCATCTGGTTAGACTCCATTCTGATAAATGACATTTTCTTTATGCAACAGGTGCATCATTTCATCATAAATCTCTTAGAAATTACAAACTTGGACATTTCAGGTCCAAAGTTTTGATGAGGCAACCAAGTCTTTCTTCTATAACACCATGCAGTTTCCATAATGGCCTGATAGCCAAATTACCTGCTATACAGAGGAAGAAGCATCATCTGATTCCAAAGTTTATTTTAATTTCTTTGGAATATGGTATTCATATCAGATTTGACTGTTTGGAGGGCACTCATATTTCTTGATTATGATGATGGCTGCAATCACAGAGAGTGGGGCCAATTATGTCATGACAACAAGCATTTGCAATAGACCTGCATTTTTTCAGATGTTTTATGTTCTACTATATGTGCATAAAACCAGTTGGGACATATATAGACTCCTCTCCCCCCTTTCTTTACTTTTTCTTGTGGAAAAATTGTGGGAAATCATGCTTCCATGATTTGGCAGCTTAAAGCCTAATTTCAGCAATACAATTGGAACTGTGTTGATAATCTTAGGACATAAAATATGGTTTGTCAGTTGTGGATGACTAACTCCTGAATTAAACAGGCAAAGTGCAAATATTGGTCCTTGCTTTATCAATTACATGGGATGTTGGTATATCAAACATAGGATGGTTTGCAGTAGTATTTTAATGCTACCACATGAAATGTTTTTTAAAAGTTGCTCACTGTACTGCACTTGTGTGTATTTTGATGCTTTAACTTTGTATAGATAAATTCAATTTAACTTTGTGTGTGTGAATATACCATATACACAAAGGTGGGAAGATATAGCAGCATAGAAATTGTTAAATAGACTCTGTGATTACAGGATAGGTACAGCTTAAACAATACAGTGTGAACATGTACAGTATTATAAATCGCTAAAAATGTTCAAAGAATAAAATAGAAATAGGCAGTCTGGTATCTTCCAGATACTTCACATTTTTCCTGATTATGTGCCAAGTTGTAAAAGTTACTTCCCTCTAAAATAAAACTATTCATTTGTTTTTATTTTTATATTTCTGGTTGTCTGTAATTTTGTTTCCCTTGTACTGTTTTCTCTTACATAGCCTCTTTTTATTTTTCTGTCATTGGCAACTTTGATATATGTTAAAAAAATAGCTCCCCATATATATGCTTCTCTAGAACTTTAAAATTTAACTACAAGTCAAAAAACATATTCATAAAATAACATTAATCTTATTTTGTTCATAGATTGACATAGTTTGCTTAAACTCAATGGTTAAAAAACTTCAGCTGCAGGGAGATTTAATCCATTTCTTTACAGTAACAACCTTCCCCAATTACTTGATTCTTCAATTCCTCATGAATAGCTCCTGAAGGAGTGCTATAACCTTTTTCTATTTGGAATTACTTTACAGCCAAGGAAGAAAGGTATAATCCACACCTAGTTAATAGGCTCTTCATCCTCCAGCTAAGCAGCTGAATGACTTAGTTAAAATTTTCCTCTAGATGCCTTTGCATGATAAGTGAAAAAAAACTTGCCAGATGTTTAATGTATCTGAATATTAAAATATTCTTTAAAATGGAATGTCTCTTGAGAAAAAATATTCAATATATTGAGATGCATATGAATTGTATCTTCTCTGTATTTTGTTGCATTTCTAAATTCTGCAGTTGAAAATTTTAAAATGAAGGGATGAATGAGATCACCTTGAAAGCAGCATAAGTTCTAGATTTATATTAACACGAAGAGTATTTTCTGCCAGTACTATAACCATTATTGCTGCATGTTTGTTTATTAGATTTATCCTGTCTTTATTCTTTTTATGAACAAGGTGGCTAACATACCTGATACTCCTTCCTCTTCCTATTTTTCCCACAGCAAGCCTTTGAGATGAGTGAAAGTGACTTGCCCCAAATCATCCCCCTGGCTTTCATGCCTGAAACAGGATTAGAATTTGATTAGAACTCTTAGTCCCTTGGTTTCTATCCTGGCACCTTAATTACCAGACCAAACTGGCTCTTAGTTATATATTTAGATATATCAACATGAGAAGGAACACTCCCTTTGCATAGAAAATCTATTTTTATTAATGTTATCACTTATGAGATAAATACAGTTTTTATTTTAAAGAAAAATAGATGAACATTTGTTTAAAAATCAGAACACAAAACACAAAAATTTACCTATGCTAGGAAGAAAACTGGAAACAATAAATTAAACATGAACAATTCATTGTATGGCTTAAAGTCGACATTTATTTAATTTAATTACCAATTGCCTCACCATGACTATAGCTTTCAATTATGTCTTGTTGGTATGGTTTGCCTTGAAAAGTTCCAAAAAAATCAGGGCCGAACTAAACTTTGGTCACTTTTATACTAGTCTGTTGGGTAATACTCCAAAGAATCCTGGAAATTGAGGCTGCTGACAATTACTGGTACAATCCCCTCTAAACCTTTTCACCAAACTCACATTTACAGATATCAGCTTCTGTTGCCATTTGATTTTAACATATGATATCCTAGAATTCTCTATTAATATTGCACCAGGATATCTCAAAGACTTGTGATTTGATACTGCTCCTAGAAATAAATTAATCTTCTGACAACTCTATGTGGCAGCTCCCTAAGACCTTACATCCAAAACCTAAACTCAAATATAATGCTAGCTCAGCACAGGAAACCTAATACTCAGTTTACTTGCATTTTCTCCATATTTCCTGGCAGGTGACAGCTTCCAACCTGCTAAATTTCTGCCTGTGTTAGGAATGCAGCTCCCAGAAAACATTGTGATAGTGCAAAAATGTTCTTCACGTTTCTCTGTACTTTAATGATGGTGAATTTCTCACTAAAATCATTTCCCCAAAGCAGCTTCTAGAACCACCCAGCGTTACACAGTCCATCCTCATTATTGTTATATGGGCATGAAGATAGTTGAATGGCTAGCAGATGCTGTCATTCTCTAATGAGGGTTCCTGCTTGAGGCAATAAACTTGAGTTGTACCCTCTAGCTATACAGAAACAGAAGTTTTGTAAATCAATGTAACACAAAGTATTTAATATATTTTATTAATAGTTAGAGAGGGTTCCTCTGTTAATGAAAATATTTTGTGTAATAAGGCAAAAGTACTTCCCTGTTGTGGCCTTCTGCTTGAGAAATGCATTTTCCATTCAAGATTGAACTAAGGCTGATCTCGTTTTAGTACTATTTATTTATTTGATTTGTCAATCACTTACAAGATAATAGGTATAAGTAAAAACATAGTTATGAATACATGAAATGGATACATATAAGAAAAATAAAAAGAAACAATAGACAGGGATGGTAGGCACATTTATGTGCTTATGCACGCCCCTACAGACCTCTTAGGAAAGGGGTGAGGTCAATAGTAGACAGTCTAAGGTTAAAGTTTTTGGGGTTTGGGGAAGAAACCAGAGTCAGGTAAAGTATTCCAGATATTGACCACTCTGTTGCTGAAGTCGTATTTCCTGCAATGAAGTTTGGTGTGATTGACCTTGAGTTTGTATCTATTGTGTGCTCTTGTATTGTTATGGTTGAAGCTGTAGTATTCATAGACAGGTGGGCTAAAGAAATAGTCTTTTTGTTTAGTTTTTTTCCCCATTTGTTTGTCTTTGGATTGCTTTCATTTCTTAATGGTATTATAGGTTTATACTCCAGTTTGGTTTTAAAAAGGTGTTTAAAATATACATACAAAAATTCCAGAGGATGTCCTGAAAGGCACTGATGTTACTCCACACATTCTGTCAGAAATACATTGCATGTCATGTTTCACTTTGAATAAGTTGATTTGCTCAGTGTGAGAGATGATATGCCAGTTTTGCCTACACTGTTATTGCTGCAGACACAGGTTATTCTTCCCCATAAGAATGAAGTCTGCTATGTTTTGCACAGAAAATGAATAATTCTGATTGTACTCAGGGAGATTCTCATATAGACCAAACCTATTCCTTTGTAGCTTTAAATGACTGGGAGAAAGGATAGGTTTTAATTTCATTCAACTATGCCATTGAATTAATGGGAAACATTGCCTACTGAGTTGGAGCACACTGCCAGGTCGTCCTCTAGCACAATGGAAATGGATCCCTGTCCATGTTTCCCTGCTTCTAGTAGAGACAAATGTTTTTTTCAGTTTGTGCTGGCTCAAGTATTGCTGTCAGTTTGGCAACTGTGCAACCTCTGCATTTGGAATGGTTACTGTGTAGAGCCTCTCACGTGAGTTGCTTCACTGAAGCTCTGTAATCTCTGCTGCAGATATTGATGAGAAACAGGACGGTAGAGCTAACCAGGAAAAAAAAAATGCAATGGTATACCAGGGTATTTATTTAAAAAACAAAAAGCAAAGTAGAAAGGGAAAATACTTAGGGAAAGAAAAATAATGTTAAAGAAATCTTATTTTTTGTTCATATATATTTTATGTCTCTATCTATATATATGCACAAGAATATATACCACATGTCTAATAAAACCTTTCACAGAAAAGAAAATAATTGGCAGTTGCTCTTCTGAAACAGAAAAGTTGGAAAACACAGCAGGAGAACTGCTGTGGGAATCCAAGGCAGAATTCTGGACTGAATCCCTGGAAGCCACTGCCAAAGAACTTCAGACTAGTTTTTGTTAAGCCAGCATCAGCAGAGAAACAGTTTAAGGGTACAATGTGGATAGGTTCTTAGTCTTAACAGCATGACCATATCTTGATTTACATCTATTACCAGGAGTGGGCTGCTGTCAGGTCTCCCCGGTTTGGGTGTACCTGTAGCTAATTTTATGGCTGGTTCAGCAAATCCTACCCTTGGCTGGCCCCGTCCACCTCTCTCCTCCCCTCCCTTCCCAGGGGTTTCCATATGGCCTGTTTTGGATACCAGGTAAGTGCAGGGCCCATGCAGAGGCTCAGGGAGGGTGAAAAATGGGCCTCCCAGGGGGACATCTGGGACAGCAAAAAAGGCCTCCCCCATTTCTGGCCTCCAGAGAGCCTCTGGAGCCTGGAGAAGTTGTTTTCACCTTTCCGGAGGCTCAAGGAAAACCTCCGAAGCCCAGGGAGGATGAAATATGATCCTCCTGGAAGATCAGGAAGGCCGGAAACGGGTTCCAGCCTTCAGAGAGCCTCCAGAGGCCAGGGAGGGTGAAACCCCCCCCCCCCCCGTGGTGCTGGAGGCTGACCCATGGCCCATCATGGCCATGCCCATTCAGCAACCAGGCAAAGAACTGGTTGCTAACATTTTTGAAGCCCACCTCTATTACTGAAGCTAGTATGTAAGTAAAGCTGATCTGCAACAAAATGTTAAACTTACACTATTATATCTCAAATGTAGTGCATATACTCGAGATTCCTAGCATTCCTTATAAATACGTTCTTGTTTCTTGCGAGTCTTCATTCTCCTTCCCTCAACTATCTCTTCTATATTTTCAAGTTTTTATTTTTTTTAAAAAGGACATTCCCCCTTTTTTTTACATAAGTTTTTTTCAAGTGAATTTATATTAATTTACAGTACTTGTACTAACTTTGAAGTGCAGTTTTACAATCCCATTGTATGTTGTTGAAAACTACCTGTTGATCCTTCATACAAAGTTTATGCAAGAGAGGGAGAGGCTGAAACAAGAGTTTTCCTTCTGAGAAATTTCTTTTGCCATTGTTTGCTTGAATTACTTGTTTTTTCCAAGAAGAAAAGCTATATTCTTTCTGGAAATATTTGCATTTCATTCATTTATCTGCATAAAACAACTTGTCCAATTCTGAATTTCAGGCTGCTATCTACATTTGCTGTAAAGATGTTTAAGCCATTTACACTCTTCTGTTATAGATGTCAAGTACAAAGTAGAGAATCTTCACCTGTGAAAAAGTCCTAAATGTCATCTCAAATGTTTGCACTTCTTTTTATTACTATACCTACATGTTATACAGAGGACAGAAAGTAATTTTATTTTACACAAATCAGCTACTTAAAGCAAATTGAGATATATAGAATTTGCCAATGAAGTGAATGATTTGATGTGAATAAAAGAGGTGGTGTGTTGTAAATCAGTACTGACAGCCAAATGGGAAAAATTGACAGAGTACTGTAATCACTCCCAACATCCACTGAACTTATTGATCCAGAACCTCTATAATCCCCTTCACATAACACAAGCAATTTCATATAATACCTGTAATAACAGCACATTCAAACTCAAGTAGCCATCAGAAGCTTTGTATCTAATGGTGAAGCAGGCCTCTGCTGAGTAAGTGTAACAACTAGAGCTTAAAAAAAAAATCCACCACCAATGACGGCAGCTTTTCAGAGGTAACAGCCTATGATAAGAGGTGGTTCAGAAGATAAACAGTGCCTAATGCCAAAGAAAATGAGCTATTAATTGCTTGCTTGCTAAATATGTTGTAAAGGCCAAAAGCCTTAGGTGCAAAATTGAGAGAATGTAAACTGGATTTGAGGGACTGATAAACTCCTTGCTGTTATCCATATGGCAGCTATCTGATGTTAATTACAACAGAGGCAAGACAGCTGAGGGGCATTTAGTTGCCGGGTCATTACATCCTTCCCAGGTGTCTCTCTCATGAAATGTTCCACCAGTTTTTACAAGCTCCTTCTCTCACTGATGGATTATTCCAGAGTCTTATCAAAGCTTTGCCAGCTCCTCATTAATATATAGAGCAAGCTGCACTGTCCTATATATCATTGTCTTTTTCTTGGGGAGGGCTAATCAGTCAACCATTATCAGTCAGTCAGCAGAAGGTAGGCAATCAGACCTGACAGCAAAGAATCATGGGAGATCAGGGAAGGTTAAATGAGGCTGACAGTTGTGATAATGATGATTATACTATAAATTAAGATATGATGATAAAGAAGAATAAAAGACACAATCTGAAGCAATATTTGGTTTAACATGTCTCTCTCTCTCCCACCCACCCCCCCTTCTGTTAAATGGCCATAACATTTATCACACTGAACAAGAACGGACATTTAACTACCATGATAAAATAGGATGGCATCAGATTGAAAACCCAACAAGTCGTGATTACTGTGTCAGGCACTTTTCCACTGGTTGAAAAACTAGAGATAGAGCATATGTTATAATCATTCATGCATTATTCGGTAAAATGAAAAGAAAATAGATCTATTTTAGCAGCTTCTTTCAGTTTCTCAGATAAAGCAAAAGCAAAACAAAAGGAAATACTTAATATCATCTTCTGTTTCAAAAATCATTTTCATTAATGAAACAATGGTAAGTTGAACAATCATTCTTCCATGACATCCTTAGACTATGTGTGAGTATTTACTACTAGCGAGTCAAAGGTAGTATGAAAAGCAGGTGATTTCATCGTGCTGTTTTCTCCTCATTATATGAAAAGAAATTAAATAATCTTTATATTTTTATATAAATTGGAATTAAGATCAAATATAAATGAAAAAAAATGCATATAACACAAGAAATCCTGACCTCAGTCTTTTCCTAAACTCACAATATGATCCATTTTAATTATCAAATTTGCCTTTGATCTCTTTATAAAATGTTAAAATAGGAATGTTTAGACTGGTCTTTGTTATTGATGCCAGCATATTACAGCAGCCAAACAAGACTGTTTTCTGATGAGACTACGCATGTAAATAAAGAAAACAGAAGCTTTTTTCTTTTCCTCCCCCACCCACCCCCCTTTTTTTTTTTCGGTAAACAGAAACATAATATGGAGTAAGAGATCTGGAACACCTTATCATTCTAAAATGAGAGGTATCCTAAATAATATTTTATGATTAGAATGTGCAATTTATCACCAAAGAAAAATAGAAGTATCAACAATAAATGAGATTCTCTCTTAGCATCAACTTACTTTACATAAAACAAATTAATGAATCACATGTTCATATATATGCCTAAATGACTGTTAAGCTATATTTCTCTGGTTGTTAGAAATTTAGATTATTGGGCTTGCCTAAGTACCAACAGTAGATGCAGAGAAATCTTTGCTGTGATTACAGTTACTTTATTCAGTGGTGATAAAAATCTGAGCTATTTTGGAGTGTGTGCATGCATATATGCACATGACACAAAATTTTGATGACTTACGAAGCATTGTTTCAAATGGGAGGACACATTATATGATGCACTTTAAAACAATATAGTTGTTACTTGAATACTTCCATTTATAAATGAATATTGGATATATTCCACTCATATAGATACAAAAAGGAAAGTACATTATATTAGCGCACAACTGTGTCATCAGCACACTGCGTTTCTATGATTTGCTCTAGTATCATTATAGGACAGGAGAGGGGGAACTATATCAAAGCCTTGAAAACAATGAAATTAAGCCAAATTAGCTTCATATGTATTAACTATTTTCTGAAATTTTATAAAAACAGTGGGTTCATATTGCATCTTTAGATTGAATTAGATGGTAACTTTATTTTTAAAAAGCTGATTTTTCTCCTTAAAAGTAATTTAGTGTAGTTGTCATAAATATACTAACTCAAACTGTTTCAGTTCCAATGTATCAATCACTAACTGATTTTTATTTGGAATATTTAACAACTTAGAGTAATAGAAAAATGTGTTTGTATGTATGTATTGTTTTGAGTGTGTTTTAATATATTTATTTTTCAAAATGAGAAATGAAGTAGAGATAAAGCCAGTACACTGGCTATATTTGTGAACTGATATGTTCAGGCATATACAATTTGATGCCATACTAATCAATTTGAATTGTTATTGTATTAAGCTATTGTTCATAGAATAATGATATAAAGTTAAATGAAAATGATCTTATGATGTTTAAGTTGTCGTGGCTGTTTTATAAGTTCAAATCAGGTCATCACTAAAAAATTGCAATGGAATGTATTGACTAAGAAGTGCTAAAAAACCATCCACTGTAGATCAAATATCATTGTACTGGGAAATTCTACCCCAGCCTTAGTAACATAAGTTTTGACTACTTTTAATCTCATTCTGTAGCACAGAAACATACATTTCCTTATTGAGAGGAATTATATCAAATGTCTTAAAAGTTTAAAAAAAAAAAAAAAGTAATAATAGACCAAAGATTTATTTTTTCTCTTTCAATGTATGTAAAGAGTCTAAGATTTAATTTCTGAATATCCATAAGTGCTTTAAAATTCAGCATTTGACAACCCACTGAAAGCATCTGTTGGACTGTCATTATTTCTTAAATAGTGTCTGACAACTTTGTAGAAGAGGATTAGAAACTGAAATAATTTCTCACAGCAAGAAAATCATAGGAAGGACCAATAGCATAGAATCCATGGGAAAATGCAATCAAAGTAATTTGTTCATTCTTTATGGCTTGTGTGTCATGCCATCAATTAACTTATCACTACATTATAGAATATTTTATGAAGCCAAATTGTGATATCTGTACTATCCCAGATACCAAATCAGTGTTTCAGAATATTCTCTGAATACTCTCTGAATGACTATGAGTAATTAATCCACTAATATTTCAATAGTGATAAATTAAACACCTATAGGCTTAATATTATTATGAACAGTAAAGTGCTTAAGACATACACAATACTTGTGCATTAATAAATTGTAATGCATATTTCTATTTTGATGTTCACAACTCTGTTGCCTTACCTCCTCTCTCTCTCCTTCCACCACCCATTCCTAAAGCTCCAGTATTTGGAAAAATTTGAAAAAACTTTGAGAATGTGTAAGGTTCATCTAGCATTCACATAAGGTTTGTTATATTATTGAACCAAAAATCTAGTTGTATTGTTGAGAAAATCCAGTTGCAAATATACACTTTATAAGCATGAGTGGATGATCTGTGGTACATTATTTTTCTAATTCTAAATTATCTCATGGTTATACAAGGATAAAGTTAGAATGGATATTCCCATGAGCCATTTCCTTAATTCCTCCTTGTCTTCTTCCATTCTTAATGATTTCTTATGATGCTTCTTATAGTACAGTATTGTACTAAATGAAGGAATTCTTGGTTTGGATCTGCTCTTACAGAAACCCAGTAGGCCAGTTACTATCTCTAAAAGTTGTTGTCTGTTGGTTATTGTGGGGAGGAGGGAAAGTTGAAGGACAAATGAAGGAACTGAGGTGGACATCGGCACCTGCAGGCGAGAGGGTTCAGCTTTGTATTGTGATTTCTTTTCTACTAGTGTTGATGTTGCATAGATGTGCATAAGGAAAAGGGTTTGCACTGCAGCACTTCTGCCATCTTGTTCATTTTGACACTCTTCCCGCTATATATACCACTAGCTGTGTATCACAACTTGACTCCTGTGAGAAAGTCAAGATGAAAACTTAATGAATAGTGAAATAGTAAACTTCCTAACTTTGAAAAGGTGTTTTAAATTTGATTGTATGTTTGAAAAATAAATCTACTCTACAAAAATATCAAACATTTTAAATGCTAGTAAATATGATTCCAAATATCATTAAACTATTTAAAAAATAAGCCTACTTTGTTCAGAAAATGTAGACAGAAATTTTCCTCTGTGAATACTACTTTAATATGAACATATGTTCCTGTTTGTCCAAACGTTGTCAAATGGAATGTTAAGGCTAGATCACACTGGCCGACGGATGCAAAACGTATGCAAAAAGGACACAGCGGATGAGCAAATTTTCCACCCGTTGTTATCTGCTCTCAAAAGTGCCCCAAATCTGCATAAACAGAGCAGACAACAACGGAAAGGAACGAATGTGGAGATGATGTAGTGGGAATGTAAAGCGGATGTTCATAGGAAGCCTAGCGGATGGAAGCGGATGACACATCCGCAGGGCTTCCAGGGGAGAACAGTGAAGCGGACGCGTAATGGATGCAAAGCGTTCACTGCGCATGCGGGGAGGATGAATTGCGTAAGCTCCGTGGATATAAAAGGATGCAGCTCGCAAGCAGTCAGCATTCAGAGGAAAGACCTGCTGCCAGAGACATCTTGAGAGAACACCATGGGGAAGAAGAGGAAGTCTGTGCCTACTCCTGACAGCCCTGGCAAGAAGGACAGAACCACCATCCCACCCCCTGGCACTGACTCTGAAGCTGCTGGTGCTGCTGGTGCTGCTGGTGCTGCTGGTGCTGCTGGTGCTGCTG
>BLBF01000017.1:24300511-24314254 GCA_015471245.1 Laticauda colubrina
TGGTGCTGCTGGTGCTGCTGGTGCTGCTGGTGCTGCTGGTGCTGCTGATGGTGCTCCTGATGTTGCTGGTGCTTCTCCTGCTGGTGCTGCTGGTGCTGCTGGTGCTTCTCCTGCTGCTGCTGCTGCTGTGGTGGACCAGCCCCAAGGCCCTCAAAGCCCTGCTGCTGAAGGCCCTGAAGGCCCTGCCAGAGGGAGGAAGTGGCAAGGCAAGGAGAAGGGGGAGAGGAAAGAGTACTCCATTTCCAAGGACCATGAGGAGGAGGTGCTGGAATGGCTGAGGGAGAACGAGTATCTGTAGAGGAAGGGCCACAGACTCTATCGTGACATCAAGAGGAAGCAGGCAGCATGGAGAGAGAAGGCGGAGATCCTGGGCTACACTTCAGATGTACTCCTTGGGTGGTGGAAGCACATGCACACCTGGTATGGCAAGCTGCACCTGAAGAATTCTGGGCAGGTCGCTGTCAAGCTCACTGACCGGGAGACCTATGTGATGGCCAAGAGCAGCTTCCTGGAGGGTGAGATCTGCCACCGAGGAGCAGCCCCTCTGTCAACCCTCTCCCTCAGACAGCCCACAGAGAGCCACTCCTCTTCCAGCCAGGAGACAGCTACCGTGTCCAGGCAGGTATCTTTGGAGGGCCCCCCGACAGAGACCCCCCCGACAGCTGCACTCCCCATGCCAGAGGACATGGAGGATCTCCTGTCGCAGATGGAGCAAGAAGAAGCAGTCACCAGAGACCAACCCACCCCCACCCCCAGCTCCACCTCCACAGAAAGCAGGCAGAGAGGCAGACCGGAGGGACAGAGGCACATTGTCCTCTTGGAGATCAGGGACACAATAAAAGCTAGCACAGATCTCCTCTCCCAGCTGGTCCACTTCGACATACCATCCTCTAACCGCAAGCCCTTCATCATGTACATGAGCCAGACCTTCATGGACATGCCCGAGGCCCAGTATCAGGCGATGAAGGAGAGGATCACAGCTCTTCTGCACCACCCTTCAGGCCCAGCTGAACCAGCTCCTACCCACTCCAGGTCTGCTCCTCCACCCCAGGTGATGTCACAGCCCTTCCACAGATTTCAGCAGCCCCTCGCCTATCAAGCCTACCACTACCAGGACTTCCCACAGCAGAGGCAGCCCTTCCTAGTCCAGGCCCAGGATCCTCGGACGCCACAGACACCACAGACGCCTCACCTGACCCAGCTGCAGACCAGACAGCCCCACTACACTCCTCCTTCCTCCACCCCACAGCCAAGCCCTTCCTCAGAACATCTGTGATCAGTCTTGGGCCTCACATCCCAGGTACTGGGATGGTACATACCATCTCCTTTTGTACTCTCGGGGCCAGGCACCCCAATGGCGCTTCAGACCAGCATTCCAGCAACAGCCATCTCCACAGTCCCTGGCCCCTTTACATCTGAGACAATGGGCACGCCTCAGAGTGACTGAGAAGAGTGCCAGAGACTGAGTTTTTACCTGTTCACTTTATATTTGCTTAAAACACTTTGCTTGGGTCATTTTGCTTTTTAATAAAGTCATACAGTTTGTTATTAATAAAGGTTATCTTTGCTTCACACACTTGGTTCATTTTTTTTACTTAATAAAGTGTTGGGGAAAACTTTGAAAAAAGGGTTAAGCCTTTGCATGCTTGTGGGATTGGTAAGGATAGCTGTGGGATGGATAGCTGTGGGATGGGTAAGGATAGCTGTGGGATGGATAGCTGTGGGATGGGTAATGATAGCTGTGGGATTGGTCAGGATAGCTGTGGGATAAGGATAGTTTTGGGGTGGGTAAGGATAGTTGTGGGATAGATAAAGCTCCAGTGCAAGCATAGTGGGACTGTATGGTCCACCCTCCCAGCTGCCACCATATGGCCCTTTATTATCAATAACAATTTAATCATTGATCAACACATTTCAACATAAACAAAACTCTTTATTAATGCCCTATTCATTGTAAGGCCACTCAACATACATGGCACAATCTCATCAGTGTGATGAGACAGGCTCAAGGAAGCATCCATTAAGCATCTACCATCCTGTCTTGCCACTCCACTGCTCCAGCTGGGGAGTTGCACCAGTGTTTCCAACGGATGGCAAGCTTTTTTGTCCGTTTTACATCCTCTTTGCATCCGTTGGTGCAGTGTGACATGGGCTTTAGTATTATCAAGAAAATGGTACTTTGTTCATTTTTTTCTCTCTTCGATGTTGTAGCTTTGTGCTACATTGTAAATGCTTACATTGTCTTTTTAACAGATTTGTGAGATCAATAATAATCATGACACTGGCAAAAACAGGATCAATAGATCTTTCTTTCCATTTGAACAAAGAAACAGTTCGTAGAATCCACAGAGTAATAATGCTAAGAGGTCAGTATGACAAGCCATACTGTGACATTGCAACATAAACCCTATCTTTTTTTTTTTACCTGCATTACAAAATCAAATGCATGTTGCAAGGGAGCTTGCAATGTGATACTGTGGTGCTTTTTTGTCATCCTGATGAAAGCAACAACAGCTTGCAGATGCTACTAGGCTGGTCAAGATCATGGAACAAATTCTGTTAGCTGCTTCCTATCCCATTATCAGGGATCTCTGGTTTAACATCTGTGACTGTCCAAATGTTGACCCATAATTCCCTGCAGTCTTACCCAAAATGTCTGATAATGCTGAATGCTCAAAGATATAGTTCAGTTATTTACGGAGAGCTAGGGAACTTCACTTCTGTTTTCCTGAATCCATTACAGTATGAATTTATATGTTAGAAACAGTCTTGTAATGTAAAAGAACTTCTACATTACTGAGGTACTAAAATTGCTGGCTACGCAGGTACAAAGATAACCAGGGAAATGATTGAAGCCTGGAAACTGGCCCCTGGTCAGTCAACAGGAGTGCTGATTTACCACCAGCTTATCAGATATTTAGGATCTAAGGTCTTGGCAGCACAAGGAAACAACAGTCAATCGCTGGCCATCAACACACCAATTAACCAATGGGAAGACACCATGTAAATACAATGCATAGAATAGCCCAAAGCACACAATTCTCGTAAAAAGAAGTTTCCTGAGAATGGGCTCCAACACAAGTCTGGAACCCACATTACATATTTGATATTAACACAGTTGAGAAAGTCCAGAAATATTTCACAAGAAATATTTTTTCTCTTCTACCTGTTGTAGAATACCTTAATGCCACCAGACTTGAAATTCTAGATCCAGAAAACCTTGAATTACACCATCTTCTGTCTGATCTAAGAATGGCATATAAAATCATACATTGCAATGTCCTACCTGTCAATGAATACTTCAGCTTCAACCATAACAACACAAGAGCACACAATAGATACAAACTCAAGGTTAACCACACCAAACTTGATTGCAGGAAATACAGCTTCAGCAACAGAGTGGTCAATATCTGGAATACTCTACTTGACTCTGTGGCTTCTTCCCCAAACCCCCAAAACTTTAACCTTAGACTATCTATTAACCTCACCCCTTTCCTAAAAGGTCTGTAGGGGGCGTGCATAAGTGCACCAATGTGCCTACCATTCCTGTCCTATTGTTTGTATTATGTTTCGTATATGTTCCCATTTCATGTATTCATAACTATGTATATACTTGTACCTATACATAGTTATACCTAAGCGACTGACATATCAAAATAAATAAATAAAAATAAAAACTTCTGGTTCCAGTGACCGACCCAGATTGGATCATGCTGCATTATCTTGGGACACATATATTTATCTTCATTCATGTAAGACAACTGTTGTGAAACAAAACATACAGTGGATGAAAGCACAGTAAGAATATGTTGTTTTCATCTCCTATTCTAAATATATTTAAACAATCATTGGAGCCCTGAAGAAACATTGGTGGTAATGATAGATAGGGCCATTGGTCACTGACTTCAGTGTGGTGAATATGTCCAGACAATCAAAGCCTTGCCCTTTTCTATCTGTTTGCAATGCATACAATTCATACTGAAAAAAGGCAGATAATTACTTTACATTTTGAAACTGATCATCTTTGAACATCCCTTAGTATCTGAAATTTGGAAACCAGAAGCTCAAATTCAAATTTTTAATTAATTTCAAGGAAGATCAAGTGCCTTAGCAAGTTATTTACCATAAATAATTCAATTCAGAGCCAAAATTGAATCAATTTGGTTGGCACCACAGAATTCCAATGTAATTATATAAATATTTGCCAATTTGTATGTCAAATATCTTGCTATTTATTAATTCAATTCAGTTGAAAGGATGCCTCAAATATAATCATACTGAGTTTCATAAAGAAGTATGGTATCAAACTCTTATTGATTATATGGACTGTATAGGTATGAAGTGGAATTTCAATAGTACAAATCAACTTTTTGTGGGGAGAAAATACATTCTAGGAAGGTCTGTTATCTAACTGTGCAAAATAGATGTCATGAATCTACTGTTGCCATAAATAAATCACCAATCCTTCACTGAGGTGATAAAATCTAGTTTTCAAAATACAAAAGTAGATACCTTAATAGATCAAGAAACAATCAGGGTCTACCTCAAAATTTCCAATAGTTTCAACAATAATGTAGTTTGTAATTTTTAAAAATAATGTAATAATGAATTCTTTTTACATATTCAAAAAGTCAGCAATATTTCCGTAAGGTTTTTTAACTGAATATTTCTCCAGTCATTGGAAGAACGACATTCAGCCATATTTGTGTCCATAAAGTCTACATTAAGGTAATGAACTTGATTAAATAGCTTGATTCCCAGCCACTCATGTTGCAAGTGAACCATAAAATAGTAATAGCAATCTTAGACTTTTATATAACTCCATCAGACTTAACAGCACTCTTTGAGCAGTTTACAATGTCAGCATATTGTCCCCAACAATCTGGATCCTCATTTTACCAACCTCGGAAGGATAAAAGGCTGAGTCAACCTTGAACCAATCAGGATCGAACTCCTGGTAGTGGACAGAGTCAGCCTGCAATACTGCATTCTAACAGCTGCACACCAGGGTTCCTGTAGTCTATTCATGAGAAGCAGTTGTCTGGAGTGCAAGTGTATAATCTCACAATTTCTCCTTTTTCTGGAGAGGCTTCACCTGCCAGAATTTGTGTCTGATGGCAGATTTCTGCTGCAATGTGATCCCCGGTCCTTGAAGAATTTTGAAATTCATCATGAATCTTCATCAGAAGGCTTGTTGGGAAATTAAGTTGGAGAAACTGAAGTAAAATAGAAAACCATTTCTGATTTAAATATACTCTACTCCTGGAAGTTTGAACCAAAATCTCCTCCCTTAAAATCATGAAGTGAAAAGTGAAAAAAAAACCACTTAGTAGAATCAAAAATTAAATTTGATCAAAACATTTGTAATCTAAGAATAATTGAACCAGTGGTTAAGATTAAGGCTCACCGGTGTCCTAAGCACTGACAAATCTTGCCCTCCCCTTCTTTGTACATACTGTACAAATGAAGCCAAACTTAGGCTATATAAAAGTTTTTGTGGTGCTCCATTTGGGCCTGGTGCTTAATGGTTTATACACCACTGAATTGAACCATCCAAAAGGTCGGGAAATATATTGGATTTTTATTATAGTAAGAATTTGTTTAATATGTACCTCTCAACCATTACATGAAATGAAACATTTCTCTCAATTCTATCCTGCAGTTCATAATAATGCCTCCACAAGTATGTATTAATGAAAACTATGCATAAAGATGCCTGTAAAGAAGAATATTACATTAGAGGGAACTGCTCATAAATTACGGGAAATGGCGTACAAAAATGTAAAGGACATACATTCAATAGTAGATACGCTGTTCCCTTGCAAATCTTTAAAAAAAAATACTAAAAAATGCAAAGGACAGACACTGGGTTAAATTAAAACTGACATATTTGCCCCTCCTCTATCTTTTCATCACTCTGTTTGGCTGGAGACATTTCTTGCACTACACATTACCTAGGTACTTAAATAATGTAGGATTAACCTTGGGCAGAACCATTGAATTCTTGGTTCCTACAGGTCTGCTACATTTGATCACTAATCTGATTAGTGTTCATGATTAGATTAGGAAATAAATTATACTATTAACTTTGATAAATTGAAAAATATCTAACTGAGATGCATTTGTACAAATGCAGCTGGTTGTTAGATGTATCATTTTGAGGCGAGTCTCTGCTTTTGACACGTAAGAATCAGCTGCAGAGAAATATCTTGTTCCTTATTCCATTTATTAACTTCATTTTGTTCACTGAAGCTTAGGACTCTGTTAGGTCCTGAATAGCCCCTGCTGTACATGTAACTGCAGTGGGGTGAATGAGACGCTTTTTTTTTCAAGGACTCTGCTCCCTGCAGAAATGATTTGTACCTCTGACTGATTCTCACTAACAGAAAATGAAAAATAGGAACATTCAGTGCAAAGTAATGTGTTCTGTACAATTACTGGATTAATAATTTTATTCCATTACTATGTAGGAAGAGAGGACATCAGGTTGAAGATCTGCAATTCTAGTATATTTCTAAGCATCCTGTTAAGAGAGTGAGCAAGGGTCAGGAAACTTAATTATGCCATAACTAGATAGAAATTGCCAAGTGATAAAAAGAAACATCCAGCCAGATTCAGCAGGAAATTACAGCTTTAATAATATAGCATAATGCCTCTTCTATACAATTATTGGAGAGACTCTGAACGATTTTAAATAACAGGCTTGGGTTTCCAGTAACGATGGGGGGGGGGGGGGGGGGGGGGGAAGAGCCTGCAAATGACATTTTAAATTTTCCTGTAAATATTTTTCTGTTAAAAAGGCATTATTACATGATCACAACTTACATTTAATCTAGGACAGATGATGTAAACAGATTAACATTTTAAAAGGCAAGGTGGAAGGTAATTATTCATAATGTTATTTATCCTTGTCCAAACTTACTCTGTACAATAAGTATCCTTGTTCCTTCGTGCTTGCAATTTTTCATACAATTTTGAATGTAGAAATAATGGACCAGATTATATGATATTAAAAGCTGAGTATCAAGTACACATATATGCTCTCACTTGCTGTCCACATTGAGGCTACATTGATGATCAGATTTATCCCTAAACATTAGAATGAATTATTAAAAAAAAAAAAAAGCTCAAATTCATGTGCAAGATAGTTTTCTGTTTTTCAGACTGTATATTTGTCTCTGGAAGAGATAAACCAGCAACTCACAGTAAGTGTTTAAATTACTACATATCCTACATGTAAACGTTCCATGTGTGCTTTAAGGCTTTTTGCCATTTGAGCGGGTCTCTCTATATGTTTGTCCATTTATTTAATATGAAAAGAAAAACTCATTTCCAGGGCTAACCCAGGAGAGCTCCTGCATTTCATTTTGTATTCTGTAGATGCAGATTAATCAACCTGACTCCGTTACCCAGGGCTAGCCATTCCGCCTAGAAATCTGCATATCTGCATATTACTGTTCTTCCCTGAATTTAATTTCCTACAGGAGCTGATATTAATCACTCTGTTTAAACAGAGGGGATTTGGAGTCTATACAAATCTGACCATTTTTTGTGGAGCATTTTAATTTTTTTTTTTGAATTTAAAGAGACAATTACTGAGTTATTTCTCACTATAGTTGGTTATCCTTACTTAATAGATCCAATGCCTACTTGATTACAGTTGAATAATTAAAACATAATTTTTTTAAAAAATCACTGTTTTTTTAAAATGTGACCAAATTATATTTTTCTACTTAAATATCCATGCCTATGTCTGTTACAAAAAGTGCTTTCAGAAACACTTTGTGGCCTTCAACTTTCATTTATACAATAACACACATTTCATCATTATAATGGATGGCATTGTATATGTATGGAAACACAGATGACGTTTTGGAAGAACTCAAAAGGGAGCAGAGTGGGTCAATGCAATGCATATCCTTCTTCAAACCCTTTCCCTGCAAGATTTCTGAAAATGAAGGTCAGGCCATCCAAAATGTTTTTATATGAAGCTAAGAAGAAGGTAAATGACTTTACTGAAGTGCCAACTGAAAATGCCTAGGTGATCCTGATAATTGAAAACCAAGTTCTATTTTAGCTACACCTCTCACTCCAGGATTCTGGGGTTTATTTGGTTTTTTTTTGGGGGGGGGGGGGTCCTTCTAAAACACATTTTCAGAAAAATCTAGGGTTTTGAGGATGTAATATAGGCATTAATAACTGCAATCAATATAATATGACCAATTTACAGATAAGAGAGATGAATATCTAGCAATTTCCCAAACCATATTTATACAAGACAGAGATGGAATGTGGCCCTCAAAACACAAATCTATTAATTCACTCATTATTCATTCAGTATCACCCTCACCAACTTTCCTTCATCCTACATAAAAAAACAACTATAAGAGTAACATATTTCACTTGTTGGATGCCTCTTCCAAAGTCATATTTTTCCTAAAAAGCTACAAGCCTAGAGTCCCCTCCCTATTTTTCTTATCATATTCATTTACACCTGTATAAACTTTCCTGTTCCTGCCAATAGTTCAACTCCTTATATCCCTGTCTCTCCATTTTACCTTTTCTTCCACTTGAACAATTTTCTGTCTTATTTTGACTTCCTGCTTTTTCTTATTTCTCATTAATGTCCCCTTCTACTTTTTCATTATTTTCATTTTATTATTGAACATCACCTCAAACCTGGTGTGAGCCATTCTGTCTCCTCCATTCCTTCGCTATTATTTTGCAACTGTCTTACCTACATTTTAATCCTGCAGTTTATTTCCTAAGAATGTGTCTGGCTTATAGCAATAGCACTTAGATTTGTATATTGCTTCACACAGCCCTCTCTAAGTGGTTTAGAGTGTCAGCATATTGCCCACAACAATCATCGTCCTCATTTTGTTGACCTTGGAAGAATGGAAGGATGAATCAACCTTGAGCCAGTGAGACTCAAACTGTTGGCAGTTTAGCAGTCAACAGAATTTGCCTGCAATACTGCATTCCATCCATTGCACAACCATGGCTCCTCTGAGAGATTGGGGATAGATGGCTGTTAAAGAAGTTAAGTTGGTTCCATTCCAGTTTATTTCTTTGAAATGTTTCTAAATTTTATTTTTATTGACCAAAAAAATACTTACAGAATATTACAGCTCTGTGTGTATGATGATTTCAAGTACTTTAATTCCAAGTAGAGTACTACAGTAAATCACAGATATACAGCCTTTCATCTTTCTATCCCAAGCTCTACACATTCAGGCAGGAGCTCTAGATTCAAGATGTGTTCATATCAGCTTAACTGAAACTATAGCTATCCATGCAATTCATGACACCAGTGAGTTGGTCCCAGGTCACATAGACAGTAGGCTTACAATCAAGCAGATTTACAGTTTTCCTCTAAATGTTGCTTTGAACATGCCTGTTGCCTGCGATTTAACAGGCAGCAGACATAATCCTGATGGGCTCAAGATCGACTCAGCTATCCATCCTTCAGAGGTCGAAAAAATGAGGACTCAGATTGTTGGGGGCAATATGCCGATGTTGTAAAACTACCCAGAAAGTACTGTAAAGCATTAAGGGGTGGTATATATGTCTAAGTGTTATTGCTATAATTTATTTGCTAATTAGCTAGAAGCCTTTAATAGTTTCATCTTAAATATTGGAGAGGACTTATTTTTTATCTTAATATTAATTTAGAGAAATTGTATTTTCAGTTGTTTAGATAGCAAAACAAAAAAAGGCAAAGAATAGAATAGAATAGAATAGAATAGAATAGAATAGAATAGAATAGAATAGAATAGAATAGAATAGAATAGAATAGAATACTTTTATTGACCAAGTGTGATTGGACACACAAGGATTTTGTCTTGGTGTAAATACTCTCAGTATACATAAAGAAAAGATACATTCATTAAGAATTGAGAATCATAAGGTACAACACTTAATGATGGTCATAGGGTACAATAAGCAATCAAATCGTACTAGGAAACAGTCCATATAAATCGTAAGGATACAAGTGACAAAATTACAGTCATACAGTCACAAGTGGGAGGAAATGGGTGATAAGGAATTATGAGAAGACTAACAGTAATAGTAGTACAGACTTTGTAACAGTTGAACAGGGTTGAGGGAATTATTTGTTTCACAGAGTGATGGCTTTCGGGGAAAAACTGTCCTTGTGTCTAGTTGTTCTGGTGTGCAGTGCTCTATAGCATTATTTTGAGGGAAGGAGTTGAAACAGTTTATGTTCCAGGATGTGAGGGGTCTGTAAATATTTTCACAGCCCTCTTTTTGACTCGTGCAGTATACAGATCCTTGATTGAAGGCAGGTTGGTAGTAATTGTTTTTTCTGCAATCCTAATTATCCTCTGAAGTCTGTTTCTGTCCTGTTGGGTTGCAGAACCAAACCAGACAGTTATAGAGGTGCAGATGATAGACTCAATAATTCCTCTGTAGAACTGGATCAGCAGCTCCTTGGGCAGTTTGAGCTTTCTTAGTTGGCACAGAAAGAACATTCTTTGTTGTGCTTTTTTGATGATGTTTTTGATGCTAGGTGTCCATTTTAGGTCATGTGATATAATAAAACCTAGAAATTTGAAGGTCTCTACTGTTGATACTGTGTTGTCTAGTGTTGTAAGAGGTGGTGGTATGGGAGGGTTTCTTCTAAAGTCTTCCACCATTTCGATGGGTTTGAGTGTGTTCAGTACAACCTCCTGTCTGTATGCGGATTCATCGTTTTCTTGAATGAGACCAATCACTGTTGTGTTATCTGCAAATTTCAATATTTTAACAGATGGATCATTTGAGATGCAGTCATTGGTATATTGGGAGAAGAGAAGTGGAGAAAGCACACGACCTTGAGAGCCCCCTGTGCTAATTGTACAGTTATCATATGTGATTCTGCCTAGCTTCACCTGTGCTTCCTGTCTGTTAGGAACTTATGATCCACTTACAAGAGTCTTCAGGTACCACTAGCTGGTTTAATTTAGTTAGAAAAATGTCTGGAATGATGGTATTGAATGCGGAACTGAAGTCTATAAAGAGGACCCTTGCAAAGGTATTTGAAGATTCAAGGTGTTGTAGGATGTCATGCAGAGCCATATTAACAGCATCATCTGTCAATCTATTTGCTCAGTATACAAACTACATGAGATCTAACATGATGGTTTTCAGGTGGGACAGCATTAGCCTTTCAAAGATGTTCATAACTAACAAAGTTAGAGCAACTGGTCTATAGTCATTTAGTTCTTTGATGGAGGGCTTCTTTGGCACTGGGATGATAGTAGAGGGTTTGAAGCAAGAAGGAACATAGCACATCTCTAGTGATCTATTGAAGATTCGGGTGAAGATGGGGGCCAATTGGTCGGCACAGACTTTTAAGCAAGAAGGAGTTATCTTGTCTAGCCCTGATGCTTTTCCTGGCTTTTGTCTGTGAAATAGATCTTGCATTTCTTTTTCTGTGATCACCAGAGGTTGTGAATCCAATGGGTTGGGGCCAGTTGTAGGAGATTTGGCTATTGTTGGTGTGTTTGAGATGGGGGTTGTGGAGATAGGTGGCTGTAGTTTCCTTTCAAATCTGCAGTAAAACACATTCAGGTCATCTGCTAGTTGTTGATTTCCTTCTGCCTGGGAAGGAGGTTTGCTGTACCAGTATTGTTTTTAACAAAATAACAAAAAAAGATAAAATCAGAATGTGAACTATGCTTTAAATGTAGGAAGAATATAAAGAATGTAGGAAAACAATCAATCAATGGGATAGCTAGATCTCTGTTTAATTCTTTTGAGGATATTAAAATATATGGTTGTATAGTATTTTTCTGTTTGTGTGAAAGTGGATGAATACTAGAGATGCTGGAAGTATGTATGTGTGGGTATGTGTACCCATGAACACATGTACACTTCCTTTACTCATGTAAAGGAAGAAAAAGTTAAAGATTCATTTGATTCCTATAAAGAATATCATCTAAGCACAGCTTTGTTAGTAGAGGACAACAAGCAATGATGGATTCTGGTCAAATCTACTGCTTTAAAAGTGATTTCTTATAAATCTTGGGATTATAAGTCTTTATATACAGAAAGTGCAGTAGAGGTTTCAGCTGGTCGGCAAATAAAATCAACTTGATAGACATAATGACTGAGCAATTGGCTGGTATATGGGTGTTTGTATATAAAAGTTCTTTTCTTGTTATAAAATGATATAACACACTGCCACTGTTCTTTACGATACTTTGTCTAGTGAAATTCAGATTTTAATGAGACATCTAAAATATTAATTTCATTTATTATCAATTTATATATGTAACTTTTAATATAATAGTGATGTAAAAAACATATGAATCAAATTCCTTGAAATCCATAAAATTCAGAATGCAAAATAGATTGCTTTAAAGATTTTAGAAGTGTATTGAAATAGATCTGCTCTGGAACAGTCAGAAACACTGTTCTTTCAAAATACTTTCAACATGTGCACAATATACTCAAAGCAGAATGTTTTGAATTTGAAATGCATTGGTATGCTTGGCATATTACTAAATAATAGTTATTTAGAAAAGTACAATAAACAGGTGAAAGAATAGACAGGGAATTTGTAGGAGGTGAGCCCAATGGAGGGGTCCATTGGTCCATCAGTTATGAGTCCCTTTGTGCCTACAATAGATCTAAGTCCAGCCCACCTTGAACTCCTTTCTCATCTTAACTCCCACTAATTCCCCTTGATCATTAGTGGTTCAGATTCTTGTAGAACAGGGGTCGCCAACCTTTTGGACCTCAGGGACCACCAAACATACTTTTAAATCCTGAGGACCACTAATATCATTTTTTAAAGCTAATATATTTGATATAAAAATTATGTTAAATATAAATGTTATATATACAGTACATATATGTGTATGTGTGTGTGTGTGTAAAGTTGTAGCAATGTTTCGGCAGAATCTCATCTGCCATTATCAGGCTTCTGTATAGTGTTCGTCTGTGAGTCAGACTTTCATAGCCGTTTCTGTTTGAAATTTGGTGCTAGCCTACTGCTGTGCCAGAATGGTTTTTTCTTCATCCTGATTGGTTAGGAGTCTTGGTCTGTGTTTATTGGTCTTGGAGTTTGCTGTGTTCTGCTTGATTGGTGTTTCTAATATCTTCTGTCTGTTTTGTAGCTTTTTTTGTCTTGATTGTCTGGCAACATTGTGTTTCCTGTATTGGAGGCTTTTAGTGTGGCTTTGCTTCCAGTAAACAGACGGCTATCATTTATAAGTAAGCTAGGTTTCATCTGGTGCCTGGTTGGGGTGTGTTTGAGCTGGAGGTATCAGGGAGAGTTTGTTTGTGCCCAGGTGTTTGCCTGCCTTGTGATGTGGACATTTTTTTGTTTGAGAGTGCAGGCTTTCAGATAATTGACAGTCTGGTGGAGTTATCTCTTCTATTATGCTTTCAGGTCTTTTTCCAATCTCTATGGCTTCCCTGATGATTCTGTGGCTTGGGTTTTCTACAGTGGCTAGGGTTTTGGTGCCATTGAAATCGATTTTATGACCTGTGGCTTTCATGTGTTGGACTAGTGAGGAAGTGTGTTCCAGCTTTTTTACTGCATTTTTGTGTTCATCTAGGCGGGTACTTATTCTTCTATTGGTCTATCCAATGTACGTGGCAGGGCATGATGCACAGGGGACTCCATATATGCCTTGGTTTTCCAGGTCAATTTTATCTTCCAATTAGGATGAAGAAAAAACCATTCTGGAACAAGAAGATCTGCTTGTAAGTTTCGACGTGGTTTCACTATTC
>BLBF01000017.1:24314264-24363564 GCA_015471245.1 Laticauda colubrina
GTCAGATATTTGTTTTCTTAGGCTTTCGCGGGTACTTACATGTGTGCCGTACTTACATACAGCAGCTCTGATCATGCTTTGCTCTCACAAGCATGAAGCCGAAAGCACCAGCCTGAAGATGGCGACTGGGACCTCGTCGAAACATCACCAAGATATGTCGCCAAGATACATGCACAAACACTCTCTCACACACACACAGAGTTGAGGGGCCTCAGGGCAACTGCTGCTGGGAGAAGCAGAGGCAGAAAGGGGGATTTGCTCTCCTTGGGGAGCAGTGCCCCTCGGCCATCACTCCAGGGGCTTCTCAGGAGGCATCTGCCTACAGAAGGATTGCTGCCCTCACTGATTAATTGGGGGAAGGGAAGGGGGAGAAAGTGGGAGCTCCTTTCAGGTTCTGGATGGAGGTTTGAGAGAGCTCAGATCTGCAGCCAAGGAAAAGCTGAGGGAGGGGAGCTCTTCCAGCCACACCTGGAGACAGACAAAGAAAGGTGTCCCAGGGGCACTTTACTTGCTTTAGCACTTTGCTGCCAAACCCAGCCACAGCCAGTGGTTATTTGGGAACGGGGGAGGGGAGAAAGAGAGAGGCAGCATGTCTCATATTAGCAGGGGACTCCACCAGTCTGTTTTTAATTGTCAGAAGTCAGCCAGGACTAACATTTGAATAAGCCTCGAAGCTGCGGGAGGCAATTTTTATTGGTGAATTGAAAGGAAATTACCTTGGTGGTTGGGTGCTCTTCCAACGAGGCAGTGTTTGCCTTCCCTTCTGAAGGAAGGAGAGGAGAGGAGCCCCTCACTTGGGACCCCTGCCCATTTCTCTCACCCTCTTGCTTAGCCAGGGAAGCCCCCCCCCACTGGCTTCTCTTCCTACTTCCTGCTACTTCTGGGCCTCTTTCCAGCCATCCTCATCACACAGCATCCCCTTGGCAATGCCCTCACTGGTAATTACTGGTGATTGGTGGAGATGGGCTTTCTCCCAACTGCAAGGCATCCGAGGCCCCAGGCTGGAATGGCGCCAGGCCCAGCAATCCTTCGGAGGAGGCTCCATTCCCTTCGCTTTACTCTCCCCGAGAGTCACCTGGTCTTAAGCGCTCCCACACCTGTCACCAATTGGGAGGTGCGCAGAGCTTCTTTCTGGTGTTGGTGACAGATGCTCTTTGGTGCCTTCACTCCCCTCACGGAGCCAGGCTGGGCCTGGACTCCTCCACGCGCATCTGCTCCCAGTGTGCCCCAGGCTGACCAGCCTCTCCTGCCTCCTCTCTTTTCACCTTCTCTCTCTCTCTCTCTCTCTCTTTCTTTCTCTCTCTCTCCGCCTTTTTTTGTCACAGTCATTCTATTTCTATTTGTAGGCCTTTGTATTTAGATATCTTCTCTACTTCCTTGTCTTCTCTTCTGCTGTCTCCAGTATTGCCATGTACACTATCCAAACTTTCTTGACTTTCTTATAGACAATTGTTAAGTCTGGGATATTATGCAGCAGGTTTCTGTCTGTTTGAATTCTAAAGTCCCAGAGCAATTTGCATTTTTTATTTTCTATTACTTTCTCTATTTATGTGTCCCATTCTTGCTCACAAGCAAATGGTCTTGGAGAACTTCCAGTGCACCGTTGTTGCTACTTCGTCTGTTTGGGTGATTTCCTTTCTGTTGTTGGACTGCATCAGTTAACACCAATTAACAATTTGAAAGTTGTTGGTAAGCAAGTAATTGGCCTGAAGTTGCCTGATGCTTCCCCTTTTGCTGGATGTTTCATTATCAGGTAGATTTTGCTAGATGTTAGACACTCTTCAATTTCACCTCCTTGCAGTATGTTGTCCTAAACCAACCTGCGTTCTTTTATATTTGTTTGGGTTATCCCATATCCTCACCCCAAACTGCACTGTTTCTTCCTTATCAAGTGCTGACTGATTCACTGCAATCTCTCCATTAATGGAATGGGGAGAAATGTTTCTGATTAGATTGAAATTGAAGATTCTGCCTATAATTTGCAATGGAGAGATTCACTGTAGTCTCTCCATTGATGGATTGGTAGAAATATTTCTGATGATTATTATTAAATTTATTTTCTGCCTACCTTCCCCCATGGGGTTATTCCAGGAGGTTCACAATATTTATTTAGCATATGGTGATGTTACATTAACCAGGAGACTACAGTGCTGTTATGAAGTAGCCAATGTTTTGTTCACACTCATGCATTATCCAGAGTGCACCACAGGAAATGAACTAGTTCCATACACATAAGACTTGATGGTATTCTGCAGCAATCATCTGGAGCTTTCCCCACCACCAATGTCAACTCACATTTGGGAATCACATTCAGGCAGCTCAAAGCGTCAGTATGTTTTTTCCCACCAAAGTAGTATCTATTTATCTAGTTACATATAACATTCTTTCAGACTGTTAGATTAGCAGTAGCTATGGCAAGTGATGGAAGTTCATTCTGTCATAAATTGCTTGAATTCAAACCACTAGAATATAGACCTTCTCCATCATTAAGTCACTGGTCCACCACGCTGTTTCACAACAATAAAAAACAAAGAAGAAACAAAGAAAAGTTTAAAGTAAAATAATAGAATAATTGAAGAGGTGACTTTCCCATTGGGTCCCCAGCTCAATTTGCAGAGCCAGATATGATACAGAGAAATTTATTTCTTTGCAGGGAATGCATCTCATATAAAATAGATAAAATACTCAGTTCCAAAAACTAGAAATTACTTTATTTAATTCCAGGACCCTAATGTTAATGAAATTTTACTGTAGTCCATTCACCCTCATCCATCCCACTACTATATTTAGGAACCAGTCTCAGTTTTGCCATCACATCTAAAACAAATGTTACATATAACAAAATGACATATGTATCATCGCCATATTGATATAAAGTGCTGATTCAAATTCCCTAATAACCTATTATGACAGTATTATTTAGATGTTAAAGAGAGCTGTTGGCCTAATAAAGCGCAATGGACACTGCTCAAAAAAATAAAGGGAACACTTGAACAACACAATGTAACTTCAAGTCAAACACACTTCTGTGAAATCAAACTGTCCACTTATGTAGCAACACTGATTTACAATCAATTTCACATGCTGTTGTATGGAAAGCATAGGCAGTTAGTAAGACATCCCCAATAAAGGAGTGGTTCTGCAGGTGGTGACCACAGACCACTTCTCAGTTCCTATGCTTTCTGGCTGATGGTTTGGATACTTTTGAATGCTGCCGGTGCTTTCACTCTAGTGGTAGGATGAGACGGAGTCTACAACCCACACAAGTGGCTCAGGTAGTGCAGCTCATCCAGGATGGCACATCAATGCGAGCTGTGGCAAGAAGGTTTGCTGTGTCTGTCAGCGTTGTGTCCAGAGCATGGAGGCGCTACCAGGAGACAGGCCGGTACATCAGGAGACATGGAGGAGGTCGTAGGAGGGCAACAACCCAGCATCAGGACCGCTACCTCTGCCTTTGTGCAAGGAGGGACAGGAGGAGCACTGCCAGAGCCCTGCAAAATGACCTCCAGCGGGCCACAAATGTGCATATGGCTGCTCAAACAGTCAGAAACAGACTCCATAAGGGGGGTATGAGGGCCCGACGTCCATAGGTGAGGGTTGGGCTTACAGCCCAACACCGTGCAGGACATTTGGCATTTGCCAGAGAACACCAAGATTGGCAAATTTGCCACTGGCGCCCTGTGCTGTTCACAGATGAAAGCAGGTTTACACTGAGCATATGTGACAGATGTGACAGGATCTGGAGATGCTATGGAGAACGTTCTGCTGCTTTCAACATCCTCCAGCATGACCGGTTTGGCAGTGGGTTAGTAATGGTGTGGGGTAGCATTTCTTTAGGGGGCCGCACAGCCCTCCATGTGCTCACCAGAAGTAGCCTGACTGCCATTAGGTACCAAGATGAGATCCTCAGACCCCTTGTGAGACCATATGCTGGTGCGGTTGGCCCTGGGTTCCTCCTAATGTAAGACAATGCTAGACCTCATGTGGTTGGAGTGTGTCAGCAGTTCCTGCAAGACGAAGGCATTGATGCTATGGACTAGCCCACCCATTCCCCAGACCTGAATCCAATTGAGCACATCTGGGACATCATGTCTCACTCCATCCATCAATGCCATGTTGCACCACAGACTGTCCAGGAGTTGGGGGATGCTTTAGTCCAGGTGTGGGAAGAGATTCCTCAGGAGACCATACACCACCTCATCAGGAGCATGCCCAGGTGTAGGGAGGTCATACAGGCATGTGGAGGCCACACACACTACTGAGCCTCATTTTGACTTGTTTTAAGAACATTACATCAAAGTTGGATCAGCCTGTAGTGTTTTTTTCCCACTTTAATATTGAGTATAACTCCAAATCCAGACCTCCATGGATTGCTAAATTTGATTTCCATTGATAATTTTTGTGTGATTTTGTTATCAGCACATTCAACTATGTAATGAACAAAGTATTCAATAAGAATATTTCATTCATTCAGATCTAAGATGCCTTATTTTTGTGTTCCCCTTATTTTTTTGAGCAGTGTATAATGGTTTATAGGTCACAAAGCTGCTGTATTCCTTGCCAACTTTTTGTACAGCATACATGGAAACGAATGCCGTAACATAAGGTATGGAACAGAAGTGGTACTTAGCAGGTTCTGACTAGTTCTGGAGAATTGGTAGCAGAAATTTTGAGTAGTTCAGAGAACCGGCAAATACCACCTCTGACTGGAGATTTTACATTATCATTCCCCTGCCACACCCACTAAGCCACGCCCACAGAACTGGTAGTAAAAACATTTGAATCCCACCACTGATATGGCACATAATTTGCTTCAAGAGGATGTGCATCAATCTTGTATTAAAGGGATAGAGAATAGTGTTTTTATTTTAAATGTCATAGCATTATAGTAGACTTCCAACAGTTCCAAATACTGAAATAGATAATAACAAACCTCATACTGCCTGAAAAGCTGTGCTCATTTGGTACTGGAATGAACTCAGCAAAATAGAAGATCTACCAAAATCTTAGGGTATGTGTCAGATCCATGTATCTGTCATTTCTTTAGTGGAAGAAGTAAATGGGGGGGGGGGGGGGGCTGATAAAGAAATCCTTTCTTGCTGTAACCTGAATATATTTAATCTTATATCGAATTTGTATAACCCACACATGATACGATGGAGGGAGAAAAGCCAGATGGCCAGAACTATCACCTCTGAGAGGCACAACCAGGAGATGAGAAGGTCATAAAAATAATTCCACGGTGAGATTGAACTTTGGGAATCTCTTGAATAGTTCATTCTAAAAAGGGGGTGGGGTGGGGAATTAGGTATGCCCTGGGAAACTGAAAATATCATTCCTTACAAGAGGGGTGGGGAGGAATTAACATACTGGCTTTTGTTTCACTAAGTACACATCGAGATAAGGGGAGGGGATCTAAACTCCCATATGTATCCCTGTATGCCTGAGAGTCCTCAGACGCTGCTTTGAACTCCTACAGGAATTATCTCATCTCAATAAAGAATTCCCTTGTGATAACGTTTGGATACGTTTTCAGAAGTTCATTCTAGTTGAGTGAATGGGAAAAGTTATGTAGCCTGACAGTATGTTTTGTTCCATAATGGAGAGAGTATTCTCAGATTATTGTGTCATTACCTCACTTTGCTTATAGAAATACCAAAATTTTGACAAGATTGTCAGGCTTAGCAGGCAGTTTTCAGAAAACACTTATTTTAACTTATCCCCTACTCCTGCAGAAGTAATTGAAGCTGTGAAATTGAACTTCATGAGAAATGGAACACTTTCAATTCTTCCTAAGAGATTCTCCCTTTCACACCTGGGAGCAAATATCAGATCAGAGTGGTGTCCTAAGCAGTAGCAATAACATGTAGATATATATACCACTTCACAATGCTTTACAGCCCTCTCTGAGTGGTTTACACATGCCAGCATATTGCCCCAACAATCTGGGTCATTTTATCAACCTCGGAAGGATGGAAGGCTGAATCAAGCTTGAGCCATGGGCAGAGTATGCTGATATTATGTCTCTGACCACATCATCATTATGAATAATAAAGTCCTGCACTGAAGCTCTTGACTTTGTGTGTGTGTGTGTGTGTGTGTGCGTGTGCGTGCATGCGTGTGTGTCTTTGGGTGTCTGTGTGTGTGTGTGTCTGTCTCTGTGTGTGTAGATATTATAAATCAACAGCAATTGTCACTTGTGTCTGCGTCACATGTAGGCCATGCTAACCCTGGCTCTGCAAAGGTTAAAAATGTCACAATATGTCACATGGTGTGATTGAGTTTGACACTCCTGGTATAGGGTTTCCTGCCTAAAGAGGGATTTGGATTTGAAGACCTCCAAGGTCCCTTCCAACTCTTTATTGTCAGCCTCCAAGAATCCTTCTTCTGCTTGTCTTTCTGGCTGCCATAGAAACAGGGGTGGGTAGATTAATTGGGCTTTATGGGGGAGGGAGAAGAGTGCTGGAGGTTTGAAATGGTGAAATGTAAAAGTTGGGATGTTTTGTTCAGTACGCTAACTTGCTTACTGCGCAGATGTAGCCTCTTATCTATTCAGGCCAAGGTCAACCATCCTGGCATACCAGATGTCTGGAACACCACCTGAAGATGCCCCACATGACCATTATACACATCTCAGATTGGATGGCCAGTTTGAACAATTGGGGGTGGGAACACTGGCATAAATTTGTATATGTGATTTTCACACCTATTGCCTCAGATTTTGTATTCTTCTGATGCTACCATGTCAATTTTGAGTAAAAGTCCTTTTCTCTAAAACAATGGAGTCTTAAGGTTTTCTTTCTTGGATTTTGAATGGAGCCTCAACTGACAGTTATTCTATTTGTGATTCTATTCTATTCTATTCTATTCTATTTGTACACATCCTCTCTGATGATGTATCATCCAATCTGCCCTATATCTTCTATTGTTTTCTGTGAATATGGTTTTCTCATTGATGCTAGTATTTATTAGAAAAGGCTGGTATAATACTGTGAGAGGATTAACTGTGTATTAATATAATTTGCTTTTGAACAGCAAAGCTGCTCTGTTTTTATTATGAGGGAAATAATGGATTAGTCTGTTTACTGTCTATGGTAAAAGCATTTCATTTGAAAATTTGAAACTTGCAAGTATCTTTAAAGAGCTTATTACATGATTTGGTGTTTTATTGCAAAATGACATAGTTCAGTCCCATTTGTTTTACTTCCAATCCTTAATGTTCCACATGGTCAATGTTTCTGTCATTTCCATTGAAATACTGAGCAGGATCCTTTTGAAACAAGAATGTTTTCTGCTGGAAGAGTCAGGGATTACTTAACATGCAACATTGTTTTGAAGATTGTGTGGTTTTCACATAAGAAACATTTTCCAATCTTATTTGTAGCATTGCCAGTTTGCCTAAAAAGAAGATGATTTGGTTAAACTGCCTTTTTTTCTACTTTGTACAAACTAGTTTATATATTTATTTATATTTACTGATGCTTCTTTATACTATATGAACAACTTAAGACATGACTACCTTTCTATAACAAAACTGTCCGCTTCTGTCTTCCAAATCCCTAATCTATTATTTTTTACATTGTCACTTATGAAATCTTCCTGCTGAAATGAGAATTTCCTTCTTTTACAGTGACAGATCTATAGTTTACGAGAGCTAATCAAGCCTAGATCTAGTTAATCATATGCCATGAATGTGAGATTGAGTTCTGTGACAGAAAGAAGATGGGATAAATATACAAGTAAAACAAGAAAACCTAAAATCTTGTGGGTACAATTCAAGGGTGGGATTCAAAATTTCTTAACAACCAGTTATGTGGGCATGGCCAAATTCGTGGGTGTGGCTACATGGTCATGTGACTGGGGTGGGCATGGCCATGTGGCCGGCAACCCAAATTTAAGTGGTCCTCACTTAATGACCAGGTGCTTGCTTAGTGGCCAATTGCTTAGCAAGTGCTTTTTGCCAGTTTCCAAGGCTTGGGGAGGCCCTGGAAAAGCCCAGGCAGGTAGCCATGTGGCGGGCAAACCAAATTTAAGTGGTACTCACTAAATGACCAGGTGCTTGCTTAGTGGCCAATTGCTTAGCATGATATAAGGATTAATGCAAATTGGAAAGGAAAAACTGCAGAGATTGTGCGCATATGACTTGTGCCAACCAACACACTATGTAACTGAAGATGTTTTATGTTTTATGTTTTTGTTTATGTTTAAAAAACATTTATTTCGAAAATTTCATTTATGTATGCATGCAACTTCTTGTTACATTGATGTTGCTATATATTGATTTAAGCAGAAACAGATAATGTATAATATCAATGTAACATGAAGTTGCCTGTCTCCCTTTTGGTAAGTTGCTTTTTTATTTATTTATTTATGTATTTATTTATTTTTTTACCATCTGTTTTTGTTTTTATTAATCATAAAAGCAAAACAGATACTCAAGAAATAAATAAACACATAAATAAAAATTACTATTTGTTAGGGATAACATTGTTCACCCTAACTGTTTTAGGTGAAATACTAACTATGAATCATAGTTAGTGTATGCAGCTTTAACTGTAAAATAGCAATTGTGGGTGTGGTTATGAAAACCATATAAAAGTAGCAAGGCTACAGCTTGCTCGCTCTCTCTCTGGCTTTGATGATCCCTGATTACTGCTTGGAAGCAAGACTGCATTGCTCGAACGGGAGAGACAACAACGGACTGATTTATGTGAACTGACAATAGGATATTCTACATGGACTTTGCTAACTGAATATCCCTAAATGGACTGACTACATGGTAAATGAATATTGGACTGTTTTTGACTATGCTATAAACTTATACTGGAATAAAATATATTCTTGATAGCACAAGCGTATCTGTTATTTTTACTGTATGTTAATAAACATACAAGCTTAGCTCACTCATTTATCTGTGTGCCTATCTGACTAACGCTGCACATTCTGTTTAGCTTGTCTACCTAACCCTGGTTGGGGAACCCAGGCTTAACACTATTCATCTTGATGCTTCTTTAAGCAAAGGAGAAAGAAACATCAAGATGAATAGTAAAATAATTTTTATTTATGTGTTTATTTCTCTAGTATCTGTTTTGTTTTTATGATGAATAAAAACAAAAATAGATAGTGAAAAAATAAATAAATACATACATATAAAAAAGCAATTTATACATAAATATAAATTACCAAAAAGGAAACAGGCAAGTTGGCTAACCAACTATGCCGGGGTCCTCCTCAGTCTTCTAGCTTGCTGCGGTGAGGCTGGCCATCCGAGGAGTCAGCTCTCGACTGGGCTGGTGGTGGAGGTGGCAAGAGGAGGTAGGGGACCAGCCCAGCAGGACTTGCTACTTTGCTTCCTCACTACCACTTGGTGGTGGGAAGGCAAAGCAACAACCCTTGGGCCACGATGGGTGAGGGTAGGTGGCAAGCCAGCAGCCTAGCTAAGATGGTAGCCACCATGTGAGCGAGGCAGCGGTGCCCGGCCCAGGAGTCGGCTCTCGATTGGGCTTGGGGTGGCGGTGGCAGCAGAGAAGAAGATAGGGGACTGGGTCAACAGCAGGAGTTGCTTCTTTGCCTCCTCACTACCAATCGGTAATGGGAAGGCAAGACAGCAACAATGGAGGGCTCGTGGGTGAGGGAAGATGGGGGCGGGCAACTAGGATTGGCAGTGGTAGGTAGGTGACCAGGTTGGAGGATCGTACTTACCAATCTGCGTCATCGGAGGCCGGCAGCAGAGAAGGCAGTCCGGGTGGGTGAGGCTGGCTAGTGGTAGTGGGAGGCAGGCAAGGCAAGGCAGGCCAGCCGGGCAAAGATGGTTAGCTGCAGTGGTGACCGGGGCTTGCAGCTTGCTCTCACTCAGCAGGGCAGCAGAAGGCAGGCAGGGACGGACAGCTGGCTGGCTTGGCTGGCTACTGCTGCTGCTGCTGCTGCTGCTGCTGGTGTGAGTGATGGCACCGCACAGGTAAATTTTTGTAATCAGCACACATGTGCTTTAAGTAGGGGTGGGGAGGGCATGGGAGAATGAGAAAGGGATTTTTGTTTGTGCACAGTAAAAAAAATGTTGTTGTTTTTTTAAAAACTGGGTTTTTTAAACTTTGGGGCAGTGGATAGGGACAGGGGCCAGGGCAGCGAAGGGAGGGGTGGGCAGGGGAGAATGCGGAAGGGATTTTCGCGCATGCACAGTAATAAAAACTGGTTTTTGGCCTGTAGGAACAGCGGAGAGGGATGGGGCCAAGCAGGAGTCGGTTTTACCGGTTCTTAGAACTACCGGTAACTTTAACAATCGGTTCTATAGAACCGGTGTGAACCAGTAGAAACCCAACCCTGGTACAATTATTTAAAAACTTCTCTTGCCAAATTGTTATTGAAATAAATGTCATGTCTATACAGTTGTATTTCTCCCCAAATTATTTAAAGGGGTTCAGTCAGAGCATTTGAAAAGTAATTTATGCTAGGACATGACTTCAACAAGCATGCTAAAGGAGAGAGAAGTATCTTAGTGATATGATTAAGAAAGTTAAAATATCTCTTTGGACTCTGGCCAAACAACTTTATCTGATCAGAACCTGATGACTTTTGCCATGTGAATCCTAGCTGGTGAGTGAGTAAAGACTACCTATAGGAGAAAGAATGAGATGGCCTGGGTGGAATCCTCCAGTTCAGCAACTGGATCTGGTTTTAGCAAAACATATATGTATGAACAGAACTAAGTTTATTAAAAAAATTTCCCAAGACAGACTCTTTTAAAAAATTATATAAGATTATTCAGAAAATTTAATATAATAATTAAAAGCTAGCATCTCTAAGCATGTTACTTTCATAATGAAAGAGAAGGAGAAGAAAATGTATTTCCTGTAAGAAATAGGCTGAAAGGGACTATCTAAAGTCATTTTCCTAGTGACTTATACCATTTTCTAGAGTCAACCAACCATTAACAGTAAATGGTATACTCTTGATTTCATTTCAGCAATTACTGGAGGTAAGAAAAATGGTCTATCAGCTTTTATTTCAGAGAAGACAGAATGGAAATGATAAGGCAGAGTTCCTGGCTTGCCTTCTTTGATCAACAACCCCTGGTGTTTAATAGGATAAAACACTCACTTGGGTTGTTTCTCTCATATTCTTGCTGCTTAGATAGGATAACATATTTGGTGATGTCATCATCAAATGTGCCTAACTTGAGCAAAATCTAAAAATTGGCAAGCTGGCAAGTAAAAATATTGCCTGCACAAACACATTAACTAACAATTCTTCACTATAATGATATATAATAGCTTTGATTTAGTTATTGCTTAGTTAGCAGTTTATCCATAGCAAAATATTTCAGCAGGAAGATGTTGAACAGCCAGGTTCAATTCTTAGGATCTCAAGACAGAAGAGAAACTCTGGCTTTCCATTCAGGAGAATACTGCCAGGCAGTATTGATAATAACTAACATAAATCATTAATGCTTTAATAAATTCTACATGTTTATAGGATCCAATCTGGGTCAGCGACTGGGACCAGAAGTTTAGTCTTTCAAACTTTTGGACTCATACTGGAGTCCATCCTCAGAGAACCTCTCTCTCTACTGGAATGTGTGTTTTGAGCTATTCTATATGTTGTGTTTATATGGTGCCTGTCTGGGTGTGGTATCTTATTGGTTGATTGGGGTATTGATGGCCAGCTATTAAGTCATTGGCTGTTGTTTCCTTGTGCTGCCAAGACCTCAGCTCCTAAGTACCTAATCAGCTGATGGTAAATTAGCACTCCTATTCTTTGATAAGGGGCTTCAGTCATTTCTCTGGCTATCTGTGTACCTGCTCAGTCAAACAGTCTTAGGTAACTGTGAAATTGAATATATGTTCTTGTTTATTGCAATGTGAGGCCACCAATGAATTTGGGTCTCCTCGTGTGTTCTTGCAATCTGGTGGTTAGCTTCCTTCCCATCTATCCTATATAATCACAGGACAGTCCATGCAGGGAATCTGGTCGATTATGTTAGAAATATCTCCCACCTCCAAAAGATCTTTGCAATGCATGATTTGTCTTTATATGATAGCCTCTGAGTGGTGCACAATGCCCACTTGCAGATCTTGGAAACTGCATTCTACCACTTGCGAAATGTTTTTGATATATGACAGGTGTATCTACATTCTGGCAGATAGAAGTTCTCCGCAGGTGGACTGCAGCCTGAATCTTGGAAGAATAAACCTCTGGTGACCAACCAAGATTGCATCCTGCAACATTCTTCTGGACAGAACATGTATATTTGCCTTTATTCATATACTAATTTAGTATACAATTGCTTCCTATATGCTATGTAAGTAACATTGAATAGTAGAATATATCTTTTCTGGCAAGATATGAGTTTTATAGAAGAGTTTGATTTGTTGTAGTATTTCAAATGCCATGAAATGTTGCAGTTAAAGATGGTATGAAAATTGGATTGTAGCCAATTATCTTAAATAAACATAATGATGTATTGCTATGCCTCAGCAGGTGGCAGCACCTAGCTGACCATTGTCTGATCTCAGAAGTTGAGTAGCTTGACACTTGTTAATGTACATGAAGATTGCTTACAAATCCTAGGGCTGTAACCTAGACAGGAATGGTCTGAGAAAACATTACACAGAAAGGCAATTTCAATGGTAACACTGCTGCATTAACATTGTGAGAAAAACTGTATGGATGCAAACATGAAAGACAAGTTTGATTTGATGCTGTTTTTTTTTAAATGTGCTACCATACTAGATTTTTTTTAAAAGGTGTCTGAGTTCGCACTTTTTAAAATGTATCATAGTGCAAATCATGTGAAGTGCCTAACCTCTAGGAATCTGCATTAGAAATGTATATCAGAAGAAACTATAACTGATAGAAGAGTCAAATATTAAATCTTCATCCTGTTATTATCCAGCATATTAGCTATGTAAGAAGCTTAACAATTATAACTGTGATTGACTAGGTGGGCTCTAAATCCTAAATATCAACTGCCAGAAGGGATAATTATAACACATTAGCACCTGCATCCTTAGACAAGATTGACAACTCCCATCTAACATCTGCTTAATATCACTTTCCTACTTTTTCTTTCTTTTGAAACAAATAACAAAGATGTTCTTGAAAGATAACAATAAGTCAGCATTTGTGTTATATATGTAGTTGATTACAGCTACAAGTTATATTTGGCAGTGCTCCACTGCTGAAATTAAATATTAAAGTGGAATTTTTAAAGGAGCTACAGTCATAGATGCATTTAAATTTTTTTCATTTCAATCCTCTGAAAATGAAAACAACACATAAGTGTACTTGATTGAATAATTCAGTGAATAGAATTTCAAAGAAATGGCTTCTTGATATTTTACTTATTTATTCATTTATTTATTTTCTTATTTATCAAATGTATGTATTGCCTATTTCACTCTCATTATCAAAACAGGAAAAAATATCTAACTGGAGATGAGCAAAGTTTAGGAATGTTGTACTCAAGTATCAGAGAATGAAAAAAAAAAATCTTTCCATGCTTATAAAAAAAAACAACCCATACAGATATACTTGCAGACCCAAAGCTGAAGAAGCTGTGACAGAATAGTTCTGTTTTCATTTCACTCTAGCCTTTAAGGTCAAGTATAATGTACCTGGAAAGGAAATGCTTAGGTAATATTGTGAATTATCAAAAAAAATCCTGTGTATTTGGGATAACAATGATTTGTATTTTATGACTGTATAACTAGCTTCAAAATAATACATCTGTTGACTGAATTACAATGTTGATTCCTCTTTCATATGAAAGCAGATCTTTAGCCTAACATCCGCTGCATTGTTGTATGATTTGGAAAGGGATTGACCAGCGCTTTGTTTATCTGAAGGTCTGAGTTCAAAGGTCAATTCGCACACACCAGTGCATATTATTGTGCTTTCATGCACATACTCTTATGTACCATTCAAAACATGATCCAAGTAGTTGCTAATTAATCTGGTCATTGTTATGGGAGCTGAAAGAAAAATTATTCTAACATTCCTTACTATTCATTGAAAAAGGGCACCTCACATCAAATGTTTTCTAATATATTTCTCTCTCCAAGCCAATCACGGGCCTCTCGAATCCAGGAGCTCTTTGAGAAAAATGTGAGTTAGAGTTTATCACAAATTGATAAATGTGAAAATAAAGTTGCATGGCAACAATCCATGTAATCATCTAAGAAAGGAAAATGTGATGATCCAGGGCTTGGCACAAAGACAACACAGTCACATAAATAAGAAAAGTCCCTTTAATACTTCTGCCTCCAATGTCCAGTTACCTTCAGCTGGAGAAAAAACTCTCCCAAGAACTGTCTTTAAGTGGAGGAAATTCAGTCCAAAAACAAAGTACTGTATATATAAACTGTAAATAAAAATCCACACAAACCACGCTGCAGCAATTAACTGGACAGGGCAGGATAAGGAATTGCAGACTTCAAAGGCCAACAAAATACACACAGTTGGGAAGATTCCAGGAACCCAGATAATCCTCGACAAAACAAGATAATACACTATTTGTTTCCAACAAGTTGCTGTGCACAAATTCCCTTTTTTAAACACTGTGTTCCCAGCTGCAGCTAATGAAGGGAATCAGGATCCTTTCCTCCCCCATAAGCCACACAACTCACCTTGCTTCCTTCTCTATTTCTCCCTGCATGCCCTAGGATGAAGACAGGATGGGCCTGGATCTTCCTCTGAATTCCCTCTGCCTTACTCTCCTGCTCTGCCCAGCTGGACTGTGCCCTTCCCCAGTTTCTTCCACAGCCAATGGAGTCACACTTCCACTCTCTGTCCGCTGCTCGGCCTCCCCCTCGGAATCAGATTCCAACAGGGGCATGACAGAAAATATTGCCAGTGAAAATATTGGACTTAGAGATTCATATATTGAAGGGCAAAATGTGATCAACTACATGTGTGGACACACATCTACACCTATATGCACTTTGAATCACCTTTGCTCTCAAGTCAAGATTTTTGCACTATCCTATAGAATATTATCGAGTAATGTGATCATAGTCACTAGTTAAAAATACAGTAGGGACCATACTAAATAAGAAGGCAATTGGGGAGATACAAGTGAATTTTAAACAAACTAGCAAACCCCATCACTAGTTTAGATGTTATTAAATTTATATTATTTTCTCAAATAAATGTCTCAATTTGAGCCAAAGCTCTTATGCAATTTTTCCTCTTGCTCCTCTTTTTTGTTGTGCGAATGCATGTAAGTGTTATGCAGTGAATTTAAAACTAGCAGAATGCTGGCAGCAATTTAAAGGTGTGGGCACAATGGTATAAACAAGTGCCATAGTAACCAGCTGCATCTGTCTTCTTCTTACACACACACACACACACACACACACACACACACACACACGGTTCTTCTCTATCAGCTTTATCCAGTTTGAGTGCCTCAAATGTAGGCTTCCATTTCTAGAATCCCAAGCCATTATGGAAGCAATTCAGAATTCTGGGAGTTGAAGTCCATGCATGTGAAAGGTGCTCAGATTAAACAAGGTGTAACTTCATATTATGCTATATTCATAATAGTTCTTAGTTCCTTTAAGTGTATCTCTGTCCATAACTATGTAGACTTGGTATCAAAATAGCCATTCAATGGTTACATGAATCATGCTTGTCTGCCAATTCTAGGTATGCATTTCCATTAAGGAATAATAAAATAGCCGTATTAATGAAAATGCAGAGTGCTGCTTATTTTATTAGGTCATAATGTACTGTATGCTTGATTATAGCTGGAAAGAATGTGAAAGAAGCAGCATTGCAGAGACGTGCTCTAGTCTTCCATTGTTTCTTCTGTGAAGCTAGCCTGGTGCATACTTATCATGCCATCTCATTCTGTTAAAAATATTTTAACATTTAAACCTCAATAATTTTGCATCGTTAAAAGAAACTGACTTAGAAAGGCATGCTTGAATATGTGGTAATTTTAGGATAAGACATCTAAGCAAGCAGTCATATGCTGTTTAAATGAATTAATGAGCTAGAATGACATAATCCTACATAATACCCTTGAAGATAACTGCAGATATATCACTTGAAACAATAATACTGAAATCACTGGAGAGGATATGTTCACACTTGGAATACTGAAACATTTTAAGAACATGTCATGAAGTGATAACTTCAACAAATATTCTACTAGTGACCTCACCCCTTTCCTAAGAGGTCTGTAGGGGGCGTGCATAAGTGCACCAACGTGCCTACCGTCCTTGTCCTATTGTATCTTTTATTTTTCTTATATGTAGCCATGTATTCATAACTATGTTTATCTTGTAAGCAATTGACAAACCAAATAAAATAAATAAATAAAAATAAATTAATGAGCCTCACGTATCAGAGGACCTAAAGAGACAGAATGTTAATGTTATAACTTTCTTGGCTGAAAACTATTGTGGATAATTATTCACATGTTACAGTGCTTCAGGTTGCAAGGGGAAAGGTATGGCACATTGTATAGGGCACTCATGTGAACAATTCCTTGAAACAGCTGCATATTTTCCAGGGATCATGGTACTGTTCTTCTTAATTGCAATATCACCTATGTCAGTGGTGGCAAACCTTTTTCAGCTCCTGTGCCGATAATTGTGTGCACGCTCATGTTCTTGCGTGCCAGCACCCAGAAGGCAATGCGTGCTGGAGACCCCCCCCCCCGTGCATGCATACGTGATCCCCTTGCTGTGCACCACGTGTCTGTGCATGCACGTGCAATTCCCCTGTCGTGCACCATGCATCTGCACATGCGTGCATAATTATGTGATCACCCCTGCATGCCATGCATCTGCGCATGTGTGCGTGATTCCTCCATGTGCTGCAGAGCCATTTCCCCCAGCGCGCAAGAGCTCACCCGGAAGAGCCCCACTGTGCATGCACATATGCCGGCTCCACCCAACAGCTGATTGTTGGGTATCAGGCGTGCATGCATGGGGGGGCAGGGGTATGTGGGAGACACATGCGCATGCACAGAGACATGTGGCATTTTGAAACTTTTGAAAAAAATTCTCAGTTTCAGCATAAGATAAAATACGAAAAGTAAAAAAAAAAGGAGGGGATAAGGAAATAAAAGTTAAAGAAAAGACCAAAACAGGAGTGCAAAAAGAAAGAAAAAGAAGAGGAAAAGTGGAAAAGAGTAACTTACAACTTTCTTCAGTACAGATATAAAATATATTGACCTCATATTGTAATATTAATAATACACAGTATTTCTATCATCGTAAACTGTCCTAATAGTCAAATCCCAAAATTAAATGTTCATTTCTTTCAGTTTCTAACAAGAAATCCAACAAGTGGTTTCTAAGTAGAAACAAAGTTAGACAAAGTCTTTTCTTTAATTAGAGTAGTCAGTTTTGCCATTTCAGCCAATTCACCATCCATTCTTCAATTGTTGGAATTTATAAGCCTTCCATCTCTGTATGAACAAAAGTCTTGATTTTGTTGTTATGTACAGAAAATCATCTGTTTTCCTTCAATCTATTTGTTCAAACCTAAAAGGAAAGCCTTTGATTTCAATTGGGCATTTAAGAATTCTCTGAATCAAAACACATACCTGATCGCAATATTTCCTACCTTTCTTACATGTGGTGGTGGGGTTCATTTTTTTTTTTTTACTACTGGTTCTGTGGGCGTGGCTTGGTGGGCGTGGCAGGGAAAGAATACTGTAAAACCTCCAATCAGAGGTGACATTTGCTGGTTCTCCGAACTACTCAAAATTTCCGCTACTGGTTCTCCAGAACTGGTCAGAACCTGCTGAATACTACCTGTGTTATACCAAGATGATAGAAAGTACCTTCCCATTAGTTACATTTCCAAAGTATATTTGGTATTTCCTTATACATCTCTGACAATTTATCAGTTAAATACTAATGGTACATTATCTTATAAAGATTGTATTTCAAACCACAATTTAATGTGAATATCTGCCTTTTACCCTAATCCTTATTCTCTCATTGATCAAGCATTATATTATATACAATTTTTTACCCATTTAATAATACAGTCTTTGACATATACATCTTCCATGTTCATTTTCAATAAATCTTATCATTCTAGCAACAACATGCTCATTATTAGTACACAAATCCAAATCAAAGTCAGTTAGCATTAATTTTGAAACCATTGCATTGCAAACAAAACCATGTTTTGTTTCTTTGTTCCACTCTGAGCTGTTCTGAAATAATCCAATATTTTTGATCTCCAGGGTTCTCCATTTCAGCTAGTTTCCTGACAGTCACTCAATGAATGATTTTAGCTGTTAGCCTTTCCTACCATATATCCGCACACTGGAATGTGATCTTAGTTTTCCTTTTTCCATTTGGCATTGGTTTTAAACTTGTAGAGAAAGATCTCAGCTTGGCAAAAGTTCTGTAGTCTTTCATCCAACATACTGGCCTAAATGTGAAGAGGCAGAGGAAAGGCTTTATTTATTTATTTAATTTACAATGCCACCTATTCACCCGTGGCGACTTCATGTGGCTTACAGATTTAAAATTGAAAACAATAAAATGAACAAAACAAATAAAATAAATTAATAAAGTACAATAGAACAAAATCTGGGAAAATAAAACAAAATAAAAAATCGCCCCCCAACTCCCAACCCTCCACCCCGATGACAACAGATCACATGAGCCATTTGATGGGCTTCATCCCGCTCTGGGTTCCTCAGGCCCACTGGCAGAACCAGGTCTTCAGTGCCTTCTGCAAGAGTGTTAGAGTGGAGGCTTATTGTGTTAGAGAGGCAGCCACCGCAGAGAAGGCCCTTCTTCTGGGTCCCTTGGTGTCTCCCTAGCAGATGGGACCTGCAGCATTCCCTGCCTCTCCGCTCTGATGGGTCAGGTAGATGTGACCGGCAAGAGATGGTCCCTCAGATAACCTGGTCCCAAGCCAAAGAGGCATCTTCTCAGAGAACCTTGTTTTATATTTATTCCAAACTCTTAGGATGGTACGTCTAGCAATATGATTATTAATGTCAACATTTATTTTAACCTTGTCATACCATAAATAGCCATGCCATCCAAATCTTAATTCATGGCCCTCTAGTTCAAGCAACCTTTTTTTCACCCACTCTTTTAGCCAGACCAAGCAACAAACATTGAAATACAATTTCAAATCTGGTAAACCCAGGGTTCTCTTTCCTTAGCATCTTGCAAAAGTTTGTATCGAATTCTTGGTTTTTCCCTTGCCATATAAACTTAAAAATATCTATTTGCCATTGTTTAAATGGAATATTAGTCACAGGTATTGGTAAAGTCTGAAACAAAAAAGCATCTTTGGTAAAACATTCATCTTAATTACTTAGAGATTCTACCCAATAATGATAGTGCAATTTATCCCATCTTAGTAAATCCTTTTTTATGTCATTCCAAAGAGGCACATAATTGCTTTGAGACAGTTTAGCATTTGCCCTAGATGACATCTTAAAGTGGCAATGAACCTTTAATGGAAAAATTGGGAATACATCCCATCATTTCTGGTTCTTTATGCCAAGAGTTTCTAGCAGTACATTCCTAGAACAATATCACATCACAAAAAATAGTGGGGTTTATAATATAACATGGACCTATAACTATTAGTATAACTATTTTTTTCAGTTTCTTCTTAACATAGCATAGCCTATGGACTTTTCACAATGGTAGTCACTGTGGATTATTATACTGACCTAAAAATTAATTTAAATATTCTTTTTTTTAATTTTAGCCTCTGAAAGAGCTCTTTAATCTTCATGTTAACTATTAAATTACTTGATGGTTGAAAGCACTTGTCCTTCCTACATATGAAGTGTGAACTTCCCAGCTGGTAATTGTTAAATTTGTATTAATCATTTCAGGTCTAGAAAAGAGAAGAAAAAATAGCCTATAAAAATAGGCTATCACCTATTTATATGCATGATGTGAGAATTATTATATCTCTAATCATTATCATATGGTTAAATTATATTATAGAGAAACTCACAACACAATTTTATTCCCAAGAAAGTCTCAGTTCCTATTCACTTGAACTGGAGGGGATTAAATTTAATAGAGATTACTTTTGTGTAGACCACTTAGGAGTATAGTGTAATACAGTAAAATATTACTTTTGACCATGCATCTGGATGATTACACAGCAACATAATATCTGAGTTATTAAGCTAAATGATTACACTGATTTTAATCCTTTGGATCTATGTTATGAAGTGGTGATTCAATAAGGCAACATTAAATTTATCTTTTTCCCCCCAAGAAAATGCTTCAATAAAGTATCCAATAAGGTAAGACTGCAATCTTACTATAACTGAGGGAAAGTGAATTGGCTCAACTATCTGTAAATACTGTATGTATGGGATTTTTGGATTACAACTCAAGCCACTATTATGCTTTGTGTGAGGTTCTGTCTTACTCCTTCCTACTCATTGATTGAAGGGCGCAAAAGGTGATATCACAGCACTTCATATCTATCAGAAAATGATGGTGCCTCAGGGGCACAAAAATACAGCTGAGATTTAGGTCACAGAAAAGAAAACAAATAGGGAAATAAGCAACAATTTTCACGATGTGCCAAACATGGAAAAACGAATCAAATTAGCCCTGCCAGAATTTTCAGTAAAGCCTGTTATAGCTTCATGTCATTTTTTGATTGAAATCTGTTGGATTTGTTACCAAATATAATTAAAAGCAGCTGTTTGTTTTAGATAATATGGCTCTTTAAAACACTGGTCTTTAATACTCAGGTCAGCCTTGACTTACATTTCATTTAATGTTCATTTAATGACCGTTCAAAGGTACAACAGCATGAAAAAATGTGACTTACGACCATTTTTCACATGACTGTTGCAGTATCCCCATGGTCACCTGATCAAAATTCAAAATTGGTAACTGATTTATATTTATGATCGTTACAGTGCTCCAGGGTGAGGTAATCACCTTTTGTGACCTTCTGGCAAGCAAAGTCAATGGGGAAGCCAGATTCATTTAACAACCATGTTACTAATTTAGCAACCACTGTGATTCACTTAATGCGATGACCCGGAGTGTAACACAAACATAACAAAATTTAAAATGTAAATAAATGTCCTTTAATGCCTCCAACTTGGCCCCACTGTTCAATAATTCTCAGTTGGAGATAAAACGTATTCAAAAATAGTCTTCAAAAGAAAGCAATGCAGTCTGAACTTAATGAGCAGATAGAGGTGAAATAAAAAACTAAAACAAGCTACAATGAAGGAAATTCCACAACAGACCAGGATAAGCAATTACCAACTTCACAGAGATAACAAGGCACAGTCTGTTAGAAGGATGCCAACCAAGATAATTTCAGCCCAAAATAACACACGCTTTGCTTCTGGCAACGCTGTGTTTTAACTGCCTCTCTTATTTACTATTTTCCCCAGCTGCAACCAATGAGGGAGATCATGGCCACTTCCTCTCTCATAAGCCTGGTTGTTACCTTCTCCGTTCGTTCCTGCATGTCCTAGGATGAAGAGAGGATGGGCCTGATTCTTCCTCTGACTGCCCAGCCAGCTCTGCCCCTCCCCAGCCTCCTCCACAACCTCCGGAACCACACCTCCACTCCCTGTCAGCTGTTCCTCCTCTCCTTCAGAGTCTGACTCTAACAAGGGCATGACACTTAACAATTGTGCCAAGAAAGACCATAAATTGGAGCAAAATTCACTTAATAAATAAATTTTGGGCTCAATTTTGGTCATAAGTCGAGGACTACTTGTACTCTAGATTGATTTTTAAAGTTAAATGATTCAAAGTTTGATTTTCTCCCCTTCCTTGCTACGCTGATAGAGTTTTAGAATACTGTTTAGTTTTATGCCTCTCACTTCTTTGACATTGTTCTCTAAGTGCTGTCTTCCTAAGAATAATATTTCTTCTATCATGGGTATTCTGCTATAGTTGTTCCATCTCCAAATATGTTTTTTTCCCTATATCCACATGTCAATCAACACCTTCTTTTAAATGAGCAAATGACAGGCAGCAGAATTCAAATTAAGGATAACAGAGGGTTTTTTTCCCCACTGAAACCTCATTGCTATGGTGTAAAAAGTATATCTGCATTAAAAATTGAAGTGATTTGCACAGCTGAAATCTATTGTAAGGTATTATTTTTACAGAAAACAAATATGCCCACGATATGCCCACTATCCCAAAGAAGATTTCTTGGGGGAAAAATTGCTAACAAGAGCAAATATTTATTGTACCATAATATTCCACAAATCCCAGAGGCTTCTCTATTCAGTTTTATGATAGAGGAAGCTATCCTGCAAATAGCAAATGGTAGACATCTATATTTTAACACATATTCATTTCATGTTTTTTATTTCTTTATTTATTACTAGAACACTTACTTATTTATTACATTTTACTTTGATAATTAAGACTAGCTTTCCGGAGTCTCTGAGTCACTTATTCTGTTAAAATTACAAGATTTAAAAGAAAATTCAACGAATACAATCAGCCTGATGCCCACCATGTGGGGTTAGCATGAATTTACTTGTTTCCAAACAGCTTTTTTATCTTCCTCTTCTGGGAATCTGTTTTAGAACTAGTATTTATTTCTCTTTATATTTTTTGGGTTCATCCCTTGCTCTTTGTAGTATCTCTGTTTTTATTGCTTTTTTGGTGAATCTCACACATACCTTGTTGCATATCTAGTATGAATTCTAAATATTTCATCCATTTTGGAAAGCATTTATTTATTAATTTCTTATAGTAAGTTGAGAGTTGCCTTGACTTTAGGAATTGAGAAATATTGATTAAACATATTTGATCATGGAAGAATTGAATGTGAGCTGGAGTTAAAAGCATTTAGGTCTTACTTTAAACCTCTCTCAACCCTAACCCCAAGCAGTAGGAAATATTTTCAGATCTAATTACATTCCTAAACTATTCTACTAATATACAGAGAAAGAGAGATATATGCAGTAGTAAATCTATCACATTTGTTTGGTATAAGTCTCATTTGATCATGTTTCCATGATATATTTGCCAATATCACTAGGAACACAAGCAAGAATACTATGATTCTGAAAATTAAAAACTTTTTTTTAAATTGAAAGCAGTTTTACTAGACATGATAGTTAATTTGGTAAATTCATTTTAGAAGTAAACAATTTACAAAAACATAAATAATAAAACACAAGTTTAGGCTAATCCTATATCAGTTGTTTATATTAAATAGAATATAATGGTAGATAGAAGAATGGTACTGTGGTGTTTATCTTAGGTTAAATAACATTTTGGAAGCTTGTTACTCAGTTCCTTAGAGTGAACATTAAAGCTATCCATCTATTGAATGTATACAAAAGAACTTAGACAAACTTGTCATTTTGTCATGCACCAAAATTGGTTTCAAATCCTATGGCATTTGTGGATACATGTATCAATTGGTTAAAAAATAAAGCACATCTTTCTATTATTTAGTTTTGCACATCTCACATTAAATATTAAATTAAATATTATATCATTTTCTGGACTCCTTAATGCTTGAATTAATTTCATAACTTGTAAATAGTAGTATTATCTAGGCAAGTTCCATTCCATTTTTAGCAAACTGCTAGTTTTATCAAATACTCTATAATTCATTAATATACTATATTATTCATAAAAATATACACCCTAATTTTAATAAGGTTATTAATGAGTAAGTCTACAACATTTTGCAGTGATGATATATAACTTATTTGGGAACACAATGAGTTTTTGCTGCAAGTCAGGCCTGTCAGATTTGGGCTACAATAATAGCTCTAATAAGACCTTGTAAAACAAATCAAATAAGTTGTTTTCTGTGAGACATATTTCGCAATGGCCACTTTTAATTGGATTGAAACTAATATTGCATTACCTTTAAAATGGGCCAATATTATGGAATAAAGAGTACAAGACAAAGGAAATAGGAAGTAATTTCTTTTTTCTTAAAATAATTTAGTACAAACTATTAGGTTGCAACATAAGAAACCACTAAATTATTTTTTCCAAGGTGCTGTTTTAATGTTTGTATTGATGTGCAAAGCTTAAGAAGTGCAAACTGAAGATGGCAATGCAATGATGTTAAAATATATTCAGCACCTGCTGTATCAAAACTCATTTAAAAAAACAGATAGGAACCATATGTTTCTTCTTTGGCTGTGAAAAATAAACAGATGCTCTGAAACATTCATATTGGAAACTTTAAAAAAAACACCAAAGAAATGATAATTCTGAAAAATGATGTGTAAGAAAGAGTGGGAGGGAGAGTGGTAATGGCAAGTTTCCAGGTTTTCTATTAAACAGTCACAAAGTATGAACTTGAGTGTTTCTCGTTTATACTTTCTCATTCACTCTCAGCAAGAAAATACTATAGTTAAAAATTGTTTAATCAGGGCTACTATAACTGCGTTGCAGAATTCCAAATAACCTTGAGATGGCAATATCGATTTAGAGATTTATACATCTCTTGGCTGAAGTCTGTACTTTTTCAGCTCAAATAAGGTAGCCCTTTCTTGGTCCTCATAAAAAGTTCAAGATCATAACTCCAAATAAGAGGAATATACTGCAGATGCCCATTCGTTTTTCAATGCCATGGTAAGCATATATATATGAAATTAGATTAGAGGTAATTTCTTCGACTATGTGCTTTTTACAGGTAGAGCCAAGCTTTCCATAGGCTGCTTCATACATGCATGTATTTACCGTAGACTTCAAAATACAAGATAATTTGTGTGAAGAAATGACCCATCACAAAGATAATTCACAGGGCTAATTTTCATTCATTGTCTTTAGATCATCTATCCCTGTATTATTTAGGAATAGAAGGTTGGTGTGGAACCAAGGCTGCAGAGCCCCTGGTGGGGAGGAATTGTGGCTCATAACACTCTACTGATGTTGCAATGGTAGGGAGAAGATGCCTGTGACATGTTGGTACAATATTAAAACATAATGGAATGATTCGACATGCTAGCCTACCTACTGGTTTGTAAAACAGGATAGCGTACCTGGAATCATGTTCTTATAATTTTTACTGAAGACAATTTATAAATCCAGGAGATTGTCACAAAATGTACAATAATAGCACAGAGAGTGGTGAATACTCATTTCAGTGAATATGAAATATGCAGGGGTGGGATTCAAAATTTTTAACAACTGGTTTTGTGGGGTGGATTAGGTGGTGGGAGTGGCTTGGTGGTCATTTAACTGGGTGAACATGGCTTGGTGGTCGTGTTATTGGCTGGACGTGGCCAACTCAATATCACTCACATTGAGGCACGGATCTTCTTGCCTGGTCTCTCGTGACTGTAGGGATGCTGCAATAGTCATAGGTATGTGTTCTGTATAAAGAATAGTAGACTCCAAATACAGGGTTCTGATTGGCTAAAGAACTTGAATGGGGATTGGTTCAAAAGGAACCAATCCACATAGCTGCTCAAAGGCGGCAAATATTAAATACCTGTCATTGGCCTTAAGCCGGCAGAGAAAAACCTATAAAAGGCTGTCGCAGCTTGAGCCAATGTTCCGTTTTTCAACTGTGTTATAAAATAAAGACTTTGTTGTTGGAACCCGGTCTACCTCGCGTTTTTCCGGACGGAACACTGGCGACGAGGATGGGATCGTCCTAAACGCGAGACTGAGCACGCGGTGACAGATAAAACCAGATGAAGAACAATGGCTGGAAACAACGTGTCGCCCGCACCCTTCAATCCCAATGAAGAGGATTGGGAATCCTACGTAGACCGTTTCCAGATGTACCTGGAGAGCAATGAGATGGAGGAAATCTCAGACCAGTACAAGAGAGCTGTTTTCTTGACACACTGTGGGCCCGCAATCTTCAAAATGGCCAAGGCTTTGGCGAAGCCCCAAGATGTAAAACAATTGACTTGGACAGAGCTCCAAAGAACATTAAAGGCCCACTATGCACCGGTGGTGTCAAATTTAATAAAGCAGCTTGAGTTTTATCAGAGAGACCAGAAAGAAGGCGAAACCATCGCTGATTTTGTGTCAGCTCTCCGACAAATAGGGGGAGTATGCGAGTTTCTGAACTTAGATGAAGCGATGCGGGATCGAGTAATATTGGGGTTAAGAGACTCTAATATACAGAGCAGGCTACTGAATAAACCCAACATATCAGTAGCCAAAGCTATCGCAGAAGCCTCGGCCGCTGAAGCCGCGAAAAAATCAGCGGATAAAATGAAACAAATGAACGCGAACAACGATGAAACAAGCCCGGCCAGAGGGAAAAAACAATCTCCCACCACCACTCATTACGAAGAATTCGACGAGACATCAGAATCCGGGGAGGAAGACGACGAAATCCACCGCCTATACGCCAACAAGAAAGGGCGCGAAAACAGAAACTGGCGGGAATGCGCTGGCTGCGGGGGAAACCATCCTTGATGCCATTTGCAGAGCATGCAAGAAAAGGGGGCATATCGAGAGAGTCTGCAGGAACAAAAAGAATTACAGCCCAAAAAGACGCAGTGACTCCCCAGCAAAGACTGAGCCAAAAGTATCTGAGAGAAAGTGGCAGCGAAACAAGCAAGCCACTAACCGAGAGAAAGCATACCAGACTTTCACTATCGGAAGTGCTCAGACGGAAAGCGGGAAGAAGGTAAAAATAATTGTAAAAATTGAAGACAACCCCTGCGAAATGGAGGTTGACTCTGGATCTTTCCTATCAATGGTATCATGGGACACCATCAAAAAACTGGTCCCAGACATCAAGATCAAGGAACTCCAGAGACAAAAACTAACCCTCAAGGACTATCAAGGAAACCGAATTCCTGTAGTAGGCCTAGGAAATTTCCGAGTCGCCTACAGACAACATGTCGCAGTACTACCATTGATGATAGTCGACCGAGATCGACCAAGCCTCCTGGGCATCGAATGGTTCGCACCATTGGGCATCGGGATGACCGGGGTAGACCAGGTGGCCGCAACCAACTGGGAAGAAGACCTGATCCAAGAATTCCAGGATGTTTTCGATGGCTCCCTAGGCAGATATCGGGGGACCCCAATTTCTTTTAGTCTAGACCCCCAGGTAGCCCCAAAAAGACTAAAGGCCAGACAAGTTCCTTTTGCTCTAAAAGCAAAAATAGAGGAACAACTAAATAAATTAACAGATCAAGGGGTTTTAGAACCGATCGACCATGCTAAATGGGAAACACCAATTGTAACGCTGATTAAACCAGATGGGTCGATTCGAATCTGTGGCAACTACAAGGTACCCTGAACCACGCGCTGCAACAAAGCGCATACCCGGTGCCAGTCGTGCAACACCTATTACACTCTCTTGGGGGAGGAAAAGTTTTCGCTAAACTAGACCTAGCACAATCTTACCAACAGCTCCCAGTAGACCCTTAACGGCTGAAGCACAAACAATAGTGACTCACAAAGGGGCATTCAAATGCAACAGACTCCAATTTGGAGTAAGCGTAGCCCCAGGCATTTTCCAGAGTCTCATGGAACGCCTGTTAAATGGTATAAAAGGGGTCGTACCATACTTCGACGACGTCCTAATTTCTGCCAAAGATGCAACCCAGCTTAAGAAAAGACTTAAAGATGTCCTAAATAAATTCAGAGAATCTGGCCTTAAAGTAAAGAAAGAAAAATGCTGTCTAATGACTGATCGCGTCGAATTTTTGGGATATTTGATAGATGGAGAGGGCATACACCCTACCGAAAAAAAAGTCAGAGCTATTAAAGACGCACCAGAACCAAGGAATAAAACTGAACTGCAGGCATTTTTGGGACTAATAAATTTTTATAACGTGTTCCTACCCCACAAAGCAACAATAGCGGAACCATTACACCGATTACTGGATAAGAAAACAATTTGGACTTGGGGGTATAGAGAAAAGAAAGCTTTCCAAAGAATAAAAAACTTATTAACATCAAACACCGTTCTCATCCAGTTTAGCAACACACTGCCATTTACGGTAACCTGCGACGCCTCACCATTTGGAGTCGGTGCCATCCTGAGTCACCAATTGCCAGACGGAAGAGAGGCACCCATCGCATACTATTCAAAGATTCTGTCTAAAGCCGAGTGAAATTATAGTCAATTGGACAGGGAAGCCCTGGCAATCGTCGCCGGAGTAAAATGCTTCCACGAATATCTATATGGAAGAACATTTGTAATAGTAACGGACCATAAACCACTACTTGGAATTTTGGCAGGAAACAAACCAACACCGAACATTTTAACCCCGCGAATGACTAGATGGTCAGAATTCCTAGCAGCGTACTCGTATACTCTAACACATCGCCCTGGGAAACAAATCTCCCATGCAGATGCTTTGAGCAGAACTCCGCTACCAATTATAGAGGAAAACCCGGCACCAACGATGACCACCTTGCAGATAGAGACATGCCCAAATCTTCCCATATCTGCAAATGATGTCGCCAGAGCCACTTCAAAGGACCCATTGACTGCCTGTGTACTGAACTGGGTAAGTAAAGGCTGGCCGGAAAACTAAAAAACTGAGAACTTTAAGCCTTTCCAGACCAGACAAACTGAACTTTCAATTCAAAAGGGTTGTTTGTTATTGGGTGATCGGGTTGTTATCCCCTCCAAATTACAAATGAGGGTACTCAATATGCTTCACAAAGGCCACCCTGGAATTGTTAAAATGAAAAGCCTTGCTAGAAGCTATGTCTGGTGGCCGGGTATAGATAGGGACATCGAATACTGGGTAAATTCATGTAACAAATGCCAAAGAAATAGGCCTTCCCCGCCACAAGCATCCATAAGGGACTGGGAAACCCCACGAGGCCCCTGGTCACGAATCCACATCGACTTTGCGGGTCCGACTAAGGGACATACTTTCCTCATTGTCATAGATGCATACTCAAATTGGCTAGAGGTTAAAATTATGCCATCTACGACAACTGAAATCCTTATTAAACAACTGGACAAACTCTTTGCAACCCATGGCCTGCCAGATGTCCGAGTGTCCGACAACGGGCCACAGTTAACAAGCATTCAATTCGAATAATATCTAGCCTCCGTAGGTATCAGATATGCCCTAACCGCGCCGGCCCATCCGGCTGCAAACGGCAGGGCAGAGAGAATGGTTAGATTTACAAAAGAAGGGTTAGAAAGAATGGACATTGGGGATGTCCAAGATAAAATAAATTGCCTGCTCACCCTCCAGCATATCACACCAAGTACCATAACAAACAAAAGTCCGGTGGAAGTACTAATGGGGAGAAAACTAAGGTCGCAACTAGACAGACTGCACCCAAATTATACACCATAAACCTCCCCCGACTCCTCCACCCATTTCAGGACATTTGAAAAAGGCGACCTAGTCTATGCAAAAAATTTTACCGGGGACTCATTATGGCTACCAGGAACAATCACGCAAATTACAGGCCCCCGGTCCTATCGACAAACCATAGACGACAGCAGGGAATGGAAGCGGCACATAGACCAGCTTCGTTCCCGAAACATCGAAAGAAGTACAAACACAAAACCACAAATATTAAAAAATGACGAAAACCAAACCAAAGAGGGGGGGAAATACGAGAAAATAATAAAGAACCATTAAAATTAAATACAGAATTCAACAGCAATCAAAAAGAGCATAAAAGAGACTTACAGTTAGAAGACAATCGTGGGGAAAGTCCAGATGAAGGGGCCAGCCAGGCCAGCTCGACCTGCCCGGAGAGACCAGGAGGGCCGCCGGCCTAAGAAACACCACCGGCCTAAGAAATCTAGGTGGCAGTAAAATGGCTGACTCACCCTTCCAGGCGGTTCCATGGGAAAGAACAAGAGAGACAGCAACCCCATCCGAACCGGTCGAAGTCTTCAACAGGAATGAACCGCACAAGTCCAGTCGAGTCAAAAGAAGCCCCACCTACCTGCGCAACTACGTCACCACGTAGGACTCACCCAAGAGGGGAGGGGTGTTCTGTATAAAGAATAGTAGACTTGAAATACAGGGTTCTGATTGGCTAAAGAACTTGAATGGGGATTGGTTCAAAGGAACCAATCCACATAGCTGCTCAAAGGCGGCAAATATTAAATACCTGTCATTGGCTACAAGTGTTGTAACTATGTATCATTTATGTGTTTGCAACTGTGTATCATTGCAACTATGTATCATTCAGGCATTTGCAACATTGTATCATTCACGTGTAATCATTAAGCTCCTGTCTTCTCAGTGACCTTTTACAGGGCACGTACAGAGACAAGGAGGCAAACATTTGCAGAAATGGTTTATTCACTTGGGATTACATTGTCTGGCATGCAGCTTTGTGAAGAAGAAATATCCTGATCAAATATAAATCTTGCCATCCTGTCTGTCCTGGTATCTTGCTTTGTTTGAGCCATTGTTAATTCTGTATATTCCGTCTGACCTAGGCTTGACCTAGGTTCTGAATAAACAATCACCCCCTTTTGAATGAGCATAATAAAAGAGCGTGTACCCAGACATTCTGGGCGCACTCATCGCGAGGAACTTCGTCTCCTGTCGTTTCTCTCTCCTTCGCTCCCTATCATGAGACGCCCATCTGATGCGGGATAGCAGATACCGCATACAAGCCAGCAGAAAAAAACCTATAAAAGGCTGCCGCAGCTTGAGCCAATGTTCCGTTTTTCAACTATGTTATAAAATAAAGACTTTGTTGTTGGAACCCGGTCTACCTCACGTTTTTCCGGACGGAACAGTATGAAAAATGGTCATGTCACTTTTTTCAGTGCCATTGTGACTTTGAATGGTCACTCCACACAAGCAAAGTACCAGCAAAGGAGGGAAAAAAAACTCCAGAGACGTTCCTGAGACAGGAAGTCTAGTCCTGCCAAGAATGTAATAAGGGTTAAGGAGAGGCAGTTTCTGTAAGCAACACCAGAATGTTTCCTTCCTGCCTTCATGATAGGATTAGGCCAGTAATTTCTTCTAACAACCACTTCTCCAAACTGCTTAGAATGTTAACAACCAGTTCTAGCAAATAGGTGCAAACCTATAGAATCCCATCCCTGGAAATATGCTTTTTAAAGAGATACATGCAAATGTGGCTAATTTGGGCAAAGATGCCACCTTGATTACTCCGTGTTTCCATCTAGATTTTCTGTCCTCCTGCATATGACTATGAAAGCTAAATTCCACAACTTCACATACCCTGAATCAAATATTATTGCTAGTTTTAATATGCTATTTGTGCTGAACTATAAATTCTGAGGCACATATGACTGCAGAAATCCAGAAAGTGTTTTGCAAATACAGCTACTTACATAGAATGATAGTTTGGAGCTTAAATAGTAACCTTGACCAGTTTGCCAGCTTATATTAATAAGTTTCAGAAAAGCACAAGTAACAGACCTTATTTATTATTTATTCTACTATTTGTTAGCTTTCAAGGCAGCATATAAAGCACTTGCTCTTCCAGTTCAATTCAAAAAACAATATTTTTTTCCAGTCTCTGAGCAGTTTACAAAGAATACATAGAATTAACAGCTGTAATATAAAAATATTTTATGTCTAGAAACTGTAAGGGTGGTTGACTTCAGAATTAAAAGAACAAGAACTCTTGGTCAAGAGATACTAACTGGCCCAAAATTACCTCAAGATTTCCATTCTAATGGTGGCATGAACTTTGGTAGAAAATGTAACCATTATACCACACTGGCTCTCAGATTTGTGATTTGAAAAATTACAATTTAAATAAGAGTTTGAGGGAGGAAATATGATAATTAATAATGAACTGGAGAATGGAGAGAGGACTGGATTTTTTCGCTCATATCTAGCTAGTCCTGGGTATTCAATGGTACTTGTGTGGTTTTTTCCTACTCTCACTGCATGAAGAATTACAGCTCACATTGGCGACATTTGTCTTCAGATGTTTCAGGATTTTGAATTCTTCATTGAGTAGAGGTCTCTTCTTTTTTTAAAAAAAGTCTCCAGATCATTCCCTTCTGTTCTCTGACATTTATGAATAATTAAGTTCCAATTTTCCCCCTTATTTTTTTCTTTTGCCCTTCTATAATAAAGTGTGCAAAGCTCCTCACCGTCAAGCTAAGACAGGCCACATTCATAAATCTCTTCTGTTTGGCAAGAATAACATAATATAGTTTCCCCCTGTGAATCAATGCTGCCATTTATATTATTTCTGTAGCCACTGTATAGGTTTCTATTTGATCTTTCCCTACAGTCTCTCTTTTGCTCACTGTTTTTTTTATGAGAATTTAGGAAAAAAATCCTTTCCTTGTTTAGATTCCCTGATCTCATTACCTTGCATTTTTCTAAACTTAATTGCATAAAGCACTTGTATTCCTTTGAGCCTATTCTAACAGAATCATTTTGTCATTTTGTCCTTCTTTCTATTGATTTCTGTGTTCAAGTATAGAAAAGCAAAATGTTTCTTTATCTGAACACACTACTTCTAGCTCGCAGCAGAAGTCACGATGCCTATCTAAGTGTTAGGGCAAAGCAATCTTTTAAACAAATATATCTCATTTGCTGACGTGAGAACTCATCCTTTGGTCATATCTAGATCAAAATCGAATGATGCTGCAGAACAGCAACATGTGATATATGGCTTTCTTTTTTCTTCTGAACACCTTGCTCAGTTTATAAACAATAGTTTGTATGCCATTATTTTTCTTTCGCAAGTGACACAAACTGGCTGAATAAGACAACCATGTTCATTTTATAACTACCTGTGCAAACAAACTCCTACAATTTTATACAATCAGTCAATGGCAAGAAAAGTAATGTGCAACAACCTGCAAGAATAGCTCTTAAAATATATGTGATAATATTTTTGCTGATTTTTTTTTTTTTAATGAATGGTGCAGTGTTCCTTTCACATGGTGATGTAAGGTTGGGGGCCATATGTATTTCTGGGAAAGAGAACTACACAGGAGATCTGCCAAAACTCTCTCTTTGTAACTTCATCTTTAAATTTTCAAGAAGGGAAAACTCTAAACAGACTCTCTCTAGATGCCTGGACTAAACTGATCTGGGAAGACACTGTCTGATATATTGTGGTACTGCTCTGAGTAGGGTTTAAAGCTAATGACCAGCTTTTGGAACTGGGCCTGCAAAGCTTCTGGTAACCAGCATATACAGTAGATTCTAATGTTGTTATTGTCTCCTGACAGATTGTCCTACATCACTAAATGTAATGCTGCAGCTACTGCTGCAGCTTCTGAATCATTACCAAAGACAAATTCACACTGATCACATTGCAGTAGAGTATCAGTTATTAATACTAGGGTCCACATGGGACCATAATTCTTATGCCATCTAGTACTCAGCTAAATCATTGGTTCCATCCATGTACTACTTAAAAAAGGAGATGGGAACTCAGAAAGATCCTGTTTTGGGGACACATGACTTTGCCTAGATTGACTACTGGGAACAGTAATGTTAATGCCAAATTTAGGTTTTGCTGAATGAATACACAAAGTGGCATTACTTTAAATAACAATAAAATATATAAAATCTATTTATAAGTAAATTCTTATTAAATGTTAATAAGTCTACCATTTTTGTTCATTTTTTTTTCTGGTCTTACAATCTTCTTGTCATGACATGTTAGCAGGCTTAGCCTTTGGTGGGGGCAATGTGTGATATGCCCCTTTTAAAACAATTATAAGTCTGAGAAATGTGTGATAACTTTATATACTGTAGTATAATATATTGTGATTTTAAGAAAATATATATTACATATTAACTTAGCTTTTTCCTTTGATAAAGAGAACAAATCAGAACCCAAAAACGGGTGGGTGGGGAAACGGGATTTTTTCATTTTTGTTTTACATTTTGGAGAAGTAGTAGAGTGTGTGAAAGAAGTGGCAAAACAGCTAAATAACTGCCAAAAGTAAAGAAGACACATACCGTTTTGTCAAGTTTCCACTTCCAGGAAAGAATACCACTTTTGTGTAGCCTGATCTGTTTCTAAACTGTCCATTGTTTTTTCAACCATCAGATTGTTCTTTTCACTTTTTCTGCGATAATTACAAAAGACCAGACAAAGACTGAGAGTAATGTAAGGAAAAAAGGAATGAATGTTTTTTTCTTTCCTCCAGTTCAATTGTGTCTGATTCTTGGAGATTACCTAACACAAGTCTCTGCAGTTTCTTTGACAATTTTTTTCCAGAAAAGGTTTGCCATTGCCTGCTTCTTAGAGTTGAGAAAAGTGACAGGGCCAAAGTCACCCAGCTGGCTTTGTGTCCCAAGTAGAACTAGAACTCATGGTTTCCTAGTTTTTTAACTGATGCCTTTAACCATACAGTAAACTGGCTTTCTAATTACACAGAGTTAGCTGAATACACAGGCTAATAACATTTCTGGAACTCTATGGGAATGAATAGAGAATTTTAAAGACGTTATAGCAATAGCACTTATATATAGTGCTTTACAGCCCTCTCTAAGCGGTTTAGAGAGTCAGCATATTGTCCCCAACAATTTGGATCCCCACTTTACCCAACTCAGAAAGATGGAAGGCTGTGTCAACCTTGAGCTTGGTGGGATTTGAACTGCCAAATTGTAGGCAGCTGGCTGCAGCAGAAGTAGCTTGCAGTACTGCACTCTAACCACTGTGCCACAGAGGCTCCTATACAGGAATGATTCATGAAAATGAGCAACAACTCAGTCCTGGGAAGGAGAAAGCATGAGAATGAAACTCAAGATAACCTTGCTTTGAGTTTGTTTGCTATAAGAGAGAAGAAACTTGGACAGGCTTTCAAAATTTTGTTATTATTCCCATAACAATCAAGTGACATTCCTGTAACAGCTTTCTGACTGGCATACTTCTAAGGGCCGTCAGGAGCTTTTCTCATCCATTCCCACAAAACTCATATTATTGAAAGGATTTTAAATAACATTTCTGCATAGTATTGTGCTTCCAGTATTGTGCTTCCAAAGTGCTTCCAGTTCAGCAAATCCCTAAGGCATCAGAAATGGCCCCATTGGAACACCTTTAAAGGCTAGGTCCCACTGGCCAACTGATGCAAAGCGTATGCAAAAAGGACACAGCGGACAAGCAAAATTTCAGGGGTGCTCCATCCGTTGTCATCCGCTCCAAAAAGTGGGGAAAATTTGCATAAACAGAATGGAAAAGAAAGGAAAAGAACGGGCGTGGGTAGTATGTAGCAGAGATGTTAAAGGGATGTTCATAGGAAGCCTAGAGGATGTGTATAGGATGCAAACCGTTCACTGCTCATCCTTTCTATTTCCATGCTACTAACACTGTGTAGACGTTCCATGTACCTTTTGTTTCCTCCCTCTTTCTGTTTTCAGCTGCAGCGGATGTGAGTTGAGGAGATGCCCAGAGGATGCAGAGAGGATACAGTGGACGTTTAACGGATGATAAACGGACATAGAACATTTGTTGCTCATATGTCACGGATTTACACAGTGGAAAGTTCATCCGTTCACAAAGTTTTCTGCAGCTCAAAACTTCTTGAGCAGATGAAATCTCAGTGGACGGATGCTCAAAGGATAGAGCGTATGAAACACGTATGCAATGAGTACACAACGGATGCATCGCATTTTCCAACGTTTTTTAACGTTTTACATCCTCTTTGCATCCGTTGGTGCAGTGGGACAGGGGCTTAACACCCACTAAGAGTCTTCAAGCTAGGGGAGTTTGACAAATACTATGGGATTGTTTGCATTGTGTTGAAGGCGCTCTTCTACTCATAGTACTACATGTTGAAGGTCTGTCAAGCAAGGTATGTGTTTTAGACCATATCCTGCCCATTATGGTAGTACTTCAGCTACTTCTAGAGAAGATTGAAGGAATCTTCTTCAGCATCAATGGCCACCTCTATATCTTCATCCAGGCAAATTGGGATACCTTTTCACTCTGGTAAGTGACATCCATAGGGAAAAATCAAAGCTAAACTAAATAATTTTGCACGATTCTCCTGGAAACAAAAAGATAAATTCTTTAGTGACTTTTTCATATCATTATCAGAGAGCCTACCACCCTATTTTACTGTTCCTCAACTTTGTTTATGTACAAAAATAAACATAAATCGATCAGAATAGAGCCGGAAAAGACGTTGGATGTCTTATAATCCAACCCCTTGCTCAAGCAGAGACCCTATATCATTTCTGACAGGTGGCTGTCCAGTCTTTTCTTAAAAACCTCCAATTATGAAGCAACCACAACTTCTGAAGGCAAGCTGTCCTCACTGTTAGGAAGCTTCTCCTAACTGCCAGGTTGCTTCTCTCCTTGCTTACTTTCCATCCATTGTTTCTCATCTTGAACTTCTGATGCTTTGGAACATAAATTGATCTTTGTGGTAGCCCCAAATACAGGAATACTGCTATCATGTCACCTCCTAATCCCTCTTTTCTCTTGATTAGCCATGCCCAATCCTGTTCTTCATATGTTTTTGTCTCCAGGCATTTGATCATCTTAGTTGCTCTTCTTTGCACTCTTTTTTTCAAAGTCTCAACATCTTTTTGTAATATGGTGATCAAAACTGAATGCAATATTCCAGGTGTGGTCTTACTAAGGATTTATAAAGCAGTACTAATGTTTCATGTGATTTTGATTTTATGCCTCTGTTGATGCAACCAAGGATTATATTAGCTTTTTTGGCTGCTGCCTCATACTGCTGGCTCATAGTTTATAACAGTGTTTAAGGCTCTGCAAAACCAGAAAGCATCAGAATGTCAGTTGACCCTGTAGATCACCTTTGAATTCATGAAGCAATTCAAAAGTAACTGGCTCAATTTGATGCCTGGGATCAATCTGAAGATTCAACAAAAATTTGATTCAAAGCGATAAGTCAACCAAATGTCCTTTGAATTGAATCACTCATTCAAAGCTTTACCCAGACCTACTACTAAACACAATATATTTCAGGACTAATATAGATTTTCTGACAGTACTCTTCCATGATTTCAGGCAGAAACTTTTCCAGCCCCATCTTGGGTGTTGAAATCTGGGTTCTTCTGAATTTTATTTCTGAGGAACAACCCCTTTTCTACATTTATGCTTTGCATCTCATAATGCTATAATAAAGGAAATATATCAGCAAATTATACATATGTACTATATCTCTCTTCCAACAACATTTTCCTCCATTTCCAGCGAGTTTAAATCAGCAATGTAATTATACTAATAAGAGCAATATCTAATAATAACTCTTCAGGTGTTTGACTGACATAAATGTGCAAGGTCATAGAATGCCACGAGTTTGTTCAAATATTTTTATTACAAGCTTCAGTAGTGTAATTCATAAATGGAAATAAAAATTACAATACAGATTAAAATGCAGCTCCAGTGGTTACTCTACTTTTACTGAAAACATTCTTTGTTTAGCTAAGGACCTGTCATGGTAATGTTTTTGCTAGGTCTCTAATTTGCTCTTGGTGAAGTTTATTGCATGGAATAAACTATAAACAAATACGTGTAAGATAAGAAAAGGCACTTTCCATTTGTATATCATGGAATGAGGGAACTTTCTGAAAGGCATGAAATCTATTTGTAGCTGTAAAGATTTGAAGTATCTGGTGAGCCTGTGTTTCCTAACCACTTTGGGTATGGTTGAATAAATTCTGAGACAGCATCCCTGAAATAGATAGCTTAATCTTTTAGAGGGGAAAAAGGCAGTGCTCTGCATTGAGTTAATAACTCTATATTCAGCATCTCCAGTGCTCTGGGCTTTATACAACTGAAGATTTTTCTTTATATAACAGTTTATTTCATGGAGAGAAAGCAACATATAAATGCTAGAAGAATGGTCTCCTAGTTTCCTTATGTAGAAATAACTAAATAAAGAAAATCAATCCATCGTTTGATTTGAAATTTAGCATCTGAAGCATAAAGCCCTTTTCTGATTTAAACCAGATAGCAGGTCTTTGAGAACCAAACCTATTAAATTATAACTGCACTTAGATTTGGGTTTTAATAGCAAATCTGAATTATTGTTTTAATTGTTTAATTGTTTTAATTTTAGTTTATTTGCTGATTTACCAAATGTTAGTATTGAAAGATCTGCAGCCCCAGTTCAGATTAATGGTGTTTTCAGTGCAGTCTCTGAAGTCCTTTTTGGTCTGAGAGAAAAGAAAAAGGCAAATACTTTGAGAAGACCCTGATTGCTTTTTCAAGTTGGTGAAAAGTTGAGACATAGCTTGAACACTTGGTAACATGCCAGCTACTGTGAAAAATAGACATATCTCTGTCATGCCACATGGTATAGTGCAAACTACTGGAATTAGGATGGTCAGGCTGCCAGGGGTGAACTTGGACAAGCAAGAATAGAAAGTCAGTGCCCGACCATGAAATATTTTATGTACATCTTTGTTGCCAAGGTGTCAAATGCCTTGTTATATTATTCTTCATGCAGCCTCCTTCAATCAGGTTCTTTTTATAAAAAAGTCATTGTCCACTATTTTATTAGTCCTACTGAAATGCTTGTCACTATAATGGGTAGGAAAAATAGAGGATTGGCATATTGTATGAAGTTCTGAAATGATATATTCACCTTAAAGGCATAGAATGCAATAGGAGATCATCTGTGTCTGAAAAAGAAGGTAGATTAGCTTCCATCACATTTTTTTTTGTCCATCAGATGCACTTATTTATATGGAAGGGAGCAAAAGGAAGATATTATTAATTTTAAAAACCCTGATTAGAAAATTCTTGAAGGGACATCTCAAGATTTGGAACACTTTCAACTCAACTCAACTTGTGTTTTGCCTTGGGGGTCACTAATATGACAACTGCAATGCAGATTTCCCCCCCTCCCTTTATTCCTATGTCCCAATAGACACAAAGATAGAGATAAGCAGCAGCTGGACAGCAAACAGTCATGCTGAAAGAATGAGTATTTAAATATTCAGCTCCCATTTTTGAAAATTGCATTGCAATTTTGAAAGCACATTTTCACTTAGGGAAATTAGGCCTTAGAGTCCTGCTGCAGATGACTGACAGAGCCAGCTCCCTGTCAATCTCCTATGGCTCTGAATGCTGATTAATTCCCCATTTAAACTGCATGACTACATTTTGTATTGTATGCTCGCATCATGAGGAACAGTAATGTCTCTGCTGGATTTACTGAGATGCTAAAAGAACAAGGAAGGGGGAAAAAATCCCAGCAAAATCTTTTGCTACCGTACCTTCTAAGACACAGAAAGGTTTGGCTCAGCATCAGATGACAGTAAATGAAGGAAGGACTGGCAACTAAACCTCAGAATTTCTAGTCATGTGATTAAAAATTTTAGAAGCTCATGGACTGATATCTTGACATTTCTCTGATCCAAAGTTCTATGAAATTGCATGTGAATGGGAAAAAAACATTAGAAAAACCAACTTTGTTCACTTTGTTTCTCTGTATAATAGTCACCATAGAAATTATTGCTGCTCTTCAATACCACAGGTGCTCTCCTGATATATTTTACCGTGCTTCATATGATTTCACACGGCTCAGGTGTTTGAGTGAACAAGCAGTGGCCTCTATTCAGTCTGCCTATATTTTTGCACGATGAAGAGATTTATAGTAACTACTAAACATTTGATCAAATATCTTGCACTAGTACAAGAGCAACAGGGAAAGAGGGAAAGAGAGAGGAGAAAAGTTCCTCTTGTATCTTATCTTTTAAATCAGAGGTTGAAGCCCCCTTATCAGAAGCAACTGAATTTGGGGGAAACCAATAAGGGATATTTGGTCAGTATAATAATTGTATTCCATAAACTTTCTAATATGTTTGTTAATCTCAATAATTTTATGTTTTTAAAAGATTTGGTGCTTGAGTAATGGTCATAAGAATGAATTACTTTCTTAGATTATCAATGCCTTACTAATTTTTAAATTGAGTTGTATTGTGCAATTTAATTTTGATTTCATACAAAAGCAGTCTGTTCTGAAAATCTCTTCCTTCTCTCCCACATTACCATGATTTGCTGAAACTTAAAATTACTTCCATACTGGTAGGTTTTCTCTTAATATAAGTGCTGTAAATGAACTTTTATTTGGCCTGAATATTCTAAAAATATATTACAAAATTTCTCAAAATTAAAAAGTAGCCCATTAGTTTTTCTGAAAGAAAAACTAAAAAGTTCCCCATATTTTTAGCACCTGGTCAGAAGTTCAGTTGAAGGATGGGCAATCATATTCATTTAGTTGTAGCATGAGTATCATTTGATAGCTCGGGAGATTTAAGTGAAGAGAAAGCTAAGATGCTTTGTGGTTACCAGGGGTGAATGAGCAAGCAGTCCTTGGTGACACACAAAATGAAAGCAAATATAAAAATCAGAAGCCCTTTTCTAAAAGTTGTAGAAGAGTCTTGCTCTTGTCTTCCAGTGAATTACTACACAAAGAATAATGCAAAATCTGTGTATTCTTGGGTTTCCCCCTTTCTACTGTGATGCTTTTTTCTGTCGAAGTGAAAAGGAGAAGAGAGTGAATGGAGTGGGCCTATCCAGTGCAAAATAAGAACATAGTGCATTAGGAAAATAAACTAGGCATAATGGCAAACACAGTTTTGTTTAAATCCTTTCTTCTCCTTCTTTAGCTCATTTTTATTTCAGGTGCTGTGAACACTTGCTATAATTTATAGCCAATGTTATATTGAAAGGATCTTCCCTTTAAAAATTTATCTATCTAGCTATCATCTATCTATCTATCTATCTATCTATCTATCTATCTATCTATCTATCTATCTATTTATTTATTTATTTGTATTCCTCTCATTTTTATTTGAAACATGACATTCAAATTGGAAGTAGGAGCAGAGATCAGCAAACCCTGTCAGCTCTTGTCAACCCAGGTGTAACAGTGTGATCTTCTTAAATTGCTGCTAATCTGCCAAAAATCTTTTTTATCTGCTGTCTCCATCATGCTGTTTGCTCACATTTGGTTAACACTTTAAATTTCCCTTTTGGAGGTGTCACTGTTTGCCATTTAGTAACTAAGATGAACTGTGAGAGCAGCTTAAAGCACATGGATTTGGGAAGCTCAAAAAGCTGATTAGCTATTCAGGGAGAATAATCTTATTGAAAGTAGTAAGAGCTGTATAAAGAATGCTTTCCCCTTTCCCCATAACAATCTTCTAATTATGTTGTCAAGCTTGCTGTCGTGTTCTCTCCCTGTGCCATTAAGGAAACCATTTTCTATGTTAAAAAAGAGATTTCCAGATCGTGATGATGTTTGCTGATTTTTTTTATTGTTTAAAGAATCTGTGTATTAAACCAAACATTAAAAAATGATTCATGTGCAGCATAATTATTTGAGATGAAGAACTCAAGGCAAGGGTGGAGGGAGAGAGGCGGGATGTGTGCGATCTGTACACACACACACACACACACACACACACACACACACACACACATGGCGGGGAGAGTAGGAAAAAGAGAGATTTCTGGTATTAATAATCCACATAACTGCATTAGGCTTTTACCTCTGTTAGATTCTGAATCTGACTTGGATCTTTGTGATTGAAACACAATTCACACATCAATAGCAGAAGCAAGGTTCATAAATAAGGCCGGTAGATATCTACAGGAGTAGATTTCATAGTAATATGAAACAGTACCCAGTCAATTGTCTGATAACAAGTTCAGTGTTGTACAAACCTACTAGGGTTCTTGGACTTGGTAAAATTGAATGAATGATGGTGAGGGAAAAATTGAATATGTTGAGAGAAAATAGAGCTTGGCTTTGTGGTTCACAAAACCCAATGGAAAATAGAAATGATTAAATAATCTATTTGTATGAAAGCCAATTTCCAAACTTTGCAGATTTGTGTTTTTATCACCAATGGCTAATGGGGCTACACATTCTAGAAGATGCATCCAAAATGTATCTAAAGACTGGCAGAGTAGGAAAAACCATACAGCTTTTTATTATTTTATTATCTATTTTGAAATAAATACAAAACTGCAGATTTATTAAGCAGGTCCAAACATCATCCTGGCATTGGGGTCACTGAAAGATCTGCCTATTTCTTCAATATATGTATCTCTACATTTGGCTTACAGGCTAAGCTAAATTTATGAATGCACTTATTCATTTTTTTATAGCCATCTTTATTTTGTCCAGTTCAAAGTAGTATACAAAATTGTTCTCCCTATTATTTTCCTACAATAACTCTGTTAAATGGATTAGGCAACAATTGTGAATGTGTTCTTTTTTGGAGAGGGAGGGGGGAAGCTTTCACTTGTTCTGAAAATGAAAACAGAACAACAAAGTGAAAAATGTTAAATTGTAACATTACAGAAAGCCTAAATATAGTGCTTCATCTTGATGAGAAAATGTAAGAAGAAAGAAAATGCAGTTTACCTTTAGATCATTTTACCTATTTTTTAGGTAGTGCCATAAGTTTTATTTCACAATCTTATTTGAATTAATTAAAATATATGACTACTTGGTTTTTCTCTATCAAATATCATACCATACATGCTGTGTGAAAAGGGCTATTTGCCATTAAATAAGTTAGTTGTTGTATTCAATACTAAAATAATATGAACAGGCCACTAGCGGATATGAATGTCCAAATGCCTTTCTGTAAAACTGTTTTCAAAGCCTTTCTGAACTTCAAGAATGCGGTATTATTTGGATCGCTGGTGGAAATCTGTTATGAGGAGGGAACCACAAGATACCTATCCAGAATGAATGCATTGGATGGATAGAATCCATTTGAAATAATTAGATTCCAGTTGGCTAGATGCCAAACCATAGCACTGTTTATCCATACCATCACTTTGAATTATATCAGAAGTCAGGTAAAGGTAAAAGTTTCCCCTATCCAGTGAGTTTGACTCTAAGGGTTGGTACTCATCTTGTCCTTAGCCAAGGGAGCCAGCATTGTCTGAAGATGCTTCCGTGTCATGTGGCAGGCGTAACTATATGCCAAGGAGCATGGAATGCTGTTACCTTCTCACCAAAGTGATACCTATTTATCTACTTGCATTTGCATGCTTTTGAACTGCTAGATTGGCAGGAGCTGTGGCAAATAATGGGAGTTCCCTATCACATGGTGCTTAGATTTCGAACAAAAAAGTATCCTATAAGTTGTAAGATGTAAGATCTTAACATCTGTTTTCCGATTGGGTGTAATACAACTGTTCCCCAATCCCCTTCAATTTTCTTAGAAAAGTTGAGTTTATCACTGATCTGTTCTGTCAACTTTGAGTCTTTAGAATCCATACTTTCCTCAGAGTCCAGTTTGTATTTTCCCAGTCAGCCACATCTTTCAGGGCTGCAAAGCAGTGAGTTGCATTTCAATCTATCTGGTTGTAAATCTTGTTGTACTGTTACTTCTATCTGATTGGCATCTTTTAAAATCATCATTACTTTATCAAGCTTTTTATTCATATTTTCAAACTGAATTTGTAAGTTGAAAAATATTATTTCTGCCTAACTTTCCAAATAAATTTGTCTTGATATATTCCTTTCATTTGACTATATTTTGATACAGCTCAAAATACTGCAGTAGCAAAACTTTTACAGCTGAAATCTTTACATTCAGTTATTAAACAGCTCCTCTCAAAGACAGGAAAAATTAAGCTCCAAATCAAGGAGAAGAAATTTCAGCAAAAAAGCAAAAAAATTTAATCAGAAACTAAGAAAAATTAAGATCATATTAAGAATTCTTAATAAATATAATATATAAATTACAACACCACTGTAATGAAAATATGATAATGAAGTAAATAAAACAGATTTTTTTCACTACACAGAGTGGCCTTGGCTTCCATGAGGAAAAGACAGAATTGATTTTACAGCAGCTAATAATAAAAAGAACATGAAAAAAGAAGCCACATTATGATCCAGCAAGGTATTAAATTATATCAGCATTCAACCAGTAGATTAACATTTGAAAGAAAAAAATATGCAGTTAAAATATAAGTGTTCTTAAAAAACAGACAGTGAAAAGGAAAAGATGGAGACTTGACTCTCTTACCACCCCACCTAGCAGTTACCTTCTCGGACAGGCGTCCCCAAACTTGGCAACTTTAAGACTTGTGGACTACAACTCCACAAGTTGCCAAGTTTGGAGACCTCTGTTCTAGATCCTCTTTTCAGGTAAGTCATGGTCATCCAAAAGTCATTTTGAATCACTCCTAATAGCTCCCATTCATAACTGGAGAGTGTGTTGTCAGCTGAGGGGAAAAAATCCTGCTGAGTTAGAACTTCACCTATATCATTCCACCAAATATCCTTTTTTATATTTCCACTTCATATGTACAACTTTGATGCACTCCATAATATATTTTTTCAGAAAAAGATTATTAATATTTTAATTTTAATATTATTTAAATTGCTAATTAATCAAAGTTTAATATTTATACTACTATTAATTAGTATTCAGATTTAATAACATTCATAGATATTATGTTACACATTCAAGCTTCATTCCATAGCTTTCAATTGTATTTTATTTGTTTATTCATATTATTTATATCACTACCCAACTTGCAAATGATGGTTTTAAGCAGTTTACATCAGGTTAAAAACATAAAGAAAAAAGCCACCACTAATTAAAAAAAACACCATAATGCACCACATCCCAGACATATCCCATTTGCAAAACTACCACAGGATGGCTAATTATATGTAAACAGATTTCCAAGGCCTTACAGAATTTGGCCATCCAAATCTCAGGGAGCATGCCATTCCAAAGGGCATAATAAAATTACATGAATGAAGTATCTGCATAAACATATTGTAATACTTTCTGAGATGACTGGAACATCTGCCTACACAGAAAAGTTACAGCTATTTCATTGTGTAATCTTCTAAATGGCCCTATCAAAGTAGTTTTCATAAAGTATTTTAATGGCTAACATAGATATTATATTTTAAAATGGAAAGCAAGGGATACCCATGTTATATTCTGGAAACACATTTTTGCTTTTGCTTCTGAGCATTAAAATACACAATCTATTTTATGCATGCAACATGGCAGCATTTCAAAAAATTCATTCCGCCTAGTTACTGCAACCAAAATATTTGTATTTGTATAAGTAATTCAATTAATCTTTAAGGAGGAAAGACTCTAGTTAGATACATGTAAACATACTGGTTAGGCAGTACATCTTCATTCCTTCCACTTCAGCGAATGGAATTGTAGAGAACAGACAACAAAAAATGCACCAAAGTGCTTTATTCTCTTTTTATAGCCTGTCAAATTATTGCAGCGACACCCATAGTTGGTTGTGAAACATTGGAAACCACTGCTAGTAATGAAACACATAGTTTAAGTTTTGTATTGAATTTAGGTAATGTACCATAAAACATTGCATGAAAACACTAATTTTCTCAATATATATTAGTAGGCAGGCACCATGTTTATCAAAGAGAAGGGAAGATGTTTTTAAACATAGCTTCTTCCTATGAAGTGTTGGCTAAGCTTTATTTATTCATTTAGTCATTCAGTAATTATAATTGTGATGGCATGTGGGTCATCAAATTACTGAGGAGATGACAATGGTTGTCTTGTCTACTATATTAGACTACAGTGTTATCTATGTGAAAAACAGTTCACATTTCTGATATGAAAATGCTCTAAGTATAGGTCTCTTTACTCTTTAAGTAATGGATAATGTTTATCAAATGAACTGTGAGGGGAAACCTACATTTAGTCAGGTCATGGCTGTCCATATTACTGGAGCAAAGCAATTGTCTCACATGGGACTTATTTAACAGGGAAAGAAAGTGGCTTCTTTGTCTTGGAGGATAATGCACAACCTGCCATTTCTTAAAAGATTAACCTGCTGCAATCAAGGGAAGGAAAAGTATTAAGGTGAGATTCAATTGCCAATTAGGACAACTTTACTAATAGAAGCGAATGCTTATAGTTCAGGATTGAACTATGGCAGGGATGTCAAACTGACTGCCTGTGGGCCAGATACTTCACGCACAGGCCATGGGTACCCCAGCTCCGCAAAGCAAAAAACATGATACATTTTCTTACCTAGGCTTCCTTATCACACTTGGAATGGGACCAGAGAAATAATTGCCAGACACAGGACAAAGCCAAACTTGACACAAAGTCAAACAGGATTTGTCAAAGCTTGTGTTTTGAGCAAACGAACGAATTGCTTCCTGCAAAAGCTCACATCCCATTCACTTCTTATGTCCTATGGGAGAGGCTAATCATCTCCCAGGTGTGGCCTTACTCTGAGTCGACCCCGCTTTCTCAATTGTTTTTGTCTTCTGCTAGCTCTATGCATATGCATGCTGGGGACTGGTTCCATAATTCCCCCACATCACTGCTGTCTGAGTCTGAAGGCAGTTGCTGGCTGCCAGCCTGCCCTGGCCCCTCTCTGCCCCTGATGCAGTGCTCTCCTCCAGATCTTCCTCAGATTCTAGATCTGGCCTAGGTTCCTCCCCAACCTCCTCACTACTGCCCGACTCTGCTGCCATCTCTGTCAGCCCTGGTGGGCCACACCACTACGTCACAATACATCACATGGTGTAATCGAGTTTGATATCTGTAAACCATGGGGTTCTTGGTCCCTAGCACTGATGATGTTACCTACAGTAGTTGTATAATAAAATGTCTGCAGGAAAATAATGAAGCTCAGAGAGCACCAAGAATCCCACAGGTCAGCTATAGAGTATGAAATGAAGGAAATACTTTCTTGCCCTCTATTTCAGATAGAAAAATACCTTGGATTTGTTCCCTTACTTAGGGTAACTTTTTCTGGGCACTATTAACAATTTTCAGAGACTTTTAAAATCATAGTAGGTTTTGGGACTATAAAGAAATCAGTAATAAATTCAAATGATCACTGAACTTTAGATTGCTCTCACATTCATAGCATTTCCCAGACCAATGAATGTTTATAATTTCTGAACGGTTTTGAATTTGCTATCAACATAATGACTTGCATCATTGCAGTTCTCCAACTTCTTCATATTTCTGGTTGTTAACACTGCAGCAACATTGCCAAGAGATTTTTAGTATTGAGTCACAGAACAGTTGGATCTATCTATCTATTGTGGGCAAAGGCTCATGTGGAAATAAATTGTAGGATATGGTGATTTTAAGATAGGAGCGAGCAACCTGTAACCCAATACAGATACAGCTACTTCTTCATTTCAGCAAAATTGAGATATGATGGCAAATTGTCAAACTCATTGAAGCTATTTTTATGTTTCCTAAATAAAAAATGGGCATGTTAAGTATTTACTAATCCTACTACATGTCTTTTGCCTCTTTCACCAATCCAAACAAAGAACAGAAATAGATGCTATAACTTTTAATCTCTTCCCTGCAGTGATGTCATTATTTATCAGCCTTTTCCTTGTAGCCCAGAGAAAGGCAGAAAAAAATATTTTAAGCCTACAGGTCCTTGCTGGAAAAAAAGAGGCCTGACAATTTTTTACCCTAGGCCTACTATCCAGGATGACAGAAATAGTACACACTCATGAACTTTGCATCAGGAAATTCAAGGACAAGGCTGTGATAAATAAGTTGTTGTACTGCAGATGGAAAAAAAGCTTTTATGATTAAAAAAAAATCAGAATCTTGGAATCTAATCATTTGTATACAGTATGCTAGTCCCAGAGTTTAAATCTGCATTCTTTTTTCCTGCCTTTGCCTGCCTATCAGTAATAACACCCTTTGTTGAAAGGAAAGTTATTTCCTTGACTTCTTTTTTTCAGATGTTTTATCCTGCTTTTATTTTTTTAAAATAAATAATTGAAGCTGTAAACAAACATGTCACACTTTTCTTCTATTTCCCCCACAACAACAACCTTGTGAGTTGAGGTGAGCCATGAGAGAGTGACTGGCCCAAAATCATCCAGCCGATTTCTATGTTTAAGGCAGGTCTAGAACTCACAGTAACTAGCCTGGGTGCCTTAATCATCAATCATCAATTCACATCTAGCCTAGTGCCTTCTCTTTTTGTTATCTAAGATAAAGAAGATTTTTTTTTTCTTTGTATTTTTCTACCAATAATTGGTCAGTCAAGGGTTTTCCTTCTAGACTTCATTCTACAAAAAGGTCAACAACATACTGTTGTGCAGTCTGCTTAACTCTATTGCCAGCTTATTGTCAACACATGGAGAGATGGGGCTGAGGTGATAAATAGGATTTGGTCTGTGAATGTGGGGAGATTATTACTGATCTTGTAGTAGAATTGCCCCATCAGTGGTCCACAGATGAAATCACTGCTTTAAACAATGATATTTTGCCATATTATATGTATTCTAATTGTGATTAGTATTTATTCTTTTAATAAAGTTATAAGGTTTTTATTATATTTTTTGTGGAAGGAAAATCAGCAAATATATGGAACTGGATATGTGCTGAGATATGTTAAGTGATATTACTCTGATGTATCTGTTTTCATGTTTTATAAATTGTCATAGTTTATCAGCAGACATTTAAACTTTTTATTATTTTTATTCTTATTCACAAAAATATACACAGCAGACAAGATAACCATGCTGGATTTCGTATCACAAATCACGAGTCGAATACTTCCCAAGTGTTTAGGACTGTGTGATGTATCGGTGAATTATACGAGCATATCCCAGTAAGGTGGCCTTCTGCAGCTGACCATCATGATTTTGTCAGCGCAAATTGTTTTTAAGTGCTTGCCTCGGTCTTTAGGCACAGCACCCAGTGTGTCCACCGGAACCATCTGCACTGGTTTATGCCAGAGTTTCTGCAGTTCGATTCTCAAGTCCTGATATCTGGTGATTTTTTCAAGTTGTTTCTCGTCGATTCTGCTGTCACCAGGTATGGCAGTGTCGACAATCCACACTTTTTTCTTCTCCACAATCGTGATATCCGGGGTATTGTGTTCCAGAACTTTGTCAGTCTGTATTCGGAAGTCCCACAGTAGTTTTGCATGCTCATTTTCAACCACTTTTTCAGGCTTATGATCCCACCAGTTCTTTGCTACAGGCAGATGGTAGTTGTGACACAAGTTCCAATGGACCATCTGACTGACTGTGTTGTGACATTGTTTGTAGTCAGTCTGAGCGATTGTCTTGCAACAGCTCAGTATGTGATCAGTGGTTTCATCTGCTTCTTTGCAGAGTCTGCATTTGGGGTCATCAACAGATTTTTCTATCTGGCTTTGATTACATTCGTTCTGATGGCTTTTTCTTGGGCTGCAAGAATCAGGACTTCTGTTTCTTTCTTCAGGGTTCCGTTGGGCAGCCATAACCAGATCTTTTCCTTCTCTACTTTTCCTCGGATCTTTTCAAGGAACTGTCCATGCAGTGCTTTGTTACACCAGCTGTCAGCCGGAGTTTGCATCACTATTGATTCTTGGTTTGCTGCACTTTGAGCAACTTCCTCTTGTTGACCTCCATCAAAGCTGTCTTTCACATAATCTGCCAGAATAATAATAATAATAATTATTATTATTATTATTATTATTATTATTATTATTATTATTATTAT
>BLBF01000017.1:24363574-24380325 GCA_015471245.1 Laticauda colubrina
ATTATTATTATTATTATTATTATTATTATTATTATTATTATTATTATTATTCTGCATTTTTGTTGTTGTTGCTATTTATTACCTATGCAACAGGCTTAATGAGTGTAAATTTAAATTTGCCTCCCTAGGTGCTTGTAAGCATCACAGGGGGCAATGTTTGACTTCCACCATAATTTCAAATATTAAAGACACATACATGAGTCAGGCCTTGTATCTTTTACTAATGAATACTTTTATTCATATAAAAATAAACTTGGATAAAGTTAGATCTGTTGCTGGTAACTCCTATGAGTGTTGTGATATTTGGTAACATTATTCCATAATTGAATAATGTTTTCTGAAAGGTACAGTATAGTTGAATTTCAGAAGGTGTTTGCAGCTGAAGGCCCCGTCAAGCTGTTATAATGTCAAAGTTGACACAGAGCTACATGGAGATTGAAGAATGGTATATTTCATGGACTTCTTCCATGCAGTAATGTGTAAGATTAATAAGATCTGCATTTATTTGAAATATATTCACTCAGTACTTGGAAATAACCCTTTGATATATTGATAAAAATATTTTTAAATTACTTGGATATAAATAATAGGTTGGGGGTGTGTGGGAACAAATCTAAATTAAAGACACGAAAATGAATCTAAATTGTTCCAATAATTTGTGATCCCAGAATGCATAGGGTTTTTACTGTAAATGTCTGCATTCTAAACAGTGGTTGTGTAGCATTTCTGATTTGAGGGCAAAAACATGTTTCATTATATACAAGGTCATTCACATAACACTTGCAAATTCATAAAGCAAATATATAGTTTCCCAATACTACCTCTGTCTCTACAACTGTCATTCAGTCCCAGGGAAAGAGGCATTTGGATTAAGGAGTAGCAGCTACTGTTTGCCCCTGTGCTCCAATTCACCTTGTTGCTTTCAAATCTGAAGACCTGGAAAGTCCTATTGCAAATGTTTCTGCTTCCACATATCATTTTTTCTCACTGCATTAGAGTTGCTATGAATAGGATGGACTATTTCTTCGCTGAGTCATAATGTTTCCATCATTTGAACTGCTGATTGCAATTTACAAAGGGTTTGAAATGACTTTCTCCATATTGTAGAATCATGGTGAGGTCAGCTGAGAATTTTGTGTTGCCATCTTTGTGCTAAATTCAAATGATGAGAATTCATATCCTTTACAGTTTCACCAATTACCTAGGAAGAAGGGGATGGTACTACTTCAACTTCATGAAATAGTTCTATCTTCTAAGATGTTTTTTCATAACTTCTTTTTTTTAAAGTCATTTCTGTATCTGATCTTTTTCATAGATTATTTGTTTTTATATTTGGATTCTCATATAAATTCCAAACAGAGGAAGATTTGGCTCCACTTGGTGATCTGTCGTAACTATCTACTTTCACAAAAAAAAGAAAGAAAAATAGATAATCTGGCATTCACAGAATCTTCCTTTTCCTTAAAAGGAAGCTTTTGGGAATGGAGAATTTCATTTGGATGCTATATGACTGACCCAAAGGTGTAGTATGAATACTGTAGGAAGGGTCTCTGAAGGAAGTCAGAAAAAAGGAAGAGAGACCTCCACAGCAGCCTGCTCCAGATGGTAAGTCTTCACAAGTCCATTACTATTAGTAGAGAGAAAAGTACGGTAGGTAACAAACATCACCAAGGCTGTTAAACTGGTCTCTTTTCTCCCATTGTCCAACCAGTTCCTTGTGGAAAGGATTCCTGAAGGGAGATGGAGAAAAGGAAGGAAATAATCACAGAAATCTGTTCAATGGAATCTTCCTCCCTCCCTATAGGCCAATAATACTAATGCTTGATGGGATGGATCATCATCAGGGTAATAAAGTAAGCAGAAACTGTCTAGAAACCTACTTAGTATCATAGAGACAAATTATAATTCAATAAATTATTGGAAGGGGAGAGGCTCTTTAAAAAGAAACATTAGCATTATGCTTTCAGATAATTTATGTTGATTATAAACGGTCTTAGATTTCAGTCCTGACAAATGGAACATAAACTAATGACACCAAGTACAATAACCACAACTGGCAACAAACAGCAAACTACTTGTTACAAGGAATGATCACACTGATGTCATGATTTCTTATAGAGGTCAGGAAGGTTGCAGCCAACCTCACTCCAGAAGCTAAGATATTCCAGAGGGCAGATGCAATGGCAGAGAAGGCACTTCTTTTGGACCCCACCAGCAGTAATAAACAGACTGATGGATCCGCAGCATGCCTCTGTTGTGACCCCACCAGTGGCTAGCAGAGCTGGTGGCAGACCCAGATAGTGAGGAGATTGGGGAGGAACAATGGCCAGTCCTGGAGTCTGGGGAAGGCTCCGATGAGGGCTCTGTGGCAGAAGCAAAGATGGGGCCAGGGGCATCCAACATTTATCAGTTGCCTTCAGAGTTGGAGATCAGTGGGGCAGAAGAACAGCTAGACCCTGTTCCTGATATGCGTATGCGCAGAGCTGTCAGGAGAAGGGAACAGTTAAGGAACAAGGGTTGACTCGGATGAAGGCACAGGTGGACGGTGAATGGCTTCTCCCATAGGGAATAGGAGTGAAAGGGGAGTGGTGTTTGCAGGAGACAGTTCATTTCATTGGTGTGAAGATTTGGTTATCTGAGTTCGTGACTCATAGAAACTCCTTGCAAAGTATTTCCTTGGATAGCATTGTGCTTGGAAGCTATTGGCCTGGCAACTCTCCAAGCCTGATAAGGTCTGTGGTTGCAATTCACCCTTGAAAGTCTGTTTGCCAGGACTTTGCTGGATGTGAATGATAGGAATTCACATTAGCCGAATAAAAAGGGGTTTTGTAGGGACAAGATGTCTGTTTTGTGATTTAGGAGTCTGTTTTGTGATCTGTTTTGTGATTTACTGGTCAGAACAGCTTCCTCTGCTGGCATGGGTGGAGCAGGCCAGCTCCAGTGGGTTGAGACAATCCCTAAGCAGGCTGGACCTATGCCATGAAGGGCTTTAAAGATGATTACCAACACCTCGAATTGCACCTGGAAGCAGACTGGCAGCCAATGCATCTGTCACTTCTTAAGGGGGGGGGGAGCTAAATGAAATGGTAGTGATGGTTCCCCTTGACCTGGAGAAGAGGGCCCAGGGGGATAAATGTTGAAAGGAGGCAGAGGACCAGAGAAAGCATTAAGGTGGTGATAGGTTTGAGAATATACAGCAGAAGTCTAGGGAATTAGGGATATGACTTTGGAGAAGGAATCCATCGGCTGTTAGGGAAACAACAGATGCAGAAGAAACATGTGTTAAATCTAGAGAGCGCAGGAGTGTAATAAGAAATTCAGATTAGCCACTGCTGCCACCCACTGTTGCCACCATCAACCCCACAACTCTCTGGGCTATAGTGAAAAGAAAAGGAATTGGCAGACTTGCAAGCTTCTGTTTTTACAGCTTATCTCACTTTTAGTCTTCCTGTGAAGTCTGTTTCCTGATCTAGTCTACCTTGAAGGGCTGACAAGGTAAAATGGATAGACCACTATCAGGGAAGGCAGCTCTGATGAGAACAGCCTAGAATCCCACATAACCACAAGACAAGTAAGTCCACACACACACACCCTGAATGCCCTTGACCCTTGTCAGATTCCTGTGTGTAGGCTTTTAGCAATAAATGAGTTTTATTGAACCTTCATGTATGCATCTGATCTTTCATGCTTTACAGTTGACTTATCAAAACTTAGTTGGGCTGCATCATGATGGGATTTCACTCTGTGACATGGCCTTTCTGGGTTTCAGGGCTCCAGGACAATATGATATTATGGCAGTTATTCTGGAATATTTGGTAGCCTTTAGGGACATTGTTTTGGATATAGCCAAATGTAATACCCTATTTATGAAGTTATTTTTACTGCAGAAGGCAAAGATTAGGTGTCTTTTTTTTGTCTCTTTCATGTGAAATTAGCATGATGTTCAAACAATAAAACAATACTGAATTCAACATTTTAAAAAGATATGCTAAAGTTAAAAACACAGCAGCATTTATTATAATGTAGATAATATAACCATAAAATAAAATAGTGAGCAAATGACACCAATTCAAATTTTAAGAGTGTACCATTGCAACACTATTAAGGCCTATAAAATTCAAGCAATGGAACATGATTGTAAGCATTGAGCATGCATAAAATAGCATAAAATTACAGGAAAAACATCTGGGACATAAGTACTTTTAAAAAATTTTTTTGTTTTTTTAGGAGAGGGAGGGAAGGAAGGAAGGAAGAAAGAAAGGAAGGAAGGAAGGAAGGAAGGAAGGAAAAGCTAGCTTTTTCAATGGAAACTGTAAAATTAAAAAAACAACCACTAAAATATGTTGAATTATATCTGTAAATTCTTGTTTACATATGGAAGATTATATTTAGGCATGTTCAAGATCAATTAATTCAAAACATTAAAATACAGATTGAGAAAACATATAATAACTGCTTTACTGGAGATGTCCCTTTCCCTTTTATTCATATTAAACGAAAGACAGTATTATTTCAATTATTTTTCTTTTATTCACTTTTTCCTGACCTATTCCAACACTGATCCCCATTCCCCCTTTGTCCATGAATCACAAATACATTCCCTTTAAAAGTACCTTTTTATGTTCTATTAGAATATCCCTGATTCATTCCCATCTCCTTAAAATGTCATTAACTGCAACTATTGCCTATAACACCTGGATCACACATCTAGTTTTTCCTTTTCTCTCAAAACAATCCGATTAACATGAATAGGAAAAAACCAGTCAAAGTAAAAGGAAAGTGAAGGAATGGAATTGGAAAGAGCTTTAATAAAATTTTGGTAACTTCATGGGTTTACCTATCAAATCATTCCAACGCTAGGAAGATGAATTAACTGTTTAGATGCTTTTCATTTACCTCTGATTTATAATCCTCTTATGATAGATTCTAAGCAAATTGTGTTTTATGTTTAGACTGAAAATGAAGAGAAGTGCAATATACTATAATCCTGATGGATAGGCTCCCTTGCTTAGAAACTACATCTTTTCTACAAAGGTTGGTTTTTGTTTTTAAGATGACTTTGAAAAAAGACATTATTTTGAGCATGGAGGTACACACATATTAGTATTAGCTAATGGCATTTCAAGGATACTGTATTGCATCTTGATTAAGTGGCTCAGTGCATTACTTTTGCATTATGATTTTTTGTTTCTTTATGAGGGAAACCTTTTGCCATGAAAACTGAAACTCTCTGCAAACTTTCAGCTTTATGCGGTAGATTCAATTAGTAACAGGGTTTGGAATAGTGGTTAAGGCATCAAGATAGAAAGTCAGATAGCATGTGTTCTAGTCCAGCCTTAAATACAAAGCCAACTGGGTGACTTTTGATCAATCTTTCTATTGTGTAGTGGGCTTCAGTAGGCAAGAAGCAGACCAGCCTAGCTGCAACAGCATTTATTGACTCAAAACTAGAACAAAGGAATAACAGGCAAATGTCTGTAATTTATATCCTAGGGTCTTAACCAATCATAACACTTGAAAAAGCCATTATGAATGTTCTAAGTTTCCCTCCAAAACAGTTGGAGTTAACAGTTAGGGTCATCTAAAGGTTAGTTTCACTTTAGCAGGGCTAAACACAACTATCACACTTTCTATCTCTTAGCCCTAGGAAGAAGGCTATGGCAAACCAATTCTGAAATCTTGACAAGTCACTGAGGTGGGCAGCATAAAAATTTAATAAATAAACAAATGAATGGCAGGGATTGTCCAGGCAGTCACCAGAAGTCAACATTGTCTCAAAGGCACCATTTTTTAAAAAATGAGTTTTTTTATTTAAAATGTGAATCTTGAACTCTTAAGCTTATTTTCCTTTTTTAGCTTGTCTGCAATTATCAAGAAGTCATTTCTTTCATATTTATTTTTAAATTAATAATAATTATGGTTGACAGTTGACTCATAAGATAGTGTACAGTATCAATATCAATTATTTATTTATTCATTTATTTATTTATTGAATTTATATTGCCACCTACTCACCCATGGCGACTCAAGGTGGCTTACAGAATATAAAACCTCATTTAAAACAATAAAACTAATAAAAAGTATCAAATAAATTAATACAATATAATAAAATCACCCTCCAACCCCCACCCTGGCTACAGCAGATCACACAAGCCATTGGATGGTTCCCCAGGCCCGCTGGCAGAACCAAGTCTTCAGTGCCTTGTGGAAGAGTGGAGGCTTGTTGTATTAGAGAGGCAGCCACCACGGAGAAGGCCCTTCTTCAGGTGTCTCTCTAGGGGATGGGACCTGCAGCATTCCCTGCCTCCCTGCTCTGATGGGTCGGGTAGATGTGACCGGCAAGAGACAGTCCCTCAGATAACCTGGTCCCAAGCCATGAAGGGCTTTAAAGGTGACAACCAGCACCTTGAATTGCATCCAGAAGCAAATTGGCAGCCATTGCAGTTCCTGCAGGAGAGGTGATACATGTACACACTGGGGTCTGCACAAAACCATGTGGGCCGCTGCATTTTGCACCAACTGGAGCCTCCAGATGGTCTTCAAGGACAGCCCCAAGTAGAGCATATTGCAAGAGTCAAGACAGGAAGTGACAAGGGCATGAGTGACTGTAAGTAAGAATTGTTGGTCAGGAAAGGGCGTAACTGGTGTACAATCTGCAGTTGCTCAAAGGCCCTCCTGGCCATGACCGCCACCTGCTCTTTAAGCAGGAGTCGTGAATCCAGGAGAACCCCCAGATTATGCACAGGGTCTTTTTTTCACTCCCAATGATGATGTGTTAATCTTAATCCAAGGATTTGACTGTTCTGCTTACTCTGTGAAGAAGTTTCTATCGATCTGCTCAAGAGTATATCCCTGGAGTTACAGTTTTTTTACAGTTACATTATGTCAGTGCTGTTCCTGAAGATGTAACAGTTTACTCATCAATAACACTGAAAGCCAGATAGGTTAGCTGTGTGGCCCTACTTTAAGCAGACATATTTGAATGGCACTTTTATTTCAGATATACTCAGGATTTAAGCTCCATTTTTGCAGCCCCTTTCAAACCTCTCTTCAGTTATGCTTCCAGAATTTGATGGCAAATCAAGTTTAAAGGAGTGCTTCCTGTTCTTTTTCATAGGAAAGTCTCAACAAATAAGCATATTAAGTCTCAGATACTCTGAACGGACTGATTAACCTTCATATCAAAAGCAGAAAGAAATGAAAAACCCATACCACTCCCTCCTTGCAACCTGGGGCAATTAAAAAAAAATTTTTTTTTGTAGTCCTTAGCCATAAAATATAATCTATCGCTGTTTTAGTCAGAAGTTTATATAAATTGTGTTTAAAAATAAAGGACTTTACGAAAGAGAATATCAATTTACTCCTATTTTCAATACAGAAACATTGTCCTGATACAATGTAATACTGGGTGAGAATTTGGGACTAAAATATCCTTTGCCTGACATCAAAAGCTCAAATGGAATGGTTTGAAAGCTGGATATTTAACTGACACAAAAGAATGGGCATCAAGAATCATAGAATGTAGATTATCACAACTGCCATATCTTAATGAAATGACCCAAGTATGATGTGTGAAAAAGTGGATTTATGCTAATCTTTTATCAGCATGTATTTGTTGCTTCACACAGCATTACCTGGAAGTCATTCCAACAAGTGTCACCATATTTAGAGGAACAATTATTCTTGGAGGAACAATGCTTACACATCTAAAAATATAGTTTTCATTATGGTTGCAGAGGCAATCTAGGTAAAGTTGAAATGGCTAGTTCATTCTGTAGTTTGTCAGTTTATTTCAATAATTTCTACACTGCTCGGTCACCGCATTCGAGACTTGACATTACCATTTGGAATATATAAAGCAAGTTTTCCAGTATATTATGTGTTAACAAAAGATTGATCAGTGAATATGCATACATTAACATCATGGACAAAGAAAATCCCCTGCATTCTAATCATAATGCATGTATCATGTATGCAATTTTTTCATTAGATATTTCTTTAAAAGCTTCACTATATGTAAAGTGTGACTTGGCATTTCTATGACAGCTCTGTCCAATTTTCTCATCTCTCAACAGCTGTAATAAATATAATTCTGTTTGCAAGAATAGTATCCTTCATCTACATTCATAAAGTCACACTGTAAGATTACAAACAACAATGCAGGAAATTTGAACACTGCATTCCACTACAAGAAAGAGTTACAAAATAATGAGATTAATACAAGGAAAGAAAGTTTTCCCTCTCCTATATGTGATTCCTTATCAAGGAAACAGAGTTTTGAAAGCACCATTTCAAGATCCATGAATGCATGATTATGAAACACAGAAAGCAGAGAACGCTTAGCATTTCTACTGAACTTCAAAGAAATGTAAAAAAAATGAGAAGCATTAATGTTTTAGAACAAAGAAATGAATGGATTAATCCTCTTCCTCTCAAATAAGGTTCACAGTTCACACACACTTTACTCCCCCCATTTCTTTACTATATAGGTGGGAATTGCTGGATGTGAACAGCAATAAAGAATAATATATTTGTTTGTTTGTTTATATTTCATACTTCTTAAGTATACATCTCCCTTGGAGGAGGCTCTGGGTGGGTGTACAATTTAATCAATAAAATTAAAATTAAAATCTGGATAATTTAGGATTAAAATGTTATAATTATAAAGCAGCATTATAAAGATGCTGGCTGTTGATGAAAAGGAGCATGATTTTAGTTCTTTTCATTCAGAATTAAAAAATTATGCCTAGGCAACTCTAAAAGTTATAGCTTTAGACATATAAAAAGCCATTTTAGATTATCAATATTTACATGGGAAACAATCTTATAGTCATGCAACCAGGTATCAAATGAGAACCCTTTTTTTAACTTATTGTGGATTCCCGTAGCTACAATCAGTCATTTGGTGGACTTCTGGCTAGATACAGTGGCAGTTAGAAATTGAATCATGTCATTTTCCCTGTTCGGGGGGGGGGGGGGGAGGACGAGAATAGGACCAGAGATACACATGCCCAGTTTGAACTGACCAATGAGCCATGGTTTCATGATGCTCCCCACCAGTCATCTGAAGTTGCTCCCACCAACACAGATGAAGTATGACAGATTTACACAGCCTGAAATGGCTATTGGTTGCTATTGGCTTAAAAGAAAGATGCTACGTTCACATTGATATTGCTAACCATCATTTAAGGCTGTTCCATCTGGGAACGGAGAACAAAATGAAGACAAAATCAATGGGAGAATATAAAGATACCAACCGTTGCCCCGAAATAAAAACCTAGACTATAGGCCTTCTATTTTCTTCTTTATGCTAAGGTCTCTTGGAAGCGGCAGACTGTTTTTGGGATGGTTTAAAGGACTTTAGATTTTCCTGCCACACTTTAACCCAATATTCTCAGAGCTGATTTTTATTTATTTATTTATTTTTGTCAATTGATTATAAGATAACAGGTATAAGTGTAAACATGGTTATGAATACATGAAATGGATCCATATAAGAAAAATAAAAAGAAACAATAGGACAAGGATGGTAGGCACATGAGTGCGGTTATGCACACCCCCTACAAACCTCTTAGGAAAGGGGTGAGGTCAATAATAGACAGTCTGAGGTTAAAGTTTTTGGGGTTTGGGGAAGAAACCACAGAATCAGGTAAAGTATTCCAGACACTGACCACTCTGTTGCTGAAGTCGTATTTCCTGCAATGAAGTTTGGTGTGGTTAACCTTGAGTTTGTATCTATTATGTGCTCTTGTATTGTCAGGGTTGAAGCTGAAGTATTCATTGACAGGTAAGTCATTGCAATGTATGATTTTATATTCTATATGAAGAGCAGACCGAAGGTGGCGTAGTTCTAGGTTTTCTAGGTCTAGAATTTCAAGTCTGGTGGCATAAGGTCTTCTGCAACGAGTAAAGGAGTGGAGAACTCTTCTTGTGAAGTATTTCTGGACTTTGTCAACTGTGTTAATATCAGATATGTAATGCGGGTTCCAGACTGATGAGCTGTATTCGAGTTTTGGTCCAGCAAATGTTTTGTATCCTCTAGTTAGTAGTGTGATATTACCAGAGAAAAAGCTACGTAGGATTTGGCTAACAACTCTTAATGCCTTTTTGGCTATGTTGTTACAGTGGACTCCAGCACTTAGATCATTAGAGATAAGTACTCTAAGGTCCTTGACAGAGTTTGCATCAACTAGTTCTTAACTATTCAGCCTGTATTTTATTTTCTGATATAAATTTTTATTTTCTGATATAAATCTGTCTTATGTAAGACAGAGCATTTATTTGTTGAGATTTGAAGTTTTGATTTGATTAGTGGTAGACTCCCAGAAACTAGAGAGCTAAAGCTAGAATCTTCTGAAGCAAAGTATGTGTTTTGCTGCTCACCAGTATTCCCTTCCTAAAAAGTATGTCTGAATTGTGCCTGCATTTTGAGCAATTACAATGAAATATGCTACAATGTTTGAAGCTGCTTTATATATAGTAGCGATAAAAATTGAGGAAATGGTGTCCTGCCTTAGAAATCAGGACAGAACCAAATTATGTTTGAAACAAATTCAGAAGCTGTTCTATAGGAGTTGTCTTGCTGTTGTCTCTTATCAAATGGGGATTTCAAATGGTGATGTCAAAATGATAAGTATATATCTAGTTAAAAGGTCATAAAAGTGATTAATCTGTAAGTCTTCAGAAAATATATCTGCTCCAAGACTATCATCTGGGGCTTCAAAAAGCATAAAATGCTGTGATTAAAATATTGAGTGAATTAGGGTAGCATTTTTAAAATATTAGATAAAAAGCCATGATCCTACTTCTATTGAAGACAGCTGGAACACACTCCTAAGGACTGATTAACTGATTTTTTTTTTATTGTTATGTATCGTGTTAACTGTATCTCCATCATAAACAATGAATCACAGACCTGTTAAATTAATAAAACTCCTGACATCAAAAGAAGTAAAGGAATCTCATGTTTTTAAACTATTAACAGTTTGTATTTCTGGAGAAATTGGCAAGATATAACAGACCCAAAAAAGACAATGTGCCACATCTCACAAAGCACATAATCATTCTGAATATTTTAATGAAGTTGTTAATATCAGGAAAAAAAATTGGAATCATTCTGGCAAGCTCAAAGACTGGATTTCTAATACTTATGATCCATATGACCCTGTATATAGATGTATATCAATATTTTTCAGCACCCCTACAATATTTTCATATTCATAGCTATTTAATAACAATGACAAGAGTTGAAAGGGACCTTGGAGGTCTTCTAGTCCAACCCCTTGCTTAGGTAGGAAACCTTATACCATTTAAGGTAAATGGTTATCCAGTCTCTTCTTTAAAACCTCCAGTGTTGGAGCATTTACATTCTGGAGGCAAGTTGTCCCACTGATTCATTGTTCTAAGTGTGAGGAAATTTCTCCTTAGTTCTAGGTTGCTTCTCTCCTTGATTAGTTTCCATCCATTGCTTCTTGTCAATTGTTATTTTTGGAAACAAATACTGGTATGGGGCAGAGCTTATGTGCTGTTTGTTTGAATGTCATGCAAGAAAGTCCTGCAGTTATCTTTCTCCAGTAACGTAACAATTTTAGCAACTAATAAGGATGTGATGGGTATTTTTTTCTAGAAGAAAGAGGATATGGTATTGCTGGAAATGTGCAATATACAAGATGATTGATTGATTGATAAATGCTATTGAACATACTGTTAAATTATCAGTAACAGATTGAATGCAGATGAAAATGGAATATCATAGTTGTAAGTGAGTAAACCTATTTATAATTAATCTACTGGACTTAGTTCAGTACAAAATAGTATCTCCAAAACTTCACTTATAATTAAAGTATGACTGGAATTTAAGCCCATGTCACACTGAACCAACGGATACAAAGAGGATGTAAAACGGACAAAAAACCTTGCCATCCGTTCGAAATCGCGATGTACTCACTGCTTCCGTTTGGCTTCCTCTCTATCCGTCCAGCATCCGTTTATGGACGTTTCATCCGCTCCAAAAGTTTTGGGCTGCCCAAAACTTTTGCGTGGAAAATGTATCCTGTTTGTCCGTTCTGCATCCGCTACGCATCCGCTAGGCACCTGTTACGTATCAGTTACGCATCCGCTATATCCGCTAGGCGTCCGCTACGCATCCGTGGAACTCCATCCGCCCGGACGCAGGGAGGAAGCGGAACGGATGCAGAACGGATGCCTAGCAGATGCAGCATGGAAACAAAGCGTTTAAAATGGAAAAAAACATTCGCAGAGGGGACCTATCTCGGATATTAAGGATGTCTAGAGGTTGCCTAGAGGATGCCTAGAGGATGCCTAGCGGAAAACCTATACTGCCTATAAAAAGGGGGAGCAACTCGCCTGCATCTCACTTTCAGAACAGCAGCCCAGCGGTGCAGACCTCTGCAGCCTTCATCTGGCTCTTCCTCTTCCACAGCATCCAGTCATGTCCACCGTGGATTGTAACAAAGTCCTTTTGGCAGCCACTAGCGTTCTGCACCAGTGAGAAGCCATCTGCAGGCTCTGTGAACTCTACTGCGAGAAGAAAAGGAGCCATCCAAAAAGAGTCTGGATCTGAAGATGGTTCGCCAGAAGAGCAGAGGATGGACTGTACAACAAGCTGATGGTGGAGCTCAGGAACGAAAACACTCGGGCGTTCCAGAACTTCATGAGGATGCCTCCACCCATGTTTGACGAAGTTGTGCAGCGGCTGACACCCAGGTTGACCAAGGCAAACACCAACTTCCGGACCAGCCTGGAACCTGGGCTCAAGGTGGCACTCACTCTGCGCCACCTGGCCTCAGGGACCTCCCACAGGAGCATGCAGTATGGCTGGAGGGTGCCATCCAACACCATCAGCATTGTGGTCAGAGAAGTGGTGCAGGCCATCATCGAAGAATACAAGGAGGAGCTCCTCCATTATCCCTCCACTGAAAAAGGATGGAAGAAAGTTGCAGAGCAGTGGTATCAGAAGTGGAACTTACCACACACCATTGGAGCCATAGATGGCAAGCACGTGGCCTGCAAAGCTCCACCCAACTCAGGGTCCACTTATTTCAACTCCAAGGGCTTCTTCAGCATCATCCTCTTCGGCATGGTCGATGCTGACTACAAGTTCATGTACATCGATGCTTCAGGCAGCGGCTCATCTTCAGATGCCCAGGTATACAACGCCAGTGACCTCAAGGAGGAGTTGGAACTCAACCTCATCGTGGGCTTCCCAGATCCAGAACCCCTGCCCAACGACATGCAAGATGTGCCCTACTTCATTGTGGGGGATGACGCTTTCTCCCTCACAACCTACCTCATGAAGCCCTACACCTCCAAATACCTCACCCGTGAAGAGAGGATCTTCAACTACAGGCTGTCCAGGGCAAGGCGGGTGGTGGAGAACGCCTTTGGCATCCTGGCCAACAGGTTCCAGGTACTTCTCACCACCATGCAGCATTGCCCAGAGACCGTGAGGAGGATAATGGAAGCTTGCTGCATCCTGCACAATCTCATGCGCACCCGCTACCCAGTCTTGCAGAACAGGCTCGTGGACCTCCAGCAAGGCAATGGGGACATGGAGCCTGGGGAATGGAGGCAAGGGCGAAACCTGATCGACACTGAGGATGTGCAAGGCCCCAATAGAGCCTCACATGAAGTGAAGAAGCAGCGCAACCTCCTGAGACAATGGTGCAACTCCCCAGCTGGAGCAGTGGAGTGGCAAGACAGGATGGTAGATGCTTAATGGATGCTTCCTTGAGCCTGTCTCATCACACGGATGAGATTGGGCCATGTATGTTTGGTTGGCCTACAATGAACAGGGCGTTTAATAAAGAGTTGTGTTTATGTTGACATGTGTGGATAATTATTACATTATTATTGATAATAAAGGGCCGTAGGTATGGCACCTGGGAGGGTGGACCATACAGTCCCACTATGCTTGCACTGGAGGTTTATCTATCCCACTGCTATCCTAACCCATCCCACAGCTATTACCCATCCCACAGGTATCCTAACCCATCCCAAAGCTATCCTTACCCATCCCACAAGCATGCAAAGGCTTAAACCATTTCTAAAAGTTTCCACCAAGACTTTATAAAAAAAAAGAAATGAAGCAAATGTGTGAATCATAAATAGACTTTATTAACAACAAGCTATAAAACAAAAAAGAGTCTCTGGCACTCCTCTTGGTCGTTCAGTCTCAGGGGTGAAGGGTACAGGTGCTGTGGAGGTGGCTGGTGCTGGAGTGCTTGTCATCAGCTCCTCCAGAAGCAGAAGCAGCAGAAGCCCCAGCCCCAGAAGAGCGAGCCCGTGCTGCAGAAGCCCCAGCAGAACCAGAGTGAGGGCCAGGGGGCGGGATGGTAGCCCTGTCCCTCTTGCCAGGGCTGGCAGCAGATGGCTGAGGCTTGCTGTGCTTCCGCATGGTTGTGGGGTTGCTGGCTGGCAGGGAGGCTGGCAGGAACCAAGGCTGGCAGGAAGGCTTTCAGGCAGACAGGCACCAAGGCTTGCAGGCAGGCAGGCACCAAAGCTGGCAGGAAGGCTGGCAGGCTGGCAGGCAGGCAGGCAGGCACCAAGGCTGGCAGAAAGGCTGGCACCAAGGCAGGCACCAAGGAAGGCTGTCAGGCAGCAAGGCTTGCAGGCAGGCTGGCAACAAGGCTGGCAGGGAGGCTGGCAGGAACCAAGGCTGGCAGGAAGGCTGGCAGGCAGGCAGGCACCAAGGCTGGCAGGAAGGCTGTCAGGAAGGCTGGCAGGCTGGCAGGCAGGCACCAAGGCTGGCAGGAAGGCTGGCACCAAGGCAGGCACCAAGGCTGGCAGCAAGGCTTGCAGGCAGGCTGGCAGCAAGGCTAGCAGGGAGGCTGGCAGCAAGGCTGGCAGGCAGACTGGCTGGCAGCAAGGCTTGCAGGCAGGCAGGCCCCAAGGCTGGCAGGCAGACATAAACCAAGGCTTGCAGGCAGGCTGGCAGCAAGGCTGGCAGGGAGGCTTGCAGGGAGGCTGGCAGCAAGGCTGGTAGCAAGGCTGGTAGCAAGGCTGGCAGGCAGACATGCAGGCAGGGCAGGCAAGGCAGCCAATCTGTCCGGCAGGAGGTCTTTCCTCTGAATGGCGACCTGCTTCCGAGCTGCTTCCGTTATATCCGCGGGGCTGACGCAATGCATCCTCCCCGCATGCGCAATTAACGCCAGGCATCTGCTAGGCTTCCGCTGTGCATCCGCTGTGCATCCGCTGTGCATCCGCTGTGCATCCGCTGTGCATCCGCTTCATCCGCTCGGCGTCTGTTCTGCATCCACTGTATCCGTTCTGCCTCCACTTCGCTGAGGTCCCCCGGAAGCCCTGCGGATGTGCCATCCGCTCCCATCCGCTTCCATCCGCTAGGCTTCCATTCCGCATCTGCTTTGCATCCACCCTACGTCCTCCCCGCGTCCGTGTTATCCGCTCCGGTTATGCAAATTTTTGCCCCTTTTGAGAGCGGATAACAACGGATGGAACATTTTGCTTGTCCGCTGTGTCCTTTTTGCATCCGTTGGGCAGTGTGACATGGGCTTTAGGAAGAAGCTAAGAAGGGCCAGCCATTCACTTCATGTAATCTGTAATTCAGAAAAGACTGGCTTTGCATAAGGATTATCCTCTCTACATGTTGTGAGGATAATTTGCATTTCAGCATTTTATTTTCATACAGTTGACAAATCTTGGCCATTCATTGTAAGGTTCTTTATACATATTTCACTACGAGGAATTAAATTTTAAAGAAATCTTGAAACGGTCAAATTGAATAGGATTATTAAAATAAATATTTCATCATGCTTTTCTCAAATTATACCAAGAGAGCTTCACAACATAGAAAGAGATTCAGAACAACCGAAAATATTGAATCGTCAGTATTTCAAGAGATTTCTAATTAACTTTGCTTTGAAATTATGAAATTATGAAATGGCAATCAGAATGAATTAATTGATTAATGTCCCCAGTTTCCATTGGGAATTTCCCCACGACAACATTAAACTTGTGATTTGAATCTGAGCTTTTTCAGTATCTGTCCATTCATTAGCCTTAAAGCCTTGTAGCATTTAAGATAATCATTCATCTGCAGATTGAAAGAAAATATTTCATTGTTTGGTTCCTGATGAAGAAGGAAGACTTATTTTTTCCTCATGTTTTTTTTCTATAGTTTTCCTGTATTCTTACATTTCTTTCATTCTGTCTCTTATTTAGGTTTTTTTTCTTCTTATGTCTTCTTTGTTATAGGAAAAGATTATAAATTGCATTCTCTTTTACACCTGTTTTATCATCTTTTTTTCCCTTCATTTCTCCACTCTTCTTTCCTTTTTTCTTGCATCCATTTCTTACTTTCCCCCAAATCTTTCTTTTTTATTCAAGATTAATGTACTTTAAAGTATTCATCAGCAACACTTTCTTCCATCTCCATTCTTTCAAGTAATATTAACAAACTGAAAACTGAAACTAAAACTCCTTTCCTCTGCTTGTGTTTTGCATTTGAAACAGATTTCTTTTTAGGTGGGGAGTGGGAGTAGAACACCTTAGCATCAGAGTGTGTTAATAATAATATACAAAATACTAATGCTTTGGTGGTCATTTCAAAAAACCCTTTCTTAGTGAGCACCTAGAAACCAAGAGGAATATGCGTGCCAAATTTCAAGTTTGTAAGCTCTACGGTTGTGGAGATGTTGTGATGATGCATGAGTGGTATGTCGCTTTTAGATAGATAGATAGATAGATAGATAGATAGATAGATAGATAGATAG
>BLBF01000017.1:24380335-24400732 GCA_015471245.1 Laticauda colubrina
TAGATAGATAGATAGATAGATAGATAGATAGATAGATAGATAGATAGATAGATAGATAGATAGATAGGGCTGTTGGTCTGAGCTCTGAGCTTGGCAATTTGGTTGCAAACATTTCATCACCATTTGAGAAGACATCATCAGTGTACTTTGATTTGAATCAATTCAAAGCACACTGACAATATCTCCTTGAATGGTGATGAAACATTTGCAATCAAATTACCAAGCTCCGGGCTCGGACCAGCAGCTCAACTACCAACCCGAGCTATTTATATTCAAATACATTTCATATTAGAAAATGATTCTTTTCTTCTCAAAGTTCTAAGCTTGCATATCATTGGACTATGGCAGGCATCCAATTTTCTGTCTTCTTGGGTGGAAGCCAGCAGTGCTGCCCAGACAATTGGGTTTATTTATTTACTGCATTTCATAAAACAGTTGATTTTTTTCCACTTTGGGGAAATAGAATTGGGATTTCGATACAATTCACATGTGGCATAAATGCATAAGGCATATTATGCAATGCTTTAGATTCAGTGTGGAAGTGGCCCTTTGGGAGTACATATGCAGCATCTGTCTAGAACTTGCGAAGGCAATGCTATTTAGGCTGTCTTCAAATTAACTATGGATATTTATGATGCCTGACTGGAAGATGCTCAGCCTTGCTGATATGTCACCTCTTAAAGCCTCATGTCTTAAGGGGGGGGCAACATGGAAAAGTGAATGATCTAATTCTGGAAAAAATGGCCTCCCTTGACCAATTACTTGCATATTTTAGTAAGAGACATGAATGGTGCCTAAATATAAAAATAAATGATTGTGTGTGAGAGAGATAGAGACAGAATACAGGTAGTCCTCAATTTATGATCACAATCATAAACTTCCTGTTGTTGAGTGAGACATTTGTTAAGTGAGTTTTGCTCCATTTTACAACTCTTTCTTGCCACAGCTGTTAAGTGAATCACTGCAGTTATTAAACCATTAACCTAGTTGTTAAGTGAATTTGGCTTCCCCGTTGATTTTGCTTATCAGAAGGTCGCAAAAGGTGATCACAAGACCTTGGGACATAGCAACGGTCATCAATATGAAGCAGTAGCCAAGTATCTGAATTTTGATTACATGATCATGGGGATGCTGCAAAGGTCATATCTGTTAAACATGATCATAAGTTAACTGTGAAACACAGTCATAAGTCACATTTTAGTGACACTGTAACTTTGAACATTGAATGAAGTATTGTAAATCGAGGACTACCTGTAGTCTTCTCCACTGATGTCATCTGCAGCAGATGTCTTGGAATCAATCTATTTCTTAAAAATAAACATTGTAGCTACCCATCTTTCTATGGGTCTAATCAGATTATTTTTCTCTGTCATGGAATAGGAGAATGGTGCCTCTTGTGAGTGGTAGACAAGATTCAGAACATGAGGAACCTACAGTAGTTTTGAAAATATTGTCGACAAGATAGTGGGCTGTTCAGCCGCTGGATTAACCATCACTTGGTTTCAGACAAGGACTATATGGTATAATAGCTTGGCTTCATACCTTTCTCTCTGCCTTTCTCATTCTTTTTGGCCCCCAAGTCTTATGTTGGAGATAAATTTGATCTGTATTTTTCCCAGTTTTCATTGGAAGGCAAGAGGAAAAATGTTTTAGCAGAAATTTGAATATCAGTAGTTAAGACTTGAATACTATTATTGAATTATTGACACTTCTTTTCTCTTGTGGGTCATTCCTTGCATATTATCTCAAAGATTCTCTTCACCTTCCTCCATACTTCTTCCTTGTTTAATGAGCTATTGAGAGAAGGGAGGATTGAACTGATTGCTTGACAAAGAGCATTTTTAGAAAGGCTCAATAATGTCATTTTACTAAGAAACATATGTCAGTTATGGGCTACATGTTGACGATCTTTGTATTTAGGAGAACCATTGGTACAAAATATGACCATGAAAAATAACAAAATTCATTTTTCAAAATGGTACTTTTGGGATAAGATCTAGGTGAGAATGATTGTTGGCAAGAGGAAATTGTGTGGAGGGTCCAAAGTGATTTTCTTAAAGGTCAAAGATGAAGGTTTAAAGATTTCACAAAGTACAGTATACTCACTAAAGTCACAATCTTCAGAGTCAAAAAGTCACCAAAAACTTATGTGAAAAAGAAGAAATAATTTAATTGTGGTGAGGAGGGAGAGGAACTTTGTATTAACAGATGGACCCATACATGTTTGCCCAGATAAACAAATGATTAAAATTGGAGTATATTGTCAGATGGATGCTGGAAAAAATGGCATGATAATGGTATAATTTTAATAGCACACCTTATTGTAAGAATGTTTTCAGCAGACATCTAGGCTCAAGGTATAAAAACTGCCATATTAGATTTCAGTCTTCTGTGTCATTGTATGTATTTGAAACACACTAAAGGGACTGGTTGCATAATTTTCTCGGAAACCATATGGTAGGGGCTTGCCACTCCTTTCTCCCAGGGAGTTTTGTCAAGTTTCTAATCTAATTTACAATCTTGGATTTCGCTGATAGTCACTAACCATACTGAATCTGCTTAGATTCTTACTTAAATTATACAGTGTTATAATGATATAAATGTAGTTTTAAATTTAATCAGATGGTTAAATTTGGGGCAGAATCTTAAAATTAGTGTATAAGACTGGAAACACTGCTCAACATGAACTTAACATATCAAAAATGCATAAAGAAATTCATTAACTAACTTTTACATTGTTCTAATTTCCTTAACAGTGTTTCAAAATAACTAGCTGTGATTAATAGACCATGATCAGAATTTTGATCAGTCAATTTTACATTAGAAAGGAAGTTTTTTTAATTGTACATTAACATTGTTTCAATTATTTAATTGTAGATCTCAATCTTGTCTGAAAAAGCAATCTTCAGCCATTCAATAGCATACAACGTTTTCATTTTGTGTGCAAACATTTACAAACATGCTTCCATTTCTTTTACTTCTAGCATTGATATTTAATGGGTTTCTTTAATGAATGATTGTTTTTAGCAGTTTCTGTGAGTTTCAGTCAGCTATATTTCATTCTGGAATAAAAACTAATGATCCATAAATTCTTAATGCCATATTTTTATAGCCAGTAAATTAGTCTTTAATGGGTTCAATAAGTTTGGTGATGTATGTCATTAATTGTTAATGGTGTTTTAACTAGATAATTGTTGTGAAAGGTTGTTTATCATCTCCATTTGGGAATGACTGATCCTTCCAATCTGTTCTGCCTCGTAATGTTGAACTGCTTTATCTACCATCGCATGCTGAAAGGAGTTCAAGAGCTTGGGTGGCACAGATCAAATACCAAATTCAAACATTTTCAGTGGATAATGAACCATCACATAGAGACTATCAGACTTAATGAGGCCAGATTAGTTTTGAGTTCCAGGCAGAAATATTTCTGTATTGCATCTCAGCACTCTCTATTCACTTTGCAGCCACTATATAAATCAATCCTAATAAGTAAAAACAAATACTCCTCTATAGATCTAAGCCAAGGGATTCAGTTGCAGAAGATCTTCCAGCCGAGCTATATGTGTTTTGTTAATCTTAATACTTTCATAAATGCATAATGGTAAACCAACATTTAAATGAGATTACAGATATTCTTCAACTTACAACAGTTCATTTAGTGACTATTCAAAGTTACAATAGCACTGAAAAAAGTGAACGATGGTTTTTCACAATTATGACCATTATAGCATCTCTATGGTCACGTGATCAAAATTCAGACGCATTGCAATTGATTCATATTTATGATGGTTTCAGTGTCCCAGGGTCATGTGATTGAGTGTTGTGACCTTCTGACAAGCAAAGTCAATGGAAAGCTAAATTAATTTAATAACCCTGTTACTAATTTAACAAATACTTCACTTAACAACTGTGGCTAAAAAAAATGTAAAATGGGGCAAAACTCTTAACAACTGTCTCACCTAGCAACAAAAAAATTGGGTTCAATTTTGCTCATAAGAACTAACTGTACTAGGTCTACTAGCTAGTATTTTTTGAGTTCTCAGTTTCTTAACAACTGCAAATCTACATGTTACAAGCAATGTAATGTTAGGAGTCAACAACCTGTACTTTCCATATATATCTTCATCGTCATCCCAGATCAATCCAGTGATTCCACACTATAGGTAAAATCTTCAATTTCAGTCAAATCAGAAACATTATTATCAAGCCATCAATGGAAAGACTGCAGTGAACCAATCAACTCCTGATAAAGAAGAAACTGCAGTTCTGCACGCAGCTATGTGACAGCCCCAAGAACTGCAACAAGAATGCAACAAGTATGACGTGGTCAGTACTTTAAAAAAATAAAAAAGGAGACCATGCAGATAACAAGATCTGGCAATGGCTAAGAGCAGGAAAATTCGTGTTGCACCAGATCCAGCCTTAAGAAGAAATTCAAACAAAGCCAGAATTGAAAAGACAGCAACATACAGCAAATGCTGCCTCTGCAAAGAAGTTGAAGAAACAGTGGACCATATACTTAGCCGCTTCAAGAAGATCACAAAGATTGACTACAAACAACAGCACAATAAAATAGCAACAATGTGTTATTGGAATATCTGAAAGAATAACTGTTTGCCTTCAAGCAAGGAGCCATTGCGGGGGCAAAAATGGGGAGGGGAACAAAGTCATAGAAAACGAAGAAGGTAAAGTGCTCTGGGACTTTAGAATTTAAACACTTGCCACCTAACACCCCAGAAATAAGAAATAGAATAAAGATAGTGGACATGGCAGCATAGCAGAATAGAAGAAAAAGAACCAGAAAAAAAAATCACAAAACGTCAAGAACTTGCAAATAGAAAGAGAATGACTGTTTAAAAAATAAAGCAAACAAAGTACCAATAGTAAGAGGCACATTGGGAGCAATCCCAAAACATTTCATCCCAAAACAATCAACATCAAAACAAAACAAAAAAACAAAATAATTTTCAGCAACAGAGTGGTCAATGTCTGGAATACTCTACTTGACTCTGTGGCTTCTTCCCCAAACCCCAAAAACTTTAACCTCAAACTGTCTACTATTGACCTCACCTCTTTCCTAAGAGGTCTGTTGGGGGCGTGCATAAGCGCACCAACGTGCCTACCATCCCTGTCCTATTGTTTCTTTTTCTTATATGTATCCACTTCATGTATTCATAACTATGTTTATAATTATACCTGTTATCTTATAATCACTTGACAAAATAAATAAAATAAATAAAATTTGGAGCACACCTGAGTGCCACTAACATTACAAAATCATCATCAGTCAATTGCAAAAGGAAGTTTTACTTGGAGCAATTTACATCCTCTGATAATAGCTCTAACCATTAAAAACAGCAATTATCTGTCTATCCTGATCCTTGGGAAGGTTTCATAGGTGGATGAAAATGCCAAATCCATCTAAACATCTGGCTGGCTATGCAATGAACCATAATGATATAATTCGGTGCACATTTTTTTGGCCATCATGGGTCAGAGCTATAACTCCATTCAGAAATATGTGCAGATATTTTTCCTTTCCAAGGCTATATAATCAGAGTAGCAATGCAAAGGGTTTATCAAATCCTATGAGGCATGATTTTTTTTTTCATTTTTCTTCTTTCACATCGAGAAACACACACACCAAAATGGAAGATTTGTAACTATTAGATTTATTATGCTTCTTCTTATTTGGAGAATGAACCAATTTTTCCCCTTCAGATATCAGCAAGATGCTGCTGATGAATTTTAATTTATTGTTTAGGTCTTCCTGAAGCCACAGTAAAAAGTTTCAAAGGTCATTTGTAAACTTGCATCCTACATTAGGCAGGGAAAGGCATGTAATTAAGGAAGCTGATTTTAGATGCTTTAAAGGAAAACATTGATTTATTATTTACCATTATATTATAATATTACTGTCAAATATGAGGAGATCTTTTAGGGATTTTCTTTATTAACTGTAAATTTATTTATACCTAATTTTTGATAACACTTTTTAAAAAGATTTGTTTTTTAAATAGTATATTTAATAGTGTATCTTGCAGAGAAACAGTCTTTTGTAACAGACACTGAAGGCTTCAAATAAACAGGTTTTGTATTTCTGCTATCCTTGTGTGCCCCTTAAAAAAAATCAGATTTGACTTCTGGTTTGCAAGGCTTCGGCAGCGGCAGAAATCCACGATCGTGCGCGGTTCCTGCTGTGCTCTCCACTGGAGTGCCCCCGATCCAACTGGATTTGGGAGCTATAGTTATCCCGTAGAGGTAACTGAAGATAGGGGAGACCCAGCAGGGGTACGGGGGAATTGCAACCCCCCTCCTCAGCTGGCTCAACTCCCTTTTCTGAAAGCGGTGGAGCAGTGGTCAGCAATGGCCACCACAAAGAAGCTTTCATCCAGATAAGAATGTGCAGGAGGAAGCTGAGAAAGTGAAAGTTTGGCTAACGGGGATGACAAGTAACATTTAAATACCCTGGAATTTAAGTTTCATTAAAGATACATCATTCCCGACGAAGACGGAAGAAGTGGCGAATGAAAGTAAAAGGGGAAAGTTTGTTTTTTCTCACTCTCCTTCCTTATGGTGATAGCAAATGAATGGAGAAATCAGAAAAATCCATTTTGGCATCAGCAGGTAATTAAATTGAAAATTGAAGCCAAGGGGACAATAAAGATTTCTGAGCATTGAAAAAAAATATATTTTTATTTTTTGCTATAAGTGGGAAGGGAGAGGAAAAGAATTAACATTAAGTTTTTGTTGGAGGAGGCTGCTTGGAATTTATAAGATCAGAGCCAAACTGTAACAAAACTTCTAAAATATATATTTTAATTGGAGCTTTATAACTGAACTATAACCCCAGGAAGAGGAAGTATAAAAAGAAGAAAGTGCTAAATGAAGCAGACTGTGTGTATTTGGATTGCTTGGTGACTTTGGGACTTTTGGAAATTATTATTTGAAAGACTAAAAATATTTGGGTTGTCTAAAAAAACTTTTCACAATGGCACTACTTGTTGATGAACTAAAAATTGAATTTAAAAAGCTAAAAGAAGAGGAACAAGAAGGGAAGGGCTCTTCTGGATCTGTTTTCCATTTTTTAGAAAAGGCGATTTCTAAACCAAAAACTACAAGAACAAGAAGATTGGGATGAAGAAGAAGCCATTTTTAATGAACAAACAACTTTAGTTGGGAAAGAAAAGGGAAAGAGGGGAAAGGGAATGGAGAATTTAAGACTTAAAAAATAAACCAAAAAAGGGAAAAATAAGGTGAAAAATTGATACAATGTCAGAAAGCAACAGAAAAGAGAAATACAGAAGAAGGTGGAGATTAAGAAGGTGGAGATTAAGAGACAAGGGGGTAAAAAGACAGGATTGGAGAAGAAAGGAAGGGAAAAAGGGAAGAAAAGTTACAAAGGTTTAAAACAAGATGTAAAGAAACAAGATCTATTCAGAGAGTGGATAAAAATATGATTTAAAAAGAGATTCTGCAAAGTACATAAAATTGCATTGTTGTATTTATATTTGAAATAATGTTAGAAAACTGGATTTAATAATAGAGCTTAATGTGCTATGGATTATTGTTTTAATTATATTATAAACTTATTATTCTTTTTTATTTTATAATATAGTAAGTAGCTTTAGAATGTACTAAGTAGAATCAGAATGAAAAGTACATATTATTTTAAGTGTTAAATTTAGGGGAAAGATTTAAAGATGTCATACTTTAATCTGTGATTACAGGAGAAATTTTGTGTTAATGAGAAAAGATAATAGAAAATGAAGAGAAGATACAAAGGTTTAAAACAAGATGTAAAGAAACAAGATCTGTTCAGAGATAGTGGGTAAAAATATTAAAAAAGAAAAGTACATAAGATTGTATTGTTGTATTTATATTTGAAATAATGTCAGAAAATTGGATTTAATAATAGAGCTTAATTTGCTATGGATTATTGTTTTAATTATATTATAAACTTATTATTCTTTTTTATTTTATAATATAGTAAATAGCTTTAGAATGTACTAAGCAGAATCATGAAAAGTATATATTATTTTAAGTGTTAAATTTAAGGGAAAGATTTAAAGGCGTCATACTTCAACCAGTGATTAAAGGAGAAATTTTGTGTTAATAAAAGATAATAGAAAATTGAAATAAAACAGACAAAAGATATACGCATATGATTTAAATTGAGATGAAATAAATAAAATAGAATTAAGAGAGTGAAAAGAGGGAAGAAGCTATATTGAAAATGTAGAATGGTAAATAAGATATGAAATGGGATAAAAAGTGAGCTTGAATTCGAATTTATGTCTGTACAAAAAGATTTCACCAGGGACAAAGCCGCCTTCCAAAAAGAAGTTTTATATTTTTATGTTTTGTGTTTTGTTTGTGTATATTTGTTTATTGAAAACTAATTAAAAAAAATTAAAAAAAGAAAAAAAATCAGATTTGAGTGGTTAAGGCAAGACTAAAACTGGGAAACTGTGAGTTCATCTCATACCTTAGGCGTGAAAACCAGCTGGGTTACTTTGAGTAGTCACTCTCAGCCCACAATGTTTTGGGGAAAATAAGAGGAAAAAGGAAAATGGAATATTAGTTATGTTTACCACTTTGAGGTATTTATTTAAAAAGGCAGGAAAGAAAATAAAATAAAATAAAGGTCTCAATAGCAAAAGAAGAAATTGTTTCTAAGATTGTTTTTATTTGGTAACATCTCATCTTTTCTGCAAATGTTCCTTGAGGCAAACATAAAAACAAACAACATACAAACAAAATCTTGAGTCAAAGCTAATTGTGCATTTCAATTTTGCCATGTTTTACAAATATAAATATATAGAGACATTAGATAGGACTGTGAGAATTAGGTGTTCAGCAGAGTGGTGGCAGAAGGTAGGAGGGAAACTACCCCTGTGTCTAGATATTTTGCTATGCAATGCCCCATAGTGATGTCCTGAGGGGAGGAGTTGAAACAGTTTATGTCCAGGATGTGAGGGGTCTGTAGATACTTTCTCAGCCATCCTTCTGACCCACAATATACAGGTCTTCAGGCTAGTTTCAGTTGTTCTTTCTGCAGTCCTAACTATCTGTTGGAGTCTGTATCTGTCCTGCACCAAACCAGACAGTTACAGAAGTACAAATGAGAGACTCAATAATTCCTCTGTAAAGCTGTATCAAGAGCTCCTGGGGCAGTTTGAATTTCCTGAGTTGATGCAAGAAGAACATTCTTTGTTGTGCCTTTTTAATGATAGGTGTCAATTTCAAGTCCTGGGAGATTATAGAACCCCAAAACCTGGAGGAATCTATTGCTGATACTGGATGGTCGAATATACACTGCTCAAAAAAATAAAGGGAACACTTAAACAACACAATGTAACTCCAAATCAGTCACACTTCTGTGAAATCAAACTGTCCACTTAGGTAGCAACACTGACTGACAATCAATTTTGCATGCTGTTGTGCAAATGGAATAGACAACAGATGGAAAGCAGAGGCAGTTAGCAAGACATCCCCAATAAAGGAGGGGTTCTGCAGGTGGTGACCACAGACCACTTCTCAGTTCCTATGCTTTCTGGCTGATGGTTTGGTCACTTTTGAATGCTGGTGGTGCTTTCACTCTAGTGGTAGCATGAGACAGAGTCTACAGCCCACACAAGTGGCTCAGGTAGGGCAGCTCAGGTTCTTATGTATTGGCTTCTTAAAATGGATAGAATAGACGGACAAATAGATGAGAAAGATGAAAATGCAAGCCCCCCTCCTCTTTTTTCATGCTTTTGGCACTTAAATGAACTTTAGGATCTGTTAGGAAATAATTGTGCGCAAGCATTTTTACAAGACTTTGCAACAGTAAGTACACTGGATGTTATATGAAACAGGATAAACCCTGAAGTGCCCTGAGGCATTTAATATTTTAGTTCCATGATTAATTACAGAGGGTCTGGAGTTTGTGCAGTAGGAAGACAAAAAAGGAAAAAAAGGAAAAAGAGAACTAACCCTTGTCATGTTGGGGTTGCCCAAAAGAGAGGAAGCCATACTGAATGACAACTTTCCAATTCAGGCACTGAGAATTTTATCCTGAGAAAGTTGACCTTTTAAACTAATACTGAAGCTTTTTTTTTTTATTACTTCTTGAGCAGAAACTGCTCTTTAATAGATTTTCTCTTTGCTGTTTATTACACATTGAGTGCAAGGTTTGGTTTCTAATAGTTGCTTTTCATTGAGCTGCCTGCTGCTGACTGTGGAAAATGTAGGTTTGGCTACACTGATGGCTCTCTGTAATGGCTGTGATTACACCCTCTGCATCTTCTTCACAGTGCCAGCCTTTCAGCAGAACAGTACATTATGCCTGGATAAGACTCAAAGAGCAGTTTAATATCAGGGTTCTTTCGAGCTGTAATAAATGGTTCAAGATCGAAGAGATAATGCCACAGCAATATGACTGGGTGGCCTATGAGGCAAAACACATCGATAGGGCATACATATACATTGGAGTGAAAAAAGGACTTCTACTTCACCAAGCAAAGGTCTGTATAGAAAAGGCCCATGAAAATGTGTAGCATCTGGGAACACATGGATCAACTGGAAACAGATGTGAAACTATCAGCCAGCTTATTAGCCATAGCTACCTTCTTATATTAAATAAGACTAGACAATAGATGATCTGTTGGGTCATCCTTTGAGAGAAAAGTAATGCAGTGTGATGGATGAATAATTGTAGTAGCAAATGAACTTCAAACATAAATCAAAATTTATTTACCAAAGAGATAAACAGAATGACCATGGGTGGGCAAAAAAGTATGGGGAGCAGGAGCAATTTCCAACTTCTTCTCGGCTTCTCCATTGACTTTGCTTGTGGAAGTTGGCAAGGATGGTTAAAAAAAAAATTGCAATCATGTAATCATAGCTGACCATGGAAATGCTGCAACAACCAAAATCCTTGAAATTTCAATTCCAAGAGTATAATGGGTCCCTGACCTTTGTATGCAGTTTTAAGTGCCAGTCTTCCCAGGTAAATCAGACAGGAAACATGATAAGATGAATTAATTATACTTTATTGTAAAACTACATTAATAAAATCTTGCACGTCTGAAAATACTTTCCAACACCACTTTTAACTACTTGATCCATTAGGATGGAGTCTTCCTAAGTTTTTTCTCTATTAGACCACTGGTCCCCAACCTTTCCAGCTTTGCAGCTTGGTGAGGAGGGAGAGGGGATGGTTCCACCTGAGCAGTGGACAAGCATGTGCACAGCTCCATTTGTGTGAAAGGCGGGCACCAGCACCTGCCATTCACATGAATGCAGCTGCAACGTGTGCAGTCATCTGCTCCTCACAAAAGTGGAGCTGTGTTCGTATACTTGCACACTGCTTTCACAACCCAATACTGGGCCACAACGGGGAGTTGAGAACCCCTGTATTCGACCACTAAGGCTCCTGCCTCTCTTATCTGATTGTTTCCTAGGCAGCAACTTTTGCTTTCATTCCTTAAGGTCATCTGCACATTCCATTTTAATCAGGAGTGGGATTCAAATTTTTAGCAACCGGTTCTGTGGGCGTGGCTTAGGTGGCTTGGTGGTCATGTAACTAGGTGGATGTGGTTTAATGGTCATGTTATTGGCTAGGTGTGGCCAACTCAACATCACTCACATTGAGGCGCGCATCTCCTCACCTGGCCTCTCATGACTGTGGAGATGCTGCAACAGTCGTAAGTGTGAAAAATGGTCATAAGTCACTTTTTTCAGTGCCATTGTAACTTTCAATGGTCACTCCACACAAGCAAAGTGCCAGCAAAGGAGGGGGGGAAAAACTCCAGAGACGTTCCTGAGACAGGAAGTCTAATCCTTCCAAGAATATAATAAGGGTTAACGGAGAAGCAGTTTCTGTAAGCAACACCAGAATGTTTCCTCCCTGCCTTCCTTACATATATTATGGAATCAAAGTACCTTGACTCAAAAGTTGTTAGATTATGATAAACTGCTTTGCCTCATTGAAGATTACAAACAAATACTTAGAGCAGCGATGGCTAACCTTTTCCACGTTGCGTGCCAAAAATGTGTGCTCTCACGGGCCTGCACCCAGGATTCATTGTGCATGTGACTCCCCCACCCCCCTGCGCATGTGCATGTGACCCTCTGCACACACACTGTGCGCCTCTGCGCTTTCGCACATTACCCCCTCCACATGCCACATGACTCTCTGAGCATGCATGCAGGTCTCCCCCACGCATGCGCAGCAGATATCCGACAATCAACTGGCTGGTGGGGGACATGTACACATGCACAATGGGGCTTTTCAAGGCGACCTCTCGCATTCCAGCAGAAGTGGCTCTGCGTGCCATTTCTAGCACATGTGCCTTAGGTTCGCCATCACTGACTTAGAGTTTAGTAGTGTATAGATTCTTCCAAACTAAATTTCTAGATTCATTTACTCTATTTTAATCTGCCTAATAAATGAAATTATGCAGGACCATTAGCAGTGCTAAAGGCCCTGTCACACTGCCCAACGGATGCAAAACGTTAGTAAAAAGGACACAACGGATGAGAAAAATGTTCCATCCGTTGTTATCCACTCTCAGAAGGGGCGAAAATTTGCATAACCAGAGCAGATAACACAGAAAGGAACGGACGTGGGGAGGACGCAGGGCGGATGGAAAGCGGATGCGGAACGGAAGCCCAGCGGATGGGAGCGGATGGCACATCCGCAAGGCTTCCGGGGGACCTCAGCAAAGCGGACGCGGAACGGATACAACGGATGCAGAGCGGACACCGAGCGGATGAAGCGGATGCACAGCAGATGCACAGCGGAAGCCTAATGGACGCCTAGCGTTAATTGCGCATGCAGGGGGGATGCATTGCGTAAGCCCCGCGGATATAAGGGAAGCAGGTCGGAATCAGGTCACCATTCAGAGGAAAGACCTGCTGCCAGATGGATTGACAGCCTTACCTGCCCTGCCTGCATGCCTGCCTGCAAGCCTTGCTGTCAGCCTCCCTGCCAGCCTTGCTGTCTGCCTGCCTGCCAGCCTTGCTGCCAGCCTTCCTGCCAGCATTGGTTCATGTCTGCCTGCCATCCTTGGTGCCTGCCTGCCTGCCAGCCTTCCTGCCAGCCTTGGTGCCTGCCTGCCTGCCAGCCTTGGTGCCTGCATCCCTGCAAGCCTTCCTGCCAGCCTTGGTGCCTGCCTGCCTGTCAGCCTGCCTGCCAGCCTTGGTGCCTGCCTCCCTGCCAGCCTTGGTGCATGCCTCCCTGCCAGCCTTGGTGCCTGCCAGCCTCCCTGCCAGCCAGCAAAACCAAAACCACAGCCCTTGCAAGAGGGACAGGGCTACCATCCCGCCCCCTGGACCTCACTCTGGTTCTGCTGGGGCTTCTGCAGAACAGGCTCGCTCTTCTGGGGCTGGGGCTTCTGCTGCTTCTGCTTCTGGAGGAGCTGATGACAAGCACTCCAGCACCAGTCACCTCCACAGCACCTGGACCCTTCACCCCTGGGATTGAGCGACCAAGAGGAGTGCCAGAGATTCATTTTTGTTTTATAGCTTGTTGTTAAAAAAGTCTATTTTTGATTCACACACTTGCTTCATTTCTTTTTTTTTATAAAGTCTTGGTGGAAACTTTTAGAAATGGTTTAAGCCTTTGCATGCTTGTGGAATGGGTTAAGATAGCAGTGGGATGGGTTGAGATAGCTGTGGGATGGGTTGAGATAGCAGTGGGATGGGCAGGGATACCTTTGGTATGGGTAATAGCTGTGGGATAGATAAACCTCCAGTGCAAGCATAGTGGGACTGGATGGTCCACCCTCCCAGGTGCCACACCTATGGCTCTTTATTATCAATAACAATGTAATCAATCATCCACACATGTCAACATAAACACAACTCTTTATTAAATGCCCTGTTCATTGTCGGGCCACTCAACATACATGGCACAATCTCATCAGTGTGATGAGACAGGCTCAAGGAAGCATCCATTAATCATCTATCATCCTGTCTTGCCACTCCACTGCTCCAGCTGGGGAGTTGCACCATTGTCTCAGGAGGTTGCGCTGCTTCTTCCCTTCACATGAGGCTCTGTTGGGGCCTTGTACATCCTCAGTGTCTATCAGGTTTCGCCCTTGCCTCCATTCCCCAGGCTCCATGTCCCCATTGCCTTGCTGGTGGTCCACGAGCCTGTTCTGCAAGACTGGGTAGCGGGTGTGCATGAGATTGTGCAGGATGCAGCAAGCTTCCATGATCTTCCTCACGGTCTCTGGGCGATGCTGCATGGTGGTGAGAAGAACCTGGAACCTGTTGGCCAGGATGTCAAAGGCGTTCTCCACCACCCGCCTTGCCCTGTACAGCCTGTAGTTGAAGATCCTCTCTTCACGGGTGAGGAGTCTGGAAGTGTAGGGCTTCATGAGGTAGGTTGTGAGGGAGAAGGCGTCATCCCCCACGATGAAGTAGGGCACATCTTGTGTGTCATTGGGCAGGGGTTCTGGATCTGGGAAGCCCACGATGAGATGGCCTTCCAACTCCTCCTTCCTCCCTGCGTCCGGGCGGATGGAGTTCTGCGGATGCCTAGCGGATGCCTAGCGGATATAGCGGATGCGTAACGGATGCGTAGCGGATGCAGAATGGACGAACTGGATACATTTTCTGCACAAAAGTTTTGGGAAGCCCAAAACTTTTGGAGCGGATGAAACATCCATAAACGGATGCTGGACGGATAGAGAGGAAGCCAAACGGAGGCAGTGAGTACATCGTGTTTTCGAACATATGGCAAGGTTTTTTGTCCGTTTTACATCCTCTTTGCATCCGTTGGTTCAGTGTGACATGGGCTTTACTGTTTTCTGTTTTTTATTTTAAAATCATAACTATGATTTTCAGTAGCATTTTGTTAAAATACAGAACATTTAGGTCTCCAAGGACACTTAACTGTTGACCTGAATAATTCTGTTCTCTACCAGAGGAATTTTAGAAGATTTCAGCATGGATCTAACATACTAGAAATAATGAGGAAGTTTGATTCTATCCATTTAGGTTTGAATATAAAAACAGTCATTTCCTATTATACTAGAGTTGTTAATTAACACAGCAAAATTGGAATGATTGTGTTATCAGTGATGACTACTGTTGTAAATGATCATATTGCTTATCTCATGCTCTTCACAGAATTGGCATAACTGCATTTTGTACTTTATTATCCTTTGCCAACATTTTTTTCTGTGTGTGTGCGGGGGGGGTGGGGTGTCTATACATACCAACTAAGGAAAAAAATCTTTTAGCACTGGCTAAAGAATGAGCTCTAGTCCATGTATTACAACAAATTCTTAGTCTTTAAGGCCACAGTACTCCAGGCGTATTAATGCTTATGGAATAGTTGTAACAGTGGAAATTAAACATGTGTCTTGGTTGTGCTTTGGGTAAATAGAGGCGTTTTCTAATTACGAGTAGGTATAGCCTCATCTTTATTAAGACAGCAATAACAACCTGAGATATCATACTACTACAGTGCCATCGGCATACAGGTAGTCCTCAACTAATGATCACAATTATGGCCAGCATTTCATTGCTAAGCAAGATAGTTGTTAAAGAGTCTCACACAATTTCACAACCTTTTTTGCCATGTTAAGCAAATCCCTGCATCTGTTAAGTGAATCATGCAGTCAATTTGCTGAGTCAAAAGTCAATTCCCCCATTGACTTTGCTTTTTGGCAGCTGGCTAGGAAGGTCTCAAATGGGGATCACATGATCTCAGGATGCTGCATCGATTATAAATTCATGCCAGTTGCCAAGAGCTGTATTTTTATCACATAACTCTGGGGATGCTGCGATGGTCGTGTGATGACCAGTCATAAATCACTTTTTTTTTCAGTGCTGTTGTTATTTCAGTCACTAAACAAATGGTTGTACATCAAAAACTACTTGTACCTCTAAATACCTGTCAATCTCCCTGCCCTAACTGACTTGCTTTTTAAAGATCAGTCAACTTTAGAACAAAAGAATGAATGGTCATCCACTTTGATGCAAAACAAACATATCTACCATTGCCTTTATTTATAAGAATAGCCCAGATAGCAAAGGTGGTGTTCATCAGGTTCTGACCAAGTTCTGGAGAACCGGTCCTGGAAATTTTGAGTAGTTCGGAGAACCAGCAAATAGCACCTATGACTGGCCCCATCCCTATCTATTCTCTGGCTCCTGAGTCCCAGCTGATCGGCTGAGTCTTCTTTTGTTGCCCTGCACAGGAGAAAGGAGAATGGAGCTGGAAAGCAGGTTTTTGGGGAGGGAATGGGGATTTTACAGTATCCTTCCCTGCCATGCCCAACAAGCCACGCCCACAGAATTGGTAGCAAAAATGTTTTGAATCCCACCACTGCCAGGTAGGTAAAAAACTGCATCAAAGGATGCCCCAAATGATCATTAATTTTGAAATATTCCCCCCATTTGTAATTCTGTATTATTTATTGTTACTGCTACGGTGAATCAGATGTTTCAAAGGTTGCTAAGAATTAAAGATGTCATTATTTGTTAAACTATATCTCCAAAATCTGGAATCTAAATTCTGGGAAGTTGCAGTCTAACACATCTGAAGGTTATCAAGTTGCCTGAGAATATATGTTCCATAATAGTGGTATTTAATGTTAGATGTCATTTCTGGAAAGAAGTATCACTCCAAATAGTGAAAATTGCACTTTCAGTTTTCAGGTACTGAAGTGGTGCCTGAAAACACAGAAGGTCACCATACTTGTATTTACCAAAACACTGAAGAAACAAATTGTACTTGTGAGCATGATTACACTTTGTTATATGCATATGTGGATGTTTATATCATATTATGCTAGTGTGTGTCTTATGTGAAGATTAAAAATGCACTGGGAATGCCAATGCTAACCTGCAATGGACATTTCTAGTAAAACAAAGGTCTTGGTTGCACAGAGATTTCACAAGCAATTGAAACAAAAACATATTCAAATATGTCCCTCAATGTGACAAAATTGGGAACAATGGGATGTTAGACATATGACTTGTTCAGGCTAGATACCTAAATGGGTGGATAGTTCAAGTGGATAGTTCAAGTGTTGCATTTGGCACATGGTTGCTACATGATGAGCTAACTATTGCATTTAATATTACTGAATGTAGAAATACCTCAGGCAACCTTGGCTGACTTTGAACAAGCAAATCATGGACCTGGTTAACATTTTGATGACAAGGCATATTCATCTAAAAACTTGATAAATTGTTATACGTGCTGCCTCAGCAGGTGGCAGCACCTGCCTTATCTTCTCTGTTCATAAATTCTGAACAGAGCTGAGACTACTTAGTATTTGGAAAGGAGAGTACCCATGAATATCAAGGATATAATATAGTTTGGGAAATTTTTAAAAAAATCATTGGAACAAGCCAATGCAAACCACTTTCATATTGTTCCCAAGAAAATTACATAGCTGTATCAGTGAAGCCACCAGGAATGAAGTTCAGCTAAAAGGAATGTTGTTATTAAGTTCTATTAAGATCAGCAAGTTTCATGTCCAAATAATTAAATTCAAAACAGCAGTCTAGCATTGGCAACGTTCACATTATCTGAGACTTTGCAGTCTCTTCAAATTGTAAAAAGGGAGTTATTTTCTTGTATAAGAGATGTGATATTAATATGTAGCATCCATGTAATCATTAGGAGTGGAGTGCAACTCGAATACATTTTTATTATACTATATCATGAACCAAAGAAGGAATTTGTGTATGGACTAGAATCATTTCATTAAGAACTGGGATCTATTGAGCAGGAAGAAATATTAAGTTGGGGCAAGGGGGACCTAATACTCAATTTTGTAATTCTGTGAATTTGCAACACTTTACTTATTATCACAACCTTGGATTATATCATTGCGAACTCCTGTTAATATACATGCACCCACAAACCCATAAATATGCAGATACTGTACATTTTATGTGGACAAAAAACACCAGTGGTGTTATGTATATTTTCTAGAGCACAGAGGCCTCTTTTTACATCCATCATCAGCAACCCAATCATTCAAATAAGGTGAAATCAATCATACTATAATCTCTACCACATGATACTCATTTTTGTGAAGCATGAATAAATCATTGTGCCCCTGATAGGATATTTATGCCACAAATTGACCTAGGAAAGCGGCTTTGCAACAGTTTGATAGTTATGGCTATGATAGTGGTAAATGGGTGAGTGAATGAATGAATGCATCTTTGTATTTTGACTAGTTTAGACACTGGAACCTGTTGAAACTGAGGCTGTGAAGAGAGAAAAATCTTGCTGCAAGAGTAAAAATGTACAGCTGTGAGAGGAACAAATCAACAGAAGACTGACTATCTTCCCCATCCATTTTGTGAAAAAGGCAGTAAACTGATAAGCAATTTTCTCCTTGGTGAAAGAGCAAAACTTCCAGGTTTCACCCCAGAGCAATCATTTCCATTTGTCTAGCATTACCAGATCCTGGGTCTGTAATGAGGTTGTTCAATATTACTATAGTGATATCACCTAAAATATACCAGACATTTCACAAAGGAATAAAATAAATAGGGCTGTTCACAAGTGATTCATAGATGAAAAGAAATAGGAAATAATATGTTGCCCACAGTTAAGATAATAAAACCATAGGCTGAAGTGCAATACAGCTTTAAAGCATTAAGAAGTCACACTGATTTAGACTGGAAAGAAATCCATCTTCTGCCCATTTGATCTCAAACTAGACTCTGCTCAATGTAACTTAATCCTGTCCATGCATAAAATTGCAACCTAGGCATTTCCACCAAAAGACAGAATTTTCGTTCTTTTATAAAGTTTGTCTGCTTTAAAATTAAATTGTAGCAAAATGTGAATAGAAAAGAATAATTTTTGCAATGTCTTTTGAAAAGAGTTTAGATACGTTCGAGAAAATAATTCCTAAAATACAAGTCATTCTTGCAGATCTATACTCTGGTAGAAGTCCTCCAATGACTTCACAAAGTGCTTGAGCTCATAAAAACATAGCTTTAGAGAGTCTACTTTCGGATAATACATTTCCATTCTTGAAAACAGAATCTTTTCTCTTCCAATTCAAATTTTACCCTTGTCAGAAGAAAGTTGGAAGTTTATTGGAGCCACTTCTCTTTTGAAGTGAGTTTAAAAAAAACTCCCAGATTCAGTCTTGGAATCAAACCTGGAGCAACCTAATTTCTTGTTTCGGTTTATAGCTGCCACAGCCATCACTAAATATAGCTTCTGAGAGAACGAACATAAAATCAATGTGAGTAAAAATTGATGTACACGACTCTTTAATGTTTCAATAAATCCTTTGCACCCAATTCCAGAGCTTACATGTTTGTTTTCCAATACATGAGCCAGCTGAAGCTCACTGTAACAGCATTGCCAAAAAGGCATTAAGAGTTGTAAATCTAATCTTACGAAGCTTCTCCTCTGGAAATATCAAATTGCTAACTAGAGCATACAAAACCTTTGCCAGACCAATACTCAAATACAACTCATCAGTCTGGAATCCGCACTGCATATCAGACATAAATACAATTGAGCAAGTACAGAAGTATTTCATGAGAAGAGTACTACACTCCTCTGCTCGCAATAGAATACCTTATATCACCAGGCTTGAGATTTTGGGCTTGGACAACCTTGAACTACGTCGGCTACAGTTAGACTCAAGCATAGCACACAAAATTATTTGCTACAATGTCCTACCAATCAATGACTACTTCAGCTTCAACCACAACAATACAAGAACACACAACAGATACAAACTCAATGTAAACCGCCTCAAACTTTATTGCAGAAAGTACGACTTCAGCAACAAAGTAGTCAATGCCTGGAATGCACTACCTGACTCTGTTGTTACATCCTCTAACACAGTGGTCCCCAGCCTTTTTTGTACCAGGGACCGGTTTCACAATTATTCATTCTTCCATGGACTGGTACCTGAGTAATGCGAGACTCCATCGCCATCGGGACGGCTCTTTGTTCCAAGCCGCTGCCCCCCCTTCAATGAAACTAAGGTGCGAGGATTCCTTCAGCACCCAAACGCCGCTTTCCAACCAAAAACCCAGAAGCAACCGAAAACCTGGAAGCGCCTTCGAAACAAAATGGCGGCGCCCAAGCTTTGCGGCCCGGTACAAAATGATCCATGGACCAGTCCCGGTCCAGGGGCCGGTGTTGGGACCCCTGCTCTAACCCCCATTCCTTTAACCTCAAACTATCCACTATTGACTTCACCTCATTCTTAAGAGGTCTGTAAGGGACATGCATAAGTGCACCATCATGCCTATCGTCCCTGTTCTATTGTTCCCATTTATTCGTACCTATTTCCTGTATAGGTAAACTCATGTTTATACTTATATCTATTACCTTGTAAGCGATTGACAAATCAAATAAATAAATAAATAAATAAATAAATAAATAAATAAATAAATAAA
>BLBF01000017.1:24400742-24424967 GCA_015471245.1 Laticauda colubrina
AAATAAATAAATAAATAAATAAATAAATAAATAAATAAATAAATAAATAAATAAATAAAAAGAAACAAAATAAAAGAAAATATAATAATTGAGTAGAAAGATCTAGTCACTGTGTATGTTTGGGAGGGTTGGAAAGGATTTTCAACTGTGCTTTGAGGGCTATGTGTCAAGGCAGTCTATGATTTCAAGACTGAATGTCCTGAAATAACAAACATATATCTCAGATATGGCACTAGAACAAGGAAAATAAAAGCCTTGCTCAGAATTTTGATAAGAAAATATGACATCATTTCAAGTTGTAAATAATATTACTCATTTTATTGATCTGATTATTTTCATTTGCACTAAGTCTGTAATTAGATGTAATTTCATACTTCCAAGTTGTCGTTGTGGTAGTGATAGTTAAATGTAATTGTGGTAATGCTCTGATGAGTTCAGATGTGAACTATGGCCTGTTGTATGCCAGGAAGATCCAAAATAATTGCTCACTGAGCATTTCCAGTTTTATCAAGTGTGACGAATAGGTCTGTGAACCTTTGCTTCACTTCATTTGTTATTCTTGAGTGAAATAAATTTAAGAATTGAAAAGACATTTACTATTTGAGCTACAATCATGAGAAAAGCTGTTGTAGAACAAGAAGGATACAGAACTTGGGCTGCAACATTTTTCTCAGTTCTTCATGTGTATCATTATAAATATAAAATATGCACAAATATGCATAGAGTTTGGACTGAGCCATGTAGCCCCATCAATGAAGACAAAGCCCATAATCAGGGGTGGGATTCAAAATTTTGAACAACTGGTTCTGTGGGCATGGCTTAGGTGGTGGATGTGGCTTGGTGGTTATGTGACTGGGTGGACATGGCTTGGTGGTCATGTTATTGGCTGGGCGTGGCCAATTCAATATCACTCACATCGAAGCATGCATTTCCTCGCCTGGCCTCGTATGACTGTGCGGATGCTGCAAGAGCCATAAGTGTGAAAAATGGTCATAAGTCACTTTTTTCAGTGTCATTGTAACTTTGAATGTTACTCCACACAAGCAAAGTACCAGCAAAGGAGGGGGGAAAACTCCAGAGACGTTCCTGAGAAGTCTAGTCCTGCCAAGAATGTAATAAGGGTTAACGGAGAGGCAGTTTCTGTAAGCAACACCAGAATGTTTCCTTCCTGCTTTCCTGCCAGGATTAGGCCAGTAATTTCTTCTAACAACCGGTTCTCTGAACTGCTTAGAATGTTAACAACTGGTTCTAGCAAATAGGTGTGAACTGGTAGCATCCCACTCCTGCCCATAATATCTAAACAATAAATACCAGAAATAGTAGATCATTATATAAATGCACATGTAGAAAAGAATTAAGTTTACTAAGATGGGAAAGGAATAAACTGACAGTTCGCTTTGGAACCACATGAAGTGAGTATGTAGTATAAGGACAGAGTCTGTTACAACTGATTGTAATATTTATCTATGTTGATCACCAGTAAAGCCTGGAAAATCTCATAAAAAACAGATGAATGCTTCTGTCAGAGGTATACAATACAGTTAAAATTCATTTTCTTTCTATAATTGCTATATTCTTACATTTTTGTGCCACTATCAATAGACTGTCCCGAATAGATCATATGATCATATGTAAATAGATCTGCATATCTGTCAAAGTATCTTCTATTCCAGATTTTCTCTAAAGTATGGATTTAATAGAAAAGTCCCATGGAGTTTAATTTTGGAATATCTGCTCCTCTCCAAAGATATGGCTCTCTCTTCGGTAAACCTTTACTCATATCTTGCCCTCAGTTCTTCTCAAAAGCTAAAGTGAATGCTTTAACTGGAAGAACGAAATATTAAAGAGATCCATTGCAAATTATGAACAAGATGACCAGACATTAATTTAAGTTATCTCTCTCATTCATATCTTAAGAAATTATTAATAGGGAAGAAACAGATTGAAACTGAATCCTAACAAGATTGGGTGACCGGGGACTTTTCATTCTTGATTTTGGATGGTGGGGCAGACTTTGCCTCTAATGTCTACATTTAATTTAATTTAAATAAAAGAGTGAATGAATGAAATGCATAGAATGCCCTTCAAAAGTAATTCCAACTATCCTGTATGTTTGTTTTCAGACCACATACATCATTCAGTACAATCAGGAATACAAAGGAGAATAAATATGGGGACTGCTTGAGAGCATTTGTATCAGCATTAAAGTTGGAGAAAATGTTCATGGAGGAGCAATTTCTTTAACAATCTCTCATTGATTCTTGCTATGTAATTAGAGTAATATAAAACTTAACTTTTCCAAGAAGAAGCCAAGTGTTTTGTTTGGGATTGCCCTGAATCAAGCAACTGACAGACAGGAAATGAGTAATTTTTTTTTTCCAAAAATGGTTGCAGTTATGCACACAGGATGTTTCTTTCTGTACAGATATACTAATTCAAAATACTTATATTCTTTTTGCAAAAACAAAGCAACCAGCAATTTGAGCCTGCAGATAAAGTGCTATACAACTTGTAAAAATGAGTTCTCCTCCTTCTCCGGTGCTCATTTTTTAAATGCAGAAAACTTATCCTGCACTGAGCAGCAGTTCAAAGAAGTGCCACCACTGTATAACAAAGAGCTTCAGTGCAAAGCCTGCATGCTGGAGTGGGAACTGGCAACATTAAAGATATGAACTTTAATGGGCAATTCCACACTACAGCCTTTTCAATTCAATTCACTACAGCCTGTGCAATTCCACACTACAATTACTGGTCTCCTGTGCTGCTCTCCGCTGTTTATAAAGCCAACTTGAGAAATTCTAGTCTGGATTGCAATGGGTTGGCAATGAGCCAGGCTAGTGCTCAACCCAGGCTATGGCCACCGCATGGCCTGATTGGTCATTTCCCTGCTTCTTTCACTTCTAATCTCTGCAGGGGGGGGAAAGCCTTATTGACTGACTCTGTGTAAACCAGTCCAATATATTGGTTCCTGCCTTTTTCTTTTAGGGATCGTTCCCTCCTCATTAAGTCTTTGTGCCTTGCCTTTGCTTTCCCAGATAGTTATACACATGGACACTTTCAGATGTTGCTTCCACAAATGCAACCCTTTTTTTAACCTAACCACCCCATTATGGTTGTATTGTAGGTCTGATGTTACAGCAAAGAAAACTTTCTTCTTTCATTCCTACTTCCTGCATGTAGGACCATGAAAGCTCAATAGCAAGGAAGACATTAAGAGGTGGAGGGGAAGGGAGGGGAGAGAAAGGGAAGAGAACTACCAAGGACAGGGTGTGTGGAAGCTTGCAGTACGCTTCACCTAGCCTGAGTGGAAGTAAAAGGGAGATCTCCCATTACACTGGGAGATGTAATGATTGGATGTAGCATGAACTTCTAAGGGTTAATGGCCACCATTAGTTCAATTAGAAGGTTATTAACAAACCAGAATGGCCAATCAGCAGAATATACAGTCCCGTAGCACCACAGTATAAAATGGCTGTCCAGTGTAGCAACCTGCTTCACAGGGCAGGAGGCACAGCGGGCAATGCAGCTGATCAGAGGTGGGGCTGCTATTAGACTGGAACATAGTGCCCTGTGCCTATTTTTGCTCCCAGGAGGCTTCCCTGAGGCCCCACTAGACCAAAAACGGGCCACAGGGGTGGGGTGCTGCAAAAGAAAAAAGAAAGAAAAGGGGATAGGAGAAAGAAAGAGAGGGAGGGGAGAAAGAAAGAGAAAGAAAAAAGAAAAAGAAAGAAAGAGAGGAAGGGAGGGAGGGAAAAAGGAGAGGGAGGAAGGAAGGATCACAAACCTTGCTACTAGATCAAGGGTCTTCAAACTTGGCAAGTTTAAGACTTGTGGACTTCAACTTCCAGAATTACTGTGCTAACATGACTGGAGGAGGAATTCCACAAGTCTTAAAGCTGTCAAGTTTGAAGACCGCTGCAGTAGACGCAGCTTCAGAGGATGCTTTGAAGCAGCACAGCAATCCAGGGCTGGAAGGTACCTGGAATTCATCTAGTTCAACCCCTTGCTCCAGAAAGTGAGTTTCTGTCTTTTGACCCCCAGTGACATGGCCACATAGCCACACCCACCCAGTGACATAGCCCTGACCATCCAGTCATATGATTACATTATAGCCATGCCCACCTAGACACATGACCACATAGCTTTGCTCAACACCCGCCAAGCTATGCCCACAGAACCAGTGATAAAATAATTTGAATCCCATCTCTGGAACATAGTACTTGAGTCCGTCTACTTTGAAGGTCTTAAGATAGCTCAGATCAGACAACAGCACTGTTGAATCAAAGCTAAAAAACTGAGGGAAAGAGTATATTAGCAATGGCTGAGACAACTTCTGTTTCTGTACTTAGGAAGTGGTGAGTGTGCACGCTGGTGATGAGCCAAGCAGGAAGTGTAGCATCGCCCTATATCTGCTCTGATTCTTTTCTAGGTCCTCTGTTCAGTATGTCGTAGTTCCATTGCTACTTATAGGTCATAAATAACATTCTCAGGAACATTTTCTCTGTTACAGCATAATATGCACACCAGCAGTTCCTATGTCATCCTAACATTTCAGCTTCATTTTTTATGTTCTATGCCTTATCGTGCATAGAATATACAAAATGAAGTTGAAAGGTTAGGATAGCTTAGGAATTGCTGGAGTGCAGGTAGCTTGGGGAATATATGAAATTCCATTAAACTATGCATGTTCCACAATGCTTTTAAAAATACAGAATGTAAGGGATATGCTAATCCACAAACCTGATTATGTCAGTAAATTTGGAAAAATATATTAATTTATTTTTCATACTGAGATGATGTCCATGGGCATATAACCTATGACTCATGATTTCCCATGGGTCATAGGTTATATTCAGCTGACCAGATGTTATTACCTAGCCATTCACTTACTATAATATTATTGGTAAATATCCTGAGACGGTCTTCAATTATAAGCATTCACTATATGCCCTCTGATTTATTTATAAAGCTACAAATGTAAAGAAAGAGAATATCTGTACCAAAAACTTTCCCATAATTTTTCATTGCCCTCCTAGTTGTTCATAGAGACTGTACCAACTATGTCCTTCTAAGCTTATTAGGGTTTGCATTAGTCATTACGAAAATGTTATAATATTGTATAGTCAAGAGTCACAGCTGCTGATAGCATTCTAGCAATCTTATCTGGCCTTGAAAAAAAAAATCAGATTAGGACACAGGGTTAGCATTTTGACACCCTAGGCAAAGACATATTTTGTTGCCCCCAGTGGTATGGCTTATCTTCCAATTTTATTAGGAATTTCAGAAAGGCATCTTCTTGTTTATTTTTTTAAAGTTTTTTTAAATTTTTACCTTATACTCTGTAATTATATTTAACCCTTGAATGGGTGCACTGGGTCACAGAGTGCACTGTTATTGCCTTTTTTGTTATTGCATTTTTCAGAAGTCTTTTCAATTTTAGTGCCCCCTAAAATTTGGTGGCTTTAGGCCAGCGCCTATTCAGTCTTTGCCTTAAGCCAATCCTACAAGGATAGGAGATAGCAGAAATACAAGACCAAAGGAGCAGCATCCTAGGAGAAAGCAATTAATACAATTTATTTGATTTAGGCACTGCCCAAACGTTGGTATTATTACAAAAGAAAGCTAGATCAATGTGTCCATGTAATCACTAGAAACTGAGATATAGTTGAGGGAAGGTTTATCTTTGATCAGGTCAATGGAAGTGAATTCAGGTAGTTGAAAATAATAACAATGCCCTGTCCTTATTTCATATGTTTCTTCTCCTTTCATAATCCCTTCACAAAAAAATATTTGAAAGAGTAAGTAGTAGTTTTTGCCCCAAAATGCCCTCTGTGCCCCAAAATGTTTGCTTCATTCCTAAATATTTGTGGTAATGGGAGCCTCTATTCAGATTTCCTTCTGCTGCAAAATTATATATTTTAACTCGTTTTCAAATGAGCTTTTTTTTCTTTTCATCCAATATTACTCTATATTTCTTTGCTCTTGTCAGCCAAAGGCAGCATTCACATCAGAGTAGATAGAACGTCCAAGATTTACACTCAGTAATATTTCTGAAGCAGAGCAGGTGCAGCTGGGGGGTGGGGGGGGGGGAGAGAAGGAATAGCAATTTTTTTAAAGGAGTCAGATGGCATTGTGTAGCAAACAGAAGGCAAAAGACTAGTTTCTAAGCACAAAATCAGGTTCTTTTATTGATTCAGAATACATTAATTTGTGATGCAAGATTTAAAATGCCTGGTTATAGAAATATAGCCATCTGATTGTGGTTTAATTTTCCCTGGGCTGCAATATCTATCACAGAGGAACGGTATATATCATCTGCAGGTTTCATCTTTTGGGAATGAACACCTGCAATTTCACACGTGCAGAGAGGGAGAGAGAGATTATATAAGGACAAGTTATCATGTGGCCATACAATGCAATCTCCAACTTAGTATCTATTGAATTGCAGTATCCTTGAGCAAAATATTTTGCATGGATGTTCAAGGGGGAATATTCTAAGCACCATTTCTTTACAGCTTTCTCATACGTTCAAGGTCAAATTAAAGTAATATTAACTATACTTTTCATCATCTGATGTACTTCTGCTCCCACTCACCATAGAAAGGTATCTGGAGTGCCACATATACTAGGAACAATGCTGGTAGTTTTCAGAGTATGGATTTGATATGCTATGAATTTCTGTGAGGTACTAAATACATATTAAGCATATGGAACCACCCAGTTCTAATTACATTTTTTTGTGTGAAATTGAAAGTATGCACTAGGACTATGGCTGATAATATATATTCTTTTTATTAATATGGCATATCTGTACATTGATCCTTTCCTCGTTATGTATTCAGGTCATGGTCCACAATACACATAGAAACTGTAATAAAACAGAATCAAGTGAAGACATCATTATAATAAAATGAAATTGAAGTACATTTTATATAAAATCAGAAAACAATCTGATGTACTTTGGATACAGACTGTATCACTTTTTCAGAGCAACAAGGTTATTTAGAAAGATTATACTATATTCAATCCATGTAAATATTCTGGCTCTAAAATATTACATAACATTTTTAACAGAAAATGATTGTACAGAATTGATGACTAATTCTTATCATGCCATCAAGAAACTTCTTCCCAAACTCTGAAGAGTTTCTTTAAAAAAAAAAAAAAGCAACATCTTTAAAAATATATTCATGGACAAATAGAAAAATAAATTACTGGTTTATATTACCAGTATAAACTTCAATATCCACCAGGGTGCTAATCATAACAACAGACCATCATCTTGATAGGAAACCCTACTGATTGCAGAGGCTGCTGAAAAGTGGACTGATCCCGTGTGTGTGTGTGTGTGTGTGTGTGTGTGTGTGTGTGTTTGACAGAGAGAGAAAGGGAGGGAGGGAAGTGCTATGAACTGCCTGGACTCTTGGGACTTACCATCAGAAAAACATATAAAAAAGGCTTACTGTAAGCTAAAAACCTAAAATATAAAAAAAGAGAAAATAATAATATTTGTGCTGTCCACTCAGTATATGGGAATTGAATAGTTAGGTAGCAATTGTGAGCTGTCCCCTTAAGGGAATGCATCATGGTAAATATAGTTAAGGTATCTTGGGAAATGTAGTCCATAACATGTGACCACATCTGTAATCCTGATTGGTGACTAAATTGACCCTCGATGGGTTGGGGGAGGTTTCCTCATTCTTGCCTGAACTCACAAACTCATGGTAACTGTTCTACTTCTATTGCTACGATATGAGGGAAAAAGGATAGCAGATAATCATCTTTTTACCTAAAAGACAGATATGCAAAAGATTGGTCATTAAAGAAGAACTTTGTCACAAATGTGAGTTATGAAGATACCTGATGAACCAATAATAAAGACTTTGTATGAATGTTTTGTGGGGTTTATCTATCTGCATCTGTACAGAAGACAAATCTAGCACTATACAGAATACAGAACATTAAATATTGATCTTCTATAGACTTGTCCAATTCATCGGTATATAGCCTAATTACTATTACTACTGACTTTGTATAATCTTTTGTAATTGTGATAAATAGGCTTGTTAAATATAGATCCCTGATTTCAATTCTGTTATATACTATAATTGCAAAAGTACTATTCTTTGAGGAAAAAAACAAGGCAATGGTTTTCTAATAAAAGAGAAAATTCAGAATATTTTTAACACTTTCCTCATAAAGATGAAACATTATGAGAGAGTTCTGTTTAAGAGAAGGACACAAACATGGGACTTTCTCTGATGCATCTGGCTGGAACAACTTTTTTGCCCTGGAGGAAGCTTTGAAATGTTTTTAGATTTCAGGAAAAAATCTATATAAATATTGACAAAAAATATAAACACTTCACAGTTACTTCTGACTCACACAATCCATCTTTTACAACATTTGCAACAAGAGCAGAGCAGTTGTGATACCAAGAATCCCCACCACTACACTATTGCATGGTGCGTACTGTGCAAAGTTCAAAAAATGTTTTTCAATCATAATCTAGCAAGTTCTTACAGAACCTTAGATTTCATCAAACCACAGTTGAGAAAGTGATTTCCCAAAATCCCAACTAAAATAGAATATTGCTTTGCTAAGAACCATGTGGCACAATGATTAGAATGCAGTAAAGTAACTATGCCCACAATCAGGAGTTCGATCCTGACCAACTTAAAGTTGACACAGCCTTCTACCCTTCTGAGTTTGGTAAAATGAGGATCTGATTTGTTGAGGGCAATGTGCTGACATTGTAACCTGCTCAGAGTGCTGTAAAACACTATGGAGTGGTATATAAGTCTAAGTGCTATTGCTATATTGATTTGAAAATCAATATTCCATTTTTAAGTTAACTTGCAGAGTTTTCTGTAGAAAACTTGTTTGCTTTGAAGTCATTTTTATTAGCATCATTTTATTTTATCTGAAAAACACTAAATATATCCAAACAAATCAGGTTTTCTGAGTAGTGCTAAATAAATAAATACAGATTTCCTTCTCTCCTAAGAATCAAAATAGCTTAGAATAAATATTAATATAAACATAATATTGATTTGCATGGAAGAAAATGTGGAAGTAGAATAAATACAGGGATAAATTTGTTTAAAAATGCACGACTTAAAATAAAAAAGATTATTGATTTTAAAATGGCTGGTTACCAGAATGTTTATGAGGAATGCTTGAACTTTTCATGTTAGTCCACATCCTTTGCTTTCTGTGCAAGCATTGATCGCCTTATTCTAGTTTAGAGTTGTGCTTAAGAGTTAAACTCAAATTGCCAACTTTCTCCCACCCAAGTTAAGCTTTTGTGAGCTACAGCAAATTTTTTTATACAGGTTTGAAAATATTTTGTGTTGTGATAAGCCTAGAGAGACGGCCAATTTTCTTTTATTGTTAGTGATTCCTCTGAGAATAGCTTTCTGCTGTCTGCTAACTGTTAATGCCCATAAACTTTGGCAGCTGAAGCCATTTTCTTGCCAGTTTTCCCTCTTCCGGATTAAGAAGAATACTTTGTATCAGAACAGCATTCCAGATTCAGAACAAATGGCAAGGAATTCAGCAAGGTGACTTGTTAGGACAATTCCATCTGCCAAACCTCTGAGCCAGTTGGCAACCAGAATCCTTGTCAGAAAAGGTGATGACTATCCCTATAGAGGAATGCCTCCGACCCTCACATTCGCAGGACTATTTGCTTTGCAAACTAAAATTGCAAAACTGGCGGAGAGCCCTTTAATTCCATGAATAGTTCCAGAAGTATTTGAAGATTTAAATATTGGCAGGCCTGAAAAGATTAAAAATAATGGCATGCATATGGGATATTTTCACATGATACTTTTAAAAACTGCTTATAAATCTCTAAATTTCCTTTAGCAAGCTATGCAATATTCTACTATATAATCAACCATCTTTCAGGGAGTGGTTAAAATCCACTTTACAGGAAGAAAAGGAGTATAATCATCGATTCCATTGAATGCATGATAGAGCTGAAATAAATATTTGGAAATATTTCAGATTCATCCCAATTCATTCACTCTATGAATTCAGTTTAAAATTTGTAACATTTAGGTGTTGTAATGTTTTGGGCATCTCTTCTTCATGGGTTGCTTTTTGGTGTGCTAAATACTAAATTCTATTGCATGTCAGTAACCAAATATTAATTACATGCTAGCTATTATTCATCTCTGCTTAAGTCAAAAATGTGGATCTATCATTGCCATTTACAGCCATGCCCCTGCCTTTTTCTGTAACATCCCCTGCACTGTATGTTTACTAATACAAGGTGCTGTTATAGATGAAGAAAAGCCATATTCCAAAGCCATGTAAGTACTGTATATGAATTCCCAAATGGATTAGTAATTAGGTTAGCTTTTAACAGTGCTTTTAATGAGAAAGGGAAAAACAGGAATGAGATACCAATCAATGTGTGACATTTAGGATGCATATGAAGATGGGACTGAATCATTATCCTTAAGTTTGGAAAGAAAATCATTTATTAGAGACAACCAAATTGTAAATATCAACTCTTCGTTTCCTATGCCATGCTCATTTCCCATTAGGTGGAAAGAGCAATAGTCTCAAACATATTCTGGTTGCAGTATTGTTACTTATCTATATTGTTAGATTTACTTTTTAATTGTGAGGCCAGAAATTAAGAGGGCAAAATTGCAGAGGAAAGTCCTGAGTGCTCTTTCTCTCTGGTCAGCAGCAGTAAAAGGAGCGGCCACAAGTCTTTTCTTCTACTTACTTGTAAGGAATTTCATCAAGCAATACACTATTCTTCCTGGTTCTGAGATGTTTTAGTGTTAACTTTGGATCTTTGACTCCTTATTTCAGTTCCAGGTTTTAAGCTGCTAGTTCAGCTCTGACAGCCTGGCTGCAGCAAGGTAACTTTGAGACTTTCATTGGGAGCCAGTAAAAAGAAGAGAGAAAAGAAGGGAGTAATTCATTATGAATTCTGTAACCCACTCATCTATGATAGATTCAGGGAGGGGTGCTGTAGGATAAATAATATTACTTCATATCTGCACACCCCTCCCTCCCAGACATCTCTGGGTTTATCAAGGAATAAAATACAGTACTGTATTCGTGATGCAGTTATATCCAACTCAGGATATTTTCTTTTTATGTTATCAAAATTCAAAATTCTTGATTGGCTTTCAGTAATATTACAGATTCCAAAATGATTTGTCAAAAGGTAAGCAGTATTGCTTGATATGGAATACACAACTCAAGAAACAGTCAAGATGATGATGGTGGAGGAAGAGGAGGAGGACATGTTTGTATCAATTATTCTATTAAAATGATTTCTTTGCCAGGTAGAATGGTTCATTTATTTTTGTTAGCTAATAGAGTGTAAACAACTGTAATTATGTCAATTTTTATTTCCTTGGAATGGAGAGTCCTGCCACAGAAATAAAGTGAGAAAGGTATAGAGTGTCACCACACCTTTGGGAGGAAGCAGTGTCAGGTTACCTATTGTGGGGTATAGTCAAACTGTCTCTTAGACATGTGCGAAGGACTGACAGTGCAATATGCTAATCATGACATTGATTAGACAACTGTCCATTTCTGGCCTAAAAACGTTGGCACGCAACCTAGTAAGAGGAAGTATTTGGTTAGCATTATCATGGTCTAAAAACATTATGATGGGAGTTCTTTTTATTCAACAAAGTGAAAAATTGGTGTCATATTTTGTTTGTTTGTTTGACCTGCTTATAAAGTCACCCAACTCACTAACAACTGAAACATTCATGAGCAAAGACTCTGTATACATATTTTGCGCTGACTCTTGAAAGCATATCATAGGCTAGCTGTATTTAATCAGCATGTGGAAATTAAATAGCAGATGTACTTTCAAGAAATATTGCTGCTATGATATTTGAGATAGGAAAGCAATTTTACTATGAATCCTATCCTAAATAAAGGGAGGCAAAGAAAGCTTCCCTTCATTGTTTTCAATTAAAATATGCTAAATCCTCAAAATTAAAACAACTCTGGTAGCACCTTTTCTGACTAACATTTTATTAAAAGGCATAAATTCATTGTATCTGATGGGGAGAACTGCAGCTCACAAAAACTCATGCCTTTAATAAAATGTGTTACTCAGAAAAGGTGCTCTCAGACTTCTGATTTTTTGCTGTCATACACAAGACAGCTGTTCTCCTATAATAAGCTAAATCCAAGCAGTAAATACTTTGTTAGTTGTTAATGTTTTGGACCAATATTGCTGAATGCTGTAACTAAAGGAGGTATACACACCTGGAGTTCCCTGCAAAAATTAAGACTGGAAAAAAAAATCATGCTTTTAAAATGAAAGAAAATTACAAGCTTTTTACCCTAATGACAGGGAAAAGGTTTTGCAAAAGCTCCTCAGTGCTCCTACCTCCCAGTCCCAAATTTTTGCCTAACTGTGTCACTGAATGCAATACCATTAATTTTAATGATATGTCAAGAATGGCTAAAAGAAATGAACACAGCAGATCAAAAGATACACTCTTTGAATTCCACTACACTTTCTGAAGGTCCTCAAAGGGTTAAAATAGCAACCAATTGATCAAGTTCATATTTTTTGCCCATTTTCTTTCATGCTGTATTCTTTTTTATCCCAAAATTTTAATTTGCTGATGAGATATAAAATAGATTGTTTCTTACAATTAAGATTTTCGGGGTGGGGACTCTTTGACTAATGTAGCACAAAAACAGACTAATTGCAACATATTTACAAAATGGCCCTAACGACAAAATCTTACAGTAATTTGCTAAAGTTCAGTTTAATGGTTAACAATATCCCTCACGCTTCCTTTATCCCTTCCTCCACACATACATAAAACTTGTCCAATTATTTGTTTTCCTGACATACATAAGGTCAAATTGTTCTTTTCCTCCCTCCTTTTTTCTAGCTCTTATACCTACTTGCATGAGCAATGGCCTATTGTGGCACACTTGGACCATAACCTGACAGTCATTATTTTGTCTTTTATCTTTTTAAAATTATTATTAGACTAATCAGGCTTGACACCAACCTTTCCAAAGATACTATCCATTACATTGTCAGTAGAGCAGACTGGAGACTAAGTGTCAACAGAAGGTGAGACAGAAAATCAGCCACAATCTAAAAGCTAATTAACCTGCCTAGGAGTTAATTAAATACGTGTTAGGAGCAGCAGGGTAGATCCTAATGAAACTTGTCTAATAACAGTACATTGACATACTCTGACACTGAGAATTCCTTCAGGATTTAAATAATTGTGTAAAGGGCAACAATATCTGCCACATGGATGCAAGCAAACCCTCAAGATGCACATATTTCTCAATCATTTCTATACTAATTGGGCATGCCACTTGTATTTTAATTTACATTTTTTAAATGTTGACTTCCACAATTTTTCCATGATATTGCTTTTCCTCTCCCTACCCATTTTACCTGAAATTCATCAAAAAGAATTCAAGCTGAACTTGTTTAACAGTAGGAAATATTGAGTATGATTAGTTGCAATGATGGTAGTTAAATTAATTTGCTGATTTTAGTGTTGACATATTTAGATAATCCACGGGTCTTTCTAACTTCACATTAGTAAATAATGAATGTACTTTCACATAACCTCACTTTCATTAAAATAAGTAGAAATCTATTTGGGGTTAGACATTATTATTTTTATATAATCCAGAAATGATATAGCTTGATAAATTAAGCACTTGAACAGTAATTGTTTGAAAATGGCCACTTTCAAGATAGCAATAATGGGAACTGAGAAATTAAATCAAATTTATATTTATGCATTTGGTTGCAGAAATGCCTTGCTGGCTAATCCTAGCATCTGTGATCCTGAAAGATAAGCAAAGTAGTAAAGGATTAAATGCTTCATTTTCTTGCTGATATGTTCAAAACCTGTGATTTTACTGATTTTCAAATAGAAATTTCTGTGAGACATGTTCTCTGTATGTGCCTTTGAGTCAATGTTGACTCCTAGTGACTGCCAGGATTAGTCCCTGTAATATTCCTGACAAGATTTTTCATAAGTGGCTTGCTTGTTTGTTTGTTTTATACAAAATATAAAACTTTTTAACTATCCATCTCCCTCATAGAGGGGCTTGCCATTGTTTTCCTAAAGCTGAGAGTGAGTGACTGGCCAAAGTCACCCAGCTGGCTTTTAATCTGGTAGGACTGGTAGGACTAACAGATTAACAGTGTTAAAAGGGACCTTGTAAATCATCTAGTCCAACTCAAACAGGAGATCCTACATCATTTCTGACAGGTGGTAGTCCAGTCCCTTCTTGAAAGCTTCCAGTGTTGAAGCTTTGTGATGAAGTGATGAAGACAAGAACATACAGTCTCTCAGTTTCTAGCATGATACCTCACTACACCAAACTGGCTCTCTGTAAGAGATGCTGCAGCAGATAATTTTTTACATTGTTAGAAGATTGGATTAGGAGAAGTCTTCCAATTTATTTATCAGAATAGCTATTGGGAAAGAACTGCAACATGATCTGCTGTAAGCATTGGATTCCATACTGTTGCATGCTTGGATTCATTGCTATTTTAGAGGAGCAGGTTGTTTAAGCAAAGTTATGTTAATCAAGATTTACTGTTAGCAGGATAAATAGCTATATGCTATTCATGAACTTTTTTGTTTTTACATCATTTCATAAGGGATAGCTACACTACAAGCTTTGTCCTCAGTCTTGGATTCAATATTTAATCACATTTTTCAATTCTGACAGTGTGGTATAGTGGCTAACATGCTGTGAAAACATGTTGCTCTACTAGGAAGCTCTGAGAGGACATAATTATTCTACTCTTTGTGGTTGCTTTCTGGGTGAATGAGTGGAAAAGCCAATCAGTACAGAGCTGACAGCATGGAGAAAGTCATCGAGGCATGGTTGTGCTGAACAACATGGAGAATAAATGTGCAACTTGAACAGAGTTGCCATTCCAGTAACAATCCGCTATTCCTGATAATTATTCTACTACTGAGTACCTTTTGGACAAATTCCTAAATTACTTTGAGGCACCATGTTTTGGAGAAAAAATAGGTTACAATTATAACAATAAGAGATAAAAAAGAGGAAAAAAGATTGACATTTTTAAAAAATTAACAGAAATTTTCACATGAGAACCAATAGACTGAAAGAGAAGAAAAAGTAGAATCATAGTACTTATTTTGTTTCATGAAGAAAAAAAATCAGTTGCTACAGAGCCTGAGGAAAAAAACACCATCGACAATCGCTTAAAAATAAATAGGTTTTGAGCAATTACAGTATATGTTTCTCCGTAAGAACAGCTGTCAAGCAAATACACACACATACAAATAAAACAAACCCTGACATTTGACCAGGTTCTGTTTTTCAACTGAGTTGTCTTCCTAACTTGCATGCACGTTAATCCCCTATTGTGCCATCTAGGCCACTGAAAAGAATGATGTCAATAACAAATATGCAATTGCTGATAAAGCTCCTCTCTGCTAGAACACCCCTGAGCAGCATTGTTGAATGCTGACGGGCTTTTAGTGGGAGGGGAAGCTAAATGTCAGCTTTAAGAAGAAGCTGGAATTCTGATTCATTACTGGGTTTTCCTTTTCAAATTTAGACTGGGTTTGGGGCTGTTGTGTTTTTTGCAATGTTTTTTTTCATGATCTTGATGTGTTCACTTTTATTTCAGTTTAGTCCTTTAAATCATAAGCATTGTTGGTATCAGTGAGAAGCCTTATCATTATAAGGACAAGGGGGTGGGGAAACTAGACCTAGAAACAGTTAAATACATAGTAATGTAGCTTTATATCTTCCCACTAAGCAGCAAAGGATTAATGAGAATATGTAAGCACTCTGATCTTTTCAGGCAGTATGGTGGTAACAATAATCAATTAACCTTGAAAGATCTAACTGGCAGGGTTTAAGTATGAAGTTGTTTGAAATGCCAGATTATCTGTGTAGATGATGCATTTGTTGTAAGAAGGGGAGGGTTAAGACTACTTTGTAGTATAGGATCATAGGATTGCTGATTTCCACTGAACTCAATAGGAATGCATCTTTGCAATGGATTTAAGAGTGGAATATTATTCCGATGCAACAAAAATGTAATTGGAAATAACACATTTCCAGCAATATAAGCTCATATGACTCATCAGCTAGATGTTACTTTGTCAGGCCCAAAGAGTAACCTTGTACTGTACAAGGGGAACTTTACACATGATGTCTCTGAACTGGGAAGCTGAACAGAGTAAAATTGAATCAAGCTGGATTCCAAGTGATAATATAGTCGTGACCATGGATGGGTTTCTACCGGTTCTGTCGACCTCTGTGGAACCGGTAGGTCTGAAGAACAGTAGACATAGAACCTGCCCACCTGGGTTCTTACCTGACCTTTATTTCCTGCTTTTTCAACTTCGGCTACCGAACAAGGCACAGCTGCAGTTAAAAAAAGCAGGAAAAGAGGGCTGTTTCAAAGGCTGCTTCTCTGCACACAGCATGCTGATGACGATTTACAGGCACACAGTTCACAGTGTGCAGGGAAGCTCATAAATCCCCAACCGGTATCCCGCCCCTGGTCATAACCATGCAATACTGGCAGAAAAATTGTTTTCTATTACCTTCTTTTGACACATTTTTGAGTTGTCAGTTTAGTTTACAACCCTAAAATTCCCTGGTTGTCTTCCATTCAACACTAACCAAGGCTGACCCTGTTTAACTATCATGTAGCTAATCGCTAACCAGAGCAGCCATGCTTAAATTCTAACCACCAACTACTCAACTGAATGTTGCTGCATCACTGCATGTAAATAAACACACCCAATTCACTAACTGAACAGTTTTGCACTATGAAAATGTATACAGCAATTAATGTCTTCATTTATAAGGTGTAAATGAACCTTTATTTCAAGAATAAAAGCTGTGCAGCCACACTGGGATGTTTAAATAGATTTTGCTGACTGCAGCAATTCTATTCATTCCATACTTAGGAATTGATAATTATATCTTACTGTAGCATTGCAGTGAGATAATATCTCTACTATACCTGTAACAAGTAATTTACAAAGTTTATCTTAGGCCACAATGTAATCCTATTTTCAGGCATGAAAGAAATTTACTGGGATATAAAACTGGAGAGGGGGTGATTCTGCCACTTCCACCAGGATTTTGGGAAAAGTCATTTGAGCATTAAAAAAAATCTGCCTAATGCTAAAGCCCACTGTTCCCAAAATCTCTTCTACAAAAAGACACTGCTGATTTCTGATAGAAATTTTCTTCTTAAGTCAGGCATTTAAATGACACAATAATATACAGAAAGAATAATACCATAGCTTTTTCAACATTTCTCTCTGATGGATCATTTACAATGAGTTATTTGTTGATATAATGCTTATTGAAATATTTATCTTTTTATATTTTAAAATGATTCTTATTCAAATTAGATCCACTACCGACCATATGCAGACATACAATAAAAAATCAGAAATTAAAATAGGTAAGATACAGTAGCCAGTTTTGTTTTGTTTTGTTTAATTAAAACCAAAATTCAAATTTGGGGAGGGAATTATGGATAAAATTGAGGCAGAATGTCCAGAAGAATATTAGGACATTACAAATAAACATTCTGGATCAGGCCAAACAATCCATATGAACAATGTATTCGGTTAGCATTGTACTATGAACACAGCTAAAAACTAAACAACCTCATTTATGATTGCAGTTCTTTTTATCTTCCACAATGAGGGGTAGTTGATATATTAAAGTATTAATGAGAAAAGCCCTTTTGTTTTATTTTTATGTTTAATTACTTCTTTTTAGGAGGTTGTGGCTAGAGATATATTTTGGTCATGGAGTTATCACTGTCACTTAACCAGTGAGCATCTTTGGTTAGGAAGATGCTACAAATGCAGGGTAGAGGCTACAACCTAGAGAATCCAATTTCATAAGGCAAGGACTTTTATCAATGCAGTGAAGACTGAATGAAAACTAGTACAGACAGATTCCATTTTTAAGCTGTCACAAAGTCACTGTGGAGGGGGTGGAGGATTAAGACATCTTCCAGAGTATGATGAGGTGGCTATACAAATTTTCTGAATGAATAATTAAATATCCAGTTATAATTTTTAAAGTACATATGCTATCTTCATTGCATGCTCAATATTTTTAACAATTAAGAATGTAGTAGTTCTTAAAATTTACTATCTTTAATCTTCATATATTAATTTGCATGGTGCCCATGTGACAATTTTGTTGCTGTAACTGCTATTAAGACATCAGATCAGAAAAATTACTATCAATATCCAAAAGTCATAGTACAATGTAGATGTCTGCATTATATTCAGAGTATTCAGATGCAGGTAGTCATCAACTTGCAACCACAATTGAGCCCAAAATTTCCACTGCTAAGCAAGATAGTTGTGAAGTGAGTTTTGCCCCATTTTACAATCTTTTTTGCCATATTTATTAAGTGAATCACTGCTGTTGTTAAATCAGTAACATGGTTGTGAAGTGAATCTGGCTTTCTGTTTGACTTTGCTTGTCAGAAGGTTGCAAAAGGGGATCACATGAGCCCAGGATACTGAAACTGTCATAAATACAGGCCAGTTCCCAAGCATCCAAATTTTGATCATGTGAATGTGGGGATGCAGCAATGGTTGTAAATGTCATTAGTTACTTTTTCAGTGTCACTGTAACTTTGAACAGTCACTAAACTAATGGTTCTAAGTCAAGGACTACCTGTTTGTTTCTTGAAATTATATTTTCTAATATTTTATTACTCTCACAGTGTGGTATAAATTCTTAGTTTATTTCAGATTTCATTAAGACATTTTCCTAGCATTACATTAATTACTTCTAGGTCACATGATCTTCATGGGATCATGTACAATGAAATGCATACAGTGAATGCATGATTAATAACACATAATTTCTGGGCTTTTCATCGAACTTTCTCTACGTAAGTATGAATTTTGTATAAATTTCAGCCATGCAGTCCTATGGTAAACCAATGGTTTACCTGATAGAAATTATGCTCAGTAAAATATATTTGTGGCTAAAAGTTGCATTTAAATGATGTCTTGATCACATGTAGCTTTTAAATATGATTGTAATTATCGTAACCTTAAATGTGTATTTTTTTTAATATCTTGTCAAACTTAATTCACACAGGCTTTGGGGATTCAAATGATTATTCTATCCAAAAATTCTTCTCTACTTGTTCTTATCACTTCTGTTTCCTGCATTAAATCATCGTGAAACAATTGATCTGAATTAATTACTTTATTAATTACTTTATTTCACTATTAAGAGTTCTAGCAGTCAGATTTTGATTCATTTAAGAAATAATATCTAGAACATATCTCGAAGAACAACCTTCAGAGAAAAAAACCTCTAAACATAAAAACAAATTAGCCATTATACTATTCATAACAAAAGTGAAATATGCACTGACTTATTTCCAGATAAAGAGATAAATAGGTTCAAACAATATAAAAATCATAATGATGATGAGAAAGTGATGTAGCATCCCCTTCAGCTGGTGCACTTTCAGAAAACAAAGGCTACCAAAGTGTGGCAGCAAATCTATACAACTCTTTGCAGTTGTCTGTTGGTGATCTGGATTTTTAGAGACCAGATCTAGTTCCAGGAACCCTAAAAAAACATTCCAGAAGAAACAAATGGTAAATAGTCAGAGTCTAAAAATAATCACATTAATTTTCATGATTATATATAAATCTTTGCATATGTAAAATATAAACACTATTGTGCCTGGATATAATTCATAATTCAGTCTATATATGGGATAACATTCTCCCTTTATCTCCCTTTATCTCTTTCTTGGCTCGTATAATGTGTGAAATAACATAAGTTGTGAATACAAATACTAGGTGAAAAATCTAAGGCTTAATACTGTATGTGAATAATCAAGAAATCCAAATCCTGTCAATGACTTAAGCCAGAGGACTTGATAATTTTGCTCATAATAATACAACCTGAAACAATACCTTTAATATTATTAAGCAACAACATCTGCTATGCCAAATCTTTGGGAAGAACAAGATAGATGGACAAAAATGCCAAATCCACTTCAAATATCTGCCTGTCTGTGCAACCAGTTGTTGTTGTTGTTATATCCTTGCACAGTCAGCCAGAAGTTCAGACTGGATTTGGCATGTTTGTCTATCTATTGAACCAAGGACCTGGGATAGGCAGATCTGGATGTTTGTTAGTGTTACAGATATCGTCACAGGATGGAAGTTGTCCCCCGTAAAGCTGCCTTTTGTAATTGATGGTGAATTTGTCAATGCCAATAGTGTCTGAGTGGTGCTTCAGTTGTTTAAGATTGCACGCAAGGTACCTATTACTGTTAGTGCTACCCAGTGGTGGGATTCAATTTTTTTTTACTACCAGTTCTGTGGGTGTGGCTTGGTGGTCATGGCAGGGGAAGGATACTGTAAAATCTCCAGTCAGAGGTGGTATTTGCTGGTTCTCCGGACTACTCAAAATTTCCACTACCGGTTCTCCAGAACTGGTCAGAACCTGCTGAATACCACCTCTGGTGCTACCCTTGTTTGCCTTTGCCACAGTTGTTCTATTTTTATTTGTAGGTCTTTGTGTATTTTGTTATCTTATCCAGTTCTTTCTCTTCTGTTTTGGTGTCTCCAGGACTGTCTCATCCGCTATCCAAACTTTTTTGTCTTTCTTATTGACAATTGTTAAGTAATTCAGGTGTTATGTGGCAGGTGCCTGTCTTTGAATTCTAAAGTCCCATTTTCTATGGTTGTCTCTATTTTATGGCCCCACCAGTTCTTTCTTGAAGGCAAATGATATTTTTTGTAGATCTTCCAATGCACCATTATTGCTACTTCATTGTGCCGCTGCAATTTGTGTGATCTTCTTGCAGCAGCTTAGCAGGTGGTCCACTGTTTCTTCAGCTTCTTTGCATAGGCAGCACTTGCTCTCTGTTGTTGTTTTCTCAATTCTGGCTTTGTATGCATTTGTCCTTAAGGCTTGGTCTTGTGTAGCCTGAATTAGTCCCTCGCTGTCTTTTTTTCAACTTTCCTGCTCTTAGCCATTGCCAGGTCTTGTTATTATCTGCTTTCCCTGCTATTTTTTTAAAATGTACTTGCCATGTCCTGCCTTGTCTTTCCATACCTCCATTCTGTTTTTCATTTGGTCTTTCTTGTAGACCAGTTTTATCTCTCCAGTAGTCAGTAAGCCTTCCTTCAATGCATCTTCTTCATTGTCCTTCAGCTATTCTTCCAAAGCCCTTTTTTCTTCTTCAACCATCTGATGTACTTGCAACATTTCACACTCACCTATTTACCTTGGTAGATAGAGTCTGTCAATGTTATTGAGAGGATGAAGGATATTATTCATTGTCATTATTTTTCTGGTTTTCTACTTTTCCTATGCATTGCTTTTAGTTCTGCTTGAGTCCAGTCCACTATTCCTGCTGTGTATCTAATGACTGGATTAGCCCAGTTGTTGATTGCCTTAATGGTAATTCCTTCATTGAGTTTGGTCTTTAAAATTTAAAATTTAAAGATGAACAAGTCAAGATCCTGTGGAACTTTTGGATTCAAACAGACAGACATCTTTTTTTACCAGTCCCAGACTGTGAATTGAATTGAAGATTAACAACAACAATACCACCACCACCAACAACAACAACAACAATAATAATAAAAAAACCGTAGAAAAAGAAAAATAAAGTTTGAATGAGTATATGAATCAAAGTACAGAAAAATTGCTGCAGGCTGTGAAAATGGAGAACATTATAAAATCAACAGGGAAAAAAAAGGCAAAATATAAGGAAAAACAACGAGATGACAGATTAAATGGATGGAGAACCAAAGCTTTGCATGGGCAGCACTTGAAGGAAAATGTGACAACAGCTTGACATGGGCATGGCTTAAGATAACCATCAAGAACAAAATGGAAGGTTTCGTACTTGCTGCTGAAGAACAAGCGCCTCAAACTAATGCCACGAAAGCAAAGATACAAAAAAACCATTGACAATCCAAACTGCTGACTTTGCAATGACAAAGTTGAAACTGTTTCACATTTAATAAGTGAGTGCAGCAAAATTGTGCAAACTGATTACAAAACTAGACATGACAAAATTGCTAAATTAATCCACTGGTCATTATGTAAAAAATACGACTTCTAAAAAGTCATGGGAATATAAAGTAGAAAAAGTTGTCGAAAATGAGAAGGTGAAGATCTTGTGAGACTTTCAAATACAGACAGATCATCATTTGTAACACAACATCAGATATCACAGTTGCCGAAAACCAAAGTATACAATTTATTGATATCGCTGTATCAGGAGACACCAGTCGAAGAAAAAGAACTGGAAGAAAATCATGAAATATTGCGACCTGATCATCCAAACTATGTAATTATGGATGAAACACGCAACAGTGATACCACAGGTGATATTCAACCAGTTTGTACTGGTTCGGGCAAACTGGTAGCCGTTATTTGCTGTGGGTAGATGAATCAGTGGTGACCCCTGGCTGGCCATGCCCCCAAACTGAGTCACCCATCGCTTACTTGCCCCAGTCATTCTCCTAGCTTGCCCTACCACATGGCGGCAGTGCGCATGTGCACAGCTCCAGGACATCTGCCTGCCTGCCTGCCCTCCTGGAGCATGTTTTCTTCCTTGTCCCAGTGGATGTGCCTCTTTTAGTCTGGCCCGGCCCAGCCAGCAGGTGGGTGAGTGGATATTCCAGGGGTGCTCGACCCCTTTGTCGTGACATGCCTGCAATTGCTGCATGATTTTTTCGGTGTGGCTGCAATGTAGCAGCCACACCGAAAAAAATCATGCCCTGTTCTATTTGCTGAGTCCAGCAAGTCTGAGCAGCCGGTGCATAAAACAGGGCGGTGCCTGACCGTTGGAGTAGCAGAGCGAAGCTGGAGATCAGAGTAGCTGCCTCTTTCGCAGCACAGAAATCCTCCCTGAATTGGCCAGCTGATCATCTCCTTCTGTGCCATACAAACAAATCGACAGAGAAGGAGACAACCAGACAGCCAATTTGGGGAGGATTTCTGTGGTGAAAAGACAACTGGAGACCGAAAAAGAGTCGCCTTCAGCAGCCGCCCCTTTGGCCAGCTGATCTCCTCTTCCTCGGCCATACAGAACAAACAGGTGGAGAAAGAGAAGATGAGCTGACCGATTTCTTCCTTTTGTCCCCTGGGACCAACCGCCACTTGCATCTTCTTTCTCCTGGGAGGAAAGGAAGAAAGGCACAGGTGCAACACGCTTGGGCCTCCGTTGCCCACGTCCTCCTTCTCTCTGGGAGAAAGGAAGAAAGGCATGGGTGCAGTATCCCTCTGTTCCCTGCATCCCCCTTCTCCCAGGAGGAAAGGAAGAAAGGCATGGGCATTGTATGCTCTGGGATCCCGATTGCCTCTCATAGCAGCACCCACTGCAGAAGTGCCTCCTCTGCCTTCCTGACCAGGGGTGTGTGTGTGTGTGTGTGTGTGTGTGGGGGGGGGGGGGGAGAGAGAGAGAGAGAGAGAGAGAGAGAGAGAGAGAGAGAGAGAGAGAGAGAGAGAGTGCAAGAAAGAAAGAGAAAGGGAGACAAAGAACAAGTAAGAAAAAGAGAAATAGAGAAAAGAGAAAGAAAGAAAGAAAGAAAGAAAGAAAGAAAGAAAGAAAGAAAGAAAGAAAGAAAGAAAGAAAGAAAGAAAGAAAAATACGAAGGATGGGGAGCAAGAGAGAAAAAACTACTGCTATTATTTTTAATTGATAAGGAATGGCTGAGAGGGAAGGGGCAAGGTGAAGCACCCCTTGATGTGAGTGACATTGAGTTGGTCACACCCACCCAGTCACACGGCCACCAAGCACACCCATCCCAGTCACATGATCACAAAGCCATGCCCTCCAAATAAGCCACGCCCACAGAACCAGTAGTAAAAAAATTTGAATCCCACCACTGGGTGATACCCATTGTCATTGGAGCACTTATAAAATACATCAAGAAATTGCAGCTGCCTGCAATAACACCACTGAAAAAAAACCTGCGCTACTCGGAACATCGTACATCTGTTTAAAATACTTGGCTGATACCTAGGATGCTGACAGCAACCCGTATCAATCATTCGCGCCAGTCAATTATATTTGTGATACATTTTTAAATGTTCAGTTGACTTGAGTTTCATGTTGTTGTTGTTATTATAAACATAATTATAATTATAATTATAATTATTATTATTATTATTATTATTATTATTATTATTATTATTATTATT